>JAUFSE010000024.1:0-600000 GCA_033030345.1 Verpa bohemica | reverse complement strand
ACTCAAGAAAAGGTAAAAAGGTAAACCCCCCTCTTTTCCCGCCTGATTCGTCTTTCAACTGCGTGCAAAGCCATCTAAAAGGGTGCTTTGTTCAGGCGCAATCATCTCCCATCCCTCCATCCCTCCACCCATCCCTCCATCCCATATCAAAAGCATATATCCACCCATCCAGCCTCCCATTCAGCTGCATTCTTACACACACTTAATAACACCACCATCACCACCACACACTAGCCCACCCTCATCCTCAGATATCTAACATCTTGTTCACTACCCTCTCACCAGATTGTTAACTCTTCAGCGCCAACCACAGACATACATCTTCAGATAGCCGTGAAACCCGGCATCGCTTACCTGCCCGCGTGCTCGCCTGCCTTGCCTACCTGCCTGTAACCTGCTGCTAGCTGCATTACCTGTGTGTCGAGTTAGGCCCGCATACATATTGCGAGTAGACAGGCAACTCGCTTCGAGGCTGCTGTTGCAAGTTGCTCCCACGCCAACTCTGTTTCGCTCGCCGCTCGCGCTTTCGCTCCCCACTACTACCACCACCACCACCACCACCACCACCACCACCACCACCACCACCACTATTACATACCCACTACCTCCCAACAATAGTGATCCTCGCTTTGGGTCTCCTTATCCTTTCATTTTCACAGCTAATCACCTTAATCACCAATCTTTCTGCTTTTGCGCGAAAGCTCCTCCTGCAACACCTGGTGTCGCTCATCATTCACCTATCTTGAGTATTGTTGTTGAGCCCCCGTTTCGCTACCATCTACGGTACTCGAATAAGCCATTTGATCGGAAATCGCTACATTTTTGTCGTAATCGTAGTCGCTCTGCATCGATCTACATTAGGGACTGGCGCGGCTCTTTCGGTTGGTATTCTCCTTGTAGTTTGACATCGGCCACCGCGATAGTTCATCTAGCTAACGGGTGAGCCGCACTGCAGGAAACCAGCCCCCCACCTCGGGAGCTACTACACGGTCACTTATTTTAACTTACAAAAAGCACAACCTTGAAAAGATCAAACACAAAACATTGTCCGAGGAGTCCCTATCAGCTCTTTTAATCACGGCTTCTGCCTTTAATTTCATTTTCAAACATTTTCGGGGGGCCTTTTGTCCAACCGCTTAGACTCAGTCATGATGGCTTCTGCAACAACCGACCAGCCCTCCACAGTATACGGTCATCATGCAGTATACGAGCCACTTTACACCTCGTTTAATCAATCGCGTTCTTCCTTGCTCGCGTCAGTCCCAAGACGAATTTCTCCAGAATCCGAAATGCCAGGGACAGAAAAGACCAGAAACCCACCACCAGGTTTTGAAAACGTGGTTCCAGAGGCATATTCAATACGTATTAGACAGCTACCCTCTACCATCACCCAGCGCGATATTAGGAATATTTTACTTTTTGCAAAGGACCTTCAAGATGTTCGTATGTCTAGTGATGATAGGACTACCGCATTTGCTTTATTTGGTTCGCAGCAGTCAGCAATCCAAGCCCAAGAGTGCTTGGATGGAAAATCTCTCGACCCTTTAGCAGATCCAAGTGTATTATCGGTTCAATTGATAGATAGGAACGAATTGTCTCTCGATATTGGATCTTTGTCTGCTACGAACTCTTCGCCAATTTCAGATAGTCTGTCGAATGGTTATACTACACGCCCAGCCTATCCTAGAACGACTGGCGTTAACCTTCTGAATGGAGTTAATGGAACTAGCGGAACCAATAGCGTTAGTGGAGCGAATATTATTAACGGGATCGGGGTTACAAGCGGCATTGGTCAGACTCCGGCTGGTATTGATAGTGGGAGCTTCTATGACCAATCTTTTCTTCAACAGTTGCCATATCATCGCAACGGTCCTTTTTCGACAGATGGAGAGCTCGATGGAGATGATTTACGTACTGTTCTTGGGTCTAGGAATCGAGCTATGACAAATCCCGCCACGATAAATGGGGCTAGTCGTATTTCACACTTGCCGCAACTTACAACTACCAATGTTGGTACTAGTTTCATGAATACGTCTCATCATTTGGCTTCTCCCATCGGTATGAGCTCTCCAAGTACGTGGCATACCAATAACAGCCACACCTTGCACCCTCGTAACCTACCTGTAGCGAACCCTGCGGACCAGAACCCACCCTGTAATACTCTATATGTTGGCAATCTACCTGTCAATACAACTGAAGACGAACTAAAAAACCTGTTCAGTCGTCAACGCGGTTACAAGAGGCTCATGTTGAAACCTAAACCTCAAGGACCGATGTGCTTTGTCGAGTTCGAAGACATCGACTTCGCAACTAAGGCACTAGCGGATTTATATGGGCGGAATCTCTCTAATAGCGTTAAGGGTGGTATCCGCCTTAGTTTCTCAAAGAATCCCCTCGGTGTTCGCTCTTCAAGCAACGTTCATACGCCCACCGTATTGACTCCAGGAACTCCAGTGGGAGGTAACATGGGCTCGACTCAGTTCCCATTCACGACGGCTTCTCACAATCCTCCTGGTTTACCGACCCCAGCGAGTCGTCAAACTTTACCTATCAGCCCAGTCACTTATGACCAACACACTACCAATGCTAGCTTCGTTCCATTTAGTAATCCCGGCGGATACTATAGCCATGGCAGGTGAAATTTCTGATAGATATGATGAGAAATGACAAACCGGCGCATTGGGTTTCAAAATTCGGTGTTTTTTTTTGGTGCAGGTCGGGGGACTTATTGATTCATAGCAAGTGTGTGGGGTTCATGCCATAGGTGCATCAATTTTTTTATAGGAAGGGTTCATATGAGGTGTTCTTGCTGTTTTTTTATTCGACTTATCGGGTTCTTTGATCCTACGCTGACTCTCCATCTTATTGGCCTTAGCCTTCTTTGATTTGTTTTCTTTAGGTTTTTTTTGGTGTCTATTTTGGAAGTTTACGGGGTTATCATAAGTAGTATGCTTCATTGGTTTCTTTTCTTTTCTTTATTTTTATTTCTCCATGGTACTGGGATACTTTATTTGTCATGAACCAGTGTGCTTCTGTGTCTTCATGAACCGGCCCTATCAGGGAACATATACGGAACATTTTTGTCGGGGGTTTTCTATTGATTTTTGTTATTTGTTCTTTTTCCTTCTGGGTATACAGTCCCTCTTTGGGTCTCGTTTTATATATCACGCCGGTTATCGTCATCTGTCATCATTATATAAATGGTGCATACCGGTCGTTAAAGCGAGAGAAGAAAATTTTTGTAACTAGCCACAAATATAGTAGGGGAAGGGCGAGCTGGTTGGAATGGATAGGGCAGATGCATTACGGGCGTTCGTTGTTATGGGGTAATCGTAAGAAAAGACCAGATGGGTACGTCTGAGCTGGTAAATTTTTTTCGTTTTTCTGGGGCTAAGACAGATTCATCTTACATAGATGGCGAGGTTTTAGATGATTGCATTTTGTGTGTTTTGCTTCTGTTTGGGCGCCTGTTAAGTCTTTGTATTGAGCTTGCTCAATAGTCAAAAGAGGGAAGGGGAAGCACGTTCATCAGTTTTGTCTAGCGCTAGTTCCTCATTGATTGGGGGAGACTGTTTCTGGTCTTAATTATAAGCTTGAAATATTTGCAGTGCATTGGGTATTTGACCTATTGAATAGGGTAGTTTATGAGATTTCTGTTCTGTACCTATGACGCGGATTTATTGATTAGTGCCCAAGCGTTTATTAAATACTTGTAATGAAGCTGCAAACAAGATTCATCGAGGCGCGCCCTAAGACAACAACAGGGGTAGTGTATCCTCTAGTTAGACCACATATGTATCAGCAGCAGTATTATGTAACTAGCAGTCATTTTTGCTATTCTGGTAGTCGCTATCACCATTTAGAGCGTTGGCCATGGTTGCTATCTCACTACCAGTATTTAATAAACGCCTGAGAACAAGGGTATAGAAAGGTCAGCGTAAAGTTAACTAAGCAGGTGCTAGACTGAGGTAAGTTAAAGGTTGTTGCTAGAGGCTCATGTAAGGATAACAATAGTAGTAGCGGTGGTAATAAAAGCGGTCGTATTAGCAGTGGTAGTAGCAATGATACCTAAATTATAACAGTGCTCTACTCATGTAGATGGATCCCAATCCCAATTACTAGTAAATTGATCTTCCTAGACCCTTTTCGGGTAAATTTTACAAGGTATATTATATTATTTACAGTAAAGAAAGATGTGTATAGAGTGGATATAAGAATGATTTTATATTCTTATGTTCAAAAAGATCTTAGATTTTAGAAGACCTACGTGTAACAAGATACCAAATAAGGGGGTAAATAAAGCTTTTGGCGAAAGGTTGGGTTGATTGATAATGAACGATTGCGCGCTACTTTTAGTAATTGGACCGAGTGCTTTGCACATAAGAAGACAAAGGAAGGTAGCAAGGGAACAAAATGAATGGAAAGAAGAATTAAATAAGCCCTAGTAAGTATCGGTAATGAGCTAGTAAAAACGTACTTGAAAGGAAATATAAGAGAAAAGCTGCGAAATTGAAGAAACGAAAGAGACAAAATAAGGGTAAAGGGCAATAGAACCACAGGTTTCACCCCTAACCCTCCGCGCACATGTTCACAACATTGGGTTAGAAGACATAGCCCTGCTCTCAACATGTCTTTCAACCCTATCCTTTCTACCATGTTTTCCATGTAACGTAATTAAGCGCACTCCGTCTTCACAGCTTGCTAGAAACTAGATCATTGTTTACTAGCGCTTCAAATCTCCAAAACAAAAGAAAGTTGCAATGCTTGATATCTATCAACAGGCTCTCTAAGCGTCGCCGTTTAGCTTATCATCTTGTACTGGTTGATTATGTTCACGAGTCATCCTTGCCTCACTAAATTTGATAGCATATTAGAAATCTTTTCAAATATGGTGGATGGTATTGGGAAGCCTACATCTCTTTGAGCTGTGATTCACGAGCAAGCAGCTCCTGCCGCTTTTCATTGATCTCACGCTGAACTTTAACTTCAATTTCTCGGAGTTTCTCCTCCTCACGCCTGAGTTGCTCTTCTTTAAGCCTAACTGACTGCGTGGCAAGGTCCTCGGGGTTCATAGAGCTTTTTCTTTCACTTAGTTAGCGATAGACCACGAAAATTGGTTGATAGTGATGTTACATACGCAGAAGTACCACCTTCTACAGACTTTGACAGCTTTTCTGTTCGGTAATTTTCGTATAGGAAATCATGGGTGATTTCTTTTAGATCAGCTAAGTGAGAATGTAGTAGAGCCGATCTAATCGCGAGAAAATCAGAGTGCCTTGGGTTATCGACCTCAACGATACCCCATGGGTACTGCCTGGCGCGAACCTTGCGGCCACCAATTTCTACAATCTCTTCACTTCCAACAATAGCGAAAGGCATCAAACCACGCAATTCAGCATTCTCCTCGACAGTATCCTCATCATCTTCCTCAATATCATATGGGAAATTATAGACAGGGATGCGGTAATGTTCAATGTCTTCCATGACAAGTTTTTTGGACTCCGCAAGCTCCGCAGGGGTAAGAGCGTCGGCTTTACCGATAACAGGGATGACGTTTACACGGGGTGAAAGGCGCTTCATCAACTCGATATCTAGCTCACGGAGACTGATTAAGAGGATTAGTTAAAACCGTCTAGCTTTTTATGAGGTAAATAGGAACACACCCGTGACCTGTTGGTGTAATAAAGTAAAGAAGAGCATGAACACGGTTGTCGCGGAATCGGGGGTTACGTTTGATACGAGACTCCTCAGCAAGAATGTCATCATACTGACGCTCGAGGTATCCTGAGATTTCCCCAAAACTATTGGTAGAACATTTGTCAGAGTGTGTAAGAGGACTAATGTCAGCCTCTGATATTCGGAACTTACCTGGCTTCATTATCGATCTGATCACCGAAGCCTGGAGTGTCGACAATGGTTAAGGATATGCGTGTCCCCTCTTCCTCAAGCTCTAGGACACAGTTAGTAAGCTGTTAGAACTGCAATTGGTTATCACATACCAACAGTGACAGGCTTGATTCGTACACCTTCTTCGACGTGTGCATTTGCATAATCATCACAATCCTTAGTTTGCAAGACTTTCTTGCCACAAAGAGTATTGACAAAGGTAGTGCGACCTATTGTTGGGAAGGTTAGCGTGCCACTAGTCAAGTGAGTATCTTGGGGGCTAGGCAAGAGGCATTGTAGCCATAAATAAGGAATATTACCAGTTCCTGAGGCACCGCAAACCATTAGACAGAACTGAATCCCCTTCTTGACATTCTTCTTTCTGCGGATCTGTCGTGATGAGAGCATTGTTAGCGGGACTGCTCTGATACGCAGTGGAGCACAGTTCGATTAGGAATGGGCGTTGAGACAAGAAGGCTTTTGGTGTATATATGTCGAACCTTATAGAGGCCTGAAGGGTAGAGAGAAGGTGGATTGTAATAATAAAAATGATGGTGATGATATAAGAATTGGGGAGGGGGGGAGGGGGGGAGGATGTGCAGGTGTTGATGGAGGTTAACCTACGGCACTCAAAGGAGAAGACATGGTGGTGTGTGGTAGGTGATTAGGCGAAGGTAGGAAGAACACGGGTTTCAGGGGGTTGTTAATGGATTAGGAAGGGCGGCCACGGGAGCTAGGTAAGCAAGCACACGAAGCGCGTCAAGGCACGGGCAGGTTGAGGAAAAGGAGAGGTTGGAAGTGGTGGGTGGTGAGGGCAGAAAGACAGACAGAATGAGTCTGGTTAGGGAGAAGAGGTTGCAGTGTTCAGAATTCTAGAGATGCTGGAGACGAGGGCAGCAGCAACAAGCAGAAGCCCCTTTTCCCGCGAGCCTTGGCAGTCCCCGACCACAGGAGATCATCAGTTTTTTTCCTGTGTTGCGAGAACAAACTTGAACTGAGCCCTGAAACATGCCTCCTACCTTTGACCCTATCTGCTTCTGACCTATTGGCATTGCTTAGACATTCTCTATGATCGATCTGTGGCGTCGACCCAGAATCTGCAACCTCATTTCCTGGGCTCCTGACCTATAAACATCCAGCCGGGTAAGTTTACAGCTTTATTTATACCCCTGCTGTCACAAAACACCGATGCACGTGTGTGTGACGCGCCCAGCTTGAAGCGAAGCTAGCGCAAGCCAGCACCAGGCAAGTCTTCACCACAGTGCCTGTCACAAAATCAACCTGAAAAGTAAACAATGAACAATATTCGTGCTATAGAAGCTCTTAACCAGCGTGAGCTTGAAGCCGGCATCGTAAGTCTTAACTTGCGCCACCCTTTAATCTAGTTTTGCTAATTCCGATCAGCCACTTTCTGCGTCATGGCACACCGATTGGCTCGACACCGCGTATGTCTACATTGGTGGCCTCCCCTACGAACTCAGCGAAGGAGATATCATCACCATCTTCTCTCAATTTGGCGAGCCCGTACATGTAAATCTCATTCGCGACAAGGACACAGGGAAGAGTAAAGGTTTTGCCTTCCTGAAGTACGAGGATCAGAGGAGTACCAACTTGGCTGTGGACAATCTAGGTGGGGCTATAGTCTTAGGGAGAACAATTAGAGTCGACCATACAAGATACAAGCCCAAAGAAGGTGATGTGGTCGACGAAAGTGCCCATGCAAACTCTAGGGGAAGAGCCCAAGATGATGGCAGCGATGAAATACGATATAATAAACGAAGAAAACGAGGGGATAATGATTCTGATGAGGGTGACGATCGAGGGAGAAAGACGCCCCTACAAGAGATCCTTAAGGAAGAGTTGGAACTACAGAAGTTGATACGAGAGTATGATGAAGAGGATCCAATGAAAGAGTATTTGATTAGGGAGAAGAAAGAAGAAGTCCAACAGGCTCTCGGGAAGTTAAAGAGTAAAAAACCATCAAACCACAGACACTACAGCAGGGAGACCAGCAGAAATGAGCACAAACATCGATCCCATCGATATAGGAGTCAGTCAGCAGAACCCCCCAGACGCCACAGACCACGGCCAACTGATCGTCGACATACTGTAAGGTCTTCCGGGGAGGTCGGCCACCAGCGAGATAGAGATAAAGAGGGTCATCGAGAGAGGGGTGGTGATAAGGAAAAGGTTAAAGATAAGAATATACGGAGGGAAGGGGGAAATGATAAGGAGAGGGTGTGTGGTAAGGGCCTGGACAAAAAGGAGCAGGGGAAAGGTGGTGAACTGGAACAGGAAAAATATGTGGATAAAGAGAAGGGTGAACATCACTATAGGAGCCGATGTAGAACAGAGAGTACTCGAAGAG
Organism: Verpa bohemica; assembly: GCA_033030345.1. Taxonomy (NCBI): domain Eukaryota; kingdom Fungi; phylum Ascomycota; class Pezizomycetes; order Pezizales; family Morchellaceae; genus Verpa; species Verpa bohemica. The sequence goes on along the minus strand of JAUFSE010000024.1, from coordinate 591,746 downwards.
AGAGATATGAAGGGAAAAAGTGAAGGTATTGTAAAATTAATAAATCGGGTTTAGGAGAAATGGGAATAGTTAACAGAACACTTTCTTCTCACTGATAGTCTATAGTATAGCGACTGACATTCAATGTATTTGTCAAGTTGCGTCAAATTAGTCAAAGACGATATTTAGATTGGCCCAGGTCAGGTATATAGCTATTATTTAGTTAGTCCCCCTGTTTTGCTTCATTCCATTGAACTGTGGAGCTTCTGGTAGGGTGGTATTGCCACAGGCCATTAAACAGTTTACGACCAGAGATTTAATCCACCTCAGGTTGCTATTTGTAGATATATATATACTCACCTTAGACTCATGAGATAGGGGACACCCAGGAACCAGCTTGAGTGACCATTGATCATGCTACCATATTTCGGCTTGTATCTTCATTAAACTTTGTAGTAGCTTAGGAATGCTAGTTATACAATAACTTAAAAAGTGCTATTACTTAACCTTCCTAAAGCAGGGTTTTTATCCTAATAAATCATTTCCATAAACCGTATGGCTGGTTAGTATATTTCCACTATGCAGTAACATTAGTGGAAGCAAAGGCACTATGTCAACAGAACAGGAGTCCTACCAACTTAATTGTTCCATCCTCCGAACCTGTGGCGTACAACTTCCCGTCTGGAGAAAACCCAACACTCCAGACACTTCCATGATGCCCCTTATAAACCTCTAGTTCTGCCTGTGTATCATAATCATACACTCTGACCCAGGTATCTTGACTTGTACCCGCGATCAACCTCCTAGTTTTCTGGTGTAAAGCTACACACGAAAGCTCATACTCCGTTGCAACACCTTTAATGAGCATCATACTCTGAGAATCGAAGAAGTACGCTGATTTCCCCGCTGTTGCACTGATAAGAGTCCTCTCTGGACTTAACTCGCAAGATGTAACGACTTCACCCATATCAAACTGCGATACAAGTTCCCGGGATCGGATATCCCACCAACGAAGTTTTTTATCGTCCGATCCCGAGACGATTATATTAGTACCTGACCAAACAAGGGATTTGATAGTTCCTGTATGTATGCTCACGCCAATCTCTAAGGGAGTTTCTGGGCGAGCTAAGTCGTATACTCGGAGCTTTTTTTCCGGGCCACCAGTTGCTATATGGGTCGGGTTCGGGGCGAAAGTAATAGTACGGACGATGTGGTTATGCACAAGGGTCTGGAGACACTCTCCTGTGAAGGTATCCCAAACCTTTCTATTCGATAATCAAAATGTGCACAGTTGGAGAATGATATTGCTGGCGTTGTGGTCTGGTTGGAGCTTACGCTGAAAAGTCTGCGGAAGCAGTGGCCGCAAGATTTGCATCGTTTGACAGTCGTGCCTGCCACACTGCACCCTTGTGGCCGAGAAAAGTCCCAATCCTATAACATAAACTGACTAAGTTTTACCCAAAATAGCCCCTACAAAAGAATCATCAACTCACCAGTCACCCGTAATACCATCCCGAATCATTGGGTTACCGTCTGAGTGATATTGTTAGTTGCTTATATAACACTATAATTTTTGGAGGGGATAGAAGGAATACTAAACCTTTACAAGCAGATATCAAGTAATACTCATCATCTGGTAGCATATCAGAGAATGAGAGGTGTGTTACTGGGCGGGAGTGACCATGGCATGTCAAAGGGACAACACGTGGGGTCTCTACACGGCAAGATTAGACTATTTTCATAGGATTTGAAAAGATCAAGCCGACTGACGAATTGAGCTTCCGCTGTTTAGGCCTAGGTCATTACCAGGTAGATTGATTGTTGGTGATCCAGAATTCATTTTGACTATTTGTATCCCTCTGTGGGTTATGTGAGAGATCGGAATAGGCAGAGTCTATTATAGAGAAACCGCAAATAACCGTAGATCTCTATAGATTGTGCTGAGATGCACAGGATGTATATAATCGGAGGTGAGATGTACTACTGGAAATAGATAGAGATTTGCAGGCAGTGGATAAAAGTGGTGGCTATGAGCAGTGAGTTTAGTCGTATAATCGTTAAACGTGGTGTTGGCGACTCGAGGGTTTAACTATATGCGCCTAAGCTTTATGTAGGGTGTAAATGGAATGACAAAGTAAGGTGAAGGTATTTGAGGGGGTGAAGATGAGAACTGAACCCTGAGTGATAGAGGTGAGCGGGGATAACAAGCACCATAAGACACTTGAGCCTCAAACGGCGGTTTAAGACTTAGTCATCTAAAAGCTCCCCGCCAAGCAACGACGATACAGGCTGCCCCTCCTGCCTTAAACTCTGTTATCCCCATCACTCAACCTTCAAGATTCTTCAACCTGCCAATAAGATATCTTTCAGATATGTACAAACTTACTGCACAGCTACGGGGCCATGAAGATGATGTGAGTAGCTCTCAAACTTTCTCTTATAACTCCTACAGTTTCTTGGCTCCCCCGAGCTTCTAGATATTCCTCGAAATAGATTATAATTATGTTTATAGGTTCGAGGTGTCATTTTCCCATCCCCAAATATTATTGCATCGGTATCTCGAGATGCAACTGTTCGATTGTGGAAACGTGAAGATGATCAATCTAAAACCTTCGACGACTGTATCAACTCTATAGGACAGGCATTCGTCAACAGTGTGGCTTTCATCCCCCCCAGCCAAAAACATCCTAACGGTAGAAAGCCTCCTAGTTACAGGGATATTGAAAAATTAAATACTGAGTGGGGCTTTCTGTAGGTTTGATTGTTAGCGGTGGTCAAGATACAATCATCGAGGCTCGGGAACCACTGGTTGGAACACAAGACCCAAATACATCACCCGCATACATTCTATTAGGGCATAGTCATAACGTTTGCACATTGGATAGCTACGGCGACATAATTGTTTCAGGATCCTGGGATGGGTATCTTTCCTCAAGGTCTATCTAGTTGGGGTTTCTGGAGTTTCTAACAGATAGTGTAGTACTGCTCGTATTTGGAAAAATGGCGAGACGCAACATATTCTAGAGGGCCATGGTGGGGCTGTATGGGCTGTTCTTGCCCTCTCGGAAACAGAAATTATCACCGGATCTGCAGACAAAACGATACGAATGTGGAGAGATGGTAAACAGGTTAATGTATTGGGGGGGCATAAGGATGTCGTCCGGGGACTATGCAGACTTCCAAACGGCGGTTTTGCTAGTTGTTCTAATGACGGGTAAGTGGATATGAATCAGGGCCCTAGTTAGATATCTAATATACTTATATAAATGGCATTACTTAGGACGATTCGCATCTGGACTGTTGAAGGGCATGAGCTGCAGGAGCTTCATGGGCACACATCCTTCATTTATTGTGTTACTGCTTTGCCAACGGGGGAGATTGTTTCTTCCGGGGAGGATAGAACTGTCAGAATCTGGGAAAGTAACCTCAGCCATCTAATCTTCAGTTACATATTTGAAATTTTTTATCTGACCTGTATTTGCCGCATAGATGGAGAATGTATCCAAACAATTACTCATCCTGCTATTAGTGTCTGGTCCGTTGCTGTGTGTGCTAAGACTGGGGATATCGTGAGCGGGGCAAGCGATCGAATTGTGCGAGTGTTCTCGCGGGACCAGAAAAGATGGGCCGACCAAGAAGGTTTAAAGGTAGGTTCTGAATTCCTAGTTATATCTCGCTTCACTTGTTTGGGAAGTGAAAATGAAAGAAGGAATATTTGGAGGTTTCAGATACTGACATCAACTTAGGCATTTGATAATAATGTTGCAGCCTCAAGTATTCCAGTGTAAGCTTCTCTTTCTAAAAAAATACTAGTTTAGTGCTGAAACCTTTCCCTACCCTATAGCACACAAGTCGGCGATATAGAAAATAAAAAGTTACCAGGACTAGAAGCTCTTCAACAGCCAGGAAAAAAGGATGGACAGGTATGATTGATTTAGTGTCTAGATTATGTCCTATAGGAAACTCGGGTACTTAATTCTGTCTAGGCAATCATGATACGGAACGAGGAAAAAGTAGAAGCCTACGTTTGGTCTAATCAGACACAGTCTTGGACAAATGTTGGGACCGTCGTCGACGCTATAGGGTCCGGCCGAAAACAGCTATACAAGGGCAAAGAATACGATTTCGTTTTTGATGTCGATTTTCAAGAGGGCGCCCCACCACTAAAACTTCCGTACAATGCATCTGAAAACCCATTCGACGCAGCTCGGAAGTTCCTAGAAGATAATGAACTCCCAATGACTTACTTGGATACAGTTGGTAACTTTATTGTGACAAACGCAAAAGGAGTCGAGTTGGGTGGGGGTCAGGATAGAGGCGGACCAGACCCATGGGGTACCGAAAATCGGTACCGACCTGGCGAAACATCATCTCCCGCCTCGCGCCCGCAACCGAGTAAAGAAAGATTTCTCCCGCAAAAAACATATCTTTCAATCATTGCTGCAAACTTGGCAACTATCCAGAAGAAAATTAATGAGATCAACCAAGACCTCATTTCAAAGGGGGAAAAGGAAATTTCTCTAAACCCTGATGAAATCTCTACTCTTGCCAAGATTATTGAATTTCTCCATACTGCTTCATTACTCAGCAAACCGAGAACAAAGCCGTTCCCTGCTATTGAAGCGAGTTTGGAACTACTAATTAAGATCGTAAAGAGCTGGACACCACAGAATCAGCTTCCGGGGTTGGATTTGCTGAGATTATTTGCTGCAGCGAGTCCACAAGCAGCAACATATGAGTCAAATGGTCAAATGATAGGAGAAATTCTCGAGATCTTTGGAGGTTTCGATAAAAATCTAGTGAATAATTCTATGTTAGCAACGAGAACCTATGTGAACCTTTTCCAGAATCTAGAAGGTAGGGAATATATGAACACGCGGTTCGAACGGGTACGTTACTTGTACCTTCTAAATCGCCTTGGCTTTGTTCTTCCTAACATCAATTTGTACCAAAGACTATGGAGTTGGTAGAAAAGGTATCTATAGGAACCACAAATCGGAATCTTAAGCAGGCTAAATCAACACTATTTCTCAAGTAAGAACTATATCTATTTTTAATGATTTACTGATAGTTTTAATAACATAATCATTCCTATAGCTATGCGGTTTTATTTCACTCCAAGAACTCTCTCGATCATTCTATTGAGCTTCTTAAACCTCTAACCGATATTATTCGAATCGAAGTAGATTCCGAAGCTACATTTAGGGCTCTCGTAGCACTAGGGACATTATTGACGCTTAAGGGTGAAGTCAAGGAAGCCGCCGCCGGAATTTACGAAGCACGTCAATTGGTCTCAGTGGCTGAAAATAGGATTCCGGAACAAAGGATCAAGGATGTAGTAGCAGAGATTAAGGCCTTGCTCTAGTTAAAGTCTTATTCTTTAGGGTGGAAATGATAGTGGCCCTCTCTCTAGTTAAAGTCTTATTCTTTAGGGTGGAAATGATAGTGGCCCTCTATAGAAAATGATTGTGACAAGTGTGCTTGTAACAGGACATGAATATATAGGGTATCATCAATTAGGTCGGTACTGAGCAGCTTAAACGGAAGCTTTGGAAGAAGCCACTCCTAATAGGGGTAGAAAATAAAACAAACTATTTATTTAGGTTGCGCGCGAATGCATTTATTCAATGAACAAAATTAAGAGGGGAAAGTTGCGTGCGGACTTATGATTCTGTGAGGTGTATTTAATGATGTCAGTAATACCGCTGGCATACTCTTTACCACTTTTACCACTTTACTACTAGAGCGACTTTTGAAACCTATTCGATTTTTCTACCTGCTGTCGTACGATAGTCTATGTGAGGGGGTAGGGTTATTGGATTATGAATGATATGGTGTACATACACACGGTAGAATCTCCGCTTTTATTAATGTCAATAAACTTTTAAACTCTCTTCTAACAATATTAACTAAAAAACTATTAGTATTGAACTAGGGATTATAAAAGGATATGGTTTGGTATCATAAGGAAAATTGAGGGGGATGGTTGTGTCACGGACTATCACTCGGTAAATACGGGCATAAGAAAGTAGTTCCATAAGTGACCTATTACTGTACTAGGACTCTTAAAAACTGGGGTAAATTTGACTAGGGAGTATAATAAAAAAATTTTACGTTAAACACAGACCTTTAACACTTATTTGCATCACAGCCCAGGCCGGATGAGAAAATCTCGAGTGGCTCAAGTGAGATTCTTGGATTAATGAGATAATTAAGGAAAGTTGAGTAAGGGGAAATAATACCAACTGGAAATTCATAGAGCGTACTTTCTTTACATTTGGTGCTTTTACTGGATACGTACAACTACTAAAACGATCACCTAACTCTAATAAGCTAGTACGTCATCTCAAGGACTAAATATCTTTTATGTACATGTATCCATCTAGAATAAGGAAGACTTCCCTGCAATGCACCTCTCTCAAAACTGATGTTTTAAAGTGCCACTAGAGTGAGTTTACCGAAGTTTGGGTTATCAGAGTATTATAGTGCCGCCTGACGTCAAGCGTCTTGATGGCTCAACCTAACTGCAGCCAGAAAACCCCTGGAAGATAGAACCCCTCACCTCCCCCCCCCCCAAACACTGGGAGGGGGGGTACATATACGCTAGGCATCGCGGAAAATGTGGCTTACTCCATCTACCCTTCAAAAAATGAATTTTTCGATATGCCACGTTTTCTGTAGATTTGCCCTAGATTGTGATTTCCTCCAAATCACACAAAAAAATCTTCTTCACATATATGTAGCTCTAAGGATTTGAGTTCCCATCAGCAAGGATAAGTCAGAGTATGTGAAGTAAATAGTCACGCTAGATAGAGTAAACACTAGGTATATCGCTGATCTCGGTTGGCAACGCCAAAGACACCTGACATAAACAAGTGATTGCGGACTGAACACCGAGCACCTACCTACTCAATGTATGCAAGATACTAGGATACGCAACCAAATACTCCCCGAAAGAACTGGTTCCTGTTGATTTTTCTGATTGTGTGGCCATTCTTGGTAGTAGTTCCGGCTTTCTAACTATTATCAAGCGGGAATGTAGATTACAATGGTTTCTATATACGTCGATGTCTTAATTTCGCTACTAACTTGGGCCACCAGCATCACCGTGCGTGGGTCGGTCTCAATTTATTATTTTATTTATCCCATGTCCTCCCTCTTTTTTCATGCCCACCAATACTTTCGAGGGAGCCCACGATGGCAAACCTATTGTAGTAGTAGTTTGATTTTTAATGCTATGCATATTTCCTTGAAGTTAGCCTGCTACTTTCGGTAGTGGGTTCTGATAAGCATGCACTCGTCACAATGATACTTGAGCCCGCTGACAGGAGGGCTTCTTAGCTTTATACCATATTGTGCTACTATAAGAATAGGTCTCGCTAGTCCTAACCCCTTCCCCATCTCCGCTAAACACTTCCATCTGACCACTCTATACTTCTTCTTGATAAGGGTATCCCCTTACTTCATATCCAACAAGCCCTACCTCTTTTTAGATCCCTTATTTCCCCAAAGGAGTCCTCAGGAAATGGCACCTGGAGTCTTTCAGCAACTAGCCGTTTTTAATGGCCGCGATGGTCATAAGCTCGAGGATACTTCCGACGCTATCGACACTGTCAATGTCCTCAAAGCCACTATGAGAAGAAAGAATTTAGAATTCGATGATGCCTCAGAGTTCGATACTGAGAAAGACAAGACACAATTCAGACAATACCTCGACGCCAGTGAGAAGGTTAAGAACTTCTATCGTGAGCAGCATGAGAAACAAACAGTCGCGTATAACCTTAAAGCTAGGATAAACTTCAAAACCAAGAAGAGAGCCAAGATGACTGTTTGGGAAGCTATGGAGAAGCTGAACACCCTAATCGACGAAAGCGATCCTGATACCAACCTAACTCAAATAGAACATTTATTGCAGACCGCCGAAGCCATTCGTAGGGATGGAAAGCCTCGCTGGATGCAGGTGACCGGCTTAATCCATGATTTGGGGAAACTGTTGTTCTTCTTCGATGCCGAAGGGCAGTGGGATGTTGTTGGAGATACTTTCCCTGGTATGTTCACCTTTTCACAAAATATAAAAAGTATGGCAGCTTATAGTATTATCTAATAATAGTTGGATGTGCTTTTGACAAGCAGATTATCCTCCCAGAGACCTTTGAGAAAAACCCAGACTATGACCACCCTATCTACAGCACTGAATTCGGTATCTATCACGAAGGCTGTGGTTTAGACAATGTTATGCTCTCTTGGGGACATGATGAATATCTTTACCACGTTGTCAAACATCAGTCTAGGATTCCCGATGAGGGCCTAGCTATGATTAGATACCACTCTTTCTATCCTTGGCACAAAGAAGGCGCGTATCACAAGTTGATGAACGACCACGATAGAAAAATGTTAAAAGCCGTCAAAGCCTTCAATCCTTATGACTTATACTCTAAAAGCGACAATACACCAACTGTGGCGGAGCTTAAGGTAAAATAATTCTCTCTAACTCGCACGAAATTAATCCTGATTTTCTAATTGAAATATTACTACCTAGCCGTACTACATGGAACTCATCGACGAGTTTTTCCCAGGAAGAATTCTCGAGTGGTAATCGCTATTAATACCTAAAGCACAAATAAGATAGAACGGATTTATTGGATCCCGTGGTTTAGATATAAGACTTTCTACTCACGTTTCCCTTTGTATGTTTTTATCCATTGTATTTTAAGGCTATATCATATATGCAGTGTCCTATTCTAGTATGGTTTCGTTGTGCCTAAACTTATCACGATCTTCGTTCTCCATAATCTCTAGAGGTCACATAGATATTTCTACCACTTTAGTTAGGGTTCCCGGTTATAAAGTTAAGGCAGATACTCTTGGGACAGCTCCTAGCTTAGATTCTGATCATATTTGTTTCGAGTGATAGCTTATGATCATAACTAAACTGTATATTAAATAATAATAATAAATTTCATCAAACGTACATAAACTGTATATTGATCATTATTCTTATAGGTGTTACTTATGCCGAAAATTGGCGAAAAGGCAATACTCTACAGTCACAACTCGCTATACCAGATACTAAGAATCCAAGGGTTTCATACGGGATAGCAAATTTATTTTACTCTACAGTAGAAAGAATGATTTGGCCAGGGCGTTTTGTATGGGATAGCAAGAGATCCGATATACTGAGGACCGGCATAGCGAGGCGCGACTATATATATACATACATGTCTTGATTATGTGACTCGTCATAAACCAAATTGCTTCAACTGCTATACTCGGGTGTGCGCTTTAATACTGAGAACTTGACTCCTATAGGGTTAGAGTATGCGGGCATCGCATTTAGGAGCCAATAGTGCCTACTCCTATATGCATAATTTGTATGGTGGAAAATTAAAGGTCCAAAGAACATTTTCAATATCCCTCTCAAAAATTGAAAAAATATAGGAATTAACTACAGGATTTCCCCCTTCATTAGCTCCATATTAATATTAATTTAAGCTTTATCCTGTTATTTCATGCTAGGTACTTTGTATGGAAGCGTAAATGTGTCAAAATTCAATTATACCACCGGTGGTAAAAGTGGCGGATCAAATACTGGAATACCATGCAGGTCCGGTCCACCTATCAGGAATACCATGCTAGTCCATCTGTAGCCTAATAAAGAGTTAAATTATCACTAGAAGAAAATTGGTGGTTTAGATACTGGATTAATACCAAAATACTGGAATGAATACTGGAATACTACCTAGATCCGGTCCACTTGCTAGGAATACCATGCTAGTCCTTAATTAGACCACCGCTGTTAAAGCATTAAACCACTAATAGGACTAATAGGTCAATTAAGACATAATAGACTGTCAGTGGACTAGCATGGTATTTCTGACAAGTGGACTGGACCTACATGGTATTCTAGCATATAGGTCCACCAGTTTACCACCGGTGGGATTATTGAATTTTGACACATTTACGCTTCCATACTTTGTAAATGAGAGTCAAATTCCGGTCTTTGGGGTTGTGTTGCTAGCCTAGGAGCCCACAACTCATATACTATTTTGCTAGCCAGCGTGGCATTATCAGACCAACTACTGGTCTGTACCAAGGAGATGCCAACCGGTCTTGGTGCTTACCCTTAACACCCGGTACAGTCACCCACGGGGGTACGGTGAACACTGGTCTATGGCGAGCAGGTATTCAAGAACACCTATAACGTATTCGGCCAAATTACCAAGAGTTTCTAACTAAATAGCAGGTTCATAACACCACTATATTGCAATATTAATAGATAGCCAATATAACATCTCTTAGGAGATTTTCCATCCTTTTCAAGGGAAACTTTTGTCACATAACCCATCAAGAATCCGTTCTAGCTCATGAGCATATATAAATATTTGTATAGAGACTACGGAAGAATGAAGACCAATAAAATCTTGTTCAATTTTTCTCTAGATTTTAGGTCCTAACCAACTCATGCGAATACTACCCTTAAAACAGAGATTTGACTCTACTTTACCATGGGTTTAGTAGCTGGTGGGTTGGCGTTTCTGTGTTTTTTTGCTATGTTGCTATGCGGTTCACTACCCGGTCTGACGCAACATTAAAGGGCAACAGTTATCAGGATTATGGCTTTGTTTTTTCCCTGTGGTGGGCCCCTGTTTACTATTTACCGTACCGCGTGGGTGACTGTACCCATCCGTATTCTGGAAATATGTCTTGCATAAACCCTTATCAGACTCTTCCCCTAGCGTCATGCCTATCCTTCACCATACTGTTTTCTTTATCTTCATCCCTTATTCCCCCTAACGTAGGAATAGCCTTTATCGTTATTAGATTTCTGGGCTTTTGCTTATGGGGCTAACCGACCATTGTATACTGGGAATATGCGCGGTAGCAAAAACATAGCTTAACGAGCGTAATAAATAAAAATAGAATTTAAAGCTAAAAAAGAGTGATATACACAGGTTAATTACCTAACCACGCTATTTACATTGATATCTTTCTCTCCTTCAAAATAACGCCATATACATGTCACATATCAATTTATACCACGCTACTAAAAGTCTCGAAACTGTATGTCATATTTTTCCATCATTTCTTTAGGGTATTCATCGTCTGTCGTGGGTGCTGGAGGTTCGTACTGATCGAAGTATCTTGTATCACCTGCGAATCTAAGATGTGGTATTATAGGGCCCTGTTTCAAGAGTTAGCACTTGTTTCATCTTATGTAATATATATGGGTAAGTCACAGAAAAACATACCGGGTTAATCTGGCTTTCTAGTTCTTGCCAATCAATCCCATCAAAAAACCTATGAGCCATTACTTGGTGGCCACCACCGCGCATATTTCCTAACCTCGCCGACAAATCCCTAGTACAAAGTTTTCTAACTATATCTTTGGTTTCCTCCGGTACTAATGAGGGGAATGATATTCGTCCTGCCACGATTTTTTCGTATATCGCAAAAGGAGAGTTATCGTAGAATGGAGGGAACCCGCAACTCATTTCATATATTAGTACCCCCAGAGCCCACCAGTCAACAGCTTTACCGTGGCCTTTGCTCTGAATAACTTCAGGACTTAGATACTCTGGTGTGCCTAGAAAGCAATCAGACCTAAGTTAGCATCACTTCTAGGGATATTGATGGGTATTATAAGGCTCAAATCGTACCGCAAAGTGTGTAGGTCTCACCTATAGAGAAAATTAGAGCTGTTAGCAAAACCTTGTCCCATTTAGTCGATTACGGAAATAATATAGAACTCACGATCACCAACAACCTTAGCAAACCCAAAATCTACCAGTTTTACATGACCCCTTGCATCAAGCAAGATATTCTCCGGCTTTAAATCACGATATACAATGCCATGGCTATGGAGAAATACAAGGATCATGGCGATTTCCGCTGCGTAGAACTGTGTCGTTGCAGAGTCAAAACGGCGCGCTCGCCGTAGATAACCGAAAATCTCGCCTCCTGTTGCAAGTGGTGAATGTTAGGTATTTAGCTTATGTCCTCCTTGGAATTCTGTAAAAGAAAATCAATGTGAACCTGGCGAGTATTCAAGCTTTGTTGTAATGTTAGCATATTCATTAAGTTTATTATCTTGGTAATCTGTATATACATACAAGTATATATAACGAATTCCGATCTTGCCATGAGCACAGATAATGTGTGATAAATGGGTGCGGTCGGCAGACCTCTAAAATTGCCCTTTCGTTGCGTACCTAAACCGCTTTAGCATTCGAATACGCATAGTAAAACGGCGATAAGATTATGTCTTGCTAAGTAGAAGTAGAGAGAATAGCATACATGTTCACATTGTTTCAATCGAATAACTAAGACCCATGACGCAAACTATCAGCCTCCCGACATCAAAACTATAGCCCCTGGCCATATCTTAGGGAACTTTAGAAATTGCTCTTACTGTCGGCTTTTTTGAGCTGTTTCAGAGCAAAAAGAGGAGCTTCGCCAGAGTTCGGCTCACTCCGGGGCTTTACAAGCCACACTCTAGCGAAGGTTCCGGTACTACCTCGTAGTCAGAAAAGGTACTTATGGAAAGGCGTCCGGTTGGAGGTTTACCCCAAGGTTGTTAAGAAGTCGAAATCATCGACAGAAGGTTTCCTCCACTCTGCTACATCCTTTACCTCTTCCTCTTTAACAGCCGGCTGCGTAGTAGTCTCACGTTGTGAGACAGGCGGCTGAGCGGATGATACCGGGGAATGCAACGAGTCACTCTGGAGGTCAATATCCATCCCCGGGTCAAACCTGGTGAGGCTAGGTTTCGATCGTTCTTCCTCTGTAATGCTATCTGGAGGAGGTGTAGGAAGGTTTGAGGGTCCACGGTGCATGTCGAGCTCCATTTTTAGAGGAATACCGTGAGTATGTAAGTGAACGTGAGCAAGTGATTAAGCTGTAAGATATGTTGTAAGTTCCTTAAGGAGCATTAACCAGAAAACCGGTTTGCAGAAGCCAAATATCCAAGCGCGGCTCGATCCCCCACAAGATAGTGGCCACACGGCGTCGCAGATGCGGGTCTTTATTGTCTGAGCTCTAGGCGCTGTTCGCTACGTTGTGGACAGAATGATCGCCTTCTTATTTCCTCCAACTTCGCGTCACAAGGAGGAGTCAGGGGAGGGCCGATGGAGGGGCAGAGGGACTGGACTGGGAGGGTAATACAGGCAGTCATATGTACGGCCCACTGCCCAGCGCCGCAGATCGAGATAAACAGCGGACCTATTCAGATGATAGAGCAGGTGTACAGAAGAGAAAAATCCTCGTGTGAACAGCATATATGAGGGGAAACCACTTCCTTTTTTCCCTCTAAATTTACATAGCTTATATAATCGATTTCTTCACAATTCTCTAGCGCTAGTAGTGGAGAAAAATTATTGGGGGCTTGTACATAATACTGTATGGTTCATACATGTATATAGTTACGAGCAAAAAGGTCTACGAAGTGACGATACATACATGTAGTAGCTACATATAGAGTAATATCATATAACCAAGACCACGGAATATACAGCAGCCGTAGTAGTCCATACAGTATTAAGTGAATATTTTAAGCGAGTTAATGAGAATTTTTATGGGATTTTAGAGCGGAAGCCTTTTTCTTGGTTAACCAGTAGCTGTTTGTAGACGCTCCCAAACGACTGTATTTAAGTACCCGACAGTGATATGTTCGGCATGTAAGATATGAGGGGGCATCTCTTTTTGATTTTCTGTTCAGCAGTGCTGCAGCGCCCAAGCCCCAAGGCCCCAGAGTCACAGAGACCTAGAGTCCTAGTCCTAGAGTCCCAATCTATTTAGGAGAGGGGACTGTAGAACAGTAGCCCGGTCGAGGCCCCCGAAAATTCCGTAGCTGGACCAAGCACAGGTGTGAGAATTGCGTCCGGTTGGATATTGTCGGTCCGGACCTTGGAAGGTCAAAGGCCAGCGGTAAGTTTACCAGAAATAGAAATAAAAATAAATAAATAAATAGAAAAAGCTACTTCATACATCTCATCTGGTCCCTGACAAGCTCAGATTAATGGGAACACACAGGCCGGGTAACCTCAAATTCCGAACAACGGTCCCCACCACGACAACCACCAACACGCTATCCGGCTGTCCATCCCCTAACTTGACCTCAGTGTCTGTCTACCTCACTTCACTTCACGCCTCTTCACCCGCTTCACCACCACCGCCACAGCACACATCCAACCCTCCCACCCTCCGGAAAAGCTGCATGTCTTTACAGCACCTGAAATTGTACCTCCGTTTGTGCTCTCCATCCCATAGTTCTCCTGGTTGAAGGGAGCATTTGCTACTTTACTCTAGGCTGGCTGGTTGGCGGTCTTTTGTCTATCTGCCCCCCCCACAGGCAGCAATTTTTTGGCATATATATGTTTAAACCACTAACTCGTTGTTGTCACCTCTTTCTTTATAGATAAGCTTTCCCGGTAATCATGGCTGATCACCAGCAGAATCAACGGGTATACCGTACCCACCATAATCCACCTGCTCCAGCATCTCAACGCGACAATGACTTTGCAAATATCTTCGGCACTGCTCCATCAGGTCGTTCCCACACTATGACATCCCAGTCCAACAGTGTACTGCCTAACAACGGGCGCTCACAAACAATGTCATCTTCATCGCAGATGTCTGCTCCTGGATTTGGCGGTGTGCCGAACGGTTCACCACGCCAGCAACGGCAAGGAAACCAACCAAATGGCTACCATTCTCAAACTCCTATTAGCAGTTACCCACAAAACCCTAGCTCCAGGGTGCAATCCCAACCTCAGAACCTACCACAACCCATGTATCCCGAGCGCCGGCCTTACCACCAACCAATGCGTGTACAACCCCCTGGTGCTCCTCCCCCGAATCCCAACATGACTAAGCCAGCACCACACCGGTACTACCCACCACCACCTGCAATGAATAATGACCCTTACCGTTCCAGGTCTATGGCAGCTTCATACTCACCTAACATGGGACCCCCAGGCCCCCAATTCTCCCGCCAAGGGGCTGGGCCTCCGGGACCCCAGATGTCGAGAACCACAGCTCAGGGCAGGGTCGTTCCCGAAAGACATGATGAACGGACTATGTCACTAACCACGTATTCTCATGAGCGGGATCACGCACAAACAATGAGCGGGAGGGTGATCCCTCACCGGCGCAAAGATTCCCAAGAGAGTCAATACAGTCAATACAGTCTGAATGGGCAGACATCTAGTCAGCAGCGGCTTAACTCTATGCCAGCAAGAGAAAACAATTTTGCCGCCAAACAAAGAACACCAAGTTCGGCGAGTAACTCATCAAGCATCACAGCCTTTTCTCCTTCAGTTGCTCCTTCCACAACCTCAACATTTACACAAGCTACTGAACGACCTTCAATGCACAAGTCTGGGACATCTTCATCTGGCGGGATAGAACTTCCACCAATTACACCTAGACGGGCACCACTTGTATATCCAGCTTTGTTATCTCGAGTTGCATTTACATTGAGGGAACGCATAATGATTGGGGATCGAGAGAAGAACCAGTTGACCTACAAGTCAGCATTCACGGGCGCGGAAGCCGTAGATATCATCGCATTTATAATCAAAACTAGCGACCGAAGTCTTGCGCTACTTTTGGGTAGAGCTCTTGATGCCCAGAAATTCTTTCACGATGTCACATACGACCATCGGCTAAGAGATTCGCAATCGGAAGTTTATCAATTTAAAGATGGTAATGCTGGTATCATCGACGAGGAAAACGAGGTTAATGGGGTGTTTACCCTCTTAACAGACTGTTACTCACCTACCTGTACGCCACAACAACTATGTTATTCCATAGCTTGCCCTCGCCGTTTAGAGCAACAAGCGAGGTTGAATATGAAGCCGCAACCTGGTCTAAGGAGGGAAGAGTCTAGATCTAGTTTACATGGGGATGATGAGAAGGAGCAGAAACTTTGGATTCATACAGTACCAAAGGAGATTGCTGAGGGTGTTTCGGAGAAGGAGCAAAAAAGGCAAGAAGTCATTTGTGAACTGATATATACCGAGCGAGACTTTGTGAAGGACTTGGAGTATCTCCGAGATTTCTGGATGAAACCATTGCTTTCAAAAAACCCTAATAATCCTTCACCAATTCCTGAGCATCGCCGTGAAATATTCATCCGTACAGTATTTGGCGACGTAATGGAGGTTCATGGTGTCAACTCTCGATTAGCGGAAGCTCTTACTCGAAGGCAACAAACATCACCAGTCGTTCACAACGTTGGTGACATATTCCTCGAATTTGTACCACAGTTTGAGCCGTTCATCAGGTACGGCTCAAATCAATTATATGGGAAACATGAATTTGAAAAGGAAAAGGCTGCAAACCCAGCTTTTGCACGTTTCGTGGAAGAAACGGAGCGTAAAAAGGAATCCCGGAAATTGGAGCTAAATGGTTACCTTACGAAGCCAACAACACGCCTTGCTCGGTATCCATTATTACTAGAGGCTATCCTAAAGCCCACATCAGAAGAAAACCCCGATAAAAAGGATTTAAAGAGGGCGACTGAGCTAATTCGAGAATTTCTTACACGAGTGAACATTGAATCTGGGAAAGCGGAAAATCACTTTAATCTTATGCAGCTCAATGAACAACTTGTATTCCGACCAGGGGAGACGGTTGACTTAAAGCTTACAGAAGAGGGGAGGCAACTCTTATTCAAGGGTAGCTTGAGGAGGAGTGCGTCTCAAGACGGCGGAGGAGATATCCAGGCGTTTTTGTTTGATCATTGTCTTTTATTGGTTAGAATAAAGGTCGTGAACAAACGAGAGCAGTATAAGGTACATCGAAAGGTATAACAACACTTTCCCTTAAATCTCTCTCGTGTCAAAGGCTATAACTGATACATAGCGTAGCCAATACCCCTCGAATTACTCGTTATTACTCAAATGGAGGAAGTCCTCCCCGGGAGGGCAGGGGGAATCGCGAAAAGGCCTTCTTCAAGTTTAATCCCTGGAGCCAAGAATGACACAAAGAAAATACCGAATGATTTCAATAGCAAAGAGAAGGGATATCCAATCACTTTTCAGCATTTGGGGAAGCGTGGCTACACCGCCCCTCTATTTGCTGGGTCGGTTGTCAGTCGGAGAAAGTGGATCGAACATATTGAAGCCCAACAAACTGTTCTAAGAGAGAGAAGTAACATCTTTACCCGAACAATGCTTTGTGATCAGTTCTTCAATTCGGGAAATCGTGTTAGTTGTCTTGTCCCTATAGGTATGTTGAGTAACTCGTCATAGATAGTCCTAGCAAGCGCTAAGTTCTATTAGATGGTGGTCGAAAGCTAGTATATGGTACGGAGAACGGTATTTACATATCCGATCGGAAGCCAAAAGACGGATCTATCCCGGTACCAAAGAAAGTTATCGAAGTCAATAAAGTCGAACAAATTGACGTGCTGGAAGAGTTTTCGATTATTCTTATCCTTTCGGAAAAGACCCTTATGTCTGTTCCTGTCGAAGGCCTCGATCCAAATGATACAACTCTTGCGAATAAACGCCCAAAGAAAGTTATTGGACATACTAATTTCTTCAAAGCTGGCGTGTGCTTGGGAAGAGTATTAGTATGTTGCGTGAGGAGTTCATCTCTATCATCGACAGTCAAGGTACTAGAGCCGCACGACACTTTGGCACGTGGCAAAAGGACCCCTGCTTTCAGGAAACTCCTACAAGGTGGACAGGATACATTAAAACCGTTCAAGGTGGGAATTATCCATAAATTAATCAACTTCTCAGATGCGAGCTGCTAACTAGTCTCAAGGAATTTTATATTCCATCTGAATCAACATCAATACACTTCCTGAAGTCGAAGCTGTGTGTTGGATGTTCCAAGGGCTTCGAAGTTGTTAGCCTAGAAACGCTAGAAACGCAGTCACTACTTGATCCTGCGGATACATCACTAGAATTATTCCAAAGGGAGAACGTAAAACCGATAGCAATCTACAGGCTAAATGGCGAGTTCTTGCTAAACTACTCAGATTTCTCGTTCTTTGTCAATAGGAACGGGTGGAGAGCACGACCGGACTGGCAGATCGCTTGGGAAGGCCAGCCAACATCTTTTGCGCTTTCGTACCCCTATATTCTTGCCTTTGAGCCAAGTTTTATTGAGATTCGGAATGTAGAAACTGGGGGGCTGGTACATATCGTTACAGGAAGGAATATTCGAATGCTCCATGAGTCGACGAGAGAGGTATACTATACTTACTCTAGTTAATTTCTTCATTCGCTAATAGACATTAGATTTTGTATGCGTACGAAGACGAAGCCAATGGTGACGATGTTATTGCTTCTTTGGATTTCTGGTCTCGGAACAAATCATAACTGCTGTATTGTCTTGAGATTTCAACTTTTGTCGGGGAGCTTACATCTTAATGTGGGGTTAGTTTGTATTTCTGTATCATTCCGTCTTTATCAGAGTGTCCTTTTTCTTCTATTATGTTGGACCTCTTAGTTCTCTGGAATAGCATGAGACCCAAATAATTGTCGTCTATTTTTTCTTCTTTAAAAGTGGTAAGATAGGAAAGGAGGCGGCAGCAAGCGCTGAGGTTAGAAGGGGCGGTAGGTTTCGATGGTTTACCAACGTGCAACTCGTGGAAAATTTTTAATGATCGTCTATGGCGTTTTTTTTAAGGGCTGAGGATGTTATTGACCCATATATTGTCTTGTCATAAACTTTGTGTTCTACATTTCTCTGTCCCCATTTATAACATTCATATTTTAAGAGATCTATGGGGGCATTGTTAGCGAAACACTCACTCTACCAATGGACTACAAATCGTCTGAAACTTTGATAAAATTTAGATACTCACAACAGTGGCTGTGATGTGTAGATATAATGTGTAGGTGGAGGATAACCAGGGAACGAGTGTTTCAAGATCAGGGAACAACCTTGTCATTATTTGGCTCCGTATTCCAGAAACTCTGAAGTCTGACTAATAGTAGGGGTCAAAAAAGTAACTTAAGCAACGGAATGTATAACACGACCTCCCACTCAGCGCGATTTTTACCCTATCAACCGCTGACAGTCGGGAAAATCCGAATGAATTATTTGTCGAGAAAGGCGTAATTTCCGGAGTCTCCCCTACCAGGCCTCGCACTTCCGTACTCTACTCGGGAAAAGGTACCCAACTGTTGTTGTTTAGGGTACCCCAGGTGATATTTGGCTCGTTAGACGGTTTTCCTCTCTCATTCCCCCTTTACCACAGATTCCTAAGAATAAAATAATTAGATTAAATTATGTATTTCTTCTATGTAGCTTGTGATTGATCATCCCCTTTCCTCGGAGTTCGCTCGGCCCACTTGGATCACCCCTGTCCTGTCTTATAACTCGCGGGGTGCTCTAGAAAGGTCCTGAAACCATGACTTGCAGGAGACAGAATTGTAGTTTGTGGGTAAGGGCTGGTTCCGAATTGTGATTAGATGGGGCGCTTGGACTCCGACGCAGCATTTTTTTTGTTTTCCCCCCTGTTTTCATCTTCCTAGTGGTTAGTTTTGCATCTTCCACGCTGCTTATTTACGGTTATATATAAGTCGCCTCCTGATCGATCGAATAGGGTACGTCTTTTTTTTCTTGGACAGATTGGGTCCTTTTGATCTTCGATTTACTACTTGTTTTGTTTGTCCTTGCAGACCATCAGGCCAGCCATACATAACTACAGCACTCCTCCACTCCAGACACGTACCGTCCGACTCATCGAACACCCTCTGTAGGAAATCTTCTTTCTTCGTGCCGATACATATCCTTTTCCTCCTAGATTTCAAAGGCATCAACTAAGGCCAGGCTTTTAAAAGATTGATATAGATTTCCGAAGCCCAGGAAAATCCAAAGATTAATCATGAGTGGAAACGGGGCTTACTACTGTTCAAACTACTATGTGAGTAAACCTGCAAGGGTACTGCGAAGGCTACTAATAGGGATGAACTATTTCAGGGTTACCACCAGTGTAAGAACCAAGTCCGCAACTGGGGTGAGAAATGCCATCAATGCACTGTACGTTTATCCCTCTGATCCATCTCATTCCACCCTCTGACATCTCATTCTATTCGTAGGTACAAGGTCGAACTACTACTAGTACCGCTGCACCGGTAGATAAGATTGCGTACACAAATCCATTTACAAGTTCGCCTGGAAAGAGCGAGTTTCTGCTTGCCCCATGCCCGAGCGAGAAGTTGAACCCTACGAGACGAGGCAGCGTTCCAAGAACGGACTAGAGAATTCAGACCGATCCTGTTCCTGTCAATCTATTTTTTGTATTCAGATGGCTATTTCATTTGTTATTCATTGTAATGGTCATTAAAAGAGGAGAGGAGTTGTAAAAAATCGCTTTGTCTATTTTTTCTTAGTGTATGGGTCGGATTGGGGGGGGGGGGCATCATTGGTAGCATATGAGGGGGCTAGTTGGTTTTCTGGCATCGTTAATATCTTTTTCTTTTTTTCTTTTTTTCTTCTACGCCCTTTTAGTTAATCTGGGCGTTTCCTCCATCAATTCTTGTAGAGTGATTGCATGTACTTATGGCGTGGCCGGCTGCGTATTTTTGTTGTTGGTGCTCCCCGAGGTATGTACCCCGGCGATTCATGTACCCCGGACTTCCAAAATAGGCTAACCGCTATAACTGAATTTTTACTATCAAGATTGCGGGGTTAATTCAAAACATCCTTGAAATAACTTTAAAAAGAAGTGGATACTTCAACTACATAGGTACTTAGTAGCCGCAATGTCTCCACTGACAAAGTTTTTTAATCTTCAATATAAGCGAGGCTTATTTGTTACCTTTACCAGATCCTTCAGGGGGTGGCTGAGATGTTTGATATTCGTCATTCAGTCCATGGAAGGCCTACAGACTTGGCAGGCCTAGGTCATTACATGTATATACGTACTATGGCAATTAGACTTCTAGAAACCCTTGGTGGTGAGACACATACAACTAAGATACGGTATTAAAATTAAATTAGAGAAAGTGCATAATAGCTAGATATTCGCCTCGCTGAAGGAGGATGATATTACACGCAAAACCAATTATTGTGGAAACGGGGAGCAAACCAGCCCAGCCCCAGCCCCAAACATGAAAATAACGCAGCGTACACTAAAAACAAAACCTCATCAAAATCATCCCCCCCCCCCGGTTCCAACATCCGAGATTCTCTTTTGAAACGCAAAAACTGTCGTTATATCACTCTTATCTTTATTGAAGTTATACCCTATTGTACCAGATCGTTGATCCTGTCTCAGAGAATAGAATACCGGATCTAGACCACCTGGGATCTGTACCACGGGCGCCTGGAAACATGGGCAGACCTAGCGCGATGGACAAACCACATACCAACGTATGCGCTAAGGGGCCAGAAGATAGCGGAGAGAAACATGAAACCGATGGCAGCCTTCCAGCGAGAACACCGGTCTAGGGTGTTGGGGAAGTTGCGTTAGGCTTTTTCCATTTTCTATAAAGTGCTCAATCGGTAAGGAGTTGGTTTATAAAATAAACTGCTTACCGGCTTCAGAGTCTGAGAAATAGTATCCAGGTACCACGATGAGTAACGGAACTGCAGTTCATGGGAGTAATATAATCGACGAGAAACCCAAATGCGATAATCTAAATAACATTGTTACTATCTTTAAAGGAGTTAAACTACATGGTTTTTTCTTTCTTTCGGTTTTACCTGCCCATAGGAGGAGGAAACCAAAGGGAATAGAGTAAATCCCGCAGCAAAGGGGATCAAGAATGTAAGCGCAACGACCAAGGAGAAAGCTGTAATAAACTTCAGTGTAGACGAAGCGAGAGCCTGGATAAACACTGGCCTTATCCATATCGCGAAGGTAGTCGCCGACCTAGAAATTTACCCACCGTTTGTTTAAAATTGCTCCTTATATAATGTTGGTAGCTACATAGCATTTGATTCACCAAGGGTGAAACTCACGATACCCGCAATGATAGCGGCAGATGCCAACTCCAACACTCTCAGCACGATGCTGGTGATTCTCGAGATTGTTAGCATCCTTGTAAGGCTATAATATATTAACTAATAATAGATAAAGAAACGTTCTCCTCTTGATTAATTAATAAAAAGGCCTTATACTATTAGCTTGCTAAACAGTCTTGTAAATGTTACTGTAGAGTGATCGATAAATAGTAGAAAGAAGCTAGCTAGTATTTATACTAAAGTCGCCTAGACCATGATCTCTTATGTGAAAGCCTGACCTTTATGCTAGGACTACTATAGTCCTATGACCTCAAATGGCTCCTAAATACTTTGCCTTGTCCCCACCCCCACCCACACCCCCCCCCCCACACCAAAAAACTTATTGCTTCTGGGTTCAAAATAGTATTATGGAGTTCTAAATCATGGCCTAAATCCTTTGCCTTGTTAGGCATAAAGTTCTCTAATATCTAATATATGTATGTTATGGGCCCTCGAAAGTGTCGGTTGGGAAAGTAAGAAAAAGAGATTGTTTCAATTTCAACTGTCGATTTTTCTAGATATAAAGTGGGAATATCAGCCTGTATCATGATATAGTGAGTGAATAGAAGTTTTTGTGATTAATTTGGCGGTTTACACCCAAAAATGGCCTTCTGCAACCATAAATATAGCAGCGGGGAATCAGTTACCTTAATATTTACCTTAAAGATTTAATTAGTACTTACATGTAGTCGCCCAGCTTTGTTATAGGACACTTAATTACTGATATGTATGTGCGGCTGTGCTTTTGGTCACGGTTCACAAAAAGTGGCTAGAACATTAGATCGAGGTGTTACACAAACCCGGGGTTCCGGTGAATGACGGGGTTACAGCCTGTCCGAAATACCGCATTAACTGGCCAAATCCACCTTCACATTAAGAGGTTAAAACAAAGTGTGGCTAGAAGATCCTGCCCATGAGAGCAGTTTAGCAGCAGTAGTTTTGCTACTCGCTACGTATATACCAAAGAAGATATCTCCTTCGCTTTCCCTTGCTTAATTAAGTATAGAAGCTGCCTTTATAAGTTAGGTATACGTACTTTGCCACTTCTTATTTCGACCTCTTGGCGCAAAGGCGGACTTGACCAGTTAATGCGGTAGTATGAGAGTATTCTATTATAGGTTCTAGCAAAGATGGTGATGAAGAAAATAGGAGCGTGATATTAAGATCAGTAACATTTAGAAAAATTGGACCTCTCTCTCGTCCTCTTTCACCAATCTAAGTGCAGTATTCCCGTATCTGCTCTTGCAGCTTTAATTCTAGGAAGAACCTCACTAATTTTGTGGTGTGCTGTTAACTATTCTTAAGCGCGGTATTTTATTGCGTGATTTTCTTGTTCTCATATTGGTAGTAAAAATAATAGCTTAGTAAAATGACCTGATTGATAGAAGTCTAGAATAATTCTCTGGGGCTGGAAGCTGGGAGCTGGTCATGAACTGTTGAAAGTTGGGCAAAAACCCTGGGTGTGTGATCCACTTGCATGGCCCACCAGGAGCTAGATGTAGATTAATTTTCAATGTATGTACTTACAATAACAAATACCGTGGTATTTGAGAAAATTCGTTCCGCTGCAACAGGGGCTACAGCTGTCTTGACCAAAGAGAAGCAGCCTTCCTAGGCGCGTCCTAGATGTCAATTCTGCAAGTTTTGATGTAAAATACCCCTGCTGCAGCGTAACGAATTTTCTCAAATACTACGATACATGTATTCATGTACAACATTCTCGCGTGGTATAATGGACTGCGGCGGGAGACCTCAGATCGGATAAATAAAAGTCATTTGGAATACACCCCATGCACCTATTCTGTAGAGTACGTATGCAAACTCGGGTTATCAATTTATTTATTTAATAAGCAGCATGCACGATTGGAGGATTGTTGGTTTAGTCAACTTGCTGCGCGCCCACGTAAGGCAGTGTGCTCTAGGATAAGCGAGAAACTGTCACCCCGATTATGTATGTGGATGGATAAGACACTTATCAATCCTATCCACCGATTCCAAATGTTTTGAACTAGCGTATCAGGGTACAGTGATAGGAATCATCTATGGCAGGGTGAATTTTTATGGCGAAATATCTGCGCACGACGCCACAACATGCAAATCTAATCCCTGCAAGACCGTAAAACACGTGTGACTGCATCCGGATTCTAGCGGATGCCAGGATTGCTCGCCTATCCTTGTGCGTATCAATATTCGGCCTCCACTCTAGAGTACATGTGCCTATGCGTGTGCTATGGTGCAATTAGCAATTGCGGAAACGGGTATCAATAAGGCAAACAAGGTAGGTACATGTAAGCATGTACTCGGGTACTCTAGTCAATTGCTAGAGCAAGTATAAAGAGATCCCCGTTTCTCTGCTCCGATTTAGAAGAACCATCTCCAAACAGTAGCAAACGTCATAGGTGAATAACAATAACCACCACCACCACCACTACCACAACCACTACAACTAGCTTTACATAAGAATCGCCTCGAACCCCCCCACCCTCTATACAAGAACTACCTAAACCAAATCTTCAACAATGTCAAAAGACCAAGACCCATCAGCTATGATGGTAATCCGAAGCGTATCTCCCCAAATCACCACCCTCTCCGTCCCATTCCTCCGTTTCAACCGTTTCAAATTCGGTGGCCGGGCCACAATTGGTAGGTTATCATTCTAGCTCTAACCCAGATTAATCCTCAAAACAAATACTGACACTCCTCCTCGACAGTCCGCCTCCAAACTGGATCTCTCGCAGTATTCTCACCCGTTAAACTCACCCAAGAGGCCCGTGACACAATCACCCGTCTCGGGGGTAACGTCTCCTATATTATTGCGCCCGACATTGAGCACCATATGCAACTCGGACCGTGGAAAGCCGCTTACGTCACCGCAGAAGTCATTGGCCCTGAAGGTCTTCGAGAGAAGAGGGCAAAACAGGGCAACGAAGATGTTGTTATCGATCATATTTTCACCAAGGAAAATAAACGGGGCATTAAGCTGCCAGAAGAGTTTGCAACAGAGTTTGATGTAGAGTATTTCGATGGGTATGTTTTCCTTTTCCTTTTATAACCCTAACCATCTTGGTATTAATGTAAAAGTAGACATGCAAACAAAGAACTCGCTTTCTTCCATAAACCCACCCGGACATTCATCAACGCTGATCTTGTCTTCAACCTACCAGCCCACGAGCAATACTCAAAAACCGGAATCAATGCAGCATCAGGAATTTATGGAAAACTGGCTAATCACTTCTTGGGCTTACATGGAAAAGGACAGCAACGCTTCTTATGGTATGCCACAGCAAATGATAAGAGATCTTTCAGCGAAAGTGCCAAGAAAGTCGCGGGGTGGGACATCGATAAAATTATTCCTTGTCATGGAGATATTATAGAGAGTGACGGAAAAGCTGTTTTCAGGAAGCTTTTCGCATGGCATTTGTAAAGAGGGATATTATTATTATTATTATTATTATAGGCGTATTTAATTATTATGGCGTTTTTAGTATGGAACTTGTAGCTATCGGAGAGCTTTCGGCGTAATACTATGGTACACTGTTATTCTCTTTTAACGTTTGTAGCTAATAGGCTAGAAATGAGAAGGATAAAAATCTAATCAAACTTTCTATAAATCGCAAGTGTTCAATGAGCCCTTTTCGCAAAACTAAATATTACTGTATCGTACACCCCCGATAAAGCACACATTGAAGCAAATTAAGTGGGTATAATAAAAATGTGAATGCGCATGAATAGTAACCCTTCCCTCCCCACGCACTTCATCCCAAAATTCCGCTCCTGTTTAAAACCAAGAACTTTTCTCTAAAATACCAATAACACCATCCTTACCACCCAAATATCTACGGAGACACGGCTTCATCTGTGCTTGGTTTCCGTTTCATTGCCGCTCTGAGTCCATCATCGCTTGTAGATATTTTTACATCCTCTTGTTTGCTAGGTTGTACACCATTTTTCTTTTTTGCTTCGTTAGATGAGGACGCAGGGATCTTCTTTGGTGGTGTTGGTGGTGTTGGGACTATTACTGTAGCTGTAGCTTTCACCGGTACTGGTGCTGGTATGGGTGCAGACTCTGGCACTCTTCTCCCACTTTCATCAACGACCATGAGTTTCCGGCGTTTTCGGAGCGGCCTTCCGGCAGTATTCGTCTTTGCCCCAGACGCTACCCGTCCCGTTTCTATACCTGCCCCCTTTACCGTACTTCCATGTTTTGAGTCCCCCGTAGCGCCCTCGCCAGGGGCCTTTTCCTCATCACTAAAAAACCCGCCGTCGGAGTAGTAGGACCAGTCACTATGGTATTCAGTTGTATCGTATTCAGCGTCGAACTCATCCCATACGGGGTCGCCTTGGGCAAATGCGGTCTCGGCCATAGAATCAACTAGGGCGGACTATGGGTACTGGGTGGATCAGCTGGGTGCCTCGAGAGTAAAATCTAGGGGGGGAGGGGAGGCTGAGGAGGAAGAAAAGGAGGATAAAGACCAGATCATCATCGTCTTGATAGTCTAGATCATCGTAAAAACCAAAACCGTCGTCAAAGTCGTCATCGAAACCGTCATCGGACATGTTTTTCTTGTTTCACAGGGGATAATGAGATGAAAACGAGTTGGTGGTATTAGTTTATCAAATACTATAGACAGTTATTTGTGGTAGGTATGTAGTTGATTATGCTTATGAGGTTGGGATATGCGGGACGGGGGTGGGAGAAGGTCGCGATTTCCGCTCAAGCGTAGGAAGAGGGCTAGGGCTTTCTCCTAGTGGTTGTTTATTAGTAAGCAAGTTTCTCATACCAATGATAATTTTTCATATTTTAGTTAGTTAACATAAATTAATGCATTTCTCCCCGTCCCATGCTTACAATCCAAGAAAATATAGATTAATCACAATACTCAAACTCCCTAGGAAAGCCGTGGAGAACCTATGTGGTGAAAATTAACAAGTTTTTTGAGCGTGATTAATTATATAAATGACGGATCGCGGAGCTATATAGCTATCTGTGTAACTGTGTAGGGCTTTTATAAAATTATATTATCTAGGCTAGCTCACTACGTACCCCAAACCCGCATGTAGTTACCATAAATAACTCAAATCATTGGCCAGGCTATCTAGACTCTTTTGGTGTGCTATTTAAGGTAGATATAAATTATTTAACGACTATGGGATAGAAAAAATATTTTGGGGGGGGCCAAAAAAACCCCCTAGAGAGCATGGTCTCTTTTGTGAATTTTCTTCTATATCTATATATATACGACTCTATAACTTCGGCAAGAGCAGGAGATCCCAAGAAATAGCAAGTTACCATGAGTACATGATGCCGAGAGGAGGATTCTGGAAATTTAATGCCTATGAGTTATTCAGAAGCTCCTTCAGTCACTCGAGTGACTCATCATATCTCTTTAACTGTTTCTAATTTCACCAAAAGTTACTTATTATACTAAACCCTAGTCTGCCAATCTAGTGCTTTTAGTTTGTGAGATCGATAGAAACCTCATAAATTTACTAGCTTTTGGTTGGTCAATATGGGCTAGGGTAGGCTCGAGAATATTCTTGTTTCCATCCATTTTTACTACGTAGTATCGTAGGTAGAGCGGAACTTTTATTTTTGGCGGTCATGGAAATCCAGAACCCCGGATGTACATAACAACTAAGCAACTATCATAACCTGAATATGAGAAATGTAAAAATTAGTATTTGAATCTCTGGGCACCACCTGGCATGGAATTAAGGTGTATATCATACTTTAGGCTATTTTAGGTATCCTTAAGTATAGTGCTGTGGGAATAGCTTAAAGTTTGGTAGTTTTCAAGCACACTTAGCTAGGGTAACTCTGGGGTTCTGAATCGCCATGACCCCCAAAAATATGGGAGCTGTTTGTATTGGGGCCAATTGTAGCTATAAACCCTTCAAAATCAAGCCTTAAAAACGGTACAGACAGTCTCCAATTATGCATCCAGAAGCGTCAATACAATGGCCTTAGTTTAATTATATCCGCATGCAAAAACCTAAATTTAGTATTTGGGTTTTCACTTATCCAGTGGATAGTTTATCTTTGGTTTGGTAGCCAGGCTGTATGTGGCAACAATTATACGTTATAGGTCGATATATGTCAAGGCCCTACACACTATAGAGATATCCCCCAGTAAGAAATTTAAGCTAGAGAGCTAGATATCCACAAACAAAGTACATATCACCACTCTATTCTTGCTAGTAATATAATAAGAATCTTTTTCCTTGCTTAATTAAATATAGAAAAGAATTTTGTGGTAGAACGACTCTATAGCTATAGAAATTTTTTTATGGTATATAAAACTAAACTGAACTGATCCTAGCTTTATCATTATACAAGTTTAGATTATCCCCATCGAAAATGCATATAGTTGCTGATAGCAAAATCACGCCGTTGTTCCAGAAGCTAGGAAGTACTATGTATATATATGAGGTGCCTATCCGAGAAAATTTCCATACCATGCTCTCCCTATATATACAATACTTTAAGTTACCGCCCATGTATAGCAGCTACATATAGTGACTACTAACAAGAACAGTATGAACGTCCAAGCACTGCCATACTTGTAAGAAAATATGATTTTTATATATGACTTATAAAGGACATATCATAGTCAGATTTAGAGGGGGGGGGGGTAGCTAGGAACTACATACCTATATTAGCAGCCATGTATATAATTAACACAACTTTAAATTTCTTGGTTCTTTTGCTAGAGGGAGGTAAAGTATTGCAAAGCGCAAAAAAAACTTAAGAATCTAAAAAGACGAATGCTAAGATACCGACGCCTCAATAATATAAAAATGTGTGGTATGGATATATATTATAATCCCGGCTAGTTAGGATTTGATTTAATATTCTGATAGCGATATATGATTCTAAGAAACAAGAAGGTTAAACACCTCAGTTAATTATAAGCTATATATATATGGATGACCAGCTTTACTAGACTATGGGATACTATAATTTAATCTAGGCATATATACTCTCTTCCAGCATTAGAGTATGTTTCTGTCAGAGCCCTCAGCCTGCCTAACAGTAAGAAACCAAATTCAGCCCAGACAATCATAGGTGGCACTGAGGCTGGGGTAGGTGACTATGGAGATGGCGGGGCTTTCCGGAATGTGCCGCGGGTAGCCGAGCGTGGTATGTCCACATGGGAAATTGGGTCGGAAAGACTTCAACGTCAACCTCGATCAGTAACGTCTCCTCTACTAGCCTCACTGTCAAGAAAGTGATATATAAAATACAGCTTTACTATCACTTAAGCCCAGGAAACTACTTACCATGTACGCTCGAACTACTTTCACGAAATGGGTGCTGCAATCGACACTCACTGCAAGACACTCACGGTCTACCTCTACTACTGCGTCCACTATTAAACCACTGACCTCAATTCTAATCGCAAACCGCGGTGAAATAGCTCTGTTCGTCACTTCTCCCTTAACAATTTCTGTGCCTGGCTAACAACTACATATAGACGAGTAAACAGAACAGCCTCACAATATGGCATTCGAACAACAACAATCTATACTGAACCAGATGCGCTAGCACAGCATGCACTTGTGACTCCACATTCCGTTAATATCGGGCCCCCATCAGCTTATCTAGATGTGGAAAAAATCATCAGGGCTGCGAAGGAGGGTGGATGTGATTCTATCCACCCTGGGTATGGCTTTGTAAGTAGAGTTTGTATTTTTGGGGGTAGATATAGGGCGGATTTACAATTAGGCCTAACATATATGGGATAATATAGCTCAGTGAGAACTCAGCATTCGCAAAACGATGCGCAGATGAAGGTTTAATCTTCATTGGTCCACCTCCCTCTGCAATTGAATCAATGGGCAATAAAAGGCATACACCCCCCTATTATTAAACTCTGGAAGTTTTGCTAATAAGGCACATGTACAGTGAATCAAAAGACATAATGCTCAAAGCAGGCGTCCCTTGTATCCCTGGCTACCATGGCTCCAATCAGTCTCCAGACTTTCTCCTTGGGGAGGCTACATCAATGGGCTTTCCTGTCCTTATAAAGGCCGTTAAAGGTGGTGGTGGAAAGGGCATGCGTATTGCCCGCACTGCTGAAGAATTCATGAGTTCCCTTATATCAGCTAAATCGGAAGCTCTGTCCTCATTTGGAGACGATGTAGTACTCGTTGAACGCTATATTACTACCCCACGACATATTGAGGTTCAAGTGTTTGCAGATGCGCACGGGAACTGTGTAGCACTCGGCGAACGCGATTGTTCAGTACAGAGAAGGCATCAGAAAATTCTCGAGGAGTCACCAGCCCCATTTCTGAATGAAGCTGTAAGGAAGGATATTTGGCATAAAGCAAGAGAGGCAGCACTGGCGGTTGGGTATCGTGGGGCTGGGACGGTCGAATTTATTTTCGATAATGATACGGGTGAATTTTTCTTCATGGAGATGAATACACGTTTGCAAGTCGAGCATCCCGTCACAGAAGCTGTCACAGGAACAGATTTGGTTCATTGGCAGATTCTTGTAGCAGCAGGCCACCCGCTTCCCCTTACACAAGAACAGGTGGAAGCTCAGATGGAGGGCCATGCGTTTGAAGCTAGGATTTATGCTGAAAACCCGTCAATGAATTTCACTCCCGATTCTGGCACTCTTGTACATCTCCGCACCCCCACCCAAAGTGATACTGTACGGATTGACGCAGGCTTCGGTCAGGGGGATGTCATTTCGTCCCACTACGACCCTATGATTGCTAAACTCATTGTCCGAGGTCCCGACCGTAACGCTGCTCTAGCAAAGCTCTGTGCCGCACTTGAGGAGTATGAAGTTGTCGGCCCAAGTACCAATATCGAGTTCTTAAAGCGTCTTGCTGCACACCCGAAATTTATTGCCGGAGAGGTCGAGACGGGGTTTATAGATAAACACCGAGATTCATTGTTTACGCATGAAATCACGCCAGCAGAAGTATTCGCGCAGGCTGCAGTGTCTATTTTTCTTAACCAAAACCACCCACAAAATTTCGGTGACCCATTCAGCGTTCTCGGCGGAGGAGTCGGGTTTACAGGGAGTTTCCAGACACGGGTCCTTGACTTTGTCGAAAAGACTAACGAGACAGAACGGAAGGTCTCTGTTACATTAACACAGACCTCCACGTCAACATACGATATAACTGTCAATGGGAACGCTTTTAACAATGTCACAGTACAACCTTCAAAGACTGAAGCCTCAAAGGTAATCGGGTTCTACCCACATAGGAGATTAGAAACAACTATTGTAAGGAAGGGTGATATGATAGTTGTGTTTCAACGTGGGAAGGAGTATAGACTATCTTTGCCACGGCCAGGATGGTATGATAAGGCGCTTGGAGTATCGGAAGTAAAAAACAGTGTCGTTGCACCCATGCCTTGTAAGGTTCTTAGGGTGGAGGTTGAGGTGGGGAGGAGGGTGAAAAAAGATGAGGTTTTGGTTGTTATTGAGAGTATGAAGATGGAGACTGTAAGTTCAATTCTTTTCCAGGTCGCGTAAGGAATTTTCTGGACTGACGAGAGAAAGGTAATTCGGGCCCCACATGATGGTGTGATTGCGAAGATTGTACATAGCGAGGGAGTAAGCTACATCATTCCATCTCTGTAGAGTTTATTTATTTATAATTCAGAGCTGACAAATTCGCGTCATGTAGGATGTCGTTAAGGCTGGGGTCTCGCTAGTATTATTTGAAGATGAGGAGAAGAAGGGGAGTGATTAGTTTTTGTACCTAGTTAGATAATTTTTATGGGCGTGAAGGTTATGTTGTTTGCTGGTACGAGTATGTACTGTAGTAGCGCGCGGAAATTGAGCTTATCCTGGAAAGTGGGTGGATGGATATTTTTGGTACTTTTCTTACTGTCTGTCCTAGCTTAGGCTTCGGGAAGCGTGGTGTGGCGTTTAGCGAAACATTAGACTTTGCTTAAGATAGCCGATGGACTAGCACCTGCATAGTGAAATCATCGATCGGCGCATGGGCCGGCCAACCAGTAGGCAACGTAAACAGGATTTCAGGGTGGAGGCATTTGATATAGACTTTAGGTGTCGCAGATACTGTCTTCTGAGACAAGAATTGGTGCGTCATGTTACGCCTTGGGACTAAGCTAGGCCTTGTTTTGAAATTGATGAACGTTGCCAATAACTTGGTGGGATATAAACTTGACACGTCCTGCTATTTTCTCTCTTTATTACTCCTTATAAGTGAAGTCAACAAGAAGCTACAATATTATCAAAAAAAAACCTCAATTCATCTGGATAAACAGTCAGCCACTTCTGTCTAACGTACAGTCCCATAACAAGTATGCTCAAAACCGCCCGCTTCACCTCCCAGCCCGAAAAGCCCGGAGGCCTTCTCGGCGTTATCCTCCGCACCATACTGCGGGCAATTCAGTTAATCATCGCTCTCGTAATTGCCGGCATCTACGGGCAAGATCTACACCGTGCACAGCAAGCAGGTGAGCCTACAGATTCACGATGGGTATACGCCGTGGTCATCGCCGGGTTTAGTATCATCACAACGGTTGTCTATCTGATCCCAGCTATTAAGAGCTCAAAGTATTTTGCGTGGGATGGGGTTCTATTGTAAGTATTCCTGTTGCTATCAAGAAATAAAATAAGAATAAAAGAAGCTGGACCTGAGTTAATGACTAACTGGAATAATAGCATATTCTGGCTCGTCCTCTTTGGAATCTATGGGAAGTTATACCTCCCGGAAGACTGTGAGGGAAGTGGTGGCTGTAGGAGGATGAAGACAGCCGTTTGGTTTGACATGTTGGGTATGATTTTCTGGTTTGGGAGCTTTGTTGGTAGGTGTTTATCTTTCTCTTCACCTCCATAAGCAAGTAACTGACACTTAATAGGTGGTGCATTTATGTTCTGGAAAGAGCGGCATAGCCACTCTATCTTTACTGGTCGTGGATCCGTTGTTTAAGCGCACTCATTAACTTCTCTGCTGAGCAGTGTTGTAATTTCTTTCTTTATTTGGGATGTTAGAATGATGGATGGGCTATGATAGAACTAGCAATTGTTGAAATACCTTGCGGGTAGAGAAATACGACGCATTCATCTTGTCTTTTTCTGCTTTAAGTGTACTTTACTGGGCTTTATAAGGGCTCTCCATAGCCTTATGGTTACAAACTAAACCAGGATTTTCCACTACATCAACTCATATATACTCAACAACTAAAACAGAATGTGAACTTTAGAAGTAGATACGCCCAACGAGGTTTACAGATTTACAGGTATATTAATTCTAACTGGACATATTATAAACTACACTACCTCAAAGCATTGAGGGATGTTTACATATTCTTGCAAAAATTGTAACCTTAACTTACAATACCCCCTCACCCTAAGTCCTCTATAAATTAAAATTTTGTCTATGAAATCTAGAAAAAATATATAGTAAACTCCAGAAGCGTTTACACAATCCGGAAAATTGACATGACTGTTTGAAAATTTCTCCCTCGTTAAGCAATAATTCGCCAAAAGGGGGCCTCCTTAGTGTGTATAGGCTACTGTCCTATAACAATAACAAACCACTAAAATAGATTGATTGGGTCTCAATTGGGTAAACACTTGTAGTTTATGAAAAGCTGAATAGACAGATCGACCTAGTATGCATATATATAATTCCATCATCGCTCACAAAACTATCTAGATAAGCCATACTTCAAGTATCCCTTCATGTACAATATTCCCGCCCTCTCCCTAGATAACATGATCTGCAAATTCTCGATTAAAGGCTCTCCCTACAACAATCTGCCTCACCTGTGTTGTTCCCGCCCCAATCTCATAAAGCTTTGCATCCCTAAGCAGCCTTCCTGCAGGGAGTTCATTAACATACCCATTCCCACCTAAGCACTGAATCGCATCTAATGCACATTCTGTTGCACGATCACTCGCAAATAGGATTGCTCCTGCACAATCCTTAGTTTCAATTGTGCCTTCATCGACAGTGCGGGCTACAGCGTAGGTGTAAGCACGCGCGGCCGAGAGCTTCACATGCATGTCTGCGAGCTTTGCTTGAATAAGTTGGTTGTGAGCGATAGGAATGCCAAATTGCTTGCGTTGGTGGACGTAGGGAAGGGTTATGTCGAGGCAAGCCTGCATTATACTAAAGAAACCCCCAAATTATTAGTATCAGGGTTAGGGTTGTAGATCTAGAGGTCGAGTACCCAACAGGTCCAGCTGAAAGTACTAAACGCTCAAGATCAAGCCCTTCCATAAGGACTTTAACACCTTTGTTCTTAGCACCAATTTGGTTTGCGTCGGGGACAAAGACGTCTTCAAAGACGAGCTCTCCGGTGTTGGAGCCACGCATGCCGAGCTTGTCAAGTTTGCGAGCACAAGAGAAACCTTTCATGCCCTTCTCTACTAGCATTGCAGTAATGCCCTTAGAACCTTTATCGGGTTCAGATTTTGCATAGACTACTACTACATCTGCGTCTGGGCCCTGGTGAGATAATGATAATTAGTACCTGATTCGGAGGTAGGGGTTGTGAGTAGCATACGTTTGTGATCCACATTTTTGTCCCATTTAGGATCCAGCCACCGTCAACCTTTTTACAGTTGCTCTTCATAGACACTACATCGGATCCAGCAGAGTGCTCGCTCATTGCCAATGCGCCGATCTTCTCGCCGGATATTAACCCGGGGAGAAAACGTTCTTTTACGTCGGCGGAGCCATTGAGAGTGAGTTGATTTACGCAGAGCTGTGAGTGTGCAGCGTAAGAGAGCCCTATACTCCCAGAGGCCCGAGAGAGTTCCTCCATTACTACGCAGTGGGCCTGGTATCCGAGTTCTAACCCGCCGTATTCTTCTTCTGCGGTGATACCGAGAAAACCGGCGGAACCAAGTTTCTCCCATATTTCGTTCGGGAAGGCATTGGTACGGTCGACATTTGCAGCAAATTCTTCAGGAATTTCACGTTCTGCTTAAGGGAGTGTTGTTAGTTATGGTTAGTTTAGGAAACCAAGATAGAAGGGGTTAGACTTGTGAATTCTCTGACACGCTCTCGTAACTCAATGAGGTCTTCAGAGGTTGGGGGAATAAAGTTCTTTGTATGTTTTGTAGAGGCGAATCGGGAGCAGAATAGTGGTTTTGAGATGGTAGTGAGATGACAAGAGACTACTTGTCGAGTAAGGATGGGACGGGACAGTACTAATAGAGAAACCATTGTTGCAGATACAGTATGGATGAGGGGATAAATTTGAGGGAGGAACAAGCAGCAGCGAGTGAAATGAACAAT
Source organism: Verpa bohemica (assembly GCA_033030345.1). Taxonomy (NCBI): domain Eukaryota; kingdom Fungi; phylum Ascomycota; class Pezizomycetes; order Pezizales; family Morchellaceae; genus Verpa; species Verpa bohemica. The sequence goes on along the minus strand of JAUFSE010000024.1, from coordinate 556,550 downwards.
ACTTGTAAAAGATTATGTTGAATAACAGAGTTTAGATCTGGGTGTTACTGGTGATGGATATCACGGGGTTTTGTGCGGCTATCGTCGGGGTAACTCCACAACACGTGGGTATCGGAGACTACCGTCAATCCAGCTCTACTAACTTCGGACGGCGAGTAAATCCTTTTCACTTATTACTTCACCTCCTCTTACCCCCCTCATCTTTGACCCTTTCTACAATCTGAGCACCCAATGCTACCTCTTTGCCAGGTCAGAGCCTCCCTAGCTCTGCCCCTCCGATTACCCCAGTATCTTCGTCTGTTCCACCGGCAAGTCTCAACCCATTCACACACACACTTTGAAAAGGCAGTATCAAGTATAGTCACAGCCTTAGATACTTCCTCGCCAGAATATAGGCAGAATGCCGAGAAAATGTCAGAAATAACCGCGTCTCTGAGGAGTCTGCACCAAAAGATAGCTCTCGGAGGTCCTGAAAAGGCTCGCGAGAAACATCTAGCTAGAAATAAGATGTTACCTAGAGAGTGAGACCAGACTTCCCTAACAAATAACTAGTTTTAAGGATTTTGTCTTACAAAAATATGGTAATTATAATAGTCGAATAACAGCACTCCTAGATCCAGGTTCAGCGTTCTTAGAATTATCACCCTTAGCAGGGTACAAGCTATATCCTGGGGAGGAAGTACCCGCAGGTGGAATAATTACAGGGATAGGTAGAGTTTCTGGGGTAGAATGCATGATTGTTGCCAACGACAGCACGTAGGAACTCTTTTCTCCATCCTAGTGCCGTCCTATGGAGTCAATTAACCCCCAGCTAAATCCCCAAGATCCACAGGTGCAAGGGTGGAACTTACTATCCAATTACTGTCAAGAAGCACATTCGCGCTCAAGCAGTTGCACTAGAAAATAGTCAGTCTCCGAAATCCCCGAAATTTGCCACATAATAAACTAATAATTTATCCTTTTAGGGTTGCCGTGTATCTACTTGGTAGATTCCGGCGGTGCAAATCTTCCACACCAGGCTGATGTTTTCCCAGATAAAGAGCACTTTGGGAAGATTTTCTACAATCAGGCTAGAAGTAAGAAAGAAATATTATATTGCGAATATATCAACTAACAAATATTAGTGTCTGCCCAGGGCATCCCCCAACTTTCGGTAGTTATGGGCCCATGTACAGCGGGGTGAGTGTCTAACCTAGAAATACGAGTGCTATAACATGACTAACTATATTAGCGGAGCTTACGTTCCCTCTATGTCTGATGAGTCAATTATCGTTGAGAAATCTGGCACGATTTTCCTCGCAGGCCCCCCTCTCGTAAAAGCTGCAACAGGAGAGGAAGTAACCGCTGAAGAGCTCGGTGGTGGAGAACTGCACTCGAAAGTATCTGGGGTAACAGATTATCTAGCCGTTAATGACGCCCACGCTCTCGTCTTAGCCCGCCGCTGTGTTGCAAATCTGAACTGGCCAGAGTCGAACCCTCCTAGAAAAAGTGAAGATGTTCAGGAACCACTTTATGACCCGAAAGAATTAAATGGCATTATGGGGACAAACTTACGTAAACAGGTTGATGTCCATGAGATAATTGCTCGAATTGTAGACGGGAGTGAGTTCAGTGAGTTCAAACAAAACTATGGAACAACCCTCGTTACAGGTAACTCCCATCCAACTCCATCACAACCTATCACTCACACCTCTAGGTTTCGCCCGAATCCACGGCTATTCCGTCGGTATCCTTGGTAACAATGGTATTCTCTTCTCGGAGTCCTCCTTGAAAGGTGCGCACTTTATTCAGCTCTGCAGCCAACGTAAGATCCCACTTATTTTCCTCCAGAATATATCCGGCTTTATGGTTGGTCGCGATGCCGAGGCTGGTGGGATCGCAAAAAACGGTGCAAAGCTTGTTAATGCGGTCTCTTGTGCAAATGTCCCAAAATTTACTGTTGTTTTTGGTGCAAGCTACGGCGCGGGGAATTATGGTATGTGCGGAAGGGCATATAACCCACGGTTTCTGTGGATGTGGCCGAATGCGAAGATTGGAGTAAGCTATTACATATCTCCATACTATCGTTTTAGCTTAAAGTCAGCTAATAATTCTTCATAGGTAATGGGCTCAGAACAACTTTCATCGGTCATGGAGACTGTTGGGAAAACCGTAGATCCTGAACTCAAGGATCGCATCGATCGTGAGAGTGAGGCAACTTTTTCATCTGCACGGCTGTGGGATGATGGGGTTATCCCACCGGAGGATACTAGAAAGATTCTAGGGCTAGGATTAAGGGCTGCGCTGGGTGGGAAGGGAGAAGACGGAGAGACAAAGTTTGGGGTATTTAGAATGTAGGGTAGGGTCTACTTTCAGAGGTTGTTAATTAAATGCAATATACCACAATAAGGTTTTAGTGGTATAGCTCATTTAAGACTTGTGGGAGCTATATAAGTGACAGGCCTTACACTAGTGGTGGATTAAGATATACTACAGGCTTGCAAATAGATCACCTGAAATCACGAAAGAAAGATTAAAGGTGCGAGAGCAGAAAAAAACAAAAATTTGGCCCTGAATTTGGCACAGTGCAGTTTCTCGGACACCTATGGCATACGCTACTAATCCCAAGTATTTTATCCCAGTCACGGGAATATATCCGATGTCCCGGGAATTTCCATGCACAGACCTAACTTCATGGCGGGAGGACTGTACTTGACAACGACCCTCGGGTTTGTAGCCGTCTTGTCAACATTTATATTTTATACTTCGCGTTTCCTAACCTATACCAGTATTTATAACATGTGAAAGTCTATTGTATAACATAAATCCTATAAATATAAGTATATGAGTGGGACTTAGGATATGATAGAGCTTATTCTCTAGTATCCCTTTCTATAAGGAATGGAGTTATTGGTGGTAGAAGCTGTTTTAGGAGATAGTACCCCAGTTCTATAAAAAAGGTGCGGGAATCGTCTGAAGTAAAAGGCTAAAAGCTTGTGCGGACGAGGCACCTGTAAGAATTGGTCCTTCAGTATGGGTCCGTGTTTTCGAGATGCCTATGCAAAAGCTGTTCCTCCGGTGCGGTCTAAATTCTCATCAGAGCACCTACTTCAATTCCTAGACAAAACCTTAGTCTCGTCACCCTCTCATCGGGGAAAAAAAAGTACTTCATCTCGCTTCGCGTGGGTGTTCAAATTGCTGGGTAACCTAGAGCTAGGTCCGGGCTAGCCCCAGTGGTCAAGCGTTTCCGCAAACCGAACTCCTGGGTCCCCAAACTTGGCCTCACTGCCTAGGCGCACCTGCACGGTACAGGTTTGATGGCTCCAATCAAGGAATAGATTAATATATCTACCCTTCGGTTACTAAAATCAAATTTTTTATTTAATTCATGTCTTTTGTAGCCTTGTGAAGAGAGTTGATATGTTCCTTAGATGCGCTGTATGGATGTGATCCAAAAGTAAGGTAGTGTTCTAAAATCAGGAATGATTCCGGTATGCTGCCATTTAGTAAGTGATGTTGAAGTAGAGTATAGGGGTGCCTCTTCAACAAACCCCCACAAGCACTCTAACTTTCCTAACACCTGCCATACATATATACTTGTACAAAGTATACCCCACAAGATCCCCGTAATATTCATAATGTTCCTAGATTCCCTGTAATAACGATTTTAGGCCAATTGGTATTTGGTGCCAGTAATAGATTCTGTAGTAAGAGTGTTGTGATAGTCTGTCCATCCACAACATACAAAAAAGGAGGAAAATCTTCTCCATTTCCAAAGTGACCACAGTATAAATAACAAACACAAGAACACAGATTGAAAACAAATGGGTAACCCAAATCAAACAGTCGACGCCAGTGATCGCCAATAATAAAAAAAAGATACCCTATAATCTGCGCCCTGTCCCGCCATTGCCTAACCTTGTCTTTGCAGACTTTCCCTCTCTTTCCCAAGCGGCGCCGAAGGAAAAATATATACACAAAAAAAGAATAGAAGGTGAAAATAAAATAGGAGGTGCTACAGCAGCTTCTCCAATATAGGGGAGAAAGATAAAATTTAAAATAAATAAATAGAGAAGGAAAGTGTATTCCGGCGGGGTCAGCAAAATAGACAAAGATCCAACCCCAAAGTCCAAAAAAGTCATTATCCTCACACTATAGAATGACGCAAAATCTAGATCGACCCTGCCTTCCTCCTGGCACCTTTGATGGTTTCTTCCCGCCAGGTGGTTTCTCCCTGCCATAGTTATCGGAACCCCCACCGGAATTCGCATCCGCTCTCATCATTTGCCTACACAGGTCCAAAAACACCTCATCGACATTCTGCCGTTTTCTTGCTGAGGTCTCATAGAATGGAACACGCCCCCATTTCTGCGAAAGGTGGATGGCGCGGTTGCGGTGGACGGCACGATCTTCTTCGAGGTCAGATTTATTACCGACGATAACGATCGGCACGGTTTCGGCTTCTTTAATGCGTAGTATTTGGTCACGGAGGTCGGAGAGCTCAGTTAATGTGCTGAGACTTGTTATCGAGTAGACAAGAAGGAATCCTTGGCCTATGTGCGGCCACGGTCATTAGTCAGGAGTTTGGGGGTGGAGGTGATTAGTTAAGGTAGGCACCAGTTTTCATGTATATCTCTCTGAAGTGACATTAGTTTTGCTACTAAAGACTAACGAGAGGTAGAGGAGCATTCTTACCTCATAGCGGCTAACAACAATCAACAATTACTAGGTTAGCTTTCAAAAACTCCTGAAAGATATTTTCATGGTGATTAGTTCCCCAAAAAGGCTACTGACTGAATTGTTCTGTCCCTGCTGTGTCTAAACTGTATGGTGGTTCACCGCGGGAGTAGTGGGCTTCATATTAGCCTTTCCTAAAGTATGCTTATGGGTTGGGAGCGGGCTTTTCTGCATTTATAGAAGGATGTACTGACATCTCAAGTATACATGATCGGCCCTATAGAATCCATCAGCCTTCTGTAAAAGTACCAACAGCAGTAGTAAAAACTACTCAAAGAGTCATTACTCACATCAACGTCGATGACCTTCCGGTAAGAATCTTCGATGGTGGGGTCGTAAGATTCTATCCATTCATTATGAACGAATTGAGCTATTCACGAATTGTTTAGTCGAGGGCACGCGACACCAACCCCACAGAGGGGAAGGGAAGGAGATGAACCTGTAAGACAGCTTTTACCAACACCACCTATAGAGCCAATCGGTCAGTGAAATGGATAGATAAAAGATGAAGGAGAGATGATGCCTACCGGCTCCTAGTATCACGATGTTGTATTCTCGTCTTCTGCTGGACGGAAAGGGAGTTGTCCCCATTAGCGGCAGTCCGTTTTTACACATAATGCCCACTTGAAAGGGGGAATGACAGATGGCAAGTGTATGGAAGAGCGGGGGGTAGAGGAACTAGATGCAGGCCGTACCTGTGCTGCATAGATAGATATAATGTGCACCTGGAATTTACTGATGTGCTGAACGGAGAAGAGCCGCTTGTATATAGTGTATTGGTAGGTGGGTATGATATGTACGGTGCAGCAGGGAGACAACCAAAACACCACGGTCGATGACGAGTGGAGGATAAAGTGGGGAGACGTGGAGAGGCTGGAACCGAACCTCAAGAAAAAACAATAAAGAAAAAAGAAAAAAGAATAAACAAAAGAGTTTCAAACGACTGGAGGATATATGACTTCGAGAGAAAGTTATAGACAAGAGCCTGAAGAAAAATATTAAGAGTGAGGAAAGAGGAAAGTAGAGCAGAGTGAGGAAAGAGAAGTCAGAAACCGGACGCGAAAATGATCGACCGCGTTCTGGAAGCTTGGGGGAGGAGCTAATACGCCGGCGCAAAATGAAGAAAAAAACTACAGTTACACGGTTGACCTGTAACTGTAAATGTAACTTATAAGTCTAAATAAGGAATCCAAACTTGACCCCCGGCTGCTGGGCCTGGATACGGGCGCCGTCGGTTGTTTGTGGGGGGCGCGAAGAGTACTTCCCCTTCAACGTGCCGGTCCCGGCAGTTCCTTTAAAGCCTTCGTCTATCTATCCTACCATGAGCTGTCCCGGTACTTCAGACAAAAACACATCGAGGCAATGTGTAGTTCTATGCATACATATCACCCAACCTATCTGCACCGTTTCGCTGGCCATAAAGACAGCGGAAGCAGAAGTGACAGCTCGACGTTTGCAAAAAGGAGCTGTTTCGTTTCGAGCTTCCTCCGAAATTAAACAGCGGCGCAAACAGATACCTGAGGCTAAGCCTAACCTGTAAGGGTCCTAACGCTTGTTGCAAATACGGTTAGACTCCAACAGTCTCTGAACATTGCTGGTTCAGTGGTTCGTGCCCCGACCACTTGGCGTACATTAAGCTTGATTTAACTCTCTGAAAACCCAGTCGATAGCAGACGCCTCCATGCACAAACATCCTGCAGCCCTCTCGATAAGATCTTTCTTGGAGCCAACAGTATTGGATGGGAATATCTGGTATAGGCGTGATGTGCCCGTCTCGCTAGGCGTTTCACGATTCGCTATATATAATATTTCTCAGGCTGGTAAGACTTACCAAGACCATAAAATTGCTAGCCAGTAAATAGCAGAAAAACTCTAAAATTCATACCCTAGGAAAGCCCCTTCTCTCTTAAGAAACTGTCCTTCATTACATGTATCTTCAAATCTATAAATATGAATCATTATAATTACAACATCATAGCGCTAGTAAGTTTCCCAAAAATCTACCAAATAAAAATATAGCCAACCGCATCCACGAAAATGCATAATACCCGAATCCCTAGCCCCCAAAAATATTTACAAAAAAGCATAACAGAACTCTAGAAAGAAGAAACCTAAGTATAAGACAAAAAAAATCCCAAGTTTTGTGGAGAGTGTATATGTTTATCGTCCTGATTTCTCCGCCTGCTGCTGAGCATGCTTCGCGCTCTGAGCCGCGGCAGAAGCACGTTGACTCGCCTCAACTCTCTCTATCCTCTTCTCCGCGGCAAGCCTCCACCCTTCACCATAACGGAAAATCAACAACGGGAATAACAGTCCCAATGGTAATGCGATGAAACCCATTAGAGAGTTGCCCCATCCATATCCGAGTTTATCGTACATCTGTCTTCCAAAAAGGGGGAACGCAAACCCAAAGAGAGATCTGAAAAGGGTAGCTGCACTAACAGCGGAGGCAGCGTATCGCGGTGTCATGTCGATGAGATAAGTTTGGACGGATGAGAAGACAGAGATAAGACCCATGGAGAACATTGTAGTTCCGATCAGGGGCATGATCCAGTGAAGGTGCTTCTCAGCAGACCATCCGTACCAAAAAAGACCACCGGAGATGAGGATGGCGCCGACGAAAAGAGTAGGAAGGCGGTATTCGGGCTTCGCAACACCACCGTTGGCGGCAGTAAGTTTGAGGTAGATCTTTTGGAGGGCCGGAGTGAAGATAGCGAGACCGAGCATGAAACCGACACCAGGAGCGAGATAGTTCAGACCAGCAATACCAACAGTTTCGTGGTATTCGCCCTGAAACAGGAGTGGGAAAGTGACAAACATCAAGTATAAGAATCCGTAAGTGAATGCCATGAACAGACCAAGAGACAGCAACACTGGGTTTAGCGCCAACATCAAGAATGGTCTAGTTAGAGCAATCTTAAAGCTAGTCTTAATATCCCTGCTGACCTCGAAAACACTGTGAAGGTTATCATTTCCAGTCTCTTTCCTAGCTGCGGCAGCCTTGCGATTGAGAATGACAATAGCGTATGTCTCATCCTTGAAGACGATAGCACCAATTATTGCAGTCACGCCAGTCACAATAGACAAGACCCAGAAGACCCATCTCCATGAAATATGTTGCACGATGAATCCTGCGATGATTGGCGCACAGACGGGCCCCACAAGTGGGCCAAGAGCAAAGAAAGCCATTGCTCGTGCCAAGTCAACGGGAGCCCATATATCAGACAAGATACCAGCACCAAGAGCTAGCGGGGAGCTACCAGCCAAACCAGCAAGGAGACGGAAGGCAATCATTTGTCCGGTGGTTTGGGCAACGGCACAGGCAATGTTGAAGATTAGGAAAAGGAAGATAGAGACCTGCATAACCTTTACTCGTCCAAAAATCTCGGACAGTGGGGCAAAGAACAAGGGACCGAATGCGAAGCCAATCAGGAATACAGAAACTGTCATGGAAGCTATTGTAGTGTTGGTAATGCCGAATTCCTTTGAATAAGCCTGGGCAGCTGGGGCAGCAATAGAACTAGCGAATGGAGAAACAAAGGTGTATAGGGAAACGATCAAAGTGATTGTCCACTTCCTTTGTGTAGCAAAATTTCGAGGATTTTCTGGATCATCTGGGCCATTCCTATATTAAACGGAAAATGTTAACGCCATATCCCGTAAAAACAGAAACAATTCAAACTTGAAGAGTGGATAACAATTACCATGTAATTAACTCTGGATCAATATCTTTGAATTCGGAAGCATCATCTGGAGCATCCAATTCACCCTCATTTTCAGTTCGTCGTGAATATACCGATCGGAGCTCTTGCAGTGTCTCTTGTCGTCGGAGGTTTGCATCGTCTGTCGACAGGTCCTGGTATATATCCTTTTGGGTAGCTGCAGATGAAACCGAGGCGCCCCGCCCCCGTGCTTTATATGCAATAGGCCCGCTTTGGGATTCAAGATCAACATAATGGGTTCCACCGTGCTCGCCTTCAGCAACGGTTTTTGATGATGAATTCGAAGATGCTGATGAAGATTCTGACATTGTTCGTTCAAGAGGCTTTTCTGATGCTCCCTGGGGAGTATTTGATGTGACGTCGGCCATTAAAATAACCTTAAATTAGAAGATCGCTAGATTTAACACTAGTAGTTGATGGATGTCCGATATTTCGTGATACCAGTCGGTTCACTAGCTTCAAAGCTATATATATTTAAGATGTTTATACTGCTGGAACTGAGCGATTGTTTGGTTTGAATATCGGGAATCTAGATAGAGAGGAAGGAATGCCCTGTTTTAATAAGGACCCTTTCTCCCATTGTATCTAGGCTATGATTATGGGCGCGGGATAACATGATCCGGGTGAAAACGACCGGCCGACGGAACCCCGAGCTGCAAGAAAAAAAAAGACGTGATGTTACTGCTACTAGTAGAGCTACTAAGCCAAAAAAAAAAAAACGTGCCGAGGTCAAAGCTTTAATACCGGCGTTAAGGTTAGCCGTTGGGAGTCAGCAAGTTCTGTGCCTGATTAGTGAGTCCGGCGATAGGGATCCCCTCGGAACAAGCACATGTGTCTAATTTCCGTCATCATACTTGCGTGAGGACAAGCCAAGACTCGGATAATCGTGCCGGCGCCACATGGAACGAAATTCAAGAAAATAGGGTTTTTCGTTTACCACTCACCTGGAAGCGCCGCACCTACTGGAAAATTCCAACCTTGCACACAGGATGACGGTGGCTTCTGGTCTGCGTTATCCACTCATCCACCTGGACTTCCTCAAAATATTTGTCAGAATTTTATGCGGTAATACCCTCATTTACAAACCCTCTTACTCTAGAGCAGTCATTGATTATGTAGGGTTAATACTCAAGCGAAACGCAATCACTAAAGGGCTACATGTATGTATTAGAGTACACTTCAGGGTACAGATATTCCCAGTTGCCTACAGCCGGGTTATGCCTGTTATCTCAGGAGATTTTTCCTGCAGGCCCTAAGAGGCTCAGCTTTGCGACTACTATAAGCAATTTAGCTACAACTACGAACGGATTGGTAAATATTTAGGTTGTGCCGAGGTACACCTAATTTAGAGCCCCATACCCCCGGGGCTCGGATAAGACCATATGACATTAGCTGTGAAGGATCAAAGATCCTCCGGTCCGCATAAAGAAACCTCATTTCTTAATTTCTTCCATCTTAAGTTCTTAAGAGCGGGAACGCAACAGCAATGTCTCAAAAAATAAAATGCGTTCATTCTAGCCTCCCTCTCAACTAAAGTCTCCTGGTGAGACTTTGAGGTTTAACGACTGTAATTCATAAGGCTTTTCTTGTGTAGACCCGTAGGCCACATGTGGCGGGGGCAAGAAATAGGGACAAAGACTCGGAGATACGCGAGCAACGTAATGCGCACGGCCTTGATTCCTTCAGATGTTGCCGGTTTCCGTACCAATACGGCTGTATCATACGAGTAAGCTGATATCTGATCAAACAATAAACTAGAGCAACATGCCCTGGTGGACGCGTGGTACGCCCATAATTGCTAGTGAGTTACATGGGTTGGCGCTTCGGATATCTTGCGTCCAATATCGGGGAATTGGAGTGGGCCGGTGCTCTGTATCAGAACATAAATTATCACTCTCCGCCTGGAGGGGGCCGGGATGGCCGCCCCTGAGCCCAATAGATCTATTGATTTTTTTGGTATTTATTTGTTTGCATCACTCATCCTCTGGGAGGTTTATTTGGTAGGACATATGGTTCCCTAGCTTTCTGTGCGCAATAACTATTTTTTTAGTGGAACTTTGTTACACTACAATCCTGCAGGGGCCTAAAGATCTCTGAAATTTTATTTTATAGGTAATTAATAGATTGGATTAAAGCCACTTGACTTTATCTGATAATATCATTCCGTATTTCATTATTTCCACAAATACCTTTATCCAAAACCCAGGATTCTGTATTATATTTTACTGACAAAATAAGTCCCTCTATCTAGCTAGCACTATAAAATAAATCTAGTTTTTAAGTTACATAAATTGGTATTTTAAAGCTTGATTAGAAGATTTTTGTCTTATATCTATATATATATACCTATATACACAATAGTTACGATCCAACTCTAACACGCTATTATATATAGCAGTTGGTATTAGACGAGAAAAATAGTCCTTAAAATGTAGTTCCAAGAGAACATAACTATAAAAGGATAGGCGCCAGCTGATATTCCAGAGAAATAATATATCTAATTAATACATAAGAATCCTTTAAATAGCTAAGAGATAGCTATTAAAGGCATTAACTGAAACCTATTAATTAAATCTCGTCCTCACAACTCATAAACTACCCCACTGCATACTAAAAAAACCAAGATAAGACTGCTATCAAAGCCAGCAAAATATACGAATTACTAGCAGCTATATTTTCTCCTAGAATAAGAAGAGATTCTCTACAAATCCACCCCTCACTCTTACAACTATCCAGAACAAGATTCAGAAGAAGCCCACCTAAAATCTACCAAGAACGGCCTCTCTGAACCTAGTTACCGCCTTAGTTGGACTTAAAACCTTCTGATATCTTTAGTCCGACAGTTTGAAGAAATCTTTGAACACCTACACTAGGGGTTAGTTCTTTTCATCTCAACAATTCCTTATTTATATGTTGATATCTACTATCTCAGCTGGTGCTAAAAATATTTCATAAAGTATGATTAGAGAGAACAGGAACGGTGAGTGGTGGTAGCTGATCGAAGTAGCTGTAGCAGGCAGATAAATTGATGGACTTCCCCTATTAAGAATCGTAGTACCACGTTTGTACTAAAATAATATTGGCAACGTTCTATAAATATAGACGCAATCATTTTTATCACTCGAAAACCTATATCTGCTCTAAGACTTTAAGTATACAACTTGAATTATGACTAGAGTTAGTAGTAGTAGTAGTAGTAGTAGTAGTAGTAGTAGTAGTAGTAGTAGTAGTAGTAGTAGTAGTAGTAGTAGTAGTAGTAGTAGTAGTAGTAGTAGTAGTAGTAGTAGTAGTAGTAGTAATCAATTTAACGTATTTATGACTAGAGTTGATATGTTGTATTCCCCCTAAAACTGTTTTTTACTTCATTAGGAGTCTGTTTGGAAACACAAGCTCTTTACGTTTATTAAGGAAAAACTCTAAGCGGGTAATACCTGTATTTCTAGTGATATTTGCAACCTAGCACGTGGGAGATGCTATTGTTGGTCATAAATAGGCCAAATTCTATGAGTTACATAGGGTTACGTACGTTATGAGTGATATACAAAGACCCGGCCCACCTAACCTTAAGATCCCAACTTTTTGTGAGCAGTTTGTATATTCAGAGAATTGTAGAAACTTCATTAAGTACTAATTAATCCTTTGTGTACTATACTGATATTGGGAGAGCCCTTTTTTGAAAAAATGAGTATTACATTAATAACGGGACTTAATTAGGCACTAGTGACTCGCCGGGGTATTGGTGACTGGGTGTTCTAACAAACTTATTAACTAGGGTCTGGAGTCCTTATCTGAGTACACTATGCTCTTATTTAAACTGGGGTTTATTGTTCGACAGTTGTTACAGGATGGGACTCTTTGGGACGTGCTGGTAACAATAAGCCTTCCTAGCGAGATTTTAGCCTTGTCTTTGGGGGTTCTATATTTGGGATCTAGCTACACCATTAGGGTATGGTAGTATGAGTGGTAGTGATTAGTGTTGTTTAATACCTGGTAGGTAATTTATGACATTGCCTATCACTCGGCTATCATAAATTTCTGGATGAAGTAATAGAGAGAGAGAATGAGAGTTGATTACTGCCTACGAGCTCTCGCTCCAGAGAGCTCCCTATATACGAGTTCCTTGGAGGCAAGCCTCCTACATCATATACCCAAAACCTGCTTGTACCCGTCTCACCTATTCGATACCATATACAACACTGGAACAAAGGCTTAACCAGCCACTCTACTAGAGTAGGGATATATATCCTCCTTGACTGGATTTGCAATCATCAAAACTTCATTTTTGTATTTATCACCCGCACCGGAACCAACACTCGTTTAAACAAACTTTCTACTACCTATTTTGTTTTCCCCCTCTTGTTTCAGTTATTTTTCCATCACAAGGCTATTATAAGGCAAGCAAATTCGGTACAGGGAAATCAACCATTGATAAAAAAAAGGGGAACAAATAATGTGAGAAATGAAAAAGTGACTAATATCTGAATCCAAGAAACCCTACTTCATAGTAAACACCCCTAAGCTCAATCACACCTCAAAGGATCATCTCCTCATCGTCATCCCCTGCTGTCGGCGCGGGGGCCTGTGCACTCGTCGGAACAACTGGTGCATCACTACCCGCCTCCGCGAAATAGTTATTCATCTCTTCGTCTAATTCTTCCACAGTCTTTCTGCTCCTCCCACTTCCAACCCCCCTAGTATTCTCCTTCCTCCCTCCGCCGCCACCACCGGAGCCGCTTCTGTTGCCGTCTCGTCCGCCACGGTTCCTGTCAGCCCCACCTCGTATAGGTTCGTCTGCCCTCGCACGCTCGCGTCGTCGCTCAGGGGGTACATAACGGTCGATTCCTGGAGGTGTAGGGCGGCGCGTCGGGTCACGTCGCACATCCGGCCCAGGAGAAGATTTAGCCTCACGTCTACTGGATCCGCCGCCACCACCACCACGACGCATTGGTTCAGAGCTAGACCGTTCGTCTAAGGATGGGGCCTTGATGCGGTCAAAGAGGGATTTGGAAGTTGCAATAGGCTTAATGAAAGTAAGACGAATTGGCTGGCCGTTCGCATTCGCACCGTCAAACTCAGCGACGGCACGCTTGGAATCCTCCTCACGCACGTAAGTTACGAATGCGGTGCCTTCTGAACGGCCAGCACGGTCGTATTGGAGTTCGAGTTTTGATACGGGGCCTTGGCGCTCAAAGAGTTCCTGTAAGGTGTTAGGTGTTTGTGGGGGTTGATTTTTGGGAAAAGGTATACCAAAAGTTCGTCGCGTCCGAGTTCGTAATGTATATTTTCAACCTTTAGTTTCCCTGCACCAGCGGGACTACACTATCATTAGCATGCTCCCCCTATAAAACTTGATTAAGGCTTAGAAGGACTTACATTTTTGCTGTCTCTGAAGAAAAACGTGCATCTGCCGATCCGCCACGCCTGAATATCTCGCCGCCGGAAGCATCGCCTTCGTATTTATCGTGTACCCAAGCACTTTCCTCACACCGCCAACCGTTAGCTATAGATCACCCCATAGAAGAAATCAAACACCAAAGAAGGATGGGAGCTCAAACAGGGAATCACTATAGCCTCTCTGGTTTCCGGTCTGTTAATTCCCCCAAAAACGAAGAAAGAGACGGTATGTTAGCTAGGTTGAATCTTTATTCTTTTGCGACAAGATATATGCGATAGGGTGTGTAGAGAACATATTTTTTGCCGTTAATCCTCTCCTGGCCCGTATTGCAATTCTTCGATATTTTAAAATTTTTTTTTCTCACATTTATTTTTATCGTGAAGAATCAGGAGGAGGAGGAGTACTAAGACTAATAATAGGAGGAAGAACGGGAGAGGAGGAGGAAGAGGAGGAGGAGGAGGAGGAGGAAAAATGAGGAGGATCAAATGAGGAGGTGGTGGTAACACGCCTGTGGCTGTAAGATACAAAAAAAAACCTCGCGTTAGTTTTTATTACTCATTGTATCGCACGAGAATAAAGAGTTTGAGGACGAGGGCGTACCTTTCTGACGCCGCCCCTTCGATCAGTTCTGCGGCGGCTTCGGTTCCCATTCCCATTCCCGCCATTGTTTCCGCGCTTCTACCAATACCCACATCATTAGTCCACTAATACCCCTTTACTGAAGGAAAGGACTACCGAGCGCTCTCTTACAACATCATCTAAAGCTCTATCCATAGCAGAATGTCCGTTAGAGGAGGGGGTTGGAAAAGAGGAAATTAGGCGAGAAGGTGATTAAAGCTATAAGTAGAGAGGCACAGACAAAGACAGACAAGGAGAGAGAGAGAGAGAGAAAGAGTTGATGTTGAGCGTATTGAAATAGCTAAAGGGATGAGTGGGTGATGATGAGGAGGGTGGAGAGAAGAGAGGAGTTGAGTTGAGGAAGTTGGGTCTGGGCAGTGGATTAACCAACGTTACACTTTACCAAGCCCCAAAGGCGATCGCGCATCAACCAACGAAGCGCCAAGAACGGCGGATGCCTGATATGTAGAAGAACTTATAAGAGCCGCAGAATGTTCATAAGTACATGTAGGTACATGTAGTCACTCTGGAAAAATTTATGCGGGTCACTATATGTATGTGATTAGGGATAGGGTGTTGCTAGTTTGCTCAAAAAACCCATCTTGTTATAATATCTAACACAATCACAGCTCTCACCCCCATCCCCACCTTTATTCCTAGTTCTTGGTCGACTCCCCTCCAACATGCATATCGCAACAATAGACTTGCGTAGGGAAAGGGGTTTTAAATAGTAATAACCTTGTAATGTCCTCTTGCTAACCTAACCCCCCCCCAAAAAAAAAACAAAAAAAAAACAAGCCCAACTACGATTTTATGGATGGATGTAAACGCCTAGTCAATTACCCTTCATGTTGATGTAACAATCTCAGTATAATTCGCTGGAAACTGTCCCTTACGCCCATTTAATTCACCCTCCCACCAGTCTATCGCTAAGATTAGCCATCCATCACCGTTAGGTATCCTTGTAGGATAAGCAAACTCACCATCAATACTCCCTGTCTTCTTAACCACCAAGATCCTCTCCCCCTCCCTAAAGCTCAGATCTCCACCATCCTGTCCATCAAAATCATATAGCGCTCTCACCCATACCTTTCCAAGCCCTAGCCTCTTCTTCGGCGGTGGTGGTGGCGGCTTCTTTTTACTACTAGCTATGCTACTCAGATCACTTGTGGCAGATTTATAGCTCGCTGTTGATGTGCCGGTCACACTTCTGGATATCGGCGGTTTCGGGGCGGACTCGTAGTTTTTGTTATTATTAGTATCACTATTACTGATGGTTCCTAGGTTCCGCTCTACTTTGGCCAAGTTATTTTGTCCTGCCCGTATCGCAGCAAGCCGCTCTTTAACTCCACCCCCGCTATATGATTCACCAGCTGAGTCGCTCTTACGTCGTGGCATCTCCCCAGATACCTTTGCGGATAAATAACCTTCTGCTGGTTCTTGGGCATATCGTTGCGCGACTCCCGTGAGCGGAGTGTTGCTTCCGTACGACCTACTCTTAGAAATACTCTTATAATCTGGGGGCCCCTCGCTCGGTTCATAGCTCGAGGAGGTGCTGCGACGGGGGTCAGACATACTCGGCCTTGGGCCCGGGAGCGGCGGAGGTGGTGACTCGTCCCGTGTCTCGTAAGAGCGGGTGGAGAGATTCGAGTTAGAAGTGCGAGAGCGGATACTGGGTCTACTACTTGGTGACGGGGGTGGGGGTGGTTCAGCTCTGCTAAGTTTTGATGTGAGACGACCTATGATTGGTTTCTCTTTGTTAATACCCGGCGGATTCGCCGGAGGAGGAGGTGGTGGTGGTGGTGGTTTGTTTCCTCTCCCCATTCTAGGTATGAAGCTCTTCTCTTGTACGATCATATTCATCGGTAATGTAACAGCCTTGCCGCGAGCGATAGAGGCTATTTCCGATTCGAGTTGTTGTTGGACAGATAGAAATAAATCTTCCCATTCTGAAATTATAATGGAACCCTCAGGATCTGTGAAGCCGTAGTCATTTGCATATTCGTAGATTGCACTATAAGTATTTTGCAGGAGTGTGTATTGCGTTGCTGCTATGAACTCAACGATACAAGGAATGAATTCGAGAATTTTTGAGAGGAGAGGAGGGGCAAAGGATTTGATATGGTGATCGGCATTTTCATATGCCTATTTCATTATTACCATGTCAGTTAGCTCATAGTCTAATGGTTGAATATAGGGCTTTCACACATTTTTTGACCTTTCTGCGTCTAACTCTGCTTTTGAAAGAACCGAATAGTCCCTAGTAGGATGTTAGCTACGTTTCTTGGACGCAAGTGCGTGACAGTGACGGGCTCACCTGTCCGACTTGTTTTTCTTCGCCCGCGAGTTTTCAACTTGCTTATGGAAACGCTCATAGTCCAGCTTCTTGTGCTCTCTTTTCTCAATTGCCCTTTTTACAGGCTTCAGCGCTGCCTATCCAGTAATTCAGTCCATTACCTTCTATATTTAGATAACCGGGAGTGATTCGACTCACTTTGGCCTCTCCTAACCTCCCGACCAGCAACTGATCCACCCTCTCAATTTCTTCTAGCATATCTACTTTTAGATCGTTCTGCGCCGCATGAAGTGTTGCGACTCTGCGTAGTGTGCTTGTTGGGGTCTCCAATGGCTCGATTTTAGAGTCCCCGGGCATAGGAATGGTTTTGTAGATTTCATGGAAGGAGTCTGTAAGGTTGACCTGGTTGGCGAGAATATCTGACCAGGAATCACGCCATGCCTTTGTGTGTTCTAAGAGCTGTGGTGTTTGTTAATTACTAAATGAGGAGATGTGTAAGTGATGGAGGAGTGGTGGACCTTAGCAAGCAACGTCTCAGCGTCGTTGACTTCCTTGATTATCATAGCTACACTTGCCTGTGTTTTATTTTAACTAACATCAACTCTGTTCTGTACGATACCAATTCAGGAGATTCTTACGTCGTCTGCTGACCTCTTTCCCATCTTACCGATCTGGCGGTGTATAGTAGTCGTCATTTCCGTTTATATCTCGATGGGTTTGACGTATCGATTGAACGCGTTTTTGATTCGAGCAGTAGCTACAATTTTTTTGGGGGGGGAGATATCAATGGATGGATTGCGGGATTGTGTCTACATATGTATGAGAGAATGTGATGGAGGAGGAGGTGTGGAGAGGAAGAAAATACCCTGGTCGCTGGGTGGGAGCCTCGTCGTCCCAAGACAGACAGGGCAGCTGCAGTCCAGTCCGAGTTTCCCTTTTCCTTGACCTCATTAGGCAGTGCATGAAAATCACCGTTCTGACTCTGGTAGCTTACAGGATATTACAGATGGGGTAAGGTGCGTACGACGAGGATGAGGAGGGGGGTCCGGTAGACAGCTGCCACGGGTGTACTTAGACTTACCGGTATTCTATTTCTATTTGTATTCTATTCAATGTGGTTGATGTTCTGTGGGGGGGCTGATTGTGGTTTTTAATTGGGCCTCTACTATCTGTAGGTATAGTGAATGTGGGGGGGCTTCCTACTTTAGTATCGTGGGTTTTCCAAATACTTCATCTGGGTTCGCAATAAGCCATATTAATTGGCTGTATTATTATCGTGACTCAGCTGGGGAAAGCTTGGCTCATTTGTGGGGGAGCTGATAACAAAAGGTACTTACCCACATTCACATACAACTACGTACACATACATCACTATTATAAAGCTTCATCTTTAAGACACCATCTCTAGAGATTAAGTCACGGGTTGAAGAGGACTATTACCTTACTGCTATTTTTGTTTGTATATCGTAACTAGTCCTAAGTAAACTCATCTCTTCCCCCCCATCTACCCCACCATCGCTACATTTGCTTTATCACACCCACAACCAAACATGGTCCAAGAAGAAGAGGACATCCTTAAAAGTCCTATATACGGTTTGCTCTTCACCCTTCACCCTTCACCCATACCTCAGCCCCTTACCCCTCTTTGAACTCTTATCACTTATCGTCTACTAATATCTTCTACAACAGTCTATGACATCCCCAGCACCCTCCTCCCAACCCTTACCTCCCGACTAGACCAGGCTTCCCTACCATCAGAAGAAGAAGAAGAAAAAGAAGAAGAAAAATCTATCCTTTCAACCCCCAAAGATAGAAGTCTCTTAGCTTCCTCAACCTCCTGTGCGCTCTGCAAAGTTTCAAACAAAACCGTCACAGACCAACGTGCTCATGCCCGTTCAGACATTCATCGCTTCAACCTGAAACGTAAGATCAGTGCACAGCCCACAGTCACAGAGGGGGAATTCGAAGGCATGTTGGAGGAACTGAACGAGAGCATATCCGGCTCAGATAGCTCCTCCGATGAATCTGATGGAGGGGAAACTGCAGACCCTCTCGCAGCGCTACTAAAAAAGAACGCTGTTCTTACATACCCAGATGAGAAGTCGCTGAAGGTTTCTGGTGGGAAGCAAGGCGCGGGGAGGGCCCCGATAATATGGTTCTCTTCATCTCTCCTCCCGGCTTCAACATCTCTTGGGGTCTACCGTGCCCTCTTTGCAAATTCCGAGCAATCAACAGCATCCTACCTACCCGCTCTTCATGCGAAACAACTCTCAGCACAACCAAAGGGGAAAGAGCCACATATCCTCCTGTGTATGATTGGTGGCGGCCACTTTGCAGCAATGATCGTCTCTCTCTCTCCCAAAATCTCAAAGACGGGCAATGAACGCACTGCCTCTATTATCGCACATAAGACTTTCCACCGCTACACAACACGCCGGAAACAAGGCGGCGCACAGTCCTCCAACGACGCTGCAAAAGGTGCAGCCCACTCTGCTGGTAGTTCTTTGAGAAGATATAACGAAGTCGCGCTGACAGCCGAGATCCGCGAACTGCTTGCGGGGTGGAAGGAATGGCTTGATACTGCAGACTTATTATTTGTCCGTGCCACCGGCACCGCAAATCGCCGCACGTTATTTGGAGAGGGCGCACCAATGAAGAGTAATGACCCCCGAATCCGCGGATTTCCGTTTAGCACTCGACGTGCAACCCAATCTGAGCTTATGCGTTGCTTCGTCGAACTTACATGTATGAAAATTTCGCACATTACTGCTTCAACCCTCTCAATTCTCCCCGGGGCCATACCTGAGACTACACCTAAATCATCAAGACCCACATCCTCAAAATTGACAAAAGAAGAAGAATTTTCTCTTCTCCACAGTACTCAACTCAACGCCCTAATCCGCCGCTCAAAAGCCCCTGCAGTACTATCCTATCTAATTTCTAACAAACTCTCTCCTGATTTCACCTTTACCCCTGTAAACCACCACACCCCCACTCTCCTCCATCTCGCCGCTTCCTCATCTTCAGCTGCAGTTGTACTAGCACTTCTAACAAAAGCCCACTCAAACCCAACTACTACAACCCCCGACCAGCCCCGCGTCCCCTTTGAACTTGCAGGCGACCGGGCGACACGCGATGCATTTCGTGTTTCTCGCCACGAACTCGGCGAAACAGCCTGGGATTGGAACGCAGCAAAGGTCCCAACAGCACTAACAAAAGCTCAAGCCGACGAGCGCGAGAAGCGAGAAAAGGCTGAGAGTGAAAAGGAGGAGAAGCAACGGCGGGAGAAGGAGGTGGCACGACTGAAGGAAGAAGCGGTAGGAAAGGCTATAGAGAGCAGGAAGCAGGCTGGACGGGGGGGGGGAAGTTTGGGTGCGGGTGTACAAATGCAGATGGGGAGGCGGGAGGAGGAGGAGCGGGGCTTAACGCCAGAGGGGAGAATGAAGTTGGAGAGGGAGCGAAGGGCAAGGGCTGCCGAGGAGAGAATCAAGAGATTGGCCGGTGGAGGTGGGGGAAGGTGAGGTAGTGGGTTGTGAGTTTCCCCATTTCCCCATTTATTTTACGAGTGATATTGTGTGATCAAAGCAGAACTGACGGAAAAAAACTTGCTATAGGGCTATAGTACTGAGGATAGAATATGAAATCCTCAAATAAATTAATAAAAACTTATTTCTTGTTACAAAGTATAGTCCTAGTGCTGGAAATAAATAGAAGATCAAAGAAAGTAGTGAGTTGTGGGAGAATAATAATACAGTATACTTTCTTTATAAAGATGTGATATATCGGCCCTAGAGTAGAATATAAGCATATTCTATAGAAATAAGTAATCTATGAGAATACGAAATCTTAATACTAATATATGAGAGGCCTCACCCGCTCAAACAACCGACAAGACTTTCTTCGACTTCATTTTGCCAAGATTGTCGCACCGACTCCTACTTGGAGCCTCCATAGCCTCATAGGCCCCCTAGACCCCCACACGGTTCGAGCCTCATAAAATAAGAGACATTCGCTGACTGCATCTACTTTTTTTTGTTTTTTTTTGGCTATATATATTGGGCACAATACTATCGTCTGCCAGTGCTCTGGAAGGAGATGTGCGATTGGTGGTAGGCCATAGTTACTAAAATGGTGTTGATTTACTCAGTGAGACACCTTTTTTCTTATAGTTTATAACTGTAAGCCATAGTTTGTACCTAGAAATAGAAATCTATTTTATGGGGAGAAAACGAGAAAAAAATACATGAGAGGCCTATGACCCGAACCACCACCACCACCACTACCACTAGTAGTAATTAATAATAGTAACAATTTTATTGGTAATTGGAACCTTGATATTGCAACTAAGCTAAGTGGTAATGCCTAAAAAAAAATCGGGGGTGTATTTGAACTAGTAGTTAGATAGGCTTACACAATAAGGAAAAAAAATTGGGGGTGCATGAGAAACTTGATTACAGCTGGGGCTGGTATCAATGGTTTCTAAATCATTGGTCGTTTTTTATGAGTAATGGATGATTTAAAAAATATTTGTGTTCTCTAACTCTGTAGGGAATATTAAGCCTAAGCCTGGTGTAGCAATGTTACTAGGGGTTTATGAAAGCCAAAGTCTCTCTGGAGTGTTTATTAGGGTCAATTTATCTAATTTTTGATAATATTGCGGCTCGGGTCATATAGGCCTCTGTAGTCCTAAGCTTACTCTTATAACTGACTGTATGCAATACTTTAATATCACTCTGAGGCTTATTTATAAACAACACCCTTATCATTCATCCAAAAGAACCAAGGTTAAAGAAATACCCCATCGTAAAAGAAAACTAGCTATAAGATCTCTAGAGGGTTAATCAATCTATGACGCTTTCTAAGATAATTTATTTAGAAAAAAACACATTAACAAGGCCAATAACGATTTCTGGACTATAGTACCCCTAGATTCCTATAAAACTTGAATAAAGTCGACCTAAAAAGTACCTTCACACTACTTAACTAGCGGTAATCGGTATAAGGAATGAAATTTCTTCCTCTATTTCCCCTCGAACCCTGCCCCCTGTCTCCGCGTGAGGGCCCATCCCTAGGAGGTCCATGATTTTGAGCATTGTTCCTGTCCCATGCGTTGCTTACACCCCTTTGCATGGGATCCTGGCTTCTGGGAGTATTGTTTGTGTTTCCTCTTCCAAGACTTGGCCATTCCTCTCTATGATCTTGTGCTGGGTACCCTCTCCTATTATTCCATTGGTTATATCCTCTCCCCATCCTGCTCCTATCATCAATAGCCTGTCTGTTTTCATCATCATCATCTGGCCACTGTTCCTTAAGCTGTCGGCGAGGGTTGCCATAAACTCCTCCCCCTCCACGGATCGGAATATTAGGGTTGTTAATGTTAGGGCTAGGATTGTTCCCGTTGTAATGATCAGCCTCACTATAGCTATTCGGGCGGTGGTTGTTCTGAACCTGCGCATAGCCGTTCGGGGGATAGTTCGAGGAATAGTTGTCCGGAGGATGACTGCTTTGCGGACGGCTCCCTTGGTGATTATTCTGTAGGTGATTATCCTGGGGGTGGCCGTCCTGGTAGTTGTTTTGGAGACGACTATTCTGAGGGCGGTTCTGGTGACGATTTTCCTGATGATAATCGCTCTGGGGGTAATTATTCTGCAAGTAATCGCCTCGAGGGCGGTTGCCTTGGTGATCTTTCTGGGGGTAGTCGCTCTGAGGATGAGAACGATTACTCTTGTTATAATCATCGAACGGCGTAGTTTGACCCCTAACCATATCTGGGAACACACCCCTATCTATTGCAGTTATTTGTAGCTGGTTCATAGGCAATGCTGCCTCCCATTCATCGATTTCGACAAGTTTGGGGGTTGCAGTTTGTGGCCTACTCGCGTTTTCAGAACGCGAGAAGGATCTTTCAATTTGGCGGTTTTCCGTAGAAACAGTAGAGGGAATGGTAGGAATGGCAGGAATCGCAGGAATGGCGCCGAGGTTCTGGTTGCTGCTATGAGCTGGAGGAGGAAGAGGAGGAGGCTTCTCAGACTTATTTCCGCATTTTTGACAGGCACAGTCTTGCCAACACTGGTGGCTGCACTGGTGATTACAAGAAAGGATTTTCTCGCACGGAAATGTGCACCGTATATCGTCATGCCCGAAACTAATGCCCGGTTAGTAAAACTACTTTACCGGTATGGGTATGTGATATTGTGCTTACGGATGACATCTCAATATGCAGTTGTGGTTACATGGCAAAATTTCTTTACACCATTTGCGACAGCCCCCGTTGATGTCAATCCAGTCCATGGGGTCTGCGTTATTACTCATTAGACTCATGAGAAGTAAAATGAAAATAAAAGAAAGATATGAACGAACCCTCAATTGTCATCCTTGATTTATGTTTCTGGCATGTCAAAGGAAGAGAAATCCCGATTCTAGATGGTGGCTCATTGAGAATACTCCCGACTTCCCACCACAATTTACTAGCTTGTGTGATGATTGTGGCATTCCCGAAAATATAGAGTCCTCTTCTCGCACGTGATAACGCAACACAAACACGATTTGCGATCTAACACTATATCAGCTACTTTCTAGTTACTATCAAAAGGCCATTCAATACCTCCAAGAATCCGATTTGGTTGTATCCATTACTCCTAACCAAACTCAATAGGATGACTTCATTTTCCTCTCCTTGGTAGCTATCCACTGTTTTTACCTTGAGATCGGCATTAGCAATATTAGTGTTCTTTCTTATAACTTTGAGAATCTCGGTTCTTTGCCCGGCATAAAAAGTAAGAATTGTTATGTCCTCAGGTTTCATTCCATTCAATACAAGATAGTCCGCGAAGTTGACTATCATCTGTGCTTCATTAACATTCACACGTGAGTGAACATCATCGGTGGTTTCCGGGCTATAATGGGTGTACCAGTAAACCTATATAAAGTAAGTACTAGTGTTGGGTTTTTGGAAAGATGCTAAAACTATACACTTGTATCGCCCATTCCTGGGATCGACTCTCGGCCTAGAACACTCTCATGATCCACGAGAGTATCCTCGTCTACACATTGGCTAGTTAGCGGATTTAAAAAATATTTAACATTTAACTTACAGATAGGTTTGAGGATCTCACGAATCTCCGGCCTCATACCTGTTATGTTTTTTTAGCAATATTCTATTATACTTCTGGTAGTAAAACTTACGTCTTTGTGTTTTCAATGTCTCAAATGGTAATTCATTAGTCACCAAGCGCTCAAACATCGAGATATCAAGATAGTATGGCTCATCAGAAAGATTGGTGTCAGAGCAGTGGCCTCTAAGTTGTTTATGATCTCCTACTAGGATCAAATGCTCAACACTTGGCATGCATGCAATCACAACAGGTCCTTCCAAGGCCTCTGCCGCTTCTTCAATCAACACCACTTTTGGATTGACAGCTGCAATGATACTCCGGTATTTCCCTAACCCCGTTGTTGTCATCCCGACCAATTTCGAGGTGGAGATAATATGTGCATCCTTCTCCAGATTCGATATCTTCATTATATGACAGTACCTTTGGTAATCCTGGTTGAGGCTCTTAACTTCCTTCCAGACTTTATCTATGAACTCCTTTCTAAGTTGATGGTATAAAGCACCCCTCATATAACCTTCAAGGTCCCAGACATTCCTCACCCGCCTTGCTTGCTGTATTTCTGCCACGGTGACACCAACTGGTTTATCGACAGTATATTGGCGACCCATTGCAAACCATTCACCCTTGAGTCTATCGTCTATTTTATCGCCAAGTGCCGGACCGGAAAGAAGGAAATCCTGTTCAATCTCTTTTCGCTTCTCCTCGTCGATATCACCTTCTTCGTATTCCCCATCAATGATATCCTGAACTTGAATTTCCCGGAATAACTCTCCTAGCCATTGGCCCATGATACCTCCAGGAATGTCGTTTTCTTCAGCTATTATCCAACCTGCTGAGCGCTCGGTAAAGCTTTTAGCCTGCTGAGCACTAATGAGGCCGTGATCGTAGAAGTCATCAGGTGTTAGAACTTCCTGTTTAAGAGATTCAAAAAGTTTCATCATCTTTTCCTTTATCCTCTTTATGTTTGTAGATGCATAGCCATGTTGGGAACCCGTAATCTTGACATTCGATTTTTTTCTCAGCTCAAATATCGTATGTTCTTTAATTTTATCCTTATCTTGCGTGCGGCCTCCCATGCGTACAATTTCGTCCTCGAATTTTAGGACATGGTTGAGAAGTTGATCTATACCATGTTACTAAAAAGGGAATAGGAATTAATCGAGATAGCAAGGAATTCGGATTACCTAAAGCATGGTTTGTTTGACAAGCCACGATAATAGGTGGGTCACCCGTATCCATATTATGTAGTAAAATTTCCAGTGCCCGAACACTGACAAATGTTTTCCCTGTTCCTGGAGGGCCTTGGACAATTGAAACACGTCTTGTCAGAATAGACTTCAAAGCTACCATCTGTGTGTGGTCCATGGTGGTCCGAACATCTTGTGGCCATGCATTTATTATATCGACATCTTCGAGGGCTTCTTTATCTGGTATATCTGGAAAAATAGGAGAAAGGTTGAGGAAAGGTTTTTTCTTGACATAATCTGGCGGTGGAACGTTTTGGTTGAGGAAACAAATATGTTCATGTAAAGGAAAACTACATAGGTCAGTAAAGTATAACTTTGGCGTTTTCAAACATGACCATGAACTCACTTATCCTCAGTCATCCTTTGCAATGTCCTGAGGGTCCACTTATAAGCTTCATAATACCCGTTACGCGATTCAATCATAAGGAAGACTTTTTCGGTATCAATCTCAAGTTCAGTCTCATGAAAGAATAGGTCAACTTCAGGGGGATTAATCTCTAATCCACACATGGGTCTAGCTGCAACAGTAGCCACTTTGACTGTTCGGAAGCCGTCGTCTGAGAGGCACACAAGTGTACCAGGTATAAGACGTTTTGAGTGCTTCCAAGGGATTTTCTTCCCTGCGCGGTTGGTAGAGAAGGATACTTTGGAAGCGACTCCTAACTTTGAAAATGTCAGGCCAAGCACGCGAACCTAGAAATAAGATCTTAGTATAAATATCAAAATTTGTATAAGGTGGGTGCCTTTCGGATCATTCACATTCTCGTAGATGGAGACGTCATGTGTGTCAAGTGATTCTGGATTATCCTTCATAAGTAGAACAGCATCTCTAAGACCCGCGAAAGCATCCTCCCTTAGAAGCGAATAGTGAGTTTCAAGGTATTCATCAACACTATCGTAAGATCCATCAATAAGATTTGTTGGGAGATTGACAACATCGCGTAGTAATTCTTCGGTTGTGGGTACCTCTGGACGTTTACGCCACTCTGCACTGAAATGGTCTGTGCTCTCGTTCTCGAAACTGTGCTATTCAATTAGATTATTCACAAAAGGAACATTAAGATTAAGGCTGTTATTACAAAGCCACAAGTGGATTCTTCTGAGTACCCTGTGTCATTCCAGTGGGTATTTCCCCCCCCCTCCCTCTCTGTATTCTCTCGGCGATATCTGCATTGAATTCTTCTTGGCTCAAGGCAGCTTTATTATCTCTTGCAATCTTATCCTTATGAGGGTTAATTACTCCCGGAATTTGTAGCGGCGGAAGATCATGGGCTTCCGGTTTCTTTCTCCCTCGCTTGAGAATTTTACCTGTATAAACAGGCTCCCAGTTGTCACCATCGTAGGATGCTTCTGGAGATTTCATGTTACCGTCTTTAGGATTCCTGATCTCGTTTGCTGGTGATACAACAAGGTCTTTACATGTATTTTTTGTATCTCCGGCTTCTTCGAGGGTTTGTGGTATTTCGTTAGGCGCTTCATCAAGTGTTTTTGGTATTCCGTTAGGTGTTTCATCAGGAATCTCATCGGGAGTTTCTGTCAGTTTGTCTTGCTTTAGGGGTTTAGGTTGATCCTTTATATTTTTTGCGCCCCTGTTTGCTTGCTTCTGTCTTCTTCGACTATCTCCACCTCCACCTCCTTTGCTGCTACTGCTGGTGGTCGACATGCCGTTGTGTATTGCTCTAGATAAATATATCGCGGGATAAGGTGAAGAGCGAGGAAGAGTGAGAGGAGAAAGACGAGAGACGAGAGACGAGAGACGAGAGACGAGAGACGAGAGACGATAACTAGTATAGATTGAAAGTTGGCTGTAGAAAATATGTAATGAATCCAGGAATCTCTTCAATAGAGAGCTATGAACGCAAGGAATGGATAGATATAGAATGGTTTGACGAGATTTATGATTGCATATATAGCTTTCTAGGCATCCAGGCATCCAGCGAGACACAGATTCTCAAGTCAGTAAGTGGGGCTCCTTGGCGTTTTTTCAGGCGTCCAGTACAAGAACAAATCTCTAATTGACAGCTACAGCATACTTAAGGTTTGCAAGGGTGTAGATTTTTGGAGAAAGCATTTCTCAACCTCTGATACTTGATAATGCTAAGTGTAAAAAAAAGACGTTTATCATAGCCCGCGGCCTAGACTCTAAATGTACATATATATACATTTAGTACTCTGTAAAGGTTGGATCAAAAGATGTGGGGTGAACATGCGGCTCTCGGTAACTACCGCCTCAGAAATGGTTTGCCGAGAGTGCCAAGTAAAATCATGGCTGATAATGGGGAGATCAATTAGGGCAAGGGAATTAGCTAGGATTGTTGAACGTTACCAAGGGAAGTATCCGCATATTCATCTTTGTTTACGAAACACCTATCTCTAAAGGCCTGTGTATCTACGTGGGCTCTACAATTTTGGCTCTTTAACACTTACCTCTAGTAAAACTGGCAATAGGAAAGGAAAGGAGACGGTGATAACGTTACGCGATTAAGCCAAAGTGTATTAGAATGCGCGGCGAGATGGATTCTGATGATGAACGAAACCCAAATGATAATGGTAGTTAAAGGCCTCCTCGATAAATCTCGCTATATCCTTTACCTTCTTGCTTTGTGGACACTACAGAACCTCATAGATGTATCCCTGGTAGCTTTAGAGAACAACTGCTGAATCGACAGCGAATTCTAGCTTCAAACGCCGGTTCTTCAGACAATGAACAGGACGAGGTTATGGAAGATCATGATCAGGAAAATGAAGACGAATCTGATCACAATTCTGACGACGACGACGATGTGGATGCTGATGCAGACCCAGATGGGGACGATCAGAACGAAGGTGACGAAGAAGCTGATGGGGATGCCGATGGGGATGGTAAATCCCCCCCCCCCCGATATTATTACGCCTAATAACTCAACTAACTTACTACTTAGATTCTCAACAACCAGTAGAACCTCATCGCTCACGATCAAGCTCAAAAGAGCCTAAAGACGTTCGGCCACGTCCAAAGCTGAGGGAAGGTGCAGCAACAGCTTCTACATATGACATTGTACCTTATGTTGCAGCTCCACATTCTACAAGCATAAACGCTTTTTGTGCAACGCCTTGCATGCGATGGATATTTACTGGTGGAAGTGACGGGTACATAAGACGTTTTGATTGGTTTGGTAGTATCAACGGGAGAGTCCCCTTAACCGTTGCCCAACGACATCCGTTTGTTGATAGTGTTACCAGGGTGAGTTTGCCTGAAACTAACATAATACAGGTAGAAAATCTAAGTCATTGACTGACACGGGGCTGGATAGGCTGGGATTCTACTATCATATTGGGAGAACGAAGAGCCAGTTGGTTTGTCTACTCCTCTTGCTCAATTAAAGATATTTTCATAAACTGACACCCACGAAGTTAAATCAGAACACCTATATGTACCAGAGACAACGGATGATCTAAAGTTGAGTCCTGTATATAGCTTGGCAGTCCAAAACCAAAGTTTGTGGCTACTTAGTGGTCTAGAGGTATTCGATCAGACTGATTTCTCGCATTAACTGTGCTTACTCTTGGACTTTTCTAGAGTGGTGGTATAAATCTTCAATCAGTGCGGCACGACGAGGGAAAAATTGTAACTACGCTTCGAAAACATACTTCGGCAGTTAGTGTACTCACGCTTTCCTCTGATGAGAGATCACTTTTGTCTGGGAGTTGGGATAGAAATGTCTATGACTGGGATCTGAATACCGGGCAAACAT
The DNA here is from genome assembly GCA_033030345.1 of Verpa bohemica. Lineage (NCBI taxonomy): Eukaryota > Fungi > Ascomycota > Pezizomycetes > Pezizales > Morchellaceae > Verpa > Verpa bohemica. The sequence continues at coordinate 527,707 of JAUFSE010000024.1, read as the reverse complement.
CGCGAGATTTTCTTTCAAATGCAGGACAAGTTTCAAGTATTGCCTTTAGACCATTCGCCGACAACTGGCAGGAAATCAAAAAAGACAGCTTAATAAACGGTGTATCTGGGGGGCGGAGGGGAGAAGGGGGGATATCGAATGGAGTCAATGGAGTCAATAAAGACGATGGGGACGAGGACGCACCGGGGAGCCCAGCAGAGAGTACAAGGAGTTTTGGAAGTTTATTTGGAGATGATGATGATGATATGGGTATGGGAGGGGAAGAGGATGAGATGAGCCAAGCTATTGCAAGTGGATCTGGGCTCAATGCTGACCCAAGACCTTCCCAAAACGGAGGCGAGAGCCAAAAAGGTGATGATGATGGAGATGTTCCAATGGGTGAGGGTGGAGCAGGTAGTACAAAGCACAGTGGAAGTTCGGCCGGTACTAATGGTGTAAATCATCACGATATTTCATCTGTCATCCATATTCCCACAGCAACAACATCATCCTCTACCTCGATGACAGACCAGAATGTATTTCTAGTATCCTCTATGGACGGAACATTCCGAATTTGGGATCGCCGGCAACTCACCCCTATTACAACAAGCACACCCTCAAAAGGTGTTCCACCTTGGTGCATGGATGCCTGTTGGAGTACCGATGGTAACTTCGTCTACGTTGGTAGACGAAATGGCACGGTAGAAGAGTTTAGCATCCATAAAGGTATTGGAGAGGCGGTAAGGACGATGAGATTTCCTTTAGGGAGCGGGCCGGTATCAGCTTTGTCCGCCATGCCTAATGGCAAACATTTAATCTGGTTAGTTTTTTTTTTCATAATTAAAATTTCCCTCTAACTGTAAAGAGATAATAACTCGAGGAACAGTGCATCATTCGACAACCTACGATTATATGATTTAAGCGATCAAGGAACAAAATCAACTGTGCCATTCTTGATCATTCCAGGGCACCATGGAGGCGTTATCTCATCAATATGTAAACCTCACTCTATACATTCATTTTCGCTACATTTATAACATTAATATGGATATAGATGTCGACACGACTTGTCAGTATATGATATCAACTGCGGGAAATAGGGGATGGGAAGGTGCAAGTACAGAGGTTCTGCTCGGGTATGAGATTGTGATGATACCTTGAGTTGGTTGAACTTAAATTGTGCCTTATTTTATATCTCGCTTCTCACAATAAGGGACTGGTTATATACTATTATGTTTAAGATAATAGCTTCCTTTTTTTTATGGTGGTCTAGTCAAACTTTTACATGGGAGTTTAACGCACCTATGTTGTACTTGTACTACTTTGATAATTCTGCCGAGTTGCAAGTCCTCAAGTACATACTCATTAGGTGATCACGGGAAACTTTCTATAAAATTAGATTACCCTACCTTATTCTTTTGTAAAATTTTGTGCTTTTTGGTAATGTAAAAATATCCTTATTGCTATGGGAGTTCCGGGAATTAGATATTAGGCACGGCTACAGTACGAAAAAACGGGGTGAAACCACTACAGTATTACTATTATGGAAGCGCAAATCGGTCAAAACCTAATTCAGCGCCGGTGGTAAATCAAGGTATAAAAACGCTGGATTCTAGCATATGTACGTGCTATTTTCACTGAATCCAGCATACTCTGAACTTAAGTCAAAATTAATTTACTAAGACAGGGTGGCTTATCTCTAATATGTTTGGTGGCCTAGTCACTTTGCCACCTAATTAAATTAACTAATGCCAATTAGGAGTGCATGATCTAAGTATAGGGTACTAGACTAAGTGAAAAGAGTGTATACTAGCGCTCGAAATGGGTTTATTTGTACTTTAATTTACCACCGGCGGTAGACTTAGGTTTTGACCGATTTGAAGCCCCATATTACTATAGCATTGTAAGGGAAATACCGTATTAAATTGGAACTTACACAGGAATGCTGTAATACTCTTGTATTCTATACTATTGCTACAGGATTTCTACTGTATTTAGAAAAATAGTGTACCAAATCTATCCCCTCTTTTCGCACTGTATATAGTAGTATGTATTTATCTAGTCTATGAAGTCATAAATATCATAAAGTCAAGCTTCTATTAACTCAAAACTAGATTCTCCTATGACCGTAATTCTTTTCACTCTTGATCTCACTTATGTATTAAATACTGTTTCTTAACCACAAGAGACCAAAAAATATAAAGCTCCCATTTTTCAGTTACGATAAGTCTCGTGTTGAGCTTCTTGATAGAGTCAAACTCCTGTCAATTGAGAATATTAGACAGGCTAGTTCACATCCGCTTGAGATAATTTTACATATTGCCATTCCTCTGAGGGTAATCTGGTATATATAAAATTAGAGGGCTCTGCCATAAATATTCTACACTTTTTATAACGGATATGTGAGATACCTACATGTAGCTATAGTAGGGCTCATTAGCCTTTCTTATACTACGATGCTGATAGATCAATCAGTCACATGACGTTATCTTGGGATACTCTACTCGTGCTTCCGCGCCAAGAAGTTAACACGTGACATTTTCTTGGTGGGTCACCGCTCGATATTTAGTCACGTGACAGTTTCTTGGCTCGGAGGTACGAGTAAAGGAGCTCACGATCTGATGACGAACCCGTTTGATGACGATCTGATAAAAAATGTATAGAGGAAAGATACCAGCTCGCCAAGCTACGGCTGAATTACAGCACAAATCTTATCAGATCGTCATCAAACAGGTGACGGCATCAGATCGTGAGCTCCTTTACTCACGGCGCCAGTTTGAATGCTGGTCACGTGGTCTGGGTGAGTGTTTTGATTAAATATAACTGATGCATTAAAGTCATGTGGCCAGCATTAAACCTGGCACTGACTTGGGGCGAAATCAAATATTGTCCTTCGCTTCATTGCAACGCCGTACAAAACCTGACAATAGGCGCTTAAATTGGCCGCTTATATAAACCTTACACTCGCTCGAAGATATCTTAGTGCCAAGGTTCGCCGACCAGGACTGTGATGCACCCCATCCCCGACCTCCCAAGGAAAAGAAACAAATGGAAGAATTTCTCACCCTCGAAGAGACAAACAAGCTCTGAGTTTCTCTCGGACTCAAGCCCCTAAAAATTGATCTACTCCCCATTGACATCACCACAGCAGCTCCCGTCTACGGCAACTCAACTGAATCACAAGACTGCCGCGCCCTCGATAACTAGAAATCTCACCAATCCTCCATCAGCGCAGAGTCTACCTGACGTGCTCGTACAGAGAGTATCAAGAAGGTTCGTGATGCGGCGAAACGGTTTGCGGTGCTAGAGGGGAAGGGTTTAGGGGAAGTGGGGAAGAATGAAGAGGATACGACGACGTGGGTGCATGCGGAGGATGAAGAGGCAGAAGAAATTAGCTAGGAAAATGTCAAAGGAACTTGAGAGGCTTGTTAGGGACAAAAACGAGTATACAGCTAAGGATCTAAAGGGGATGAGGGTAGGCCATGATCTTAAGGGCTTGCGGCTGGGGACGAGAAGTTGGTACTGGCGTTAAAAGACTCAACGATTGGGGAGGATGAAAGTAGGTATGTCACTATAAATTTTTGAATTCCTGGACGGGTAGAGGAGGAAGATGAACTCGTTTCGACTAGCCTTACTGAGCGTGAACTACTTAAGGAGCGTCTCAAACTAAAGAAGACCTGTCTACAACCCACATGAACCTCCCGGGGGCGAAACGTCTATACTAGCATAATATGACGAAGAAATAGAAGGCAAGGAAAAAAAAGGTTCATGTTAGATGGTACTGGGAACCGAGGACATGACTGAGGCTCATCGCAAAAAAGTCGCTAAGAAACTAGAGGCGAAGCCTATTACGCTAGACTTGCTGAGTAAGTTCTTATATTTGTAGAAGGAGAGGTGTAGCTAATTTGGGGTTGGCTTAGAGCCAGAGGCTGTATTGGATTTTGTGGGCCCGACTACAATCAAGATTAGGAAGCCGAAGAAGAAGATTATGAGGAAGAGATCGAGTGAAAAAGAGAGGAATATATTTTTACTAGAGGAGGAGGACGTAGGTGAGGGGGCAATGGATGTTGATAAACCAGTGATAAAGCCGGAGAGGACATATAAAGATGTCTCTTTCATTGACGATGGCGACTTACAAAGTTCTCTCGCTATACAGCGCAAAATAGCGCAGAAGAAACGAAATTTTCTAAAGCCTGATCTAGCACGCCAACTACGCGAAGAGGGTAACGGAGCAGATACGGCAATGAAATGGTGTGATGATGGGGAAATTGAACACGTCATTGATGAAACAACTGATTTTTTTGCGGCTCTTGGAGCGTATATTATCCTAGAGCAGAAGAAATCAAAGCCTATTAATCTTGAAGTCACTGCTATTGTGAATTCTCCAGAGCCCGAGGAACAAGATGTGGATGTTAAGATGGAGGACGGAGGTAAAGAGGAGATAAAAATACAGCACGAGTTCATCACTCATGTACCACCGGTAATCTCAAGTACCGGTGTAGATGAGGAGATGACAATCTCTCACGGTGTAAGTGCAACCCTAGCAATGTCGAACCGGCGTGGTTTACTCAAACGGGATAAAGAGGCAGATCATAAGATCACCCCCTGCGTAACCGTGAGAAGTTTCTCATTGAAAAGAAAATACGTGAAATTGAAGCAGAAGAAAAGGCTAAACAGCAGAGACTCCGTGATAAACAGAGTGGTGTCGAGCCTGAATAGCACTTCGGCGGCAGTAGTCCAGTCTGCTGCAAAGAAGAGCAAACAGGCTGGAGTAAGGTTAATGTAAATATAGGTAGCAATCCAAGCGTTTGGGATGTGCCGAAGCCAGGGAACGTACTACACTTATTCCCTAGCGTGGATTATCGAGTTGTACTTTCATAGATTGATATTGAATGAGGGAGACTTAGCTAGATGTAGCTACATACATGTAGTTATATCTTTTTTTATATAATCAAAGTTCACATTGTTTTCTAAGATACAAGAATGTATAAAACTGGCGTGAAAAAAACCTGCTACATACATGTAGTTATATTTGATATTTATCTCTTGTAGAAGATATGAACAGTGGTAGCTAGCGTGCCAAGACATCAAAAATCACCTTTGGGTGTAAATTTATGCGATTGCGTGCCCTCCCCGCCAAGCTTCCTTGTCTGCCCCACCAACTCTCTTTTCTCTGCATCAAAACAGAATAGACCCCACTTTTTTCTTCCACCCCTCATCCCCCAAGTACCTAATAGGCCTCGTTTATAATTTACTTAACCGTGCCATCCCGCTGGCTGACTTTCCCTTTCTTTTCTGGCCCAGCTGGGTGAGTAGACGAAGGAAAATTTCAACCACCTGCCAAAACCATGGCTACCGTCGTTTTGGGCAGTCAATTCGGAGACGAGGGGAAGGGGAAACTCGTTGATATTCTCTGTAGAGAGGCAGATGTCTGCGCGAGGAGTGCAGGTGGGAATAATGCTGGACACACTATTGTGGTGAACGGTATCACTTATGATTTCCATATTCTACCCTCAGGTTAGTCATTGGCTCCTATTTTCATCAATTCAAACCCTTTTAAAAGAGATCCTTAAATTCAGTTGATGTTCTACTGCCCCATTTTTAAAAACTGTTAACGCCTACCCCAGGTCTCGTGAATCCCAAGTGCCTCAACCTAATCGGCTCCGGTGTCGTCATCCACGTCCCTTCTTTCTTCTACGAGCTCGAAAGCATCCAAAAAAAGGGCCTCGACACCACCAACCGCATCTTCATCTCTGACCGTGCTCACCTCGTCTTTGACCTTCATCAAAAGGTTGACGGCCTCGAAGAAAATGCCCTCGGCTCATCGGGTATTGGCACTACCAAAAAGGGTATCGGCCCAACCTATTCCACCAAAGCCTCACGCAGTGGAATCCGTGTCCATGAGCTCTTCCATTGGGAGACATTTGAGAAGAAACTGAGAGGCCTTGCGGATGCATACAGAAAACTCTACGGGGACTTATTGATCTATGATGTTGATGAGGAACTAGAGCAGTATAAGACGTACTATGAGACACTAAGGCCGTATGTTGTCGATGCGATTCTGTTTGTGCAAAAAGCATTTGAAACCAACAAGAGAGTCCTAGTTGAGGGTGCAAATGCCCTTATGCTAGATATTGACTATGGCACATACCCCTTTGTTACCAGCTCCAACACCGGCATCGGTGGTGTGATCACTGGATTGGCTATCTCACCCTTCAAGATCAAAACCATCATCGGTGTTGTTAAGGCTTATACTACCCGTGTTGGTGGTGGCCCATTCCCTACTGAACAGTTGAATGTAGGTTATACCCACTAATTCATAGATTTCTCTATGCTCACATTGCCCCCTAGGAAACTGGTGAGCACCTCCAAACTGTTGGGAGAGAAGTTGGGGTCACTACCGGCCGCAAGCGTCGTTGTGGATGGCTCGACCTCGTGATCGTCAAGTACTCCACTGCAATAAACCACTACTCAACCCTTAACTTAACAAAGCTCGATATTCTCGACGGCCTCTCTGAGATTAAGGTTGCCACTAGCTACAAGGTCGATAACGAAGAGCTCCAGTCCTTCCCCGGTACTTACCCCCCCCCCCCTTCTTTAATAGTAAAGTTATAAACTAACGCACGTGCACAGCCGACCTCAGAATTCTCGAAAGAGTTGAGCCTATTTACAAGACTTTCCCTGGATGGTCATCGCCGACAACTAAACTCACATCTTGGGATCAGCTCCCGATTGAGGCGAAGAACTACATCGAGTTTATCGAAAGTTTTGTTGGTGTCCCAGTTAAGAACATTGGAGTTGGGCCTGGGAGGGAACATATGTTGACAAAATAAGCATCGCCTTGGTCTTTTTTCTTACTAACTCTAGATTTCTACTTTATATATATATATATATCCTCTTGCTTAAGACATAAATCCGCTGTACTTTAGAACGCTTTTTTTTTTAAGATGTGCTAGAGTAGGTGTGCTTCGGCTATTTTTCTCGAGGAAATTGAAAGAAAAGAAAAGAAAAAAGAATTTACTTAATGCATTTTTTATTTATGGAAGTATAATAATGGTTCATACAATCTCACTCAACTATAGTTATTAGTTATACTATTAAATAGGTGCAACCAGTCCCTGTGCCTAGAATACAGTGGGCTTAGACTAGTAAGAGCCGTATAGATAGAAGCTGTAAGAACACCTAACAGAGCGAGTACTCCTAAAGCAAATGATCTACTCGCCATCTACTCTCCCTTTCTACATAAATAATACCCTTCATTCTTTTTTTTCTTACAGTTTACTCCACCTACAAGACCTAGAATTAAGAGTGCAAAAAAAAAAATTGCAAAAATTAGGCGAAATAGGCTTGTACCTGAGGTAGGCAAAACGAACCTAAAAGTACCGTTGTTAAAGGCTTCAATTTAGTGAATCTAAGATTCAGTTCACGCTTTTGAGGCCTATACCTTCGGGTTCCTTTTATGTTTCTACCTACTCCAAATATAGTCACTACATGTACATAATTACTTAAAACCGCCGAATACTTACTAGAAATAAATACTTAATACACATCCACAACTGGTTGCACATACGAGAAGGCACCCGTTATACAAACATGCACCTAAACATGCAAGCCCCGCATTTACGGATACTTATTTTCTCCACTAAGTAGTAGAAGTATCGAATATATAATAAAATAGAAGATAATTATAGATACTCTTAGACTCTATGTGCCTAATTAACCCTTTAATTTTCCTGGACGAGCTACTATTGGGGCCTAGAGTCTCTTAGAAATACTATGAGATATGTCTGAGATGATATGATGCCGTATTGAGTCTATTGCTTATCTAGAAATTATTTTTGATGTTCTAAATACGAATGATAATTGTCGGTAGATACATAACAGGCCGGCGCCACATAGCGGGCGGACATTCATTCTCCTTAGTTAAAAAAACCAACTCCCTACTACTCTTATACACGCCGGTCTATACAGTACGAAAAAACGGGGTGAAACTACTATAGTACTACTACAGCATTGTAAGGGAAATACCGTATTAAACCAGAATTTGCACAGAAATGCTGTAATACTCTCGTATTCTATATATACTATTGCTACAGGATTTCTACTGTATTTAACAAAATAGTGTACCCAATCCATCCCCTCTTTTCTCACTGTATTTCTATATACTTCTAAACACGTAACTTAGATATGATCTCAAACCTCTACCAGTTAAGGAGGAATAAACCAAAAAAAAAAATAACTACAAGGTCTTTAATATCTATAGTCAAAATCCCAAGGGCTTAATAATGCCGCCTCTCATCTCTATTAAATATCCCCCCTCCCCTTCTCCTCTCCTCTTACTTAAACCCTGCTTCTCATAATCACACTAGTTCCCTTTATACTGCACTTGCTTGATGGAATTCCTTTTTTTCTTGAACCGAACCCCCTGCTTCTGTACCATTGACTTCCTTCCCCACGGCTTTCCCAGCCGCTCGCAGCCTTCTCGTACGGAATAACCATACCCAGTGTGAAAAGAAAATCCCACTTTCAAGGAGAAGGCATACGAGGTAGAGCACACCGCCCATATAGTCGAATGTTGTCTGCGTGACAAGGCTCATGAGTGAAAAGAAAGCGCCAGCCCAATCGATCGAGAGGAACACAAAGTCTACCCCCCCCCGACTTTATTAGTGTTGTCACTGTATAACACCAGTAGAAGTAGAGGAATAATCATACCGATTCCAACCACCCGTCCACACCTCTTCCAGATCTCAAAATAAGGCGGAATCAACCCGGCGGCGAGCAGGATTGATGCAATAATACCAATCAGTAACATTGGCCACTCCGTCCCCTTCTCATATAGTGGCTTTAGTGTGAGTATCAACGCAACCTCTATACCCCCGTATGCAATAATTATGCTAATAGCTAGCAGGGTAGATGTCCAGACCCTCCACTCATGAGCATAACAAAGGCATTGAGCCCAGGCTATGAGGGAGAGGGTTGTGAAGACTTGGGCTTGGACTTGGATGGGAATGTTGAGATTTTGGACGATTGCGTAAGTCCCAAAGGGGACACCCGCTAAAATTTCAATTTCAATTTTTTAGCTAAAAAGAAGAATACATAATATGAGAATTAAGTGAGAACATACAGGTTGCCCAGATAATCATCATAGATGCGGGGAGGCCTTCGGTAGACTTTGAATAATAGTTTCGCCAGATCTGGGGGATGAGCTGGACGCACCAGAAAATTGTGCCTATTGTGCCGAGAACAGTCGCTGCAATGGGGATAGATTCTTGTCGAGGCATTTCTGGTGATTTTTTCTTGGGCAGTGAAGTATAAAGAGTAAGATGACTTGATAGATAAGGAAGTTTGCACTCGAGGAAGGTGGATCGAATATATATACACTTCTCCCGTCTTGGTATAAACTGAGATGATTCCAACAATATATCAAGAGAAAAATATAAAGCAAGGGCTTGTGGGCCTTTTCTATCAATTACTCCTGCATTATAATCCTTATTTCATATCCGGGATGCAGATGAGGGGGGGGGGGGAGAAACGAAGATAAGGCCGCCACGCTAGACCAAGAACCGATAAAATATTACAAGCATGACATCTTTGATCCCACTCTGACCCGGAACTTACCATTAACTAGATAAAATAGACTCCTTAAGATGGGATTTGGGCCATGATGGGAGTACATGTAATAAAGAGACACTATAGCTATTTCATATTTACGTTTATCCAATTTCCTAAAAGTTCAAACCACCTCATAATAACCCCCCCCCCCCTTTTCCAGCACACAAACGTTCTGGTAGCATAATAACATTTAATTACGCTGAAACCCATATATTCTATAGCGACCGGTAAAAAAAGGATGGTTATAATAGCGAGCGCTTTAGTAGTAAGAGTAGTGACAATTATGTACTTTTATTGGTTACAGGAGGCCTCTAGGTAGATATGGAAGGTTATAGCCGCTGTTAGGAGGACAGAGTTAATGATTAATACATGTACTCTTTAAAAGACCCCAAGTGAATAGGTTAATTGAAGTTTTTGATATTCGTCAAACCCTTGTTCACTGACCCTTGTTTCTCGACCACCTTTTTATCGCTCGATATAGTAAAGAAGAAGAGAGCACCAAAAATCAAAATTTGCGTTATAGCAGCTATTTTGGGAAGGCCGGGCGAGAAAACGAGGAAGGCAGTTGCGGAGTGTTTACGTAGAAGAAATTCGTACAAAGAACAACATTTGCTTGCATGCGGCTCAACCGACGTTATGCATTCGGCAATATGACACATGGAGCTGCACACGTAGCCGAGTGGCCCGAGTGGCCCGTGCCTGAATGCATGCTCACAGGGCTGTAGCCTGTAGTCCGTATGATAAGCCTGACACAGATACATGTAGTTCCGTTACATAAGTATAATATGGAATATACAGCTACACCTAAGGAACTCAAGTACAACTACATGTACATGTATACAGCTACTACTTAGCCTTTGATTTAACTCACCTAATTTATGTACATACATAATATGAGGGTATTACTAAATCCCGGTTTAATACCGTATTTTCTCTCTAATACTGTGGTATGTACCTACATGTAGTTTCGCCCCGTTCTTTCGTTCAATACACTTTTAGCTACCCAGCTATCAATCCCATCAAGATGAGTAAAATATCAAGTAGATCACAAAATAAAGGCTCGACGAAATATTCATTGATCTATACCTATACCAGCCATCCACTTCCAAAGAAATAAAACAGGAAACAAAGTAAACGCTGCGCTAACCCAATACTCAATAATAATACAATGAAGCAAAGAACATGACAGTAATAGCAATGCAAAAGGGAAAGAAAAGGTGAACAAAATCAACAGAACTGCACTGATATACAGAGTTTGGAAACGAAAGAGAGAAAAACACCCTAAACTTCTTTTGTAAGTCATTCCATTGGGTATAAGCGGGAACATAAAAGGGATAGCGGAAGGCTAGAGATAAACCTAGAAGTACTGTATAAAAAGCGCTAGCACAGAGTTATGAAGAGGTTTGAAATACAAAGGTGAATGAAACAAAAAAAACCCTCAAATGATCGCAAGTGTGAATCCACCTCTACATCCCAAACCCACAAACCAAACTAAACCGAACCATACCGAACCTAGCCATCATGACCACAAAAGAAATAACCCCCATTAAGCGGGAAGGGGGAAACACCTATACGTAATTCTCTTTACGACCATCGTAACGAGCAACTCGTTTCTCCGCTCATCCCGCTCTTGGAAACACCCTCCCTTGCGTTAATCAAACAAAATTAAGAAAATTCTTATAGTACTCACGATATAGGGAAAGGGGGGGACCATGAACCATTCTCCTCCCAACCTGTAACCCACCCGCAATATCACAATCAAGGAAAAGTATGTAACAAAGAAAAATAGGCAATCAGTTAAACGCAAAAAGTAGAGAATGAGAAAAAAACCTGTGCCAGAAATAAAAAATCTCCTCCATTGTCAGGTTTCATCCGCTCCTCTCCTGCGCTGTCACATGCGTGGTTGCCTTCCTCTAATAGCGTTTTATTGGTGATACAGTGGCAAAATGTTGTCTGGCCCTTCATCTTCAAAATAGTGTCGTTTTCGTATCTCCTAGAAATTCTGCTCTTACGAGCAAAGAAGAGGGGCTAAGATGAGCTGAAGGGTGAGAAAAAACAAAATACCCGCAAAAAGTGATAAAACTTGTAATAGGGGGAAATAAGACAAACAATAAAGGGAATGAAAAAAATAATGCCGTTTTGCCATGAATCACTCCGTTTCCATATTAATGAGTAAAGAAAAGAAAGAAAAAGTTGCACCAAGAAATCGCACAAACACAAGGAGCTTAAAAAAGTAGAAATAAAGAGAACACACGCATTCTGATAAAACCCCGCCACCGTTAATCCCAGGTATAGAGAGAAAAAGAAACAGAAATAACGACCCTAAAGGCCGAAAAGAAAAACAAAACAAAAATGGCCTATCCACCCCTACGCCAGGTTCGTCCCTTTTTTTTTCATAAGTATCCACAGATTCGTCATACAAGCTCCACTTTTGAAGGGACCAAGAAGTTACAATAAAACCGACTCAACCGCCTTTTCGTTCAACCTCGTTAGGAGGAGCATCCGTAGTCCTCTGTGCTAGTGGTTTTCGACCTTTGCCTGAATTTCCTGCCCTTTCCCATGAACCACCCTTTGTGCTAGATTTTGGGCCTGGGTTGGCTTTAGTGCCATTGCTTGCTACTCCATTCCTTTGTTTTGAACTAGATCCACTCTTTTGGGCAGAATTTTCGGCGGGTGTTGGTGTCCTTTCGGAATTATTGGCCTGGGACTTCTGTTTCTTACGGGAGTTCTTCTGCTGTTTTGGTAGAGGATTACTCCTTTCATCCTTTTTGGTCGGTACCGGCAAAGGTGTCAATACCTCAGATACAGGTGTAAGAGGAAGACCAAGGTCTTCTTGAGAAGAATTACAGCCTTTGGATTTCAGTAGGTCCATTGCTGGGGCTCTAGTATTACTCCAGAGTAACTGCTGGGTAGCTGCACGCTGTCGAAGGCCGGGAGATAACCGCGTAGAGGCCGCGCCCTCGATATCATCATCTGAAGCTATTTGGGAAGCTTGGGACATTGATTTTGGTGATGATAAGATACTAGAATTAGACACTGGGGTAGGTGTAAAATTATCGGTATGCTGATGCGCCAGGTTAGGGGTTGCCAAATCGTTTTCGGGACGGTTACCAGCCGCTTGAGTATGTACCTCCAATAACTTCTGAGCAAACAGTTGAGTGCGCCCAGAAACTTCTTTAGGTTCTATGACTGGTAAATCAGATGTTCCATCCGATCCATGGGCATCCGTACCAGAGGGTGACCTATCGTACGAATAACGGGTTTCGGAAGGTGGTGAGAGATTTGAAAAAGAGGTATCTACGTAGGAAGATGACACCGATATTGATCCATTAACAATCACAGGACCCCGATCATCATTTAAATGATCACGCGGGACCATATTTTCCACACATAGTCCACCTGATGTATCTCGTGACCTCCCCAATAATGGTGGAGGTAGTCTTTCTTGCGATAGGCGTTTCTGGCGATCCACTATACTCTTCTGCTCCAAAAAGGTTTCCTCTTCTTCATCAACAACCGAATCTACGACAGCGGGTACATGTTGTAGAGAACCGCCAATAGCATAGTAACCTACATACTCATCCGGTTCCTCTTCTGGGGGAGTTGCGGGGTTCCCACTCGAAGAGTGATCTGCAAAATCTTCATCCTCTGAGCCAGGCACTCCAGCTGTCGATGACCCATTCCCGTAGCTTGATGTCGGGTACATCTCAGGGGGAGGTTGAGATTGTGATCTTGGCCCTGAATTATACGTATTTTGGCGTCGCCCTCGCCCATGCCCATTCCTAGCATCATTCACGATATGAGGGGACGCTGGCGTTGACAAAATCTCAGGATGTAATGGGTTAGGGTAATAGAGGTTCATTCCCCAGAGCTGGGCAAAATATGCATAGGACGCTAATGGATGTAAAGCGAGGATATCTTGGTGATTCTGTGTAGATCCTAGTGAATTGATGGAGGTGGTAGATGATTGTGACTGCGGCTGCTGGCCGTGCATTTGGGCGTGGGCATGCGCCTGTTGAACAGCTTGTACTTGAGCAAGCTGAACTTGCGCCTGGACACGAGCATGCGCTTGAAATTGAGCCTGTAGAGCAAGAATCTGTTCCTGTGGTGTTTGAATGTACCCAAAGAGATCTGATGGGAGGTACTGAGGCAACTGAACACCATATGCCCCACTGTTAGAGGCCCTCTTACTTTGGTTCGGCCTGTTAGAATAGTGCCCTCCCCGTCCCCCCCTCCCACTATTTCCGTTATATCCATTCCGCGGCTTTCCATAGTTCGAATTACTTCTAGAAATAGGTATGGGACGATGCTGAGGTGGATGTGACTGTATTGGAGCATGCAGCTCTTCGGGCGGGAACACAAAGAGTTCATAACAGGCAGCTAGATCAGCCTTTTCTACCAGAATTTGATAAACTCTTCTGAACTCCAGATGTAAACCTCTCCACGAATAATCGTCTGCAGTATTGCCAAGATTTCGAGTAGTATTGAATGGTTCCTCAACACAAAGTCGATTGTTTTGCTTAAATTGCCACCCTTTTTCCTCTTTTGTCAAAAGCTTCCCATGCCTTACTGATATTACGTTGGTATCATAGTCCAAGTCATACCCATATTTCTTGAAAAAAGCAAACATAAGTTCGCCAAGGGTTTCTTTGTTATTCAAGCCAAACCCCTTTAACGATTCAATATCATCGTCAAAAGATATGTCAACACCACATATAGGCGGTCTTTTTTTGTGGGGCCTTTGATGTAATGAAGGTAGGATAGGCGGATTTCTAGTCTGAAGAAAATTCAAGATCATGCATATCCATGTGTATGAACTCAATGTTCCACCGCCAGCTGATTTCATATGTCAACTTCTAAAGCTGATGTTGAACCCAAGGAATTCTACTCACCAGCGTCGTTCAATGATCGTTGTTTAGTCCAGTGTTTAATGATCATCGCCAAAGGGCGAACCCGGTCATCAATCTCCACATAGGTCTTGATCATCTTGGTATTGTCGAGCGCAAGGGTGTTGTTGATATTCATGTCGCACGCAACTTCGTATTCTGGATCCCATACCTTTACGATAGGAACCTTTGCTCCAGGAACGCAGACTACCCTTTCCATACCATCTACGGATCGTTAGACACAAATAATACTAGTCTTACGATCACACGAGTACAAACGTTTAGCAAGTGTCCTCGCCAGCCTACAAACATGACTAAAATCCTTCCACTTTGTTGTTATACACACGTCCACTATATGATATTAGTAATGTACCCTCGATTCAAGACGTGGAGTGTGCTTAGTACCGTCGGAATCACTCATGCAAAGGTGATTTTCTGTCGAGCCAAAAGCGTGCACTTTTATATCATGACCTGGCCATTCATCATTCAACAACCTTTCAAGTTTGACTAAAAACCGCCTCCGTCTTTCGCTACTCCCATTACTCGGCTTTAGTACTTCAAATAAATCCAACATATCCTTTGTCAGCTTAACCTCCTGTTCCGGTGCTAGTTTCTCGAGCTCTGCCTTTGTTGGAACAATTTTATCATTGCCAAGTGCATAAGGCATCCGTCTCCGTGCGTTAACCAGTGCAGTCTCGTATATACACCCACCAACTGGTGGTCTTGTATACGGGGATACGGTGACAGGCTCTGAGGCTGCTGATCTTGGGGAATCAAGAGGACAAGGCGGCGAAGGACTTCGAGAAAGCCCATTTGATTGACGAGGGTTATGATTGGGTGTTGATGGTAACGAGTTTGATTGGGCCGACGAATTTGATCGGTTGTACTTCATTTGAGGTCGCTGATTTGCTATCGGCTGTCCCAATTCATTTTTCCTCCCTTGCATGGCCGGTGTGCTATGTTTTGAACCAGCTGTTTGATTTTGGTAGCCCCTCCGCCCATTCCCTTGTCCTGTCCCTCCAGTTCCTCGACTACGCTCTGGTGACTTTGAGTTTTGCCGCCGCCGAGCAGGAAGAAATATTTTACGAGACTGCTCCGTCGAGAAGCTGCGGGGCTGGACTGTGAGCTCTTGATGTGGTGACAGCAGAGGGAGAAATTGTTGTGGAGCAGTATGAAAGGCCTGATTAGACGAAACAGCCGATTTGAAAGTTGAGGGTTTAGGAGAGCCAACTGTGTATCTTCTTAGAGGGCTAGTTGGTTCGAGAATCTGGGGGGAATGTGTCTGTTGTTGATGGAGTGACGGGGAAGTACCCGTTCCAACGTTCAACGTCATAAAACCTCAGGAAAAGGAAACAGTTGCAGGTTGGTGGGACTTAATTTGGAGAGAATGCGAATACCCTTCAGGCAACAACTTTAAGGCCAGCGGTGGATAATTGGATGGGCGTGGCGTAAGAGCAGCCAAATAAGGTAACACGACACAGAAGTTCCACGCTCAGCTCCAGCAAGGAGAAGTAAAGCAGAGAGATTCGGCCAGCGAAGCGAGGAACCGAGAAATGGATAGTTGACAGGATAATTCTGTATCAACGCTGAGGAGCAGTAGCGGTAGATGTATGAGATGAGATGATGAGGAGGTGAGGAGGGGCACCTAGAAACCAGTAGAACAGAAGAGGATTATGGAACTCGGAGCTTCGAAAAACGCTTGACGTAGTTAAAGCAGGGTATTGTAATAGGGGAGGTATGGAGAGAATCAGGGGCGAGGAAGGAGGAGGTAATAGTAGTTGAGGAGGAGGAGGAGGAGGAGGTAATGCGGAGGTGATAGAAGAAGGGTATAGGGCGTGGGAGGGAGGGTGTGGTGGTTATGAGCAACGAGGACTGCAGGCCAACTCTCAGGCAGACGACAGAGAGCGAGAATAATGAAACGGCCGAGCTGCTAGAGAGCGAGTGTGGGTGTCAGTCAGAAAGTGAGAGGGCGTGCGGGAGTGGAGGTTGTTAGCGGAAAGCGCGAAGTTAGTTGAACGAGGCAGCACGATGTGTAGCGACAATTGCAACTCTGCTTAAATCATTGATAAAGATGTACCTACTATTATCATACGTATTACTTCATACCTCTTACGAGAATCTTCACGTAGCTAGTAAGTAGTTCTCTGCTAAAGCCCCCAGTTGTTCCTGTGACTTGTCCCTTTTTCTTTTTTCCCTATTTTCGATTCTAATTCCATTCCCCCTTTTCTTGACCCTACACTTTACGCCTTGACTTCAAGGGATACTTTGTTCCTGAAAAATCAAGTATATTCTCTTCCCTGACCTATCATTCCAAAAAATTTGAGGGAAATTCCCAGATACCTTAATATAAAAAAACTTCTAAATACCTAATACCTGCTAGAATCATCCAAAAACAACTTGATTATTTACGTCACCGTCGAGCCGGCTGAAATAGACCATACACAACAGGAAGAGAAAAAAACTAAGACAGCAAAGCGCCGGAAAGAAAACGAAAGAATGAAAGAATGAAAGAAAATGAAAGAAATATCTAAGCGCAAAATAAGCGAGTGCAAGATATATTCTAAACCCCTAGATACATACCAGGAAGATGAGTTGAGGTCTTGAGGTTGTCAACTCTCCCGAGCATCGCTGCACCCCGGCCTGCAGTCAGGCACACTCCGGAAACAAATGACTTTCAAACGCAGGGCTCGGTGGTTACTATGCAGTATGAGCAAAAAGCGGAGAAGTGCGTGCGCAAAGAAGGAAGGCCTACCAAAACGGGCATTTAATTACTATCCAAAGGGCAAGGCCAAAGGCACCACATAACAATATTGATTGTACGGTAGATTGCCTTCATTCCAAGTACCTGGTGTCTATTGCATTGGTAGATGGCGTGGTGTTTTAGATGATCTTAATCGCAAGAGAGTTAAATACTGTGGTGCTGAGCGGCCGATCGACGCCCATCCATCTGAGAAACAAAAGAAAACGCCCGACGGACTTTCGGCTAGTTCCAATGAATAAAGGCTCACAAAAGCTTACCAGCTAGGTTTCTTGAGGGTCGATAAGATGCGCCACATTCTAGAGTACTCTACATGACTAGCAATCAGCAAAGCCGGTGTCCATGTCTATCGTCTTTTGCCTTTGCCATCTTACGAGCCCTCCTACACCAAGTGGTCTAAGGAGGGGATTAGCACCACGAAAAACCCATCTATTTTATTTTATTACGATGGCTATTTGCTTACGCTTATGGAATCTCTAGTTTCTGACATGAACACTAAGTCCCGACAGAAGTTGACATCTTCCGCATAGTTATTTCTAGAAGGACTATAATTAAATCCACCGAGAATATTTACCCAAGAAACAAAAGATATTAGGGCTAGTAGTTATTAGCCACTGGGATGGGGGTCTAGCGGTCTATACTTAAGACCATCTTAGGAGCTGTGCGGGACATGAAACTACATATACATGTACCGTATATACCTGCTAGAATCCGATGGGCTTTAGGGATACGAAACGGCCAATTCTTACTCACTCGGGTAAAAATGGAACAGCTTCCTGTGCGGGGAATATCAATTACTTTCCTGGGATTTACTAGCGAACCAACACGGCGGAAAGGAGGATTATCTCATGATCAATGCTTCTCTCCTTCCTGGGTCAATCTACTGGAACACATAAAGGAAAGACACTGCAAAGCAAAAGGCCTCTTAGTGATCCCGGCATACATAGCATGGACTTACGACATGGGGTGGTGTGGCATGCACTTATCACATATCGTTTAAATACGGGAGGTGCGGTTGTGCAATTCGTTCGCAATGAGGGGGGAGGCTGGCCGGCCACGGGATTTTGCAGACCTAGACAAGGAGCGCTTACACCCAATGGAAAAAGCTGCACGGGTGGCCGAGGACCAAATCCTGGACCTCCGCCTCTTGCCTTTCCTGCCTCGAACATTATTTGGAAAGATAGCGTCAACGTGTCCGATCATACAAAACGCTTCATACCCGCCAGTTCTCTTCTCTCTTCCTAGCTCGAACCTCAGGAACTTCAGCTAGAATTTCACGGATTCCGCGTCTGCCCCGCTCCAGCTTTTGTTCTACTGTACATACAGTCGATTACAAATCTTCCGTTACTTTCAATAGCTAGACCTGCATCGCCAAACAGTCAACACAGTCGGCCTGAGGCTTCCTGTCTGTCACTCCATACCGTTGCTAGCTGGGTTTTATTGGTCGCAGGACACCCTCCCCCCGGCCCCCCCCTCCGCGGACCAATCGCTCCCGGACTTACGATCTTGCGATTATCGAAAGTGAAACTGCAGCGTGTTGCTGCTGAGAAATGCTTAATCGGATCATCCGGAATACGTCAATCTGAACCAGGCTAAAAAATCACTACATCATAACCACACGGTCCGCTGTGAGCTCTCTATTTCAGGATGGGGATGACAAAAGCCCAAACCTCTCTCTTTCTCGCTATCTTCTTCGCTACTCTTGTTCTTTGTGCTGTCGTCATCTGTACTTGCGCCTATTGTTACAAACCAAGTTATTTCCTTGGTATTAGGGGTAATAGAACAGATTCGGATTTCAGCAGTAGTAGTAGCAGCAGTGGTGGTGGTAGTAGTAGTAGTAATAGTGACGACGTTGAGAAAGCTCCTCGTGGAAGAGTAGTTGTAGTAACAACCGTGAGTTTTACCCCCCCCTCAATTCGTCTCCTTTATAAACTACGATAGAATCTATGCTTTTTTTTTTCGATGTGGATGAGAGTCTAACGGGAATGTACCCGTAGGAAACTGCGGCAAATCATCCGTCGGACCACTCAGATTACAATCCGGAGGCCGAGGAAGTAGAAGTCGTCGACGCAGTACCAGACCACCACCATCATCACCATCACCATAGTCACGGCCACGGTGAACACATCGACATTATCGACGCCAATCCGACTTAAATTAAGTCTTGCTTTTTGAGGGAAGGAAGTGTCAGTGGGGGACTTTTGTTTTTGTTTTTGTTTTGTTTTTGGTAGGGGGTCGGGTTTTCGGAAGAATACCATATTTTATTTTCAGAAGCGGAGTATTTATTTAGTTGCACCGGACCAGGATGGTACTAAAGCGGCTCCGGTATGTCTACTTCCGATAATTTCCTCAGATCCTTACCTCCCTGTACTGATCCTTTGCAGCGGTTTTACTATTGTTGTTAGCGTTTTGGCGTTAGTTTCAAATGGACTTTCAGCTTGCCTTTTTCACAAATTATCGACAGACGCTTATCGAAGCTCGGATAGTCTCGCATTGTATACATATTTTGCAGCACTCATAAGTTTATTAGGCGTATTTGGCTCTATAAGGGTGAATTTCCCAAGCGCACCACATTCTCACTACCGTATCATACCGCTAATAGTACATAACAACTTAGCAACACGCCTATACATTATCAATATTCGCAAACTTCTTCATTCTAGATACTATTGTTTCGGCTTTCTCTCGTTTTGTTCTGTTATACATATTCTCGACTTTCCGCCACCACCTCTGCGATGCTGAATCTACTAACATGGGGCTACTTTCTTTGACACTACCCCATGGAACCTTCCATACATCTGCCTTCAGCCATGTCAAAGATGTTGTTGAAGCTGTGGGGTTAGAAGACGTTGATTTCACCTCTTCGGGACCCTCTTATTCAAAGCCTACACTATGGGGTTGCTCAGAGATGATACAGATTTCAACTATTGTTGGGTGGATTGGGCTTCTGACCTCGATGCTGGTGCAAGTTTTTTTCTCTATGATCGTGCGCCAGTATGCAACGTCATTGTGGACAACACAGGCCGATTACATACACTTAGATGATGGAGCGCTAGAGGAAGGGTGTGTGGAAGATGAGACTGCGCGGTCGAGAAGGGCATTGGCTCTATTACACCCGTCAAGGCCACTTGAGAAAGTCTGTTGAGCCGGTCTCTATCGAGGGATTACTCTAGTATTTTGATTTTATGGGTGAATTTAGCGGTTTCGTTTATATATATATAACATATCTATGGGTTATGGATATTTTAAGAGGATGATGTAATGATGTGATATGATTGATGTATTTCCTAAGACTTGTCTTAAGATATAATGTAAATATTTAAGTTGTCTTCCTGTCCCTTTGACCTTGGCTATATATCTGGGGTATTATTTTGAACTAGAGTTCTTGTATTTAGCTATCACTACTTGTGGGATTGTATGACGCTTTCAAGTCGAAAATGAAGTTACTCTTTACTGAAGTATACATGTAGCTACATGTACATAAGTAGATTTGATAAAAACGCTTACTGGACCATCTCAGATGATCAGTCCTATAGATACATATCTATAGCGAAGATCGCCAGGCACCCCACGTGCACTAGAAACGCTACTGCCTATCACTCTAAGACGTATTTGGTGGCATCTTCTCTATTGGTCTATATTATTACATGTAGTGTAGGCGTAAAATTAATATAATACATGTATGGGGTGAAACTACTATATTATTCGATACTATTGCTACAGGATTTCTACTGTATTTGGTAAAATAGTGTACCCAATCCATCCCCTCTTTTCACACTGTAGGGAGCTCATTTTATTTAGTGAACAATGCTACATGTATATGTAACCTTATATTTATACTTAGAAGCCAACTGTATTTATCTTAATATGTGATATTAATAATTATATATATATTTTAATTACATGTAGTTACATATTCCTGACAGGTCGATTATAAATCTACTAGCGCAAAGATTGTCGCAAATTCTTATCAAGTATAAAATGTGCCGCTAGTGTTTATCTCCATTTCCCCTGGTATTCTACGGTGTTTTTCTGGCTTTCACTTCTGGTGCTATATAACAATTAACGGCACTTGACCTGTAGTCATCGCCCTAGGAAACAAGCTTATTTGTTAGCATACATGTACTCTTAACTATCGTTCCAACTTCCACCTGAATTATTCCCACGTCCTCGAAGAACTCAAAGATCTTCCAATTACAGTATGCATATATTCCAGGAGGCCTTATAGCATTGCCTCAGACCTTGATATAGTAAATCATTATCGCCAACTGAAATCACCTCCCCTAGTCACAATTACGAAATAAATTCCATAAACACTGGTAGAATGAAATCTAAATATATAAATAACCATCTCCCAAGTTTGAATTAGAAATTAATGTTTGCGGTACAATTGTGCTGGTGGAATTATGCTAAGAATCAAATTTCAATATTGAGCCATACATAGCTTCCCTCATACATGTGATCTAGGTCTAGGGGTGCTATATTGGGTATTTGATACTTGGGAACAGATATATCCTACGATTATAACGACTAGGAGAAACAACTGCACCCTAAGTGATCCCTTCGAATTTGTGTCAGTTTTGGTGTACCTCCAAGCCTTTGAGTTCTTTTTTACCTTCGAAACTTTAACACCGCACCATTCAAGAACTAGAATCACAGAAGGGTCCAAAGGTCATGTCCAAGTTACATTAGATTAACTCTTATTAGAAAAATATTTACTATAAAAATAAATAGTCTAAAAGAATACAATATACTATGTAGTATCATAGTCTTTTTTGTAGTGGGGTATATGCGTATACATTTCCGTACCACTAACGCAACTGTGATCAATAAGTTATGGGAAGACAAACAGTTGAAAGCTAATAGCTCATATTACCTTAGAGAATGATCTTACTAGATGAGATCTCCTTGTTACTATATGTATCCCTTTTTGGAGCTAGATGTGAAATATTTACCAAGACCATATTTTGTATGGGAATTGTCAAAATGACCTACTTCTAGGCAACACATGCAACAAAATAACTAACTAATCAATACCGTATTATATTAATATAAAGGGTAGGCCTAACTACATCTATATCCAGCCTATTGAGAATTTTTCGACTACAATTGTAGTTGTGGGAGACGTTGTGTGAAAGTACATGTAACATGTACACACGTTTGGTATACATGTACTTTTGTGGGCGGCCCGTTACTTTTTGGTCGGGAACTACATATATAAATTAGGATAAATAACTTATAGTAATATTAAATCTCAGCCCTAAGTAAATTCTTATAACTACATGTAAGGTCTACTATGTTAGTAATTAGATAATATCATCCATAAGTACAAAGAGTACTAAATTTGCCAAAAGCTAATTCTTACTACATGTAATAACAGTCTCATACCTTATTAGTAAGTAGGATATAGTGCCATAACTTGGTCTAGACAGCATATATATAGTGGAGGGGGATATATCTACTATAATACTAAGTATATATATATGTAGCATACCGCGTTTGCGTGTCATATATAGAATCACGTGACATATTTGCATGTGCGGCTCTGTTGAAGAGGAAAAAAAAGCTTGACAACCAAACATCAAAACTCATACCAGCGCAAAACTACCCCCAAGAAGATCCTACCACACTATGAAAACAAAAAAAAAGGCTTCTTTGAGCCCCCTGGTTACTAGCATTATTGGAGATGAGCATCCATTTGCTGCTGCTACCCAGTGGAACCTTGAGCAGGATTATGAGCGGCGGCCCCGAACACTAAAGAAAAGGGAAACCGAGAAGGAGAACACCAGGCTCCCTATCAAGACTGCTGGCGGATTGGTTCAACAATCTCCCATCCTGGAACAAGGAAATATTAGCGATGGGGGAGATATAAATGACGAGGATGAGGGTGCTTGGGTTAGAGTTGTTGAAGAACCGGCGGGAGAAGAGATTCGCCCAACGGTTTCAGAACGGCAAAGAATAGTGGATGCGAAGGAAGAACTCTCAAATGCAGCAGCAAACCTAAACGAAGACCCAGAAGAGAATGTATGTATAGCCATTAATACCAGTGGTTTATTGGACATAATAGTTTCTCACTACTTATCTAATTAGGTTGGGTTACTTCGGAAGCTGCGCGAGATATCGGAAGACCAGAACGTCACTATACAGAAGCTGGCATTAGCGACACAGTTGACTGTCTACAAAGATATTATACCAGGTTACCGGATAAGACCTCTAACAGAGGAGGAGCAGAAGGCGAAAGTTACAAAAGAGGTGAAGAAACTCAGAATTTTTGAACAGTCTCTAGTTTCAAATTACCAAGCATATGTTGAAAGTCTAGCAAATTTTTCTCGAGGTGAGCTTCCTATTAGGGGGCTAGAAAATGAGATAAACTAAAAAAATCAATAGCTTCTAGAAACGATCGTTCACCAAAAATCGTTGCCGTCGGAAAGATCGCAGTAAACTGTACCTGCGGCCTCATATCTGCGGTCCCACATTTTAACTTCCGCAGTCAACTTCTCAAAATTATTGTGGAGCGAGTCAGTGTCAAGACGATTGATGAAACATTCTTGAGATGTCGCACAGCTCTAGAAGATCTTTTCCGCAATGATGATGATGGTGCAGCTTCTTTTGAGGCTGTTCAACTCCTTGCAAAGATGTTTAAGGCCAAAAATTTCAATGTCGACGAATCCGTACTAAACACTTTTCTATCATTACGCCTTCTTTCAGAGCTCGACGTGAAGGCCTCGCTAGAAACAGTTGACAATCCAAGAAAACGCAAAAAAAAAGACCGTGCGTTTAGAACTAAAAAGGCTAGGAAAATAGAGAAAGAAAGGCAAGTTTCGGAAAAAGAGATGGACGAAGCGGACGCAACAGTCTCACATGAAGAAAGAGAAGAGAGGCAGTCCGAGACCTTGAAGCTGGTTTTTGGAACTTACTTCAGGATCCTCAAGGAAAGGCCACCAGGGCTCATGGGTGCGACATTAGAGGGACTGGCGAAGTAAGGTTTCTCTGTCCCCATAGCAGTAGAAGCACAGAAATTAACAGCCTGAACGTACAGGTATGCACACCTAATAAACCTCGATTTCTTTGGTGATCTCCTTGTAGCTTTAAAGGAGCTTATTACTACAACATTGGAGGAAGAAGAAGACAAAAATGATATTGAAACCTCTACAAAACGCAATGCCACCCGTGAAGCCCTCCTCTGCGTCATAACAGCATTTGCCTTGTTATCTGGCCAAGGTATTTTCTCTTTTCCCGACCGTATTCATCCAGATTAAGATAATTAACCTCCAAAACAGGCGAGGGGATGAATATCGACCTAACCTTCTTCACAACACATCTCTATGCCACTCTGATCCCCCTCTCAATCTCCCCTAATATTGAACTTTCTACAAAGTCCCTCCATCTCCCAGATCCAAATGACCTCACGCCACCCTCAAAGCGAATCAATGTATCAACCGAGATCGAGATGCTCATTCGCGCGCTAAACACAATCTTTTTCCAGCAAAGTGTGAACAAGTCAAACACACCGATTCGAATTGCAGCATTCACAAAGCGACTGATGACTTCGAGTTTGAACATGCCAGAGAAATCGGCGCTAGCAACACTAGGGATGTTGAATAAGATGGCTAGAAAACACCAACGGAGACTCCATGGGCTATTCTCAACAGAGGAAAGAGTGAGTGATGGAACGTATAAAATGGATATCGACGAGCCGGAAATCAGTAACCCGTATGCAGCAACTATTTGGGAAACAGTATTGCTAAGAAAACATTACTCTCCAAAAATTGCAGAAGCGGCAAAAGAATTACCGATAATGTTTAAGAGTCAGTCTTAATTTATAAAGGCCGAGAGAGAACTGTAGGAAAATTTCTTTAATAGGATCTATACATAAGGTTAGAGGGGGAAGCTAAGTCATGTTAGAGATTATATTAATACAACATCTTCCCCTTAAGTGAAATTTCGAGCATATGTGAAATCAAAATTACCCTCCCTAAAGTTATTACAAGCACAGATAATCACTCGTACCTAGGATCACTTGTTCTTTTTCTCACAAACTATCACTCGTCACTACTACCCATGAAGTACCGACACACCACATACAAGTTTAGTACTTTAAAAGTTCTAGTCTCTAAATGCCTATCTATAGTTAGTCATTCGGCCCTATGAAGGCGATGAAAAGAAATCGAATGATTTTATAGAATATACATTGTAGTAATTCAAGTCAGGCTTGCGGGGAACCCGCCACTAGAGTGGGGATGAGGGAGATTCCATATGCGTAAGTAGATGCATTCCCGATCCCAGGCGTTTCACCACCATCCTAAGATCGAGGTCACGAAACATTTCATGGGCTATAACGCCTAAATTCCTAAATTCCTTTATAAGCTTTTTGATGCGCACCGAAATTATTTAGTGAGGAATGGTAAACGCCTGCGTACATGTGCGATCACTTTGCGCTTCACCCCTAACCCTCACGTACTGGGTCAAGGCTAACCGCAAAAACAAGGGTCCACGCGATGCCGCCGCCAAGATTCAGTTGCAAGATACCACGTGAGGTAATTGAACCTTATCGAGTGCTGGCAGTTGAGGCGCCATAATCAAAAGGACCGAGCAAAATCTCAAATCTGATACGTCCTTTTCAGGGTAGATTACCTACATAGTACTTCCATCGTGGGTCACGCAGGTGGACTTGATTGAGGCTCTGATTTTTTTGTTTTGGTCTTGTTGGGCGAACTTTATTGCGCGACTGGTTTCCGAGTTTCGGACGCAGGCAGCGCAGCTGCCTGTTTCAGGGTTTCAGCCTCCATTGAGGTAACCCATTTTTTTTTTGTTGTTTGTCTCCTAAGACCTAAGCCTGGCGTGGATGTTGTGCTTACGGCGCAAAGACCAAGTGGGCCCTGAATAAAATCTCCGGGAAATGCTGCTTGCTTGTATCGGCCCACTTAAACAAGGACCCATGCGGTCCGAAGCAGTTGCCAGGTACGGCTTTCACGATTGACAGCTACAGGCCTCCTCTCCCCTCCGTCACCGTAGGCGCGTGTAATTACTCTTTATCTGGAGTTATGCAAAGTACAAAAACTTCGGAAATTGTTCAGGAGCTCTGCTGTTGGTGATGTTTACGGTACGCCTGCAGTGTGACTTCTTCGACATGATAAATTGCCCACATATTATACGCTACTAGGGGACGCTACATCCTGGGTCTGTGTCTACTCTACATATTTTCTTTGGCAAGTGTAGGAAGTCTCAGTTGCGGGGATTTCGTCTTTCCGAGATACATGTAGTCAGAGCCTACATGTACTCCGGAGACCACTAGGTGGGGACTTATACATACATGTAAGTAAACTGGGGGGCTGTCGGGAAGTAATATTCCTGCGGGGGAAAGAAAAAAGGAATATCGGAGTATTCAGGAAAAATGAATAAGCGGAGGAACAGATGTGTGGAAACCAGGATCGACTGATCCTAAAGGTGAGGGTGCCGGATGAGAGCCCGTGTGAGATGTGACGATGGACAAACATAGGCTTTCTCCACACACCCTTCTCCCCTTGGATGGCTATGGCGTCACTATTCATGAGCCACACAAGAGATCAGCAGTTTCGGTTTGGTGGCCATTTCTGATTTCCGAAAACACCTTCCATCTGGTGTTCTTCGTTGGCTGTTGGAGTTGGACGTTGATCTCTACGGTTTAGCAAAATATTGAATGCCGTAATCATTTTTTGTAGGGTGCATCACGGGATTATGATTCTGGAAAAGGCTGTCGAAGCGAAAAATAGACAGGATCGTCCTCGCACACGGAAGAGATCGGTGGGAAGTCTCATACGCCCTTGCTACTCTACAATAATATGGTACCTCTTCATTGAACCATGGGTACTTCCAGCCAGTTTAGGGACCGAAGAAGAAGTAGGTGTTCTCGAGGCATATATATCCCAAAACCTGGGGATCTCGGGTTATACCAGCGGGTATGATTTGTTCTCCTCTAGTTTTTCTTTTTCCTTACTGCCCTATCGGCTTGGTGCAGAATGTAGAGACTGTTCCCTAGCTTAGGCTTAAGCCCTCGACTGTGGAAAGATACACTTTCCGGTTATGGCACATGTCTGCCGAGATACCTATGGCATGCAAGTTGCTGCTAGCCACTAGGTCCATGTTTATGGGAGACTCTTAAACGCGCATAAGACTGTGGAGTCGTGAGTTTCCCGAACAAGGCATTGTTCTTCCACTCCTCTAGATATCTCCCTGGTGTACTCTGTTTCAGAACATTCCATACATATGTTCCATCTGCTTGTCTTATGGGGTCTGCTATAGTATTTAGGGATCCAAACTGCAGACCTATTTAGATTCATCAGAGCAGGGTATGACGGGATCCAACCCAAGAGGCCACTTCGCGAAATTGAATTCCAACCTTGCACAAATCATGCCCTGTTGCATATCCTAGCTGGAGAGGATATCATTATTTGGACTTTTTAAGTCGTGGTCAGGACACGTTCACGGTTGTGGTACCTCAAGAAGGACACGAGGAAAAAGGTGGGACTATATAATACCAAACGGTGCACATTACACCAGAAAAGTGAGGAAGACCCATCACCGAACCTGCCCAATCTAGTAGCGTATAAGGGTCGGTCACAGCATATGCTGCTCCACAGGTAGCCAATGACAGTAATTACAGACTGGCACTGCAGCGGCCCCAACGCTGGTGGACTGGAAGACTGGGAAGCGTGGAGCGATACCTCCCCCCCCATCCCGCACATCGCTCAACCAGACTTGGCCTCCTTACTTGAGGTCCCTTTCTGTCCAGACTGTTGCCTGTCGTGGTTGCCGGGATATCTTCTTTCGGCGTTTGTGGAGTTGGCTTAGAGAGTGAAAGGTCTCCAAATTTTCCAGTTGAACAGCGTTTTACCCTCTTTTTGAATTCTGGGGGATATTTATATACATTTTTCTTTCCATTTTTCTTTCCATTATCTCTTCCCCTTCTCTTTCCTCTCTTCCCCTTCCTCCTTTGCTGGCTGCTGCACACGGGCCCTTTCCATTTCCCTTTTCCCGCACAACCCCGTCATCACCAGTTTAACCCCAAAAGGCTAACCCCCAACCCCGAGGACTTCCACACCCAACCTCTCATCCCCCTCTTTGCTTCTTCTCCCCATCGACACAAGAACTCCTTCTTCCTTCTTCCTCTTCTCTACTTCTCTACTCCTCTCCTTCTCCTTCTCCATCATACTCTAGTGGGTAACTCTTATTTTTGCCTGCTATTCATCTGTTGTGCTAGTGGTATGTCAATTTCCCTCTAGCTATTGCCGTTGTCTTGCATACGTTGTTGTGGTGGCCCATTTAGCACTTTCTATGTACCGAAAAAAAGTTCTGCTCTATCTCCGCTGTTCATCCTTATCCCTTGATTTCTCACAATGCTATTGGCCGATCCAAAAAATCAAGAAAAACCTTCTCATTCTTATTGATCGCTAACGGTTCTCTTTCGCCACTATTTAGACAGGATCGAAACTCATCCCCATCCCCTCTTTCGACTACAGTGTGAAGTAGCCATCCAGGCCTCTTTTTGCTCTAATAACCCCCATAACACCTTGTTAATACGCTTCCTCTCACTTCCTCTACGCACTCAGAGCACTCAATCATGTCCTACTACGAAAATCAAGCCCAAACCCAACCCCAAGCCGCAACCTGGCAAAGCTCTCGTCCCAACTGGGAAGGGCGGGCTGGTACGACTCCCGTCCAGACACACTTTCCACGCTCTCATGCCTCTGACCCTTCGGATCTGACTGCACGATACACGGCCCAAATGAAGCCCGAAGACCCTGCTGCCTTTGGCGCCCAGATTGATGGTGAGTACTCGCCCTGAATTATGCCAATATCCTATTGTCGAGTACTAATTACATGGCGTAGAGGTTGATCGGGCTGTTGATAATCTTGTTAAAAGTGGGAAGATGTTTGCCCCCCAGCGTCGTGATTCTTTGCCAGTCTTGAGCCCTCGTGGTTTCCCTGAGCATGGTTAGTATTTTTATAGATAATTTCTACGACATACCCCTTTGTGGTTAACCTAATGGTGACTAACGAAATTAGATTCCCGTATGGTGACCCCTTTGCCTTCTCGTCATTACTCTGTCCAAGAGTTCGACGTAATGCGCTCTCAATCTGCTGCAAATCTTCAGAACTTTTACGCCACCCAGCGTTTTCAGCCGCGCCAGACCGAGGCGGAGCAGATGATGCAAGCAAAGCGAAGACTAGCTGCTCAAAGGGAGCGTGATCTGCGCAATTATCATCAGGAGCAGCAGTATAATAGGAGTATGTCTTCGAACACTCCAAATCTTGGGAGAGACCCAACTTATAAAGGCCCTTTAGCATTGTTGGCCGAAATTTCCACCTATGGAAAGGATCGTGTCATGAGTCCTAGCGCTATGACTGAAGACGAGCGACGTGATCTCATTGCCCGCCAGCACCGCGCTCTTTACGCCGGAAATCCCGATGGTCATCCATCCGAAGACGGCTCCCATATGGATGAAAACACTACATCACGAGGATCTAATGTTCATTCAAACGGGCCTTCGGCCCCTGGTTCTAATGCTGGTGGTACACGTGGTCCGTCTCCTTCGTCCGCGTTTGACCCTTTTGGGAATCAGCAGAATGGCAGCATTGATACTACTCCAGTTCAAACGCCTGCAACTGAGCAAGGTCCCCATGCTGGGCAATCTACCGTTGTCTCGCCAACGCGTTCCCGCACAAACAGCGCTTCTTCGCCATCGTCGAAGTCTACATCATTTAGCTTGTTCGATAATGCAGGTGCTCAGGCGCAGTCGAGTCAGACTTCAGCGTCTTCTCCTGGTGGCTCTCCGCCACGCGCACAACGCGCACCTACTACACCTGTGAATTCATCGGGGGTTGCCCCTATCGGGACACGCCCGACACAGGGCCAGAATCCTGCCGTCAGTAATAGTAAAAGGTCTACAACACCTTTACCTTCTCCTCTAAGTTACGGCTTTGCTCAAGAGAATGATCCATTTAATAATATTTCTAAGGAGCGGTCCTCACCTGCACCTTCTAATAACTCTACACCTAGTGGCCAAGGTGCTGACGGACTTGGCTGGAGTAAGGTTTGGGGCCCTAGCAACAAGGGTCTCGGAACTGTTGCTAGCGTTTGGGGTTAGATGTTTCATGTTTTATAGTTGGGTTCTCTTTTGTTTGGGGTGTTTATTCTTGATACTTCGGGGCGCTGTGTCTTGGGAGGACCTGTTTAAACTTGCTTTTTGTTGTGTGTTTTAAGTCTTGTAATTGTTCGTTTTTTTTCCCCGGGTTGGGGTATGGATACCTATAGGTGGGCAGAGGGGTTTCAGTCACAATGGCGAAGGCATTTAAAAGGGGTTGTTTTTCCTGTTATTTTCCTTTGTTTCTTCTTTCCAGTGAAGAGCAAGAGTTTCTGGGAGGAAGAACTTTATTGGGTACAAGCAAATGGGGTTTGGGTTGTTTGCAAAAGATGGGGTATATTGGATTTGGGGTGGGTTGGGGGGCAAAATATCGCACGTACAAAATGTGGCATCGGTTGTGGGGTTGGGTCTGTTTTTTTTCCTCTTTTCTCTTTTTCTTTTTCTCCTTCAAAGTCGGCTTCGCTGGGATCTATTGGACTTTGTCGGCCGGTGTTCGCCTCATCAAGACACTCGACAATCTCTATTCTCGACATTCCCGAATTCAACTGGGTTATCATGGGCGAAGCACGAAACAAAAAAACGTTGGTATCAAAAGAATGGGCTAGGTGCAACTGGTGAATTTTTCTATATGAAAGGATATGGGTTTTTCTTTTACTTTACGAGTCGTTTTTGTCTCTATTTGTGTATGGGTGTCATTGGGTTGGAGTGGAATTGATTTTTACATCTTGGTCACTTTTTCCTCTTATTCGAACGCATGTTTTGCCATATCGTGTTATTTATATTTGTGGTGTAAGGTTTTTTTAACGGCTTTCAGCACATTCCTCCGTTTTTCTTCCATCTTTTGCTGGCCCTTTTCCAAATTGTGTCCCCTTATTTGTTGTAGTCTGTTGCCTGCCATTAATCCCCCTTGCTGTTCCCTTGTTTTCCTAGTCTTGTAGCCCTGAAAACAGTGCCTTTTGTATAATTCAAAGGTCCGGTTACTTCTTGTCTTCTGGTGTCTAGTAAGATTCCTCTTTTATTATTTTCCCTTTACTGTTGGAAACCTGTCCTCATGCACATGAATCTTTCCTTGAGCAAGGTTTAATTTTCGAGTTTTATAAGGGTGTGATACGCTTTTTGTTTGAGCTGTCGGTGTAAAGGTGTGTTCCTTTTCCTGTCTTTGGGGGTATTTTCTCTTGTTTATTGTTTTTTTCTGTCTTCTCACCTAGCCTGTTCTGTTGGTAGCCCTATTGGCAGAAATTTTAGAGAGCTGGTAGGTGGATGTAAGGTAGCAAAGTTATACTCAGCTAGGAAGAGCAAAGCTAGAGCTCTTTCGGAGGCTAGATTGTGCATACTGTTAGGGTGTTGTTTGGAGAAGGTTGGGGCCATGAAGTTTGTGCTGAGTCGGAAATGTTTAATCGTGTGACGGTGTGGTAATGATTGTCTGTGGTGGTGGGCGGAGGTGTCGATACTGCTAGGTTTTTTTTATATCTCTATCCTTAGTCTTAAGTTTTCTTTTAGGAGAATCATACTAGGTCTAAAATCTCTTGAGCCAGTTTATTGACACATGTAGTCTAGCTATTGGGGTATAGCGAAAGAATAAATCACCCTTGTTTTCTAACTTTTCCTGAGAGTTCAGTCAGGTAGTGTCACTCGGGCGAGTTTGCGTTGATTTATTGGCACAAATTTCCAACTGTAAGGTCTTTTCCATAGCCTATTAGGTGTGGGGTAAAAATTCTTGAAAAATTCTGTATCTAATAGTAACCTTTCGATACATTAGTGCTATTTTACACTCTATAGAACTAAGCCCTAAACTTCTATATTAAGGATAATACATGTAGGAACAGATTTTTGAGCGGGGCCAGAAAATAGTGTCTTGATATGCAACAATCTAACTCGATTGCAATTTATTCTTATCTAAGTAGCCTATTATTAGTAAAAGGGGAGGAGGGGGAGGTGTAAATTATAGTGACTAGGAAGAGAGAAAAGATACATATAGCTAAAGGAAAAAAAGTCAAGGGTAGGTTTTTATGAGAAGTACATGTAGTATTTATAATACGTAAATGCAACTTTTATTTACAGCTAAGCTTTACTAACAACTGGTCACGTTACCACCCTTCATAGGTTAACTCGTGGTATCACCAAGGCCGAGGAAACCTCCCCATCTCCTTTTTCACTACCTCTATGTGGGGGGTGGAACTAGTTATTTGTAGTAATGTTGATTACTCATGGGAAGTTCATGGCTACTACCAATGACCGACCTTATAACCCTAGCACTTCCTTTCCCACCGCATCATTTTTCGTCGTCCTCTTCGCACTTTCAGGTATCTTCAAATATATACTATCGCTCAGAGCGGTAGATATATATGTCTAACCTCGGCGCTTGCGTCTCGAAACGAAACGAAACAGAGTGTGATCTAAGGGGGACTACTCTTTACCCAACCTTTATACTTGGTAAGCTAATCCCCCACTTTAAAATATTCTCAAGAGTTAAACATCACTGATATCGCGATATCTTCACTAACTTGACTACCTTGAGTACTGCCTGCGCTGTAGATCACAGCCCCTCACTCACCCCCCCCACATCTCCCATCGCATCCTCATCCAAATTCGATCCCTGCATCTAAGTTAATTCTACAGCCGGATTCCGAAAGCCTTGGTTGACAGGTGTCGTACCCCCAAACCCTAGTCCAACTGCAGTCTGTCCCAGGACAGATTTCTGACGTCATATGCTACCGCCAAGACCCAAGGGTATACATGCACTTACGTGTGTGATACGAAGGAAAAAAAACGTATGTCTCGGGAAGGGAAAGTGAGCGGGGTAAAATAAAGTACCAAAAAAAACCCACCACTAAAGGAACCAATGGCCTTTTCTCACGGCCCTCCAAAAAAACGAAAAGTGCGACCGTGGTCGACAAGAAGCGAAGATGATGGTGTCTTCCGGCCAAGCGGGCAGGCAGCCAGATAGGCAGGATAAGAGAAAGGGAGAAAAAGAAAAAAAAATACACTTCCCTTTAAGAGGTGCCTTAAGGGAACTTTGTGAAGGTGTAAGGTGGAGACAGCTTGGTGTCAGGATGGATAAGGTATACTACGGAGGTCCATAACGCTCTCCACTTAAAAGGGATTAAGTCACCCCATTATGTATATTCCCCTCACTTAGAGGAAAGCATTGAAAGCACGTTAGGCCGCTGGTTATCAATGACCAGTGTTAACCCCTACTTGCTTCGGGCCTGCACTCCCGGAGCCTAACGACCATCACTGACCTCAACCTTTGTTCTTTAGCTAAATGGAATCCGAACCGATGTCGGAACAAGATATAAACAATCAATGCACCCGTTCACCCGCCGAGTAAAAAACAAAACATATAGCTCCCCGGGGGACAAGGAAGAAAAAAACCTTATTCAAAAATACCTAGGAACCCATAAACCCGGGCCGAACTCACATTTTCGGAAAAGAAAATTCTCCATAAGAAAAAAGGAAGAAAAAAGAGCCACTTAACAAAAGAAAAACAAAAAGGCATTTTTCGACCGTTCAATCCGTTTCAAGATACGTATATATTCTTTTTGACTCAGAAATTTCACTGCGGGCACTACTCCGTTTCGGATCACATAAACCTGGACAAAAAAAGAAACCCAATGGACAGACACCAAACCGGCGGAAGAAAAACACAATCCCTTAAATGATAATAATAAAAGCACCAGAAATAAAACAAATACTCCGGCCTCCAGCTCCAGCTCGCCACCCAAAAACAAAAACAAAAACAAAAGAAAGGAATGGAAAAGAACGAGAAGACTGCAATTAATCTTTTGATAGAAAGCAAAAACACCAGCCGACATCCATGAAACCCATATACAAGAAGAGGAGAGAAAAGGGAAAGACTCATCAAAACAACTATTCATCATATCTTCTCCCCATAGTGTTGCTGCCATCGGTTTATTTTGCTTGATAGCATCTCCATCATCTCCAACGCGCCTGGCTGCAGATCCCCAACCAACATCTCAGTTGCCTTCTCTAGCATTTTAACCGTCCCATTACCATTGATTTGAATTTGCGGTAGACCTTTGCCCTCAGGAATAGTACCTGAAGTTGGTGTAACTGCTTTGGATGTATCTTGTGGTGAGCTAAAATTACTAACAGGAGTTCCCTTTTCTTCCATCCAGGATAGATATGCATATATGTCACTTTGTCTCGAGTTGGCCATCTCGATCTGTGTACGGGTAATGAAGTCTGATATGCCGTTTACTCGCCTCTTCATCTCGTTTATGCTCATCCTTGCTTGTGGTATCCTAGGCTTTGTGGGTTTATCAAGTATAGTAGCGCTAGGGTCGGTCTTTTGGACTTGAACACCTCCAGTGGATGAATGATCTCGCGTCATTGTATGAGGGGATGCAATATTTCCATCGTTGGGATCCTCTGACTGGCGGTGGCGGTGGGCCCCACGACGCCGGGAACTACCATTGGTATGTCCGTTACGGCCACCACGCTTAACTGGCTGTTGAGGGGTATCTGGAACAACCTCGGTAGGGGGAGGCGGATTGATTACTTCTTCTACTAAGGGTTTCTGGGTACTGCGATTATTGGAGCGGGGTGGTGGATATTCGTCTGAATGCTCGGAATCTATGTATAGAGTCTGTTGTTAGTGAATGCTATTTGACTACACTTTGTGCTTCATTGAGTGGGTGATAAAGGGCTAAGAAGAAAAATTGGCTGGACGCACCTTCTTTCCTTGCTTCCTTATTCTTTTCTCCACCTCTGTTCCTAGTTGAGGTGCGTTTCCCAGCCATAGAAGAATTTGTGGTGGTGGTGGAATTGCGAGTAGCCGTACCGCGCGCTTTTTTACTCGAGCAAGGTGCAGCAGCTACCTTTTCATGCTTTTCATCTCCTGACGAGACGGCTCCGTTGGTAGGCGAGTCTGGTGAATCGGAAGTCCTAATTCGTTTTGAATCTTGCTTTGGTCTACCCCAGCATCAGCCATCCCGTCCTGTTTTTGAAAAGTTACTGTTTAGACGTGGCAGCGAAAACTCACTCGTCGGACCCTTCGCTGGTGCCTCGTTTGCGTCCTCTCGAGCTGGTACCTCGCGTAGAACTTCCGGACGCTTTGTCGTGTTTGCTTTCTTCGAGAACCTTCTTCAAAAGGGCATCATCATATTCAGCGTCACGAGAGTTCATGGTAGTTCGACGTTTGTGAGATTGTTCCTTGCTGTTTATGGGGGAGGTAGGTTCAGAATGAACAGGGAGATAAAGGGAAGTTCGCATTCTGAGGTAGACACGTTAGAATCCGAACGTCAAGCACCCAATGAGCCTATAAAACTGCCTGATAGAATCGAGCATGTTTTTAGGGTGCATGGCAAGCCTGGTGAATAAGAGGAATAAAACTCACCCAGATTTGCTGTGTCCGAGCTTGTGCAATTCTGGCTTACACCTTTCACAGTAGTAGTTGTCTGGAGTAGCCGCCTGGTCTGTAATGCCTACGCAGAAGCCATGTTGCCAAACATGGCACTGATCACACTGGATAAAAAGACCGTCTGCA
The DNA here is from genome assembly GCA_033030345.1 of Verpa bohemica. Classification (NCBI taxonomy): domain Eukaryota; kingdom Fungi; phylum Ascomycota; class Pezizomycetes; order Pezizales; family Morchellaceae; genus Verpa; species Verpa bohemica. The sequence goes on along the minus strand of JAUFSE010000024.1, from coordinate 491,839 downwards.
GAGTCAGCCTGATCATCGTCACTACCCTGGTATTCTTGGTGGCCGCAGATGCATCTCGTGATCTCGTCTTCTTGTGAGGTTTCGTCAACTTCCTCATCACCGTTACCGTTGGTTTCTGTAGGTGCTTCAGGGAGCGACTCAAACGCGGGTTCTAGGTGTTCTCCGCGTCTGGAATAGTTGGTGTCAATTTCAGTATGGGATTCGTTCTCGGGATGCTTCTGAAGACGGCCACGATTGGATGTAGAGGAGCCCGAAGAGGACGAAGAATGGGACACTGGCGCTGGGTTTGCTGTAGAGCGCGCTCGCGAAGAGCGACGGGGAGAGACCATGGTGGGAATGGTATCTGATGCGATGGATGGGGGGAAGAGTGGTAAGAGGATGAGGATAAGAAGGGTAGAGGCAGAGAAAAAGGAAGGATGGGGGAGGGGGTCAAATAGAAGTAGGAAACTCAAGGGATGAGGGGCGTTGAAAGCAGGGACAATCGAGATAGATAGTGATTGAGTGCAATGGGGGATGAGGAAGGTTGAGAACCGTCTTAAGAGTGGTAGAGGAGACTAGGACGACAGCGGCGAAGGAGGAGGGGGAGAAACAGCAGCTTGTGCATGGGAGGAAGAGGAGGAGTAGGAGGAGAGTAAGAGGAGCACTTGAGGGAAACCGAGAGCGAACGAGCGAGTGTGTGCGTGCCTAAGTGTAAGGGAGGGCGAGCGTGAGTGACAGGAAGACAGACCAGTGGGAAGAGCAAGCGGAGAGCGGGTAGAAAGGGCGTGTGTGCGTTGAGTGACGAGCCCAGCAACGGAAGTGAGAGACTCAGAGTTTCTCAGCAGCGACGGAAAACGACCGACAGCCATAATACCATAATAGCAGGATAGGATACAAAAGGGAACTAGACTAGAACTGCGGCCGAGAGCCAAAGTGGGCTGGGCGTGCGAGAGAGTAGAAGTTGGACTAGCCGTTTTTAGTTACTTGCAGCCACTTCCAATCAGGACAAGGTGATGCTGAGCCTTCATGTGGGTGCGTTGCTTGTTGCCCGCTGCCCGCTGCTTACCTTCCCCCCCGCTCTAACAATCGAATGTCCATTTTGGGAAGGATGTTCACTCGCGTCGTCAAGGCCAATTCGCTATTTTGATGCCATGATGTTGTGGATGCTGCTCTGCTGGCTGGTGGAAAGAAAGTCACCAATATCGCCGCATTTTGTTTTCTCTCGACTGTCCAGGGCCAGGGGTCCTAAAAGTGTAAAAACAAAACAAAGTATCCTTAACTTAGTGATAAGTTGTTGGTGTAGTAGCAGTAATGGCAACTCCCCCCCACAGGAGATCTGAGTGGAGTTATAAATCTATTGTGGGAGGAGGCTCTGTAGATGCTGCTGGAAAGGGAAGGGTTGGAACCACGATGCGGCTTGCAGGAATGTCTTGGCAGTGACGCTGTTGAATCTCGGTGAAAACAGTGGTGTGCGACATCTCCCCATACTGGTCCAGTACAAACTGCGTGTATTGTACTCATTTCGAGCCCAAAAACCAGTGGAAGTCGCTTATGAGGATACATACAGGATCTGACATAGCCCTGGAGCTGACGTGCAGAGATGAGAGGGTTCGTCTCGTCTCCCGAGTTCCTCGATGACGCCCGGCTCGAGTTCTGAGCGCAGTGCACAGAGCGTTGTTGTCCTGGGGATGCTAGCGTTGTCTATAGTGGATTCACCTAACAAGTGTGACGGAAGAGAAGAAGAAATCTCTAAAAACTATGTGAGGAAGGGTTTGGTCAGTCAGCTTTGTATGCTGGGAAAAGTGCCCAGTCGCTGCACCCCCAAGAGGCTTCGAGAATGGGACAGAAGAAGCAACCTGGAGTGCATTTAAATACTATTGCACTCGGTACCGCCCTGATCTGATACCGGGCTAGGAACACCAGATCGAAGTGCGGGTAGAGGCTGCAGTCTGCGTTGGATGGAGTTCAAGAATTCTTATTCGTCACGTTTTATATCCTGTCTACTAACATCTTCTTGGGGTTCTATGCAGCTGTTCAGTATTCTCGATTTTTTTTTGCGGAGTGACAGATATTCAGGCAAATTTACGAGCGCGGGGTACAGAAACCGCACTTCTACCCTTCATTGATTCAGTTCTAGATGGGTTTCAGGTATGATAATATTTATATAGAGATTCTTTATCGTGTCTTCATTTTCCCTCATTGGCTGCAGTACACCGCATCTAGTGCTTGTAGTCCTAAGCACTAGCGATGGGCCTATCCTGTTTAGGTCTAATATATTGAATCGCTCAACATTATTTTATCTCGTTCGAGCCGTGACTGCTATGTATTGTGCACGTAGTTTGGTAGTATCATTTAGTGCAAGGTTTTAGGATTGAACTGATTGAACTGATTTTGGTTTTTGGGAGTCAAAAGATATCTAATATTGTTCTGTAGGTTATTGTGTTATATGTATTCGAGAGCTTAGATCTATCTATCTATAAAAGGCGAGAGGGAACTGTAATAATCGGCCGAGTGTAGGGATACACTTCCATGTACATGTACTTATCGGGATAGATGCTAAGCGTTATAAAGTGTATAGACAGAGACTGGTGGGTGACTTGTGATGGTATATGTATTATCTTGTGATGTTTAAATATATACGTTTTTCTCACATAGAGCTTCTCAAGTCTCAATGTCTTTATAGGTCCTGTATGAATAGTTGGTACCTACATGTAATAGTTGCTTCAAGGTTTAACGGTTTGAGATTAGTGATTATGAAACAACGCAATCGGAGGAACCAGAACTCCGGGGCAAATAAAGGTACCAACATCTTGAATTCAGCCTCTAGAAGACGACGATCAGGGCGTCAAGATTGGATGTTTGTGGAATGGACAGCCATTGGGCGGGGTGTGGGACCAGCTTGCCCTATCGAGCCCCATTCAGTGGGTGCCGAGACGCAGCACAAGGACTCCAACCAGCAAGTCCCACCTCACTCACGCACTCCCTCACGCACTCACACCCACATCTCGCCCAGATATCATCGCCGTTCTCCCATCAATTTCTGGAGTTCAGCTGCTACCGTGTCCCTGTACCCGGAGTCGCCCATCTCTTGCGCTGATATAGTTGGTAATATCCCCCCATCAGTGCTGCAAGGCAAGTGCCCCTCGTTGCTTCTTTGTGTGGGCAAAAGGAGACCATGCGCTGTGTGGGGCCAGTCAACTTCACATACATATAAACCCCCCTCCATCGCCCCCAGGGCTTCGTCATCTTTCTTTCAGCTGACAGTTTTTTCTTACTGGCCCTCAGAATAATTTCCTCTATATCTCACTCTCTCAATTATAATCATAATTGCACGTAGTTAACTTAGTCAACCCACCCATCAATATTCTATCCAACGGCGTCTTCAATCACGACCTCCCGGAAACCCCCCTTCACCAGCCACGATGTCTGTCGCTGTGGGTATGGATCTCCCCATCCCGCCCCCATCCTTTCTATCCCCGGGAGCCCTATACACTTATCCCCTCATTCTTTGCCCCAGATCACATCTACAACAGTCCTATATTCAGTGCATGAGGAAGTCAGGACTCAATAAAAGATTGTGAGGAACAGCAGATAGTAGCTACAGCTTGGTGCACGGACGGCCCATTAGACCCCTTCCGAAGCGTCGGCTCCGCTCCCGACTGTCCGAGGATGCCAGTGCTGCTCTGTTCGGCCCTCCACAACAACCAACCACCCCACTGTTCTACTTTCCATACAACAACTACGCTGGGGACATTGCCCTTGGTGGGAGCAGTGCATCTATTGGGTTTGGTACCGGAAATCACCACGTAGGGGATAATCTTCAGGACTCGTCGGATGAGGAGGACAATTCAAATGCATCGGTCTCTCGCGGTGTCGGGAATGATGTTTCTGGTGTAGTTGAGGGTGCTACTGGGCAGGCGGATTCTTATGAGTGGTCTGAGAATACCAATAACAAGAAGAAACGGAAGATTCCAACTCCTGTAAATCCCGGGGGTGGTGCTGGAAGTGGGGCTAGTGGCGGAGGTGGATCACAGTCTTCTCCGGGATTTTCACCTACCTCAACCTCTACACCTCGGAACCGTTGGAAATCTAATGGTTCTACACAGCGATCACCGTTATCTGCCATCTCTTCAACGAATCATGCATCTATACGAAGGAACTGTCGACGGTACCCATCTTCACCATCAACAGATTCATCCGTCAAGCGATTCACTGATGGGAAGACTTCTGGTGATGAACCCGTAACACCTTCAAAGACAAGGTACCACAGCGAAGAAATTCCCAATTTAATAGGATTACCGCCACCTAAACAAACACAATTTACCTTTGTTTGTGAGTCACCGGTTTCTGCAAACCTAGCATTTTCCACAACTTCTCTACAAAATTCTACATCTGCTACTAGGGATACACCTGGAGATGGCCCTGGTTATCAAAAGTCAATGCATACAGTTGGTACACAAACGTCCCCAAGCATGTCAAACAATGCGGCTTATCCACCCACATCCCAACAAACAAAGAAGAAACCTAGCAACAGAACTGTCAACTCTAGGCGTGATCATGCTCTTCAACAACAACGGCGTCGCCGACAAGAAGCTATGGGAGGGAGTGGGAATAATAACGGGGAGATTTGGATTTGTGAGTTTTGCGAGTATGAGTCGATATTTGGTGAAGCTCCAGAAGCACTTATGCGTCAATACGAAATCAAGGATCGTAAGGAGCGACGGAGGTTAGCGGAGAAGAGGCGGCTACTTGAGAAAGCAAAGCAAAAGGGGAAGAAGAATTCTGGAAAGAGTTCAGGGAAGAAAGGAGGGGGGAATGCAAATTATGGCAACTCGAACTCTGCAGCTCATCTACCACCCCCACCTAGTACGACAGACTCTCAAGGGACTCAGAGTGACAATACACCGCTTGCCAGCGCAGCCCAGACTCCAGCGTTGAAGCCACAACGGCATAACCAACAGGTGCAGACTGAGACATATCTGGAAGAAAGTAATAATCATATTAGTACTGGTAGAGGCACAGGAGGAGGGGGAGGTGTTGGGATAAAGGGAGGGTCTAATACTGGAGGTGTTGGAGGATTTGGGTCTAGTAGTGCCCCGGCTTCGTAGTATCCTGTTTTCTTTCTTTCCTTGGGGGTTTGTTGGCTTGGTTGTGGTTGCTTTTGTGCGCTTTTAATGACTTGGGCTATTTTCATCTTGAGTATGAAGAGAGGTTATGATACCGTGACAGTCTCTTTTTATCTAAGTTTTTGGGGTTGAGGTTCTTGTTTCATTTCTTTAACCCCCCATTTTTTAATTTCCCCGATACCCTCATTTAGCTTGCCATTCTATCATTTCTATTCTTGTGAGATTTTAGCCCTTTTGGGTTAACTGGTCCAGTTTGTAATCTTTTGAGATGTGAGGTATCTTCTGGGCTGGGGAAGGTCAAGCCTTTATCCTTACCCTTGTTCATGATAGCCTCCTCACATTTGATTTATGTTTTCCCAATGTTTGCAGATAACTTTCATTACTATCTCGCCGTTCAGCAAACTTCTCGGTATCTTGTACCTATAGGATATCTTGTCTTCTTCCTCATCTCTATTTCCCTCGAGAAATATGTGTGATGGAGTTTTCTCCAAGCGGTAACCGGAAATTGCTGTTTGGAAATAGGGAAAGGCTACTTAGAGAAAGCGAATGGGCGATATGTAATGTAAAAAAGTGAAGAATTGATTACATTAAAGTGTCTTCTGTTTCTCTTGGGCAAAAAATTTCCTAGGGGGATTATTAACCTTTTTTATTTTTCAGCTCACGCCATATCACCCCTTATTTCTAACTGAGATAAGGCCTAAGGAGTGAGGCGGGCTTGAACACCATAGGGTGATATGAGGTAATTAATAAGGTTTGCTCTATGCCAATGATTGATATTAGGTCATGGAAATATCTTATCTTTGTAAAGAAACTTTAGCTGTGTATTTAAGATTTTTTTTGATATTACATGTATGGATGGAGCATTTGGTTGGGTTACGCTAGTAAACATTTAACTACAGGTAGACCCTATCAAAGTCATGTGGCGTATGGGCCACCAAATACCACTAGCCACCGCCGCAATTCAAAAAAGTTCGCGGCTCATGTGTAATCCACGACACCTCTTCCCTTCAGCAGTTTAACCCCACAACGCCAATTTACTGTCACATATCACCTATAGTTTTGGTCGAAGGGTGAGTGAATCAACCTACCTTTGTTGGAGATCTCTTATATAGTTTATGAAATAGATTACTGACTATTTGAGCTGAATATCTCATTAGCTTTTTTCTTTCTACCCCTCGATCGTTCATTCAAACCCCACCTCTATCTGCTAAAAATTGCCAATAAAACAACCAACATATCATGGCGTTTAATGGACAAACTCCCACGATTATCGTGTTGAAAGAGGGTACGTAGACTTTCCCCTTTCCCCTTTCCCCTTGCTTTCCTCTAATTAGTTTCGATAAAGGGTGTCTAGAAAGCTGATTCGGTAGTGGGGGTATTTATGTAGGGACCGATGCCTCGCAGGGTCGTGGTCAGATCATCTCCAATATCAACGCATGTCTAGCAGTCCAGGACACCGTGAAGACTACACTGGGACCTTACGGTGGAGATCTACTCCTCGTGGATGCGAATGGACGGCAGACAATTACGAATGATGGTGCTACAGTCATGAAGGCATGTTTAGATCTATAAAATTATTATCTACCATTATGAATCTATTAACTCATAGTCATGCCTATATAGTTGCTGGATATCGTACACCCTGCTGCCCGGATATTGACAGACATTGCACGCTCGCAAGATGCTGAAGTCGGTGATGGGACTACCTCGGTTGTTGTGTTGGCTGGGGAGATCTTGAAGGAGAGTAAGCAGTTTGTAGAAGAGGGCGTGAGCTCGCAAGTCATTATCAAGGGGTATAGGACTGCCGCTAGGTTGGCGGAGAATAAGATCAAGGAGATTGCGGTTAAGATCGAGAAGGGGGATAGGAGGGACACCTTGTTAAAGTTGGCGACAACTGCGATGAGCTCGAAGCTTATCAAGAGAAATTCTACATTTTTTGCCAAGAGTATGTTTTACTTCATTCTACGGGTTTGGGTACCTTAGAGTGGATAGGGGGCTAACGTTTGGCGTGCTAAGTGTGTGTGGATGCGGTCATGTCATTGGATCAGGAGGAGCTCAACGAGAGGCTCATCGGGATGAAAAAGGTACCCGGTGGTGGTCTACAGGACTCACTATTTGTCAATGGTGTAGCCTTCAAGAAGACTGTGAGCTATTAGTCCCTCGATCATAGGCCAATTCGGGTATTTGACTAACTCGGGCGCCTTTTTAGTTCTCTTATGCTGGTTTTGAACAACAGCCCAAGTCTTTCAAGAATCCGAAGATCGTATGCTTAAATGTTGAATTAGAGTTGAGTAAGTTTGATCTCTAGTAGAGCGTTATGGTGGTACTAATATAAGGTCTAGAGAGTGAGAAGGATAATGCCGAGATTAGAGTAGAACAGGTTTCGGTAAGAAACAATATATCATGCTCTACGGACTGTTTATATACTAACAGAGTCCTTTATAGGAATACCAAGCTATAGTGGATGCCGAATGGCAGATTATTTTTCAAAAACTCGAGGCGTTGGCGAATACTGGAGCAAAGGTCGTCCTTTCAAAACTGCCAATTGGTGATCTTGCTACACAGTATGTATTAATGCCAGCTTGGTATCCGTAAAATTCTAAATTTTGTACAGGTACTTCGCCGATAGAGATATCTTCTGCGCTGGCCGTGTTACTGCAGATGATATGGACCGTATCGTTAAAGCCGTCGGAGGTAGTGTTCAGTCTACCTGCTCAGACATTCATGATAGACATTTGGGAACTTGTGAAAGCTTTGACGAACGTCAAATCGGTAGTGAGCGTTTTAATTTCTTCGAAGGCTGTCCTGCGGCCAAGACCTGCACCCTTGTTCTGCGCGGGGGCGCTGAACAGTTCATTGCCGAGGTTGAACGTTCCCTTCATGATGCTATTATGATCGTCAAGAAGGCTGTCAAAAACGATTATATTGTCGCTGGTGGTGGTGCATGTGAGATGGAAATCTCAAAATATCTCCGCGAGTACTCCCGAACTATTGCGGGTAAGCAACAGCTCATTATCGCCGCCTTCGCAAAGGCACTCGAGATCATCCCTCGGCAGTTGTGTGATAACGCAGGCTTTGATGCTACTGATATCCTGAACAAACTTCGTATGCGCCATCATAACGGTGAGACTTGGGCTGGTGTTGATATTGTCAACGAGGGCATCGCAAACAACTTAGAGAAATTTGTATGGGAGCCTACTGCTGTTAAGATTAACGCTATCCAGGCTGCTACCGAAGCGGCTTGTTTGATTTTGTCGGTTGATGAAACTGTTAAAAACAAGGAATCAGAGCAGCCGCAGGGTGGTCCTCCCGTAAGTAGTTCCCCTTCTTTTAAGTTACAATTACTAATAAATTATTGTTCTTGAAGATGCCTCGCGGTGCCGCTCAGCGGGCCATGAGAGGAAGAGGTCGAGGTATGCCAAGGCGATAGAGAGGTGGTGGTGGAGCGAGGGGTATTAAGCAGTGTAGCAATGGAGGTCTTGGAATAGAAATTAAATTCATAGCTCATGGGGTTATGTGAGAATGCACCTCCATAACTAATCACCATGCATATAAAATCGACCTCGGTTTATAGATTTAGGCCTAAATATCATGCATACTGTTATTAACAAATAACTACTTTTTAGTATGTTCAAAGAACTATTTTCTGATTCATATGATACATGGGGTGTGAGTTTCGATGCTTGTTGGATTCTCCTGGTGAGTTTCAGACTTGTATAAATTTTTAATCATGAAATGCATGAAAAATAAAACGCTTGTAAAAGATGACTTGGAATAAAATCTGCCAACTGCAAAGATTTTATTTGATAGATCTGTAGCTTGTTCGCCAACCTGTGACACATGGAAAGTGGCACCCTTTGCACTACCCCATAATTTCATTCATGAAATACCACAATTATTGTAAACTTTGTATCAACGAAACGTTATCGCCCTTTAGAAGGATCTGGCCTATATTTTGTAGAGATTCTATTAGCTACTGCAAATTAAGGGAGTATTCGACAAATAGCTAATCAATTCACGATAAGCACCTGGAGAAAGTAACGTACCAAGTTCCCTCCTACTTTCCGCCTCATCCTTCGTCGCCATCTTGACTTCAACCGCGTCATCTATCACAAGGTTCATGAACTCGTCGAAACCCTATATCCAACAAATATACTATCAGGAATCAAAGAACGGGAGTAATGTGCGGGAAAGATTAGAAGGTAAGATTGATAGAACGTACTCTGATCTTCCCTTCGATACGGATACCAAGCTGCTCATAAAGCCAGATCTGCACCGTCGAGTGTTGCTGTAACAGCTTAAAGATGAAGTTGATGGGAGGAAGGAGTACCCTTCTGCCACCGCCGCCACCACCTCGAGACGCCATTTATATTTTGAGTAGTAGGGAGGTTCTTGTTTTTGGGCGCTGACAGGATGGGGTGGTACTTTTTGGTCGTTGACGGTTGGCAGGTTAGTAGTTGAGGTGATTGTTGTTTGAGGGATGTCGTTGAAGGTTGCACGAACCGCCAAAGGATGGACGTGTTTTGCTTGGTTGTATGGCTTGGCGCGCCCGTCATAGAGTATCATTCGGCTTTGATAGGCAATGAGTGAAGTCATTTTAACTAATAAGAAGGGCTAGGCATTTAAAATATATCTGGAAAATCTGAATTTAGGTTTTTGGTAGACTTTAAGTCGGACTTCATTTTGCATGAAAACTTTAGTTTATAATTTCTGACTCGAGGTGAAGATGAGGAATGTTTTTTAATGAAATTGTATATATATACATGTAGTATAAGGGAAAAGAAGGAATTCAGTTGTATTTCAAACACCTCAACTCCCATAAATAACCAAGAACGATTTTAAAAAATAAACAAAAGAATCCAACACTGCATATTTTACTATATATAATAGTCATGTTCAATAGTTTCATCTTCACCATACTCATACCACCAATCTACAGCCTCTTCCCAAGACCCAAAGGCTTCGGATTGGTCACTTTTTGACCGTGCGTGTTTAATATGGAATGGGTTGACTCGAAATCGGGACGGGAACTTTTTTTCTACACGGATGGGTTCTAATTCACCAAGGGTATTCGATCCTGAACTTAGGGGCCTCGGAATGAGGCCTAATCTATCTCGTAATGGTGGAAAGGATTTTTCTGCTAAAAAAGATGAGGATATTGGAGTTTCTCCTCGCCAATTATATGAAGGAGTAGGTCCATCACAATTTGCTATTACTATTTTGTGGTACTATGTAATTAGCATGGTGCTCCTCAACCTCTCTCTGCCAAGAATACGCATAGTAGGATAATAAGCCTTACCTTCAGAGGATGTATGTAGGAATGGGGTTTTTAGGGGAGACTGAGGAGAGTGAAATTGCTGTTGTAATGGTGTAGGGGTCTGGAATTGTTCCTGAGTGAAGGTGTGGGCGCTTTTGAAGGAGCTATCGCTGTGCCTGCGCGGGTTGATTTCCCATTCGCGAAGCTGTGAGTTTTTAGGGTCTATCGGTCGAGAAAAGTTGTATGATTTGCTTGTGGTACGGGGAGATTGTTCTATGCCCGAGAAACCGTAATTGGGGTTAGTCCACGGAGTTTTCCAAAGTAGCCATAAATATAATGTAACCCTACCGCATGAAGAATAAGCTATTGCTTTGAATACCTCCACTGCAGCATCTCCCGGGACATCGATTCTGGTATCGAAGGAAGTTTCAGGTAAATTCGGATGTTTTTTTCTTTTCCCAGCGAATAGAAATCTCCGGGATTTTTCAGTTCTAGGTGATACTGTAATCCTAGAGTCTGTATCGCTCGAGCCAGAACTTCTCTGACTCCCTGGGCCCCGGCGTAAAGAAGGTTCAGCAGAGAACTGTTCACTTCGTGAAGGAAGGAATGGTTTTGGTGGAGCCGCTGCGTAAATAGTGTACGAGTACCAGTTGTCCATATTGATGGTGCGATTTTTGAAATTCAGAGTGGGTCATTTGCGCGGGGTCTGAGATAACCATAGGCAGACCCATGGGTATTTTTTTTGATGAAAGCCGCCTGGAGAAGGGCAGGCATCATGGAGGCATACTTATTCAAAATCTCTCTCACAAACGCAAGGAATCAGAGTAGTATTCGATCTGGCCAGAATAATTCTAGAGCCACACACACACACACACACACACACACACGGCCGTAGGGAAGGCTCACAGATAGTGTGCTTACATAGAATATGACTATCAAATCCCAAAGACAGGACTTTGGGGAAGCACATGAACGGTTCTGAGCAAATCCCTTCCGAACCGAACACTTCTGTCACCGATGAAAGGTGCTTGTATATATTAATTCTACCTTAAAGAACCAGTTTTCGACCAATCAACACTGTGTCGCTAATATGACCATGGGGGTTGTTTCCGGAATATCACGGTAGGGATGTGGATACAAGGATTCCCCACTTCTCTTCTCTGTTAATCCTAGCCTCGGCCTCGAAGTAATACAGCCCGGGGTAGGCCCGGGATTGAATCCTTATTGTGTCAACTGCCTAAAGGCGAGCTGAAACGGCCGTTCATGGGATCTCAACAAGTTGTATACTGTAGACGAGCTGAAGACGCCGTATATTGCTATATTTCTAGCCTCCGAGGAGAGTTTAATGGTTATGAGAGAGCTTTAGGGGATAGTAAAGACAGTAAAGGAATTTTTCGCGGTGGATTTGGGCGTTTGAGCTTGTGAGGTGCTTTCGGGTAGAGGACAAGAGGTGGATTTTCACTTTTGTTTTGCACTTTATAGAAATCTCAGCCGAAACTTGAAAATATCAAAGAGATTTCAATATTAACTAGCTAGCAAACAAACCTTTGTGGCTCTCCAAGGCGCGCAAACCTCTCCTAGAAAGCTGTAGGTCTTACCTATATCTCTCAAACATCAGCAAATAAGTAAGATTGAAGAATCCCTTAAATAAAGACTTCATATGATTTCTTTTGCTTGTAAAGCCGTTTTTTATGCACGCGAGTTTCTAGCCGGCAAAAGAGGTCAATTAGAGTAGTCATATATGCATGTGCACCATTTGGGTAGAGAATTCTTCTTAAGCCTGTCAACCCCCAGATTCAAGGAGAGATAGATGGGGCAATTGCGATGAGGCATGTATGTACCCTGCATGTACTAGGTATATGTCTCTGGGGTAAAGCTACCGTACCAATGTAGCGTCTCAACTAGTTTGGCTGATAGTTAGTAAACTTGAAAGAGCATCCAATGCTAGGCCCTTGTGTGGAGTATTAGAAGTAGACAATAGTAAGTATCTACATAGCATTGCGTGAAGTAAATCAATAACTACCTATATTCCCATCTCAATAGCTATAAAACCAACAAAGTAGTATGTATGTACTAAGACTTTTGCCGAGTGGTGTCTATCCCGGGATATCACCCACTGCCATCGGCGTGTGCAACGAATGGGTGTACCGTACTCGATCTAGCCCCGCCTGTGTAAGGGTCCCGATGGACTGTAAGCCAGTAAGAAGGCGTTTTTTCTGTATTATGATGCAGTTAGCAGTTAGCGAGTGATGGGTTACAAAAAGTCTTCTAAAGAAGTTACTCGCGGCCTTTCCATGCCGGCAGTAGGTTTTGCGTCAAGCTATACCGAGATCAATCAAACCTGGATTGTACGAAAGTAGGGCGGTGTCTTTTAGGCGGATTTTAACATCGATGTTGAAGTTTCGAGGGGTATAGGGGTGTGCTAGTACTGATCGAATGTGCTACAATTAGGGGGAGGGGATGAGTGACGTGGGATGGGGATGAAGGATGAGGGGGGGGATGAAGGATGAGGGGGGGATGAGGGATGGGGGTGGTGTTGGGGCGAAGGGGAATAGGCTCTATCAAGTAACGTGGCTTAGTAGCTCGGATCACTCCGAGTATTGAGCCAGTACCACTAGTATTCAAATGTTCTATCCATTTCTATATATATCTAGTGTTGAGAGGATAGAAACATATTTTGTATAAAGACCAAAGTTAACTGTAAACAGCCTTGTGTAGTAAAAGACTGTAGGGACATCACAAACCAAGTCCATTCTCTAGTAATTATGCCTGAGAATTTATGTAAAAGGACAATTAGGAATTTTATGCGAGCAGGAAAAATTGGACCGTTCGTCACTTGGGAGAATATAACTCTTGAGTAGTGACTTGCTAACTCTCAGTTGATATATATACATGTAGGGCTTATAATCACCCATTTCTATTATTATAAGCTCGAAAGAGACGTTTAAGGCTTTTGCATTTCGCTTTCAACTCTATTCTGTGGTACATACGTAGGTTGTTAATTCTTCATTGCCTAAAATGCACTTCTCTACCGGTCCTTATGTAATTTAGGTTAATACATGTACTACTGGAGCGTGTGATGGAAGCAAGTACACAATGATTCTCCTAAATTCGGATCACCAGAACCTCTATCCGATTGTGAGAGTCTAGATGAGATATCTGGGGAATAATTTACGATTAATTAATTAGATAAGTGGGAAGTCTGCATGTTCATAATTTGCAAAAAAAAGTGCTTTCGAAAAATAGTTAACTTATTTCCCGCCTGCTAGTCTTCGCGTACCTCAAGCATCTCTAGGCCGTGGGTCTCTTGTTGGTGAGTGAAAATTAAATGTATTCTCAATGATAATCTATATTATATTTCTGTTCATTAACTGGGTGAGTCTTGTAGGGGTTGCTGGGGTCACGTCTAGTAAGCTGACTAACGACTTGTAAAACAACTAGCGTAAGCAGACATTTTCCGTTATCAGGGCCTTATTAATACTACTATATATCTATAAACCTACAAAATGTGAGGTGGTGGCTTAGTGTCGATGGGGGAGGGGTGGCTATCTGTTGAAGTGAAGAAAGCTACATGTATAATATCTACATAGCTGTTTGTCTGAGGAGTACTTTACGTGATATGGGCGATATAAGTAATATAGGTCTGTTCAATTTTTTTTTCTAGTTGTAGCGTAAACTCTAATACGTACATACTAAGTAGTTACTGAACAGGGTGAAGTTACTACAACAGTACTTTAGGATCTATTGGAGGAGGGATACCGTATTACTCTTGTATTCTATACTATTGCTATAGGATTTCTGCTGCATTTTTGAAAATAATGTATCCAATCTATCCAATCTTTTCATACTGTACCCTAACATCCTTAAGATTGTCAAGTATATAAATGACTGGACTCCTCAAAGACTATGGGAAATGTGAAATGGCGACTAAGCAAAGGGAGAATTAGCTAGTCTTACAGAGATATTAGAAGGGGAACAAAAGGGGATAAAGGAAGCTGTTAGCAGATTTACCGAATTGTAGAATAAACTTTATCTGTTTCTCTTATGTGTATATGTACTCGACCTATTCGTTCTACAGCTATGAATTGACTACTACATGTAGTGTATATGAGCGGATAATATTTAGATATTTGAGTATTAGGGAAATGTGGGGTTATTAATTAATCAATATCACTTTATAATATATTTTATTCTATTTCATTCACCACAATGGCTATTTGTGAATATGGAACATACATGTATGTATTTTAGGGGTCGAGTGCGTAAGTTGATTTATGTTGAGAGAGGAACGGGGAGATTCTTGCTCAGGAGTGTTCTTAGTACTGCTCCTCTATATACGAGCACTTTAAAAACAGCAATATACTCTCGTTCCCCCTCTCTATTACTACACATACATGTATGTGTTTAGCGAAGATTATCGAGTGATATTTTGTGATTTACAATCAGTAATAGAAAAGTGATATATAGTGAATATGCTACTCGGGCTATTTTATGACTTTTTTTAAGGGTGCTATTTAAAACACTGTGGTATGGGCTCAAAAATCAAAACTACTTAGTCTTTAGTACATATAGTATGTATCTCTAGAGAGTGGTAATGAGAGTCCTATACATTGATAAGGTATACGACTAAGTGGGCCCTTCTACAGAAATAGTATTACATATAGCATGAAGCATATCTGCCACTCTATAATTCATAAAAGTTGATCATTTTATCTTCCTAAACTCCCAAAACTTATTCCCACTGCCGTCTAATAACTGGCCTAGCTGGATCCCAAGGCCCATGAATCTCACTAAACCCACGATATTAGCTAATATTTCCAATTCCAAATAGTATAGGGACAAAGGAAGCACTCACTTTTTATATTTCTGTAGCCCAATCAACCACCACCCACAGCCGCCCATGCCACCCACAACCCCAACCACCCAAACAACTGCCCACCCCCATCCTACAACAGCACCCAAACCCCCTGCAGCGCCCAAGACCAACACGACGGTTAGTAGCACATGGAGGTTCCATGATACGTGTTTGAGGTATCGTCGGAACACGGGGAATAGACCGAATACCTGAATGCTGAAGAGAATTAGGGAGAATACGTGGGTTGTATCGGGGAGACGTGATGCGAGAACAACGGAGGATGTTATAGCTGCATTTGTGGGGAGGGATGCAGGAAATCTGTGGTAGAGGGTTAGTAAGACGGCGATGGAGAGAAGGGGCAGGGTGTTGTTACTTGACTTCAACACCACTACCGTAGTCGAAACCGAGGCAGTTGGCGAGGAATAACCAGGTTGCTATAGCCCAGATGCTATCAACACTAATCGTTGTTGTTAAACTCCTAAGGATTGGAGATAGACCGAGTAGCGTGACTATTGCTTTAGTATTTAAAATATATAAAAGTGGTTGTTGGAGCAAGAAAACACATACAGTAAATCAATGCTGCCGACTTTGCCGTTGTTAGCCTCCTCGCCCTCTGAGCTTTCTTCACATACTCTTTATCCGCCTCCGAAATCGCTACCCCACCCTCATGCATAGACCTTATCGTTGGTGACCCTCCTAAACTCTCTACCCCTCCAGGATACGGTGGAAAATAGCTCCCCGCAGCGTTGAAATTTCCATTTCCTGATGGGGTCCTAGAGTGTAACCCCCCCCCACCATTCCCGTTCCCCGACGGTGTCCTTAGATGGCTTCCATTCCCCGATGGAGTCCTTGAATGAGGTCCTCCAGAAATATCTAGACCTAACCCCATTCGCATATTTCGTACATCTGTTGCCGCCTCCCGCTTCTCATATCCCATGTCCCATATCGCCCATCCGGCAACCGTCAACGCTGAGGACGCAACCGCGACTGCAACGGGGGATACACGCTCAGCAGAGATTGCAATGAAGGATGTGACGAATATAACCACTGAGGAGAGGTGTTGTACGATTACTGTTGAGTCTGCCACGAGAGAGTAGAAATCATAAGGGTGAACGTTGATGTTGCGCTGGAGCTGGGAAAGGAATGTTGGATCTACCCAGTTGTCAGGATCTGTATTTCGCGGTTAGTCAACTATTGTAGGAGCTAGAGAGAAGGGTATCTACAGTCTTGTTTGACCCACAGAAGTTTCCGCCATGGTTTTCGTTTCCTTGCCCTTGGATTCGGACTTGTACCCCGTCCTCCTGCTGGCGCTGCCGCTGTTACTACTGTTGGTACTGTTCCGTGCCCCCATGCTTGATCGTTGGTTGGTGTTGATAGTCGCGGCTGCGATGGACGGTGTGAATTCGTCGGCGAAGGCATATGAAGCTGTGGCGGCGGCGACATCTCGTGGGTTATGCGCAATAAGTTAAAGAATGATAGAGGTTAATGTTGAGGCGACTGTAATTTACATAACAGATGACGTCGCAACGGGAGTTCCCTCTTAGGGGTATTAAAAATAAAGGGGCTCAACAAAACCCTTGTAACATCAAAGCACAGATTATATCCGTGACATGGTTATTTCTATAGACTACTCTTTAACTGGAGTGAAGTACTTTCTTTGGGTCTTGGATATACACAGATTACGCATCTGCACCCGCTCAGAAATTACAGGAGGAAGAAGACACAAAGACCCGGCAACTTTCCACAATTCAACTGTCAAGTGGCCTTCAAAAGACTTGAGACCCAATGCGAGCTTAAAAGTACACTCGTAGTTTTAAAATCAATACCCAAAGTTAGAACACCTGTCAAAAGATCAAAGTTCAAGTTCATCTAGCCCGTAGATGTAAAGAAGTAGTTTTGATAACCAATAATAGCGTTTTATATTTATATTTTTTATTCTTCGAAATCCTTTCACCGGGAAGACCTATATCTGTATTTTTTTTAATTTTTTAATTTCCAATTTACCCATTAATCTTCTCTGCAAGGATTTTCCTCAAAGTGACAGCATCAGCTGTTTCGCAAGTCAGCACTTAGATCTCGGACATGATTCACAGGGGAAAGTTTTCACTCACCAGCAAATGCCCGGATACCATGACTCAACTTCTCAGTGGCCATTTGGTCCTCGTTCAAGAAGAACCTGAACTCAGGCTCGTTATCGATATATGTCTCCTTCTTAATGTTAAGTTTGACGGCATCTTCTGACGAGAGCTTCTTGGGGACGGATGCCTGGCTATTGTAGAGTTCTTCGAGGAGGTTTGGAGAGATAGTGAGGTAATCGCATCCAGAGAGCTCAGTAATCTCGCCGGTGTTACGGAAAGAGGCACCCATGACTAATTTATTTTAAAAGATCAGTCATAAGAATAGTAAGTGTAGGTGAACAGAATTAACCAACCAATAGTATTGTAACCGTGTTTCTTGTAGTAGTTGAAGATACCCTGGACAGACTTGACACCAGGGTCCTCCTCAGCAGTGTAGGTCTTCCCGGTAGCGGCCTTATGCCAGTCTAAGATTCTCCCAACGAAGGGTGAAATTAAGAAAGCACCAGCCTCAGCAGCAGCAATGGCCTGAACAAGCGAGAACATGAGAGTCAAGTTGCAGTTAATCCCATGCTTGCCCTGGAGTTCCCTAGCAGCTTGAATACCCTCCCAAGTCGATGCAAGCTTGATGAGAACTCGCTCCTTGGGGATTCCAACTGATTTGTACAGGTCAATGATATGGAGGGCCTTGTCAATTGAAGCCTGTTTGTCAAATGAAAGACGGGCGTCGACCTCAGTTGAGACCTTTCCGGGAACAATAGCGAGAATCTCCTTTCCAAACTCAACGAGGAGGCGGTCGAGGGTAGCATCGACCTTCTCATCGAGGGTGCTTCCCTAGATTCTTAGTTAGATGGGTAATTAGATAGGTTGAAAATTTTATTCACCTTAGATTTTCCATAATCGATAGAGGTGTCGATCAATTTAGAGTATTCAGGCTTCTTTGCAGCAGCCAAGATTAGGGAGGGGTTAGTGGTGGCCTTTAAGACGTTTTGTGTCAGTATTTGAAGGTATGAACGGATTTGGAGCAATAGGTTAAAGACATACATCTTGGGGCTTGTACTTGGCAATGCTAGCGAAGTCACCTTTAACAATTGCATTAGTATCGACATCTCAATTCTTTATAGTCTCGAAATGACATACCAGAATCGCAGACAACGGTCTGAATTTAGTATTGTTAGTAAGAATTCCTAACTAACAAGCATAAAGGGTAATGACGTACTGTGCCAGACGCCTTAAGCTGATCAAGAGCAGAAGTCATGATGTAAGGTGCTTGAATTTTAGAGGTATTAATGGGAGCTATAAAGGAGAATGATGACGATAACGGAGAAACTGATGAGATGGTGACAAGAGAAAAGACGGAGAGAAGGGGAAAGAGAGAGAGAAGAGGGGATGTTGCAATGCTTTTACGTAGATGATGCTACTAGGTTTGGTCACAGGATAAAGGTGGCGAAGCGCGAGTTCCACCTCATCAGCACAGATTTGGTTTGAGTAAGTGAGTGGGGGAGCTACTGCCCGTCTGTGGTGGGGCGGGTATTAGTGAGGGGTTACTGTGGATATAGGTACTCTCCGTGTACCTGCTATACCGTATTTCCAAGGAGACAATCCCTTCCGAGAAGGCAAAAAATATTCCTCCATGGTTTGCTTGCTTGGTTCCTACTGGTTTGCTTACCTTTTAAAACATATATAAACATTATCGTGAAGTCTGAGGCCCCAAAGTAACAAGAAACTTATTCACATCCAAATACATAATTTCTTCTTCTTTCCCCTCTCTCCCGCGCTTCGCATCTCATCGGGGATATCGATATCGAGGCCTTTTCCGGAAATCTTCGGGGTTTGGCCCCAGATGGTAGGGAATTTAGCCGGATCACTCAGCAACAATTCCGCTTTTTCTCGGCATCAAAATACGGAAATGGGTTTCCTTCACCGAGTCCGGGTAAGTAGCTTCGCGGGGCAGAAGCAGCTCAGGCAGAAAGAACAACACACATAGGCTTTGAGATACTATTACATGCGAGTAGATGATTCTCCGGGGTTCCCGCGGTGTTGTGTTCCATTACCCAGGGGATGTATTTCTTTTATTCCATCACATTGCTCATCTCCAAAAAAGAAACACCAAATGACGTCTAATTTCTTTTCCCATCTATAGTTAAGAGGAGTAAGCTATACTAAAGTGGGGGTACATAACGTTAGCACTGTATCGGAGAAGCGGGGGATGCGAACTTGAGGTTTATTAACACCGGGATATCGTGAATCACCAACACATATAATTCCCTCACCAACTAGAATTACACCGAGTATGAGATGAGATCGAGAGTTCAGCCAGAGCTTACTGCACTTATATTTCATTAACTTGATGACGGTTCTTGGCAGTACATGTAGCATCTACGATTTTGAGACATCAAATCATATACATGTATTCTCAGTCATTATTCGTAAACACGTCAAGCTTCAATTACACCTTCATAGTAAGAAATACGCGTACACATAGATACCTCATCCCCATTAAAGACTGAGAAATACATGTGACCTTCGTACCCCTGTACCCCAAAACGGATAAACGTCCCCCCGAAGTATGATACATTATAAGAAATCTTACCATAAGAAAGGTCTTGCTATAAGAATATTTTCCTGGCTCTACTCTTTTTTTTTTCTCTATAAGGGTATCTTCGGAGAACTTACTATAAGAAATGATCAAACTGGTAGAACACTCGTCGTTTCTTATCCCTCTTATACGACAAATCTACCATCTTTCTTAGAAGTCTTATAGTGCAACTTAATGCACTCAAAGAGCCCCATAAAATTGGCCAGAGGATCTATAAATTCGAGGAAATTATTTTATCGGTCCAGGAAAAAAATATATATAGTCATCTAGTGAGTAGTGCTGATTACCACCGTTCTTGGCATATCTCTACGTATATATACTGGCCCCCTAAACTGTAGCACAATTCTTATAATCATAGCACTAAAAATAAACAGTTTCCGGTTCTTTTATAATAAATACCTTTTTAAACATAGAAAGCTAACTCACTTAAGAATTAGCCCAAAAGAACTCAGGTTAAATACCATTGTGATTCTGTAGTATCCCATGGAGTGGAACACGATTCGCACCACACGTGGTGCAAATTTCCAGACCTCTTACCTCAACAATACTCACCCCTAAAAATTTAGAAAAATCATAAAAGTACCACAAAATCTCATGAAATAGAATGATCTCCTTGTGATTCATACAATATGTGTTGTTGTGGAGTTAACTAGCAGTTTGTTGCTGGCTTGGCAGGAATTACAGTCTAACCTTGCTAAAAGTGAAAAACTATAGCCTCCCTAGGGCATCGTAAAAATTATTAAAAACTGAAGGCTTAAAATTGACATACTTAATAGATAATCTATACAAGGTAGTGATTTATCCGTTTTTTTTTGTGGTGCTAAAGAGTAATTTAGGTAGAAAAAATGGCTATTTAGTGATGTTAGGGAACCCTGTTGCTATGTTCTGAGATATTTTTATTAGTGTATATCTAGTCATACTGTAATTTTTCCACCCCTCTTTACCACCCTTTTCTTAGCATATCTATGTGGAAAATAATTCTACTGAGATAAGGAAAAATTTAAAATTCTCTTCTGCTTATAATTATTATTTCTCACAGCAGCATATAGGGGCACATGGGGCTTTTTTCTGGCGCTACTAGAGTTGCCCCAATTTGGACAAGAAATTCGCACCACCTATGGTGCAAAACCGCCTAACTCCGCTCCATGGGATAAGTGGTGATTCTGCCGGTACGTATGGGGACGTACATGGCTTAAGCGCAAATCGGTCAAACCCCAAATTACTACTAGTGGTAAATTAAGGTATAAAAAAGCTAGATTCTAGCATCTATATGTGCTATTTCCACCGAATCTAGTACCTAGTACCTGAGTCAAAATCAGTTTACTGAAACAGGGTGGCTTATGTTTGGTAGCCTAGTCACTTTGCTACCTAAGTAAATCAACCAATGCTAATTAGGAGTTCCCAGTCTAAGTATAAGGTACTAGACTCAGTGAGAAGAGTATATACTGGCACTGGAATTCTGTTTGTTTGTACTTTAATTTACTATCGGCGGTAAATTAGGTTTGACCGATTTGCGCTTCCATATACCACACCATAAACACTCCGATTGAAACCAATCTCCATAAGTTAATATAACAGTAAAACCAGTACTAATTATGCCTATATTTACAACTTCGTCGACAACCTTCTCGCCCGATCTCGTGTTATATTAAATTTTAGATACATGTAGCTCTACAACCTTCTCGTCTCTAGTCCTCACCTACATGTATATACCAACTAAAGTCCTAGCTTCTTAAATTTACATAAAATCTTTAGAAAAATCTATCAGGAGTGAATCATATAATATCTAGCGAATTTAACCAAGATCAGTCAGGTATTATGCTCTTAAGTAGCACTCGTGTTTAGAGCATTCTACATATATACTCTAGGGTAATCAGCAAAACCTAGCCAAGAATCCATCATAGCCTATCTAAGTAAGCTTTTAGATTAACTCATAGAGCTATGTGAAATCAAATACCTATAAACCATAGCTCTCGGTAAAGACTGGGTATATTTTTATATAGCCTAAAGGTTTTAATCTATGTATATTATACCTAAGGCACTTAAAACAGTAAAACAGTCACCACGAGTTTCATGGGGTAGATGAAGAATTCAAAGTTGATTCTGCAACGAACGCTTATTTATTTGGTTAAAGCGCCTCATAGAACCCCCAGTGCCGTCTATCGTACCTAAGCTAAACAGTCTGCGCTCCATACCCCCTGATATTCTCCGCAAACTTCCAGCTCTGGTTCTCTAGTGTGATATCCTTCTTCCATTCAACATGGACCTTTGCTTCACCACTTTCTGCAACCTGCTCTACACCTTCCCCAGTAATAATGGCCATCGAGTATTTATTCAAGGACCTTGCATCACGGTAAAATAGCACCTTCATGCACTCCTCTATAACCTCGATTGCCTTCTCTTTCGTAATACTCTCCACAGCGGCTTCGTCGGGGCAGACACGGCGAAGAAGAGGTACCGCAAGATGTGCGCCGAAACCAGTAGCGAGGGCGGGAGAAGAGAAGGTTGTACCGAGGAGATCAGCAGATGCAAGGAACCTATATTCCACCATCAGTCACAATCCGACACCTAAATAAATATTTGGCTAGAACTCACGGCTTCCCATCATCCCATCCTGCTACAAGGATCGCATTCCAAAGCGGATCAAACTTGCAGCGGCGGTGATACAATACCCGACTCAGGTACCTATATATATGACTCGCGCGGAGGCTATGGCCATCGTTCTGGTATTCCTCCTTAATGATAAGCGAATCGAGAAGTTTCTCGTATAGATGCTGCATATCCGATATGTCACCGCTAGCACCGACAACTGTATGGGTCCCAACTTGTTTTAGACGTTCGACATCGGTGAAGCGTGCGAGAGAGCCATAGGACGCTGATAATTAAATGATTAGTACGGGTAGTAGTGTTGGTAGAGAATAATTGTTAAGTAGATAGGCATACCTAGATTATCAGCAGCGATGACGACCCCGCCATTGAACTTAAGTGCGATCACGCTTGTACCAGTGACTATCGGCTGTTGGGTATGCTGCTGGGGATGGGCACCCTGGAGATATGAATTGTCATAGGCTCCGTAGACGTCGTTTCTGGGCTGGAAGGTTGAAATGTCAGTTATGATGATGCGGCGGAGATGGTGGGGATAAGCGTACTCTACCCCAGGCTTCAGGAAGGTGGTTCATTGAAACGGTTGTAAGGGACAGATATATAGCTCTAGTGGATGATAAGTGAGGACTGAATGATATTGATGGATGATGAGGGATGGATGATAGATGGACTACCTAGGGCAGTTGGTCGTTGTTGAAGATCGAGCAACTTGAAGCTCACTGGGGGGGGGACCTTTCTGTTTGGTCTTGGCAGAGATTAGGTGACAATAGACAAACCCTAACCCACAATGACCGAGTGATCGTGCATGATAGTAATACTACATATATGTACTTCCCTAGTACCCACCGTAACGCTAAATTTACATGTATATCCGGCAAACCCCCCACATACATGTAGTACTGCATATAATAAGTCAAAGAATAATGAGCGTACCCTTAAAATATAGCAATATTTTAAACATCCTGATATACGTATGTTCTTGGGTTTAGAAGCTAGATGTACATGCGCCTATATAGCTATAGTGATAATTCTCTGTCTCTTGCTCGAAATTTTGCCCACAATCACGTACTAAACACAAAGTCTCTTCCATTAACGTATAATCATTCTTTCTTATCTCCCGGCCTCACACCCACCTTATCATTCATTTCATATAAACAAAGTCGCTCTAAGCTCCATTCCCACTCCCGTATAGACGTCTCAATGAGGTGGCTATGTGCTCGTCAGAATTATCCGCAATAAAGGCATCCATATATATGGACACTAGTATGTATTAACCCAAATCTTTGTATCTCGCTCTGATAAAGGCAATGAATCATTGTCATGTTCGGTCCCTATGGGCCTCCGTACTACCACAAAAATTTTAATTAAGCGTACGTGTATGGAAGCTAGCCCGCCGCATAACTTCAAGTCAAATATGAAAACTACTTCGAGAGCACTAAAAATTAATTTACCTTATTTCACTCTATCAAGCTGTTGGGTAAGTAAAGAGGGACTTTGAGAGAGTAAAATTATGGGTGGTGACCGGGGGGGGGGTCTATCCTAGAGAGCGACGATTACGCGCGACCGAAGCGTAGATGTAGTAATGAGGATATGAGGCTACTACTACAGTCAGTATGCAGAAGTGTCCGTGATGAGACAAGTCTAAAATGACGAAATATGTCTCAGCAGGAAATTCCGGTAATGTTGGTCTACATTAGAAAATCTACTAAAAAATAGGGAAAAACAACTAAATCCTCAAAATAAGGGCATAGGCAGATGAGGTGGCAGAGAACCAAAGGCAGTTTTAACTAGAAAATTGTCTTCTAGGGCTGATTTTTGGTAAAATTTTAAACCTGAATGAGCATAGAATGAGCATAAATTATGAATCGCTTTGCGACACCTGAAACCTGTTTCATCACGAACACTTCTGCGCACTGACTGTAGCTGTGTTATGGATTGAAAATTCAAATATAACGTATTCCACAACGGGTCCCACAAACTAGACTCATATCGTTATGTACTTATAAGATAGACTACAAGGGTATTTTAAGATTTTTATTAAAATGCAATTAAGTCTAGTATTAATAATCTCCAAAATCCTTAAAGCGAGATACATACGGCTGTAAATAAAGGGCAGGGTATAATTTTCAAGCTAATTATACCAAAACATATAGATTTTAATATCTTTTCAAGGTTATGGTCTAAAACACCGCTTTATATTGTAGTTTAGAGTTTTGGTAAGCTAATTGTGTAGCTACTGATGGGGAAATATTTAGTAGTGAGTACTTGGAGTTATTTTCCCATTCTGTTTTCATATGCATATGTTAAAAGTTCCTTGATCATGAAGGTACATATATATACTACATGTATGTGGCTATAAGAAAAACTCAGACCCTCGGGCCAAGCCAAAATCCACCGATCCTCCCTATATATTTAGTACGCCTTGAATAACAGGTGGTCATACCACACTCATACGTTCGCGAGTCCAAATAAGAACCCTCTCTTATCTGCTTAGGTTTCTCGCCTATGGAAACCTAATAGCCAATCCTTCCTCTAGGTCTATCCTGCCAAGACATTATTACCACTAGAATAGCAGCTGGCCCCCATGTAACCACGCTACTAAACCACCTCATGTTTTCTTTTTATCTTATCATATAGTGAGTGAGTACTTTTGAGCAAGTTATTCCACCCAGAACCCTGATAACATAATAGTAGAAATATGAGCACCTAAGTAGGTGAAGGGTGAAGAGTTTATAAGTACGGGATCTCATACCCTACCCCCACTAAATATCTCCGTTTGCAACCCTTTACAACCCTTTGAAAAAACCTCTCCGAAACCGTTTTTCCGGGCACCACCCTCATCTCGAACCCCCCCCCCCTAATTATTTATTATATACCCATCAAGATGGACATGAGTATGAACTCCAACTCAACTTCAACATCTACACAAGCGTCGTGCAAGATCTCTGTAATCCTACCTCACGTGACCCGCCGAAGAAACCCTGCTAAAATGGCCAATAGATGCTATGGAATTGGTACACTGTTGACTCCTGCTTCATTGCCCGCTCATGGCACGTTAGATCTAGAGGAATGTTCGCTGGCTCCTGCATCGGTGTAAATCCCCCTCGAAATCCCCCTCTCTTTCTTGTGCTTACGCTAGATCTCAGGTTTTTCTCCTTGTGATTCTCCTTGAATTTCTTCGCCGTAGCCAGCGTGAATATGATCGTTATATCGTCCGTTCATGGCAAAAATCTACTACAGCTGTTGCTGGGGCTTCGAAGGTCGTGGAGCCTGAGGGGACCTTGGGGTTGAAGAGGGGTTGGATTACTCCGCTGAGCTTTAGACCGACACTGGTTCAACAGGCGGTAAGAGCGGGTATTTATATGCTTCAATTTGGTCTTGCGTGGGTTTATCATCTTCCTTGATTAAGAATGTTCATACTATGGCGAATACTAACGAGTGCTAATGTTGTAGTTATTTTGTTTGTACCCGTGTCCTGAACTATCAATACCTAGTATATTAACACTTATTAATCAATTTTTATAACATGTTTAGGTCATGTTGCTTGCTATGTATTACAATGGTATGTAGCTCCTATGTCCTCACTCAATTTGCTACAGAAAGGACCTAGGCCTAACAATGATCCTATATATAGGCTATATTATTATCTGCATCCTTCTTGGTGCCTTTGCGGGTCACTTCTTGTTTGGATATGACAATATTACCATTGGGTCCGTAATACTTTTCTCCTCCTCCCCAAAATTATAGTACCAAATCCAGATCTTCCTAGACCTGAACCAAGTGACTGATTTACCTGCTATCAATAGAGGGAAGCAAGAAACAGGGACTTCATGCTGTTAGGCTCATGCGCAGGGATGCGTTGTGGATATATAATTATGTTACTAGCTTGAATTTTATTATTCGATATACAGTCACTAGTCAGATATGTTCGTGATGCGGTTTCAGATAAGACAGTGCACGGCTCCCTAGGGGAAACCCAATATTCATCCAACTTTGAAAATCTACTAAAAAATGAATATTTGGTATGAACATCTGCTATTTAAGGTGTAAATATTTCATATCATAAGATATTTTTTGAAATTTTATTCAAGATTCTACCTCATGTACCTATTTTTTAAAAAAATTACTGAACAGTGCCTAAAAATGCCAATTCGACCGCCGAGACTAATTTCCACACCACCTGGAGGGCCAAAGCACCATTCAATAAGCTTTAAAAAAATCTACCAAAAAATGAATACAAGTACAGAAAATTTCAGATAAAACATATAGATACTTGAAGTAGTGAACATTTTTTGGAAATTTAGAGGAGATTTTTATCTTTTTATCTTGGTCTATAATAAATTTTTGAACATGCTGAGGAGGCTGCCGAGGGAAATTTCGTAATCTGAGACCGCATCACCAACATATCTGACTAGTGACTGTAATTATAATCATTCCCCCATCTAGTCTTTAATTCTTCGTGCAGATAAGCTTAAGAGTTATTATACGCTTACCCCCAATGGGACCAGAAACTATCAAAGGCCAGGTCGAAGAATTGATTACCAGTATAGAGTCTATATAGCTATAAAGGCCGACACAAAGGGAAAAGGGTAGAGTTTCTTATCCGCACTAAAAACTATGTGTATATACATACCCTAAACTTGACCTTTATATAACTATACGACCATATATAATCCCCAGTTGGTAGTTTTAGTAGCTCCTACATACAGTACTCTCGCTATCTATTTCATTCATTAATTCATTCATTAGCCTTGGTAATTATAGTCCGTGTCTTATGGGAGAACTACATGTAGTTCCATAAAAGTGACATCTAGGGGAGGTTGGATTATAAACTAAAGCTATCATTAATTGCGAGTCCTTGTAGCTAGACCATAGAATTAACTATATCCAAGACTATAATAATATAATCTCTAAACGGGCCATAGGAAATAATAACATATGAAGCCTATAATTAACTCAGTCAAGGTATATATTTAGCAGTTCTTTTCTACGAATTAATTTTTATTCTCCCCACTAGGGCGCTATAGCGCTAGTAGAACTCGTTTTGAGTAATTAATGTTCTCAAGTCATCTTACACAAAAGCGTGAAAATTACCCTTAAAAGCCATTGTCAGATTTTATACTTATACCTAACCTATTTTACTTCTACACATTTACAAAGAATTGAGATTTTCTCCTCTACTCCTTAAATCTATAGTACATGTATCACCCCTTCGATCACCTATCTAACCCGGTATATACAATACATGTAAAAAAAAAAAATGAAAAGATGTGCTCCATCCACTATACTCCACCATGCCCCACCTATATACAGTTTATGAATGACCATAAAGCAACCCCATCTACTCAAAATAAGTATAACTACAACATATACATCGAACGAAGGTGTTGGAGTAGATCCCAACTCAACACATAAACATATAGAACATGAAACAAAACAAAAACGTAACTCAGGCATTCGCTAGCGTCATAGCCCTCCTCTTTTTCTCCCGACCCTTAAAAAATTGCAATATCTCCCGTGCTTTATCATCCGAGTCCCTCTCTTTTAATGTGGTCCTAAGTTTTACACACCGCGCCACAAGCCACGCAACGAAATTCTCATCCTCTTGACTCTCTGTTACCTCCTTAGCCCTCCTAAGATATCTCATAAATAGTCTATCGGGCATCTCCTCCTGTGCCTCCATTGTATCCACGACCCAAATTATCCCCTTTAAGTCTTTGATTACAGTATACGCTTTTAACAATACTGTCAGTCCCACAATATTCCACTTCGAACCCCAGCGTGTGTTGCTAATTTGGTTCATTAAGAATATGGCGCCGTGGGGATTTTCGGACTGGATAAGTTGCCATGCGGATTGAACTAATATATAGTGGCTAATCGGCAAATAGGACTTTTCCATGAGTTCGTACGATACATGGATGCGCTCTAGGATGATATTTACTTGTTCAAGGGAGGGCTCGGGGATTTTTTGCTCGTTAGATGAGATTACGGTCATGACGACCTCGTTGATCGGGACACCACGTGTCTGCGCAATATAGAGGAGGCGGGAAATGTGGTCGTGTTCTGATTCAGGAAGCCTAAAAGATGCACGAATGGCGGCAGCAGCAAGGAAGTTTGTTGGTTTCAGACCTCGGGAGATGATATCGCTAAAGATACAGATCGCATCATACGAGCGGTTAGCGTTGACTGCGGATTCCATCTGTTGGATCTCCGGGAGGAAGATATCATCTGCCAGCAGTAAAGGATTCAAGCGACGGAGCTTTCGGCGCCGTTCGTAGGCAAGAGAGTCCTTAAACATAGAGTCAAGGAGCATGGCTTTGGTCATAGTATCCACAAGATTTGGGTCTATGTCAGATGCGGCGTTATACAAGCGGCGGAGAAGAAACGGTTGGGCCTTGGCTTTACGAAGCTCATGGAAGAGGATATTGAAGGTGACGACGTCTGGGTTGAACCCGGCAGATTTCATACGGTTGATCCAACGTTCTTTAGCTTCACCATCTTTGGCACGAGTCGAGGCGTGAATCATAATGTTGAAGGAATAGGAGTTGGGGGCGATGTCGTAGGATAACATTGATTCGAAGAAACGCTCAGTAGGAGGTAAATCTTCTGCCCCAGCATAAGAGTGTAGAAGCGTATTAAACCCCTCAGTCGAGAGTTTTATATTATATTCCTGCATCCGCTGCATTGTTGTCCTAACACCCTCCCAGTCCCCGGCCTTTGATTGAGTAGAGAGAAATAGCACAAAGGTATCCGTATTGTATTTCAACCCTTTCGCCACCATTTCCTCTGCATATTCTCTCGCAAGGTTGTACCGACTATTATCCAATGCCATCTTAATCATGATATTGTAAATGGATGAGTGGGGGCCTAATTTGGTGGTTTTTATCCACTCAAATATCCTTTTCATCTGCTCAAAGTCTCCCGTGGTCTGCCTCACTCCATACAACAATATTGCAAACGAAGTCTGTGTAATAGGACCTCCCGATGCCAAAAGGATCTTTAACAACTCTTCCGCATTGTCTAATTGCTTCATGGCAATGAAGTTTCTTAGGATGATATTAACCGTCATATGGTCCGGCTTGACGAGTCCTTGATATTTTTTAAAAACCTGAATTAACTTACTCGGTCGATTATTCAACAGGTACGCCTCCATGCACAGGTTCAAACACCTTGTATCGATCGACTTCGGGTTCGTAGCAACCATCAGATGAAAAACATGAGGTGTCCCTCGTGCTCGTTGATTCCGATTAAAGGCCTTCATCAAGGCTATTCCCAGTCTCTTCACATCTTGTTCATCTGCACCCCGGTCCTTCGCATCAAACCATTTGTCCACAGCTTCATTCAAACGTTTCTCATGAATGAGGCGAGAGTTCTGTAAATGCCAAGAGGGATCAATTCCTTGTTGTACTTGATGCCTCGGTTTCGACCGAGCTTTTAGGGTCCAATTGGTTTTCTTCTTCCGTTTCCATGCTGAATTCTTCACAGTATCCTGATCAACTGGAGGCACCGACGGAGACGAGAAAGACACCACAGTTTCTTGACCCTTTTCTTCCCCACCCACCCCCAATGCCACGCTGTGAAAAATTCTCTGCTTGGAGAATCTTCCCCGACTTTGTTGAATTCGAGCACAATTGGCCGACATAATGGGACGGTATTCGTAAAGCCTGGGAAACAGGATTTGGCGCAAATAACGGAGAGTGCTCTGGGAGGGCGCTGTGGCATGCAATGGAGGTCTCATCGTGGTCCGTCATCATCATCTACGCGGGGTTGTTACGGATTGACGTCGCGCATTATGCGGGGAGCGGGCGGGCGGGCGAACAAGACAATTCGGTAGAGGGCGGTTTTTTTTCCTGGTGTCGTCCGATTTCCTCATCCGATAATCTAGTTTGGAGCCCTAACCCTAACATCTGACTTTTATTCAATACTGATTGAACCCACCAGGGGAAAAAAATGATACTATAATTTATACTAAAATGATTGTACTTAGGATTTACTCCTTATTTTCCGTATGAAAATCCCCCTAAAGTGTCTGGTTATGGACCGGGTTGATTTCATATGGGTATGGAACGCTCTGCATCTTCAGCTTCTGATAGTACATGCACATTTATCTTTAGATATATGTATACATGTACCCTTCATCTTCTAAGAAGGTATATAATCTTCTCCTTAAGGAAGTATTCATAGTAATGTCCTTAGACTTACTACTGCTTACCATTCTTAAGAACCATTTATGATACTTAAGATTTATAATACAATATAAGTGATCTACGTATTCCCTTTTGTCACTTATTTTAGGCACTATCCGATCACCTGTACTACATATAACAATACATGTACATTTATTCCTTTATAAAAGCCGTGGTTACCCCTGATAGAGCGAATGTTATGTATTATCTTCTTTATAATATATCCACAACACATCACACACCATTGCACGTACCTGTTAACACAATTCGCCCAAGAGTCCCAAATACCCAAACCACAAAAGGTGGTAGCAAAGGAGTTTGAGAGGCAATGGCGCAGGTGAAACCCTCCCACATGGGCTTTAATTCCTTAATTTTCTAGCATATCTTTAATAAGACATGCTTTTAGGGAAATATAAGCTAAATACGATTGCATGTACGTTTGATGAAATTTATTATTTATTATTATTATTATAAGCTAAATACGATATGCTTTAATTATGCACACTCACAAATTATCACTCGGATATTTTTTCGCGTAATGACTAGCACGAATAGCATTATAATATCCATCTGGTAA
This sequence comes from Verpa bohemica, assembly GCA_033030345.1. Taxonomy (NCBI): domain Eukaryota; kingdom Fungi; phylum Ascomycota; class Pezizomycetes; order Pezizales; family Morchellaceae; genus Verpa; species Verpa bohemica. The sequence goes on along the minus strand of JAUFSE010000024.1, from coordinate 460,581 downwards.
ATTAAAACAATACCGTGACAGCCGGGCAACCTATTACATTTTGTATTAGTTTTCACATTTTGGTAACAAGAACCAATTACTAACTAAAGTGTATCCAAATACGACATGTAAGTATAAGATTGAATCTACATTCTAGAGAGCTTAAAGACAACTGAAATACACTTGGCCCGTGTTACTAGTTCGAATATTTATTAAAAAAGTATATATCCTAAATCCTTTGCCAATGTACCCCAAGCCACAATTAAATGAAGAAACTTATAATCTACATGTATGTATATACCTAAATCGACTTCCAAAATAATAAAAATATCATACAACACACTAAATACCCTCTTCCACCTCTTCCTCATCACCATCTTCTCCTTTCCCATCATTCCAATAAACCCCTTCCCTCAAAAACCACGAGCACGCAAAGGCAAAGGCAAACGTTGAACCGAGACACACGAACACCGTCTGTGGAAATGTCGCAACCGTGTACGCATATACTAGGTTAAAAACCGTTGGCGCGACGACTCTTGCTAGCGAATGTAGTAATGCCGTTGCCCCTAATAATTGGCCGGTTTTGTCACTCGGAATATGTTTTGTAAGAGTGGATTGGAGGGTGGGTGAGCCAATCCCTCCTAATGCAGTGCAAACGCCAGCTGCAGTGAATGCACTAGGGGTGGCAGCGACTGAGTAAAAGAGGTATCCTGCAGTCTCGACCACAATGCTAAAGCGGATGAGTAGAATATCAAGTTTGTCGGCGCCTTTTTGGTGCATGGAAGGGTGATCATTACGGCGAACGAAATGAACAACGAGGGGCAGAATTAAGAATAGCATGGTTACACGGGCAATGTTGACGATCGATAGGTATATTGAAGACTAGTCATCCTCAATAAGTATTCATACGAATTGTCCTTACAATAGAACATACCTCAAAGTCACCCCATTTAAACTTCATCTCGGCAAATAAGATGATAACGGTCATGCCCCCAATTCCGACGCCGAATAGAATGGTATCTGTTGCAGCGAGTAGCATTAAATTGAGTCGAAGTCGAGGACTTGAGCCAGGACCAGTAGGGAAGAGGACAGAGAGAGGCCTGATGAAGTTGACTGGGTTGATTGTGTAAATCCAAGACTTGAGTCGACCACCACGGCTTATAATCTCTTGGGCGTGTCTTTCATTTGCAATTTCCATGCGGCGCTTTGACAGCGACTCTGGGAGGACGAAAAATAAATACAAGATAAAGAAGAGATGTGCCCCCTATAACTCGTTAGCTGACTACATATAGATAATAGCAAAGAAATACAGACCAAAGCGACGTAGAAAACAGAAAGGACGTTTCCGGTGGACTTGATCAACATCCCTCCTAGTGCTGGTCCCGTTGCGATACCTAAGAAAAGGCATCCTTGGAAATAACCAAATGCCATAGCGCGCCTTGCAGGGGATGTGCAATCTGCTCCATACGAGTATGACAGTGCCATGCCTAACAGGAAGCTCCCACTAATGCCATCAATCATCGAACCAAGGAGGAGGATGTTGACGCTGAATGTATCTGGGTATTTCACGGCAAGGATAGTAGTGATCTCACTAGCTAGCAGCCCGAATGATGAGAATGCCATAAAAGCTCGACGCCCATAGCGATCTGATAGTGATCCGATCCGTGGTGACGTAAATGCGCCTAGGAGAATAAGCATATGAAGCTGTAGACCATGAAGACAGGACTAACCGATTATTCCACTAATAAGCCCCATATAAAGCGTAAATTTAGACACGAGGGCCGCTACCTGTAGAACCGCGCACAGTTAGGCACATTACTTCGAGGTCTGCCAAATCATGCAACTACCTCCGGATTTCTACACTGTTCATTCGGACCGCCGATGAGGATAGGCATGATCGGAGTTACACCGTCAGGAAGATACTCCTTCTCCGAGAAGAACTGCCGACATATAAGAGCTAGGATGATATTCAACCGCGGTACAGTAACACTATGAGCAGTCAATATGGAGGAAGTCCAACTCGAACAGTAAAAATTACATACCCTCCAAACGCCATTGTGAACAAACAGAACGGCGGCAGCAGCCAGAAAATCTAAACGCGTACCTGTCAATCTCCTAACCGCGAGACCATGCGGAATGGATGTCTTACTGATGGCTTTCGATACCATGGTAAGCCCGCGAAATCATCGATATCCACACCTTCGCTACCTTCAACTCCTAATAACGGCGAGGTTTCATCTCTGGAGCTTGGGGCGGCCCTCATGCCGGGTGAATTCCTCCTATTGCCATCGCCATCGCCATCGCCATCTCCATCTCCATCTATAGTTAAATTTCTAATGACGTCTGCTCCTGACACTGTATCAATTAAGGGGTCACGCTCCATAATAACCTCGGGCACCTGCAGGTAGTAAGCTTTATAGTTGGAGTTGGAGTATAAATATGCACTTGAGCCGCACGCGAGAACCGAAAACACGAACCCTAAAACGACTGCCAAAAGCAAAGCTGCTTGGGATAAAAGGAAACAATAAGAGATTATAGATAAATAGGCAGACAGCCCAGATATGTTTGTACTAGTCCAGGCTTGCTTACTGATATACGATGGCTTGGAATCAAAATGTAGTAAAGGGCATCAAGGATCTTTATGTACACACCGAAGATACGAGCGCGCTAACCTCCTCTGCGGAGCATGAAGATAAGTGAAGCAGATAAGAGATCCAACACTGAGGTTCTCTTCCCTCTGGCCCCTCCGCTGGGAGTTGACGTGGGGCTCCTTCATGGCGATGATGATGATGATGATGATGCTAGCTCTGCAAAAAAGATCGGGGGCGGCAATCGGCCGAGAAGAGGAAAGCCGCGTGTGTTATGCTGTAGGTATGACGGCACAAGCCAGAAAGCAGATACTTGCATGTGTAACATGCAATTCCACAACCCCACGGTTTAGATCCCCATTTGCTAGGATTACCCCTAGAAATTGGTTTAAATCCATTTTCTAGGGCTACATCTATCCTTAAACATCAGTTTACTTTTTTAGGTGCTTACAAACGTTTAAAATAACTACGAGAAGCTGCTATAGTAAGGATCCCCCCTTAATTACTGGATCCAAGTGTTCTGAACCACCATCACCCCCCAACCACAACCTACTGGAGACTTACCTTAGTTCTTGAAAACACCCAAGAATTAATTAAGCTAAGACTCAGAAGTCCTAGTACGGAGATACCGGAGATAGCCAATTTATCGAATCAATAATTAAAGGTACTGTCTGCATGCACATACAAATAGTGCCAAATTCTGGTTAACGTTACTGGCAGCCCCTCCTCGGACCCCGTTCACCATATATTATTACAATATTAAATGATCCCATATCATAAAAGATCACTCGCGATCGCCAGTCCCAATTTAGTACGATGACAACCAACAATTACATGTAATTAGTTACATGTATCTTCTAGTGTGCAGCCATCCTTTTAATATTCATATACATGCATAATGGCGCAGCATCACAAATTGTAATCGTAAATAGAACTAGGGTTTGATTATTACTTAGTAAATTCTATTCGTCTAGCTAGTTAGTAGCGAGTCTTGCGGCTTCTAATATTACAGGAGTGAATGAGATCCCTATATTATATATTATAAGTCGGTACAAATTACATGTAGGTTTTATGTTACTATAACAGCGCTGAATAGCCCCCCCTCAGCCAAGTACATCATCATTAATTTCTCGAATCCTCGATAGTCAAAGTTATATCATCTCGGTTGAAAATTCAAAATAATAGTGATAAAAAGATATATATATAGTGCCGCTCAATCAATAAATAAATTATAATTCCTGCACCTATATATGTCGTAAAGCGAGCAGCTCGGGAAGGAAGTTTTCGCAAAGGACTAAATATACTAAATCTACTATAGGTATTTAAAATAACTATTATAGCTCTTATATAATTAAGTCAACTCCTTCTTCAACATATATACGTATACCCCTTAAGTTCCAATTAAGACTTTTCTGCAAACAACCGTCCCCAGGTGTTCTAGGCAGCTAGCTGCTCCACAAGTACCTGGCTAAAACTCCCCAAAATAGCTTATGATCTGCCTCATGCTCAGAAGACTGTCTTTTTCTGTTTCTTTTTCTTTTTCTTAGTACTATATCTAGTCACTCTTCGGGGCCTAACACAAAACATCACTATTTTATCACTATTTAATAGCACACCTCCTCATTCTAATAGTCATGTAGTCAAGTACCACTATATCATGGTTACAATAGACCTTTTTAGAGTTCGCCCACGGCTCTCTTCAAAACCGCTAATTCAACAGTAAAAATCAAACCTCTCTTGAATTCACCAACACTAAAAACGGCCAGAACTTAACGCCGCACCTTTTTTATCTACTATATTGACTCTATGAGTACGTCGCTAGTGATCTAAAGTATTTCAGGGGGTATAGCGGGTAGTACTTAGAGTAAAGCATAGAGCCTTAATACAGGGCTAATATGCTTTTAGAAGCTAGCTAGAACCAAGTTAACAGGGGCTTACGGGAGCAGTATATTGGTTCGAAGACGAATAATACCTTACAAAGTCCTTCTTTAGGGGATTATGAGGTATAAAGCAACCACCCCGAACCTCGCCTCTCGTGAGCAGGGATCCTCCAGCCAAAGCAATAGCCCGAGAGGCTTATTATTATAAACACGGTTTTAATGACTCAATGCAGGATTTCAAGGAGGACACTCGTTCCCGTGAATTCCCGCCACCCAATAATACTAACGAACTTATGAGTTAAGTGCCTATTAATTATCGGCATCGTCGGAGTTAATATCTAACAGCTACTTAACTTGTTGATTTAGGGCGGCCGGCTAGTGTACACTTCACTATTGTACTTAATCAACCATCAGACTCGAAGTCAGAATTATGTGAGGAGCGGCACTATAATTGATAGCGAGGGTATGTGGGAGTGGTTTAATAGCTCGGTGATTGCTTAAGGGGGGGGGGGGGATAACCTATCTATATTTGATCATAATAGCTAGTCTTAGTATACAGGAATGTACTCGGGAGTAACCCCGTGACATCTCGATCTCAATCAGCGATAAAAGATTACTGGACGCAATATAACTGAAGCTAGTGGCCCCAAGTCATTGATTGGATCTTTTGGAAAATAACTTAATTTGGGTAGCTACGTAGTGGTTAATTTTAGGGCACAAGGTTATTGTAAAATTCAGTTCATGTAATATCACTCGTTTTTTGTTTATATAATTTTGTAGTAATGGGGAGAGAACGAGAGTGTCTTCTTGCTTGGGAGCTCCTATATATACGAGCTTCTTAGAGGCAAGCCTCCTAAGTCATAGACCAAAACCTACTGAATTGTACCGTGTCTCACCCATTCAATACTACAACAGATTTAGTCTTTTTAACTCACTAAGTGCTCAGGTGTTTAATAAGACGTCATAATTACATGTATTATAAACATGTAAGATATGGGACAGTAGAAATAGCTATGGAGACAATAAGAACCAGAGAGTCCAGTTGAGAGCCTTAAACAAATATTGCTTCGCGTTATCCAATAATATAAATGGTCCTAGGATTATTATGACAAATCCCTTGCGAGTTTTAGTGGGGGATGGTGCCTTAAACACCTGAGTATATACAGTCTCTCGCGCGGTCTCAGTTATGATACTGTTTAGTCACCTCATTACTCTACGCCTCCATATTTTCAGCTAGATGTACATACTCGCGCTTTAATTAACTCGGAATGGGGCTACAATTAACGACCAAAAGGTTTATAGATAGTAAAATAGCAACGAGAAAACTAGTAAGAATTCCATAGTGTTATATTTGGTACTTTAAGTAGATATTAACTATCCTTGGTCACATTTTGGGCCTATTCGCTTGGTACTTTTTGATGGTGTTTAGTGCTGTAGTTATGTAGATTCTGCGCGATCTGAGTTATTAGCTAACGCGCGAGTACTACATGCATTACCTCCATTTATAACTCTAGTCTTTGCTATATGTACATAATATACATAGCAATTATATATTATTTATCAAATCGATCAAGAATCTAATTCCAATCCCACCATTACGCTTTAACGATCATCCTTATATTTCACATAACATTAAATTAAAGTTAAAAGATACATGTATACTATTAAAAGTGATAAAGACTTAGAATATTTGCTTCATAAAACCATAACGCTTTTACCCTCTGTTTCCATCCAACTTTCAATATGAAGAAATAAAATCACCAAAAGCTAAAATCATATTATAAAATCCGATATAATAAAGGAAACCCCATATGGAAAAAAAAACTTCATGTCATCCACAACAAAAAAATAAATAAAAACTATAAATGACTATTCCCAAGAGTGCCCTCTCCCCTTATCTCCAACCCCACCCCTAATCACTTTAATGGCCCTCCAATCGCTCCGGTAGTTAAAAAAAAATGAATAGACCCTTTCCCATATTCGCCAAAGCATAAAAGAAAAATAAACTAAAGCACAAAGAAAAAACGGGAGTAGTATAGTGTAGTAAGTATAGAGGGTATAAGATAGTTATCCTGTGCGATAGTGCAAGCAAGATGTGACAAAAAGGCAAGGCATGATATAATAAAACGGTTAATATAACTACCCCAACCAATGCCAATCCCAAGGTAGGCTTTAGAAATACAAAAGAGAAAGGCATAAAGAGGGTACCGAACAAAAAATCACACAGCTTCTTTTCTTCAAGCCGAGTAAACGGATCAAACTATCCCAAACTTTCAAAAAACTAACAGTAAAAATCAAAGACAGAATAAGGGAGTGGTAAAATACACAAAAGAAAGGAAAAAAATGAACGCAACAGTCTCCAGCGAGAATAAAAGGTTTATAAGAGACCCTAGCTTAACCCTGAGAGTTATTACGCTCATGACTGATGGGTGCATGATGGTGATGATGGTGATGATGGTGGGGGTCGGTGCCTCTACCCCGTGTGCTTTGCGCACTCTTCCGACCTCCACGCCTTGGAGGAAGTGTACCAACATCATGTTTACCTATTTAAAATTAAATTAGTATATTCCCAACCTAGTACATAATAAAAAGGAAGGGAAGTCTACCGTCGCAGCAAGCCCTGACATTCTCCAACTTCTCTGAATCCTCACCCTCAATCTGCTCCCTAAGTTCCTCCACAGAATCGTTCAACTCACTCTGATCATACAAACTAGCGTTATTCCTGCTACTCCGCGTACTGAATGTGCCGAAACCGGAAGTAGGCCTAAAAATACTGCTGAGTCTAGACATACTTCCTTGACGTACTACTTTCTCACCAGGCCGCTTGTTTGAAAGTGATGAATTATTTCTAGCAGGTGACGATGCTCGAGTTGTTCGAGTATTATAAGATGAGAGGCTTTCGGCGCCACGGACAGAACTAGGCGTGCCGTTGCTATTGCCGTTGCTGAAGCTTGGATTGAAATCACGAACATCCTCAGCATTGAGATTATTTTCTTCTTCTCCAAGTTCTCCTCCGGTCCTCAACAGCAAGTATGATAGTGCCTATAGAAATTTGTTAATATAAATGAACTCACTTCAGAATATAGATTCGCTTACATTAAACCAGGTCTCATGTCTCTGCCCAGTTGGCGCCGTAAACTTCAAAGACCTGCCAGGCGTAATAACAACTAAACTCTTCCTGTGCAATCCCGGCGGCATCGGGTTATCATCCGTCACGACCCTAACTGCCTCAATAGCTACACTCTTCGCCCTCAGCTCAGCTCTGCCTGCCGTAGTCGGATCCCGTTCACTCCAGTACAAAGTCCTTGTATACGGGTGGACCCAAAAGAACCGCTTATGCCTGCTTTGCGACAGCGATCCACGCCCAGCGTTCCGCGTGTACTTCCATAGGTACTCTCCAATCATTGTCTGGGTGATGGCTTGGATCATCCTCGGATCAGTCTGGGCTTCGCCGGCTACAGCCTCAGGGGCAATATTGAATCGTGTGTCAAGCTCAGAAGCGAAAGAAGATATCGATGACCTACGGGATGTTGGTGAGGAAACCTCGCTCCTAGTAGTAGAGAACCTAGGAGTAGGTCTTGGTGTAGTCCCAGCCTTAGAGTTCGGGGTTTCAGGTCCAATTGCTTTAATAGACTCGCCAACTGGGGTTCTTGGCCTGAAGGTTACATTGTTCCGCTGTGCCAAGGTAGAACTTGAGGGAACTGGCGGCGGTCCCATACTACCAGTCTCAGGTATCTTCTGTTGTGCTGCAGCAATATGTTCCTTATGATCTAAAGGTAAAGGAGGATGTACTGCACGGTTATCCCTTAGACTAGCGGCACTTCCAGGACGTTTAATAATACCTCCGCTGTGTATTTTATTCAAACCGAAGCTATCATGGGAACCACGAGACCGAAGACTTGGTGACTTGATAGATGATCTATCCCCTCCAATGAACATAGGCTCCGAGGAAATAGCTGCAAACGCTGGCTTCTTTCCCTTGTCAATGGTTTTGGCAGTAGCTAGGTTATCGAAGAACTCGTATGTAATATCTGTCTGTGCCCCTTGGTCCACAGCTGGTACCTTAGGCTCCTCAATGGTTGGTATACCAACCGGTCTGTCCTTAATGCCACCACCAAAAGTACTAGCCGAGAATGCTCTCTCACTGGCACCCTTAAGACCCTCGGGTTCTTGCGCTGGGGATCCTAGTCGCCTCCATCCAAACATTGAACCAAAGATCCCACCAGCATTTTCAGGGCTAGGTGTAGTTGGCCATTGTTGCTGATCTTCCACGGTCTCGGATACCTTCTTTGGTGTCTCATCATCTGAAGAAACAGATGCGTCCCTTGTTGCAAAAACCGGAACCGGAACTGGTAGAATTGATCGTGATTTTTCTGGCTCGACTGGTTCTGTGTCTTGAACAGTGATCTTGGAAAACTCTAGAGGCGCCTCAGGTTCAGGTTCAGGGATTGAAGGCTCAACTTCGGCAACCTTGTCAAGCACCACTATATACTCTTCAGGTATGGTCTGTGTGCTTTCAGAAGTGAGTTCTCTCTTCTCATCCATGGTTTGAGTACCCGCAACAGATACGGAAATTGGCACAGGGGTAGCGACAGGGGCCGGTAGGTAGACAATTCTCTCTTCGACGACAAATTCCTTTTCGATTTCCTCCAACTCAGGATCAAACTGGATTCCGGCATCCTTCATGTCTAAGACTGGGGCCGAAGACACTGTCTCCCGTAAGTTGTCCCGCTCCTCCGCCAGGTTGTCACGCTCCCCTTTCAGAATCCCAATCTCTTCCTCAAGCTTTACAATGACTGGCTTAAGCGTCTTAACCTCTTCAAGCGCTTTGGCGAAATCTGCTGCATTCTTTTCTGCCACCCCCTTTGCGAATTTTTCATTCTCCTCGGCCTGTCGGAGTCTCTCTTCTGTCGCCCTCTCGCCATCCTCTGCCGCGCGTAGCCTATCCGCCGCCAAAGCTCCTGCTGCTGCCGCCGCAATCAATTTCGCCGCCGTCACCTTCCCATCCTCCTCTAATGCCGCTAGTTTCACGGCCGCTATTCTTACATCCTCCTCCGATTCAGTCAGTCTCGCCGTCGTGATCATCACCTCCTCTTCGGCTAGTCGCAACTTCTCCCCAGTCGCCTTCCCTGCTTCATCAGACTCGATCAGCTTCGCCGCCGCCAATCTCCCATTCTCCTCCTCCAGAGCAAGTTTCTCCACTGCCAATTTCACCTCCTCTTCTACCTGTCGTAACCTCTCCTCTGTCAATTTTCCACCCTCCTCAGCCAAACGCAACTTCTCCGTTGTTAGCCTCTCTGCTTCACCTGCCGCAAGCAACTTCGCCACCGCTACCTTTTCATTCTCCTCAAACTGTAATAACCTTTCTCCCGCTAATTTCGCCTCTTCTTCTGCTTTGAGCAATTTCTCTACAGCCAAACTTCTAGCTTCATCAGACTCGAGTAGCTTCGCAGCCGCCAGCTTACTAGTCTCTTCCACTTCTAAGAATCTTGCTGCTGTAGCTGCTGCCGCTTCTTCAACTTGAGCTAACCTGATTGAGGTCGCCTGGAGTTCAACTTCTGCTTGGTGTAACTCCTTGCTAAGGTCGGGATGTGACGCAGGAATAGGAATTGGGAGTGGAAGTGGGACTGGGATGAAACTCGTGTTCTTCTCTTCTTTCTCTTCTTCAGGGTCTGATTGAGTTCCAATTTCAACCATAGGCGTCACCGCTTCAGGATCCGACTGGGTGCCCATTTCAGCAACCGAGGCTCCATCAGATTGAGTGCCTATCTCAGCGACCAAGGCCTCATCAGATTGAGTACCCATCTCAGTGACTGGAGTCTCATTGGACTGGGTTCCAATTTCTATAACCACAGGCTTAGGCTCTTTCTCACTTTGAACCGAAGCGTCAGACATCTCGACCTTGGCCTGTTCAGGCTCCTTCTCGGACTGTGTTCCAGCATCAGTGGTAAATGCTCGCTCCTCAATTGTATTCATTGAGATTGCAGAAAATGCTGTTCTAGGTCTCTCCATTTCGCCAACCCCTAAGAATGCGCGAGTACGGTCGAGTTCAGGGTGTTCAAGAATCTCCGGGTACGGCTCTTCAGTCATAACACCACAGTCGACCATATCACGCTTAGTGATAAACCGCATGGGCGGCATGGTATTCTTTGTTGGTGTAGTTGGCATTTCATCCTCTTCGGCAGTCTCCTCATCCTCTTCAATATCGTCACCATCAAGTTCCAGCATGCCATCCTCCAGCTCGGCAAATAAGCTCTTACGTTCACCAGATGTTGACAACTTGTGGCGTACACTATTCGGGGAACCGTTACGCTGGAAAGCACCACCTTCACTTGAGCCTGCAGAAAATGCTCTATCCCTGTTGCTCGAACCCGTTGAGAATGCACGCTCCCTAGTACTGAACATACTGCTCTGGCTCGTCATTCTAGATCCTCTGCTGCGAGCTCTATTCATCTTAAGCTTAAGGCGTTGGCTAGATCCGGCGACAGGAGTCATAAAGTCATCATGGCGATTACGACGGCCGTCTTCGTATACATCGTCTGAATCATCTTCAGTAGATGCGGAAGAGGCAACGCTATCCCGATGGCGGATCTTGCTAAGTTTTCCAGGACGCCTTGAGCCACCAAACGATGATGCGCGTGAAGACTTCTTCTGTATGACCTTTAGAAGGACACCAGATTCGGTTTCGGTGTGTTCGTCTGTAGAGGTTGGGTAGTCATTTACGGGGCTTTCATTGCCAGTCCTGTAAGCTTCTGTCTCTGTCGCAGTGCCATCCTGCTCATTAGCAGTTTCGAAAGCATCTGTAGTCTCTCTTTCACCAGCAGTCTCGTTTGCAGTCTCGAAGGCGGACTCTTCTAAATCATTACCACTAGGTGGGCTTAGAGTATAATCACGAAGAACCATCGACGGGGGGAATGTCGACCTGGTTGGTGATGGTTCATCTTCAGGCGCCTCCTCCCATTCTTCATCGACACGAGCGTCTTCTACCATGGTTACCTCATCCTTGGGGCGTCGAGGACCACCTAGGAGTGTTGTGTTGAAAATGGGCCGAACCGACCCAGATTTTATGAATGATGCTTTGCCCTTCCGCCTCTTGTCGGCACTACTTGGTGGCCCACCAAGAGAATCTCTCCTTAACCTTGCGGTCTCGAGATCATCTCTAGCCTCTTGTAAAAGCCGCCTAAGATCTGCCTTCTCTGTCTTCTCTCGGTTCATATTCGACTTGAGATTAGTAATCATTCTATGTGCATGCTGTAGACTCGACTTTAAGGTCTCAGCTTCTAGATGTGTATGCCTGGGTGTCGGCTTCGTCGGTGAAGAGGGTGGAGAGTGCTCTGGGGTCGTTTGAGCAGGTGCTAAAACGAACGGATCAGAATTGTCTTCTTTATCGGCCCGGCTCTCTAGTGAGGCCCTTAATCGAATGCTCTGATTATGACTCTCCTCCAACTCCTGTTTCAAATCCTCAACCTTCTTCTCCAGTGCGATCCTCTCATTCTCATTCGTAGCTAGGTTCCTCCTCATTGTTGAAAACTCTACTTCATGGTGCTTATGCTCAGCTTCTAGATCCTCAAACAACTTATCGTTCTGATGTTTCCACTCGTCAAGCTCTTTGATAATGCCCTCTTTCTCATGGCACAGTCGTTGAATCTCACCGTGCAGCCGATCCTCGATTTCCTGTTGATCTCTTACCTGAGCATGCAAACCCTGGTTCGATAATTCAAGATCCCAGTTCTCCTCTTTATACTTCTGCTCGCTCTCGTCAAAGGATCGGACGCGAGATTCCAGGTGCTCAGCCTGCTGCTCAAGTTCTGCCTTTTCAATCTGGATGACCTTAAGGGCCTCCTCACGCTCGGACAGTAATGCTTGGAGCCGCCTCACTTCAACGAGGAGACCCTGGCCGAGTTCAGCCGCAAATTCAAGATCGTGTTGGCGAGAGGGTTGGTTTCGCTGGCGACGAGATGGAACTGTGAGTTTTGTAGGTGAATTGGTGCCTTGTGCTTGGAGGTTCGAACCTGAGGGACTACCACTAGAGAGCTGTAACACAAGCTAGTTAGCTTCATCTTGAACCCTCCACAGATCTACAGATCTACCGAGGCGAGGGCTTGAAGGTGGAGAGATAAATTAAATCCATACATTCCCAGCCCCATACGGCGATGTTCCACCACCCATAATCTTATTTGTTAAAACAGCCCTCGCACTCTCCCTTCCAACTTCATTATACTCCTTCTCCAGATCTATGAGTTTCTTCTTCAACTCCGGATCCACAGTGTCCCCCCCTTCCTCCAACTCCTTGATTCTCGCCTCATACTCCTGTTGTTGGCTCAATAGCGCTCTCCCTAAGCTCCCAGCTGTCTCAATCCGTTTATTAATTTCCTGTAGATGTGCTTCGAGTGTCCTCTTGATCTGGGATGGTGACGATGAAGGCAATGAGATGAGGTGACTATCGTGACCCGAGGACCTTTGTGGGGTCGTGAATGGGTCCTCCATCTCGACAGACATCGTGACTGATTCCTAGCTAAGGACCGTCGATGAGCGGTCCAGAGTGGCTAGTGTTTACCACAAAGAATGGTCCACTGGTGCCGTAAGAGGGGGTGAGAGAGGGGTGAATTAAAGAATTAAACAAAGTCCAAAAAAAAGGAGCGACGGAGGGTAGGACTGTGATCCAGAAGGAGAGAGGGTGGATTAATAGCAGTAAAGCCAGGTACGGTAAGAAGGGGCAAGTTGTTGGTAAGCGTGACTGAAAGTTTGCAGCACGTTCCTGAAAGAGAAAGCTAATGTTCAGGCCTGAACTAACGGGTCCGCCGAAAACAACGACAATGTACGGGCAACGACAATTTCGAGCAAACGAAATAATCTAATGGACGAAGGAGAATAACAAAGAACTAAAGGACCGGAATTATTATAAAAGATATAAGAGAATGCGACCGTTAATGATGATGATGGTGATGATGTCAGAACTATGTAGAGCACAGAGCTCTAAGAGTTGGGGCCGCTTTTATCACGTATCTAAGGGAGCAGCCAAGTTTGGGAGAACGGCTGGCGTCGCTATATAAAGTAAAAAGTGAAGGCAAAAAAGCAGAAAGGCCGAGAAGAACGAAATACGGAGGGGACAAATGTGATTTTTATTCCTGTCGACCTGTCCACCTGAGATCCGACTGTCTGACTGCCTGGCTGTTCTGCTGGCTCTCTGCCTGGCTGCTGGTTGGACGCCTGGGAGGCTAGTGAGTAGATGGCAGCCGCTCAGATTCACCAATGTAGAGTTGTCGATGAATGGATTGGATTTGAATTCGTTTCTTCCGGGTCGGTGGCAAGCGATGAACGGAATGAGCAACAGCTGCTGGGGGGGGGGGGGCACTGGTCTGCAATGGCTCACCCGTGGGCTCGATCGGTTGCTCGTTGACGCGCTCTGGCGAATGGCAGTACAAAAGTAGTATGAAACTAAGGCTGCCGCGGTCCAAATATGTTTCGATCTTCAACAAATCAACAGCGCGCGCAACCGGATTTGTGAGGATTGATCCACGTGTGTGCTGTACTACGCAACACACGCGTCTGTACGAATTGGCGGGGCTGAAGGGAGAGGGGCGGCGAGTGGGAGCGGGAGTGGGAGAAGAGAGGGTTGAAAGGAAACTCGTAATAAAAGAAAAGGGAAAAAAAGGAAAGAAAAACGCGAAGTCGTCTGTGCAAAGAGTGAATATGTGGTGTGGGTGGGAAGTGCGGCGCCGCGGGTGGGGGACAGGCTAGAAAAGCTAGAGGGGTTAAGTGCAGAGGCAGAAAGTATTTAAGACAGCAAAACCAAATACTAATAAAGAGAGTAATTGAAGGAGACCTTCTCTAAGCAAATAAGAAAATTGAGAAAACAGATGTGATATAAGAGATATTGAGGGAGGGTGAAGGGCAGGGAAGAAATTCCGGGGAGACGAGCAAGCGATCTCTGATATATTTGGGGGCGATTGTTTTGATGAATGAGCGATTCTTACAAAACGGGATGAGTTCCATCTCTACATTTACCCCTGTAGAGTGCTAAACAACAACCGGCTGTTCTTAGCCAACCAGCCAAAACGATCAATAAACAGCACTCTCGATTAGGACTTAAACCCGATAGGCGCTGTGGCTAAGACAAGAACCCCAGTGAGAGATCCAGTAGCCACAGAAGGCACCAACGACGCGTCCTGATTACATACATACGAGGATCTTCCAGCACATCTTGGAAGCTTACTGTCTAACTTAACACCTATATCATCACTATTACAAAAATCTCAAATACCTCAAACACCCCATTACTTCCAACATCAGCACCAGTACCTTCACACACCCCCCCCAATTGCACCCACCATGACCTCTACACCAACAGATACCCCCCTCTCCCCTTCTTCCGCACCTGTTACTTTCTTCAAACGTTCCAACAAGCCTAAATCCATTCGAAAACGCCCCGCTACCCCACCATCCGATTCATCCGACTCCTACTCCTCAGGCGAAGACACTGCTAAACACGCTATCAAAAAACGTCGTAACCTTAACAAAAAATCTAACGTTATAACAACTTCTTCCATCTCCAAATCCCTCAACACCGAAGCCCTCCCCGTCGCTCGAACATACACTTCAGACTCCAAAACCCTGACAGATGCCAACGACGCTACAAAGACAAACTGGCACAACGAGATCAACGGGTATGAAGCCCCTCCCAAGAAACCTCTAGATAGCGTCACCTCCACTGTCGACGACGAATCTCCTATCGTTGGCGGAACCTATAAGGGTGCCTCCTCATATGGAAATTTCTTGAAGAAGTCCGAAAACGCACCCCCACGTACAGTTGGGCCTATGAAAGCACCGAGTAATATTCGCTCCATCACTGTAACTGATTACGCTCCGGATGTGTGCAAGGACTATAAACAAACAGGCTTCTGCGGTTTTGGAGACACCTGTAAGTTCCTACACGCGCGTGAAGACTATGCCCAGGGGTGGAAACTAGATCGAGACTGGGAGATATCACAGAAATCAGGTGGAAAAGCGAAGAAACAGGAGGACGCGGAAGACGATGAGGAGTGGAAGGAGCTGAAGGATATCCCTTTTGCTTGTGTAATATGCAAGAAGGATTACAAGGCACCAATCGTCACAAAGTGCAGCCACTATTTTTGTGAAGCATGTGCTATACAACGATACAGGAAGAATCCAGGGTGTGCGATTTGTGGAAAGAGGACAGATGGTGTTTTCAATGTAGCTAAAGGGCTAAGGAAGAAGTTAGATAGAAAAAAAGAGCGGGAAGAGGAGGAAAAAAACGAGGAAGTAGAGGAGGATTAAAGCTAAAATTAAGCCCTTTTTCGTGTTCAGCTTATTATAATACCAATACTAGGGAAAATCATAAGGCGTACTTAGGTTAACCATCTCACGAATAATAATAATGTTCCCACAACCATGTGCAAAGCCGGCCTCCACCAGAGTCATAGTAGGCCCTTACCCAACCCTACATGTAACTCTATTCCCGCATAGCATACAGGTATAACCATCAAACAAACTCAACTCTCATTACCCTTCCCCAAGATACGGTTATTGACTCCTTGAAACCTCATAAAATCATACGCTGTCACCAGGTTCAAAATGTCACCTGCCAGCCCTCTCTGTCAAGCCAGAAGAAGCAGTTAAAGCTAGTAAGCTTCTCGACTAAGCACCATTAGTAGTGCAATTACTCTTTTGAGGTGATCGTCGTTTCACTTAAACTACCTAGTGGCATGGCAACCTAAACTACAACAGCCTCGGGGAAAAGATTTAGGCGAGTGAGATCCTATGAGTTCAGAGTACGTATCTATCATTATCCTAAACCCCGAATTCTAGAGAACCTAGTAATCCTCTCTAAAGATTACTACAGGCTCCGCTAAACATGAATTCCTTTATTGCCTATTTGTGTACTCCAGGCTAAATACTGTTCTTAATTATTTCCTCCCACTGACCCACGCTTATTACCACCTATATATATATACCTCTGAAAACTCCGTTATAGAGAACCAGGTGCCAAATAACATCCTTCAAGTCTATGCGTTCCCAGTCCTAATAACAAACATTGTCTTTACCCACCCCTACCCAAAACAATAATACTTACAGCAATGCAAAAACTCCACAATCCCATAAAAATAAACTACAACAGACACCATGATCTCCACCACAACCCATTCATAATCCTTTCCAAACCCACCCAACAACCTCCAATCTAGCCTCGCACTAGCTGGCACCCCACACACAATATTACCGAGTCTAACCCAAAGTAACCCGTATGCAAGTGTATATAGTGTCAGAAAAACCATCTGTTCAAGATGGTGAGCATACCTCCTTCCTGGCACCGGAGTGATAGAATTAAGGATAAAGATCTCACAAAAGGCGATAATAGAGGATAAAATGGCTATAAAAAACTCTGGGAGAACAGTTGGGTAGGAAGGGGTATTGGTATTGGGAAGGAGAATAAAGAGATAGAAGAATGTTGATGGGAAGGGGAGGGTTGTAACGATGGTGTAAAGGGAGCGAAAGAAGATTTTGAGGATGCGACTATGTGTGAGGATGGAAAGGACATGGGCACGAAGGCTGGATTGGATATGTGAATGGGAGTAGGAGAGTGCCGGCTCGGTGGAGATGTTGATATAAGCCCAGATCTAGAGATTTATTAGATTTCAAACCTACTTGAACAATAATTTACAATAATTTAGCCACAGAGTGGTTTAACTCACAGAAACAAGCCACATGTAGAAACACTGTGTAGCCCATACAATGTTCATTAATCTGAAAGGGAAAATTCCTGCATTTCCAGTCCGATACTCGAGGAAAAAATAGGCTCCCAGGATAGCGGTCATATTAAAAGCGAGGATAAGGCGGATAATAAAATCTGCCTCATCAGAGATGAAGTCAAATGGTGATTGGATGACTTCAGTAAAGATATAGCCCTCAGGGGGAAAAGCAAAATTAAGACCATAATCTATCTTTGTGAGTAATAGAGAACTACCTAATAAGGAAAGACATCATCAAATTACCTCTAGAGCTTTCTAAACTCTGTTGACTATCCTGGTTCAACTGCCGCTCCTGTTGAAGCAGTGGAGTGCGTTCACTTGCTTGAGAACCAGAAGGAGTCATTCTACCAAAGGATTCCCAGTTATGAGCAATGATCTTTAGGTGTATGCTAAGTAAGTAGGGTATAAAGAGTGACTTTATAAGAAGAGCGGGGTATCATAGACATAAAGTATGGGGCAACGAGTGATGTAGCGTGAAGTCTTAATGCTAGAGTCGAGCTAGAATCTGTGAGGCTGACTAAGATTTCAGAGACAAAGCTCAGACTTCCAAGAGTAATCTCGGCGTATTTGCAAACGCTCTGATGTTCTCGAAGGGCCTGTATACCGTTTCTGCTTCCCCTGAAGCTTCCCCACTCCTCCCTATGGTTGGTAGTGGGAAGGTAGTGAGTTTTAGGGCACGTCTAGAAGTTATACCACAATTTCCCATGTTATGACGTCCTCACCTCAGCTCTCGTGGCTGTAAGAATCACACGCTCAGTAAGTGGATCATCAGCTAAACTAGTTTATGATATAAAGAAATACAAACACTCAAGTTACACATCCACCCAACAGTAATCCGAAATGGATCCCGTGAAATCTACCATAATTCTAGGAATTGGCTGGCAATCTTGCTATCGCTAACATAATTCCGGTGATGTTTAACGGCCCTGGAGCACAAGACTAAATTTGCCTCATAAAAGCCGTCCATCCGGGTGTGGCGGCATGGGTATGGATATAAGTTGGGTTGGTTGGGTTGTCGCTAGACTCGGTAATCTGTCACGCGAGCTTATGGTGGAAAGGGAAATTTGTGGTTGAAAAAAAGAAAAATAGGTGTAACACACCACAAAGGTTACTATAGCCTTTGAATCATGGGGGTACAGTGACCAGGATTTATTTGTCTACTGAGAAGACAGACAGCCTGGGAATCTAGGGCTATTCGAGTGAGGGTTTGTGATGATTGACCGCCAAGTAGTTGACTAACCATTACATTTGTATGTCTTGGCAGGAATCAGGGCTAGGCTTTATTGGGGCGTTTGTGACGGCTTTTTTACGCCAAGAAATACACACAAATTTCCACATCAAACCCCACAATTGTCGTCCAGAATCTTCAACAACTGCCGCCGACAATTTACGCCCATCGCCAACGACCAGCAACACCAAATCATCTACCAGTTAATAGTTTAACCGCCTAAATAGTAAGTGTGGAAAAGTCATATTCTTTCCTACATGGTTGATCAAATGGCTTTCGCCGTTAGGCGATAAATTTGGCTTCGAGAGGCTAGTGATTTAGGTAAAAGGAAAAAAGATACTAACATTATCAAAACCAGATTTTTCCATCATGCCTGGTGTTTCTGTCCGCGATGTCGATGCTCAAAAATTCATCGAATCTTATGCAGCCTTCCTGAAGCGTCAAGGAAAGCTCGCTATCCCCGGCTGGGTCGATACCGTAAAGACTGGGCACTTCAAAGAGCTCCCTCCCCAGTCCCCCGACTGGTTTTATGTTCGTGCCGCTGCTGTAGCTCGCCACGTTTACCTCCGTAAATCTGTTGGCGTCGGCCGTCTGAGAAAGGTTCACGGTGGACAAAAAAACCGCGGATCCCGCCCTTCCCATCACGTCAATGCTTCTGGTTCTGTTGATCGTAAGGTTCTCCAGGCACTCGAAAAAATCGGTGTCGTTGAAATGAACCCGAAGGGTGGAAGGAGAATCTCGCAGACTGGTCAGCGTGATTTGGATCGTGAGTTCTCTCTTATGCTGCGCTGTTTTCGCTCCCGTCCCCCCTCTAGCCGCTGGGAATATGAGCGGTGTTGGACAAGGGGCTGGTATCGGGGTGGGTTGCTAACGTTTGGCACGCGTTGCCCTGGTGGACAGGTATTGCTCAAACTACTATCGAGGCCGAGGAGGAGGAGGGGGAGGAGGAGTAAAGGAGTTACTTTCGGGAATAAAGTTTCAATAAAAGTTTTTGTGCCGATTCAGCGCATCTCCAAATATCCAATTTCATCGTGTTAAATTTGAATACTATTCTGTCTACAGATTTACTAATATACTAGGGTATGGTTATGTATAAAAATTAGACTTACGTTGACTTAGCCCGTGATCTTATAAAAATACTGATAAATCTACTCATATTGCTCCCTAGCTACTACGTGCCTTCCGAATATCCAGCTTGTTTAATAAGTACATGTAGTTTTGGGGTACATAAGAGTGATCTTCATTATTATGTGACTACTTGTAGTGACCAAGAATTTTTGTAATCTAGTAAAGAGTGCGCCATATCTACCTTTCCAGCTCAGATCATGGGCTTAAGCCATTGGTCAAATATCAGAATTATATTTTTAGCCTTTAGCTAGACGAAACTCATCATATTGTTATAATCCCTTTGATCTAGGGGACTTGATCCTAAGACAATGCACTTTATGGGGTGCATTATATTTGTGAATATCAGTAAAGTATCTCTAATCTACTTTATTTTAGGACCCTTTGACGATTACAAGTATGTACATAGATGTAGTATCAAAATCGGTTCGGTCGTCGTCACCTGATATCTACAACCCTTACCCTAATACTTAACCACAAAAACTTGCATACCAGCCTACAACCTCAATACCCCACCAACCATGAACACCCCTATCATGGCATTACGACCTCCATCGCTCCAAAGAGCCCTCCCAGCCTTCTCCTTGAACTGCGGGGTTCTAGTTGCGCCGCGCCTCCTCAGATCCCCGCAGGTACGGTTCAGCACCAATGATACCCGTGCCCCAGCACCACGCCCAGTCCATGATCCCTCTAGACTCTCCCTTGATTCATTCCTTGGGGATAATGTCCTCTCACGTCGCTCGATCCTACGAACCTCTTCTGGAAGCGACCTTATGGATATTGAATTTCCCGTACACATTGGGGGCAATACCCCTGGTAATCTAGAGGAGAACATGTTCCGTCTCTGCGTCTACTCAACAAAACACAACACACACATCTCGTATACGAAACCAAACAAGGATACGATTCTAACAATGTCGTGTGGAAATGTAGGTTTCAAGAAAGCCAACCGTGGAACGTTTGAGGCGGCATACCAACTCGCCAGTACCATGTTTGCGAAGATGGAGGAACGTGGGCTGAAACCAAAGAATTTGGAGATTATTTATAGGGATTTTGGGCCTGGGAGGGATGCGTTCACAAAGGTTCTGTTGGGGAAGGAGGGAAAGTGGATTAGGGGGAGTGTTAGGAGATTGACCGATTCGAGTAGACTTAAGTTTGGAGGGACAAGGAGTAGGGCTATTAGGCGTTTGTAATGGACGGCTGTGGTTTTTGTGTGAGGGAGGTAGTTTGTATCACAATGCTTGCTTTCCATCTTGAGGGATACGGGCTAGTGAATGATATACAGTTCTCCTGTATCATATTTTTTTTTGGAGGGGAAATGAAAGCTAGAAGGCATTAGATTAGTATTTTTTAAGTATCCATAGTGCTAAAGTTTTGCTTACTGAAGTAATTGGCCGTGACTCTGAAGCTATGGCTATGATAATTATATTCCGTTATAAATTATATCGAAGTACAATACGCTAGACTCTACTTTACATTTGATTACAAAGTTACCCGGCCTCTTTCTACGATAACGATAAAGATTTCCCCCACTTACAAACACCGCATCACTCACTCTACAATGACCTCTCAGCCCCCAATACACATTCCTCATACCCGTCATGCCTCATCAGCCCCATGGATAGATATTCCAGACCAGCGCATAATTTGTATCGAGCATCCCGCTATAATCAAGAATGTCAGCAAAGGCGTCGCAACTCTCGGTGGTGAGAAGGCGCTGGTCAAAGTACTCACCCACTCAACCAAACCATCTAACACTACTAACTTTATTCTAGCTTGCTGCAACAAATGGCAATTCCGGATTAATGCTACGTTTCCGGCCTGAAGACCCAATGCAACCGCCAATCCAGTCACGCACAGTTCCTAGCAGTAGTGTGTTAATAAAGGTCACAATACCGAAACGCCGGAGGAAGAAGCGACGTGATGGGTCAGAGGAACAAGTAGGGGAGGTGACGCTGTTGGAAAAATTGAAAGCGAGTAAAGAGAAATACAGGGTTGAGACAGTGGGAATGATTGAGCGAACTGTTCGTTTTAGAGGTTCCTTTATACACTTCCTTCCTTCCTCCTTTAATTTTATGATAACGTGATTCCTTAATGTAAAGATATGTATTAACCCGATGGGCTACAGATATGGCGAATTATCAATTTAATACTTCACGGTCTCCGTTTATTGATAAGATTAAAGAAACTGTACTCGACTGTAAATGTCTGCCCCCCCCCCCTCATACTAATCCACAAAATACTAATTTATTTTAGATGAAAATCTCCAAACCTTCACCCTCGGCCCTGGCAAAGGCTACCAACCCATCCTTGAAATACTCCCACCACCGTCCTTCAGTAATACCGTAATGCAACATACATACTATTACCGCCAAAACCCTGCTATCAAGAAGGCCCTTATCGCCGGAAAACCCGCTCTCCTAAACCTCCAGGCCGCTCCAAAAACTCTCACACCAATGGTCCATATTTCCAATCCTATCCTCCCCACAAAACCTCTCGACGTTCGCCCTTATGAATCCCTTGATGCTGCTGGCAAAAAGTGTGTTGATCACCTCCGTGAACTTTTCTCTCAAAGGCCTATCTGGACTCGTAGAGCCCTCTTCAATCATTTCCCCAAGAATCTCCAGAGTCTCGTCCGCTTCAGTATGGTTCACGTCGCATATATGTGGCGCGCCGGACCCTGGCGTGACACTTGCGTTGTCTATGGTCTCGACCCACGTACATCTCCTGAGTACCGCCGTTACCAAAGTGTCTTCTTCCAAGTTGAGACCGAAAAGTCGCAACGTGGCAAAGATGAAGCTAGAAAACGAAATAGCCACGTATTCGACGGGAAAAATTTAGTCCGTGATGGCCGTTGTTTCCAACTATGCGACGTCACTGATCCGCTTCTATGCCGTCTTATTGAGACAGATAAGATCCGTCGTAGCTGTGACGTTGTCGATGGTTGGTACCGCGCTAGTACAATGGGGAAGATTAAAGCGATTATGAGAGGCAAGATACGGACGCTCGCAGAGGGGGCTGTTCCACAAGATAGTGAATTTGTAGATGTACTTGAACAAGAGTCGGAATCTGAATCTGAGGAAGCATCTAGGAAGGAGCGCGAGGCGGCCGAAAGAGCAGCGCGGAAAAAGAAGCGTGGCAAAGCAGCTGAGAAGGTAGCTGGTAGTGAAGATACTCCACGGAAACAAGTGAGGGAAGAGGATGATGATCAGGATGTGGATGGAGAGTGGGAGGAAGAGTTAGATGTTGAAGTTCCAACTGACGCACAGAGGATGGATGGGCGCGTTGAAGAGCTTATGATGGAGTTGTTGAAACAGGGAGGTGAACACGCTGGGTACGAGGGATACCTGGAGGATGGGATGGGTGATGATGGGGATTTCGATGTATTAGAGGGGGAGGATGAAGATGAAGATTAGCTACGTAGTAATAGTATTGGTGGGGGGTTTTCGAGAAAAATATATCATTGATGTTTGCCTCAAACGAGTGCTGAATCATGGAACAGTTCTGCATAAAAGAGGTCGCTTAAGATCTCACATTTCTACAATATCATTCTACTATACTAGAGTTTACCAGAATCAAAGTAATAAATATTCCAAATAGTAAACACAGTACCATCCCTATTCACCTTACTTTCTCCACCTCTGCGCAAAAACATGCATCCTATCCATCAATACTGGGAATACACTATTCACGCTCTCCTCAATCAAATTTCTAAAAAACTTTACAGCTTCCTCCTCACTCATCTCCAAATTAAACCTCTCTTTCACCTTCAACACAGCCTTGTCCGGCTCCAACCTAATGTCTGGAATATTCGCATCCACCATAAGCGCAAACAAATTCAATATCAAATTTGCCGACTTCCGCAATGTTGTATATGCGGTGTAACAGTAGTTCTTAAAATTTGCATAGTTCACCGAATTTGCCCCACCCATACCATCCACCATCTCCTTACATAGCTTCATTGCTGGCGCAAACGGTTTCGGATCACGACCAAGTATGAAGCCAAAGTCTGCGTGAAAAAAGTGACCATCGGGTGTAAGTAGGAGATTGTCAAGATGTCGGTCGCCAACACCAAGCAGGTAGGTGATTACACAGTATCCAGCACAGGACTTGACATATGTATCCATAACCTCGGCCTTCACCCCTGTTTCTGTGGTCTCATCTGGATAGTTGTTGCGCAGATATGGGAGGACACCAGCAGCAGGAGCATGTTTACCCTCCTCAATGCTCGCGAGAGAGAGGGAATCGACAAATTGCACGACGCCGGTATACGCAGACGTTGCAAGAATACGATACGGCGTGAGTCTTAGGTCAAGATTTTCTTTACGTAGAAGTTTATCCATTAGTGTTACGATTTGTATAACGAGTTGATCCTGACGAAGGTCGTCGCCGGTTTTGAAGATAATTGGGTAGCGAGCCCCAGTGTCAGTTTTGAGGTGGATGAGAAGAGGGAAGAGGGAAGATTTGAAGACGTTTGAAGCCTCTTTATAGACGCTATTATTAGCACCACGATTCCATCATAGTGATAGATAGAGACCCACCAGGAAAACATCCCACTACGTTAACTCCTGGGTCCAACGGTAATGGAACCGCTTCAAAGCCCACCAGTTCATTCTTTGGGTCCGCCAACACCTGCCTCAGCCTCTCAACTTTCTTTGGTCTACTCTCCCTTAACCCTTGAATCTCTTTCGAGATCTCTCCAATCATAAAAACAAAATCTGCCTGCCGTTTAATCACTGCTCGCCTCTTTTCTCCATCTTCCATCTTCCCCAATTCAACTTGAAACTCCCATGCCACCTTACTAAATAGTCGTTTATATTCCTGATTCGTATCCTCGGTCTCAACCATTAAGTACCAATAAAAAAAGTTACCCAGAGTAGTGTTCATACACGCTCTAGAAATAAGAAAATTCGCTAGGGAACTGTCGCGGGATGCGTCGGTATTTGTCGAGGGTTTAATGCGTTCAAATTTGAGCGCTTGCACAAGCTGGAGGAGGTACAGTTGAAGTTCATCGTCGTCAGCTTTGCGGAGGCGGTCAACGGCGTAAGCTCGAACGGCCATATTATCAAATCCCGGCCCCAAAAGCTCGAGAGCATCGTCAACGTCGATTTCTGTCCATTTTGGCAGGAGTTGCACGGCTTGCTTACTCTCCGCAGCATCACTCCAGGAGACACTCTTGAGGAACTTTGTCAGACCTCTCTTATCTCTTGCTAGGGAGTACCTGAATTTCCACAGTAGGTCTTTTTCCTCACTCGTTAGGTCCTGTGTTGGAGAGTAATTAAGAATCTCATTTAGTTCATCTCGGATTTTGGCGTTTGGCTTTAAGTCACGGTCTAGTGGGCCATTACGGTGTGAGCGAACAAGACGGCGGTGTTTACTCTCAGCTGGGTTGTCACGAGCCATCTCGGGATCATAGACACGCATCGTGAAGCCAAGTGTAGTCCCACCATTATCAGCACCTGGGACTGGTGTGTTTCGATTCGGTCCAGTTGGGGCAGAAGACGCTGTGGGAGAGATACTGTTTCCTGTCGTATCCCCCTCTAAAGCCGCTTCAGTTTTATAGTCGAAATCATTATAAACAACCGGAAAATCGAAACGTGGAAGCTCAATAAATAGGTAGTGATCATTCTTCCGCTCCGCAGACGCTTGTTTATTGATACGTTCGATTTGCCGGTATGCAAGGTTGTCGAGCCACTCGAGCCGTGGGAGCTCGCCAAGTTCGTGTTTTTTTAAGAGTTTTTCGAGACGGTCCGTTTCACTATTTGAAGAGACGGTAGAAGGAGTTGTCGAATCGCTTAAACCGTCAGCTTCGACGCCAGGCCAGAGCTTACACTTTTGACGGCCCTTCTTGAGGTTACTAGAGGAGGTTAGCACAAATTACAATAGCACGAGTAAAACACCTACTTGTCTTTTTCAAACATGCTAACTGTCGTACCACCAAATGGTACTGCTTTCCCGGGACCCGCAAGATCCCATACCGTGATTGCAAGCTGTGAAGATAATGGTAGATTGCAGTATTTTACTGGTACTGTGAGCCATTCCATCCATCTACACCGCCATGTTAACTTTAAGCTCACACTCGCCTACAATGACAGAGCGAGAATAACTGACGTTCGATTTGATCTAAAAGCTTTATAAGATGTCTGTACCGGTACTGTCAACGGTTTGCTATCGGCAAAGAGCTGTACTGTAAGGTAGAGGTCGGAAGAGTTGCTGTCTCGCGGTAAGTTAGCGACTGTGAAGGGGTACTGAGGGGTGGTATGCGTACCTGGTGTTTGAGCCTACATGCTTAAGACTTGGGTCGGAAAGGAGGGTTGTGTATGGTAACGGGGTTCGAGATCCTTCGAGGGAGTCACTGTAGCTAGAGATTAGCTCCAAGTTGTGCTGGGGAGGTGGGGGAGGTAGTTTACATCCTAACGCTCACCTCCATCTTGAGGGAGCGAGAGCTGGCGAACGTAAACGGCTCCATAACTGGGAGAGCCATTTTAGCGAAAATTACTTTGTAGAGCTGGTGAGAAAGAGAGTTGTTGAAGCGGAGTCTGGTGAGGTGAAGTCTGGATATAGGTAGCCCACTATCGAGAGGCTATACTTGGCACGTGATCTTGAATCTGTGACCTGCATGCATACCCGGGTCATAATATTATGTCACATAATGGACTCGCCAAGCCTCTTCCAATCCCGACACCTTTCAACATCTCAACTTCCATAAACACACCCCCGAGTAGCTTCTCCACCCCTATCAAAGCTCCTCCAACGAACACTACCTCCTCAGAAGCCCACCCCACTACACAAAATGTCCCTCCTTGACTCGCTCGGTATGTCCGAGCTTCGCCGCCTCAACCCCCGCCAAATCCTCTCCCAAGTCCTCAACTTCGCATTAATTCTCGCAACGGCATTCATGCTCTGGAAGGGTCTCTCAGTCGCTACAAACTCCCCCTCTCCTATCGTCGTCGTCCTAAGTGGGTCCATGGAGCCTGCATTCCAGCGTGGTGATCTTCTGTTTCTCTGGAATCGGAATCTAGACCTCAACAAGGATCCCGCCGAATTCGGCGGAACACAAGTTGGAGAGATTGTCGTCTACAATGTAGGCACTGCGATCCCAATTGTCCATAGGGTTGTTCGGAAGCATCAGGGAGCGTAAGTACCTCTCATTTCTATAAGTAGGATACGCTCTAACGGGAAACTATAGTAAAACCCCCCTCAACCTCCTCACAAAGGGTGATAACAACAATGCGGACGATATCGAGCTCTACCCTCGCGGACAATGGTACATCGACCGTGAGAAGCAGGTTATCGGGAGTGTGGTTGGGTATGTCCCGTTTGTGGGTTATGTTACCATCATGCTCAGTGAGCACCCTTGGATGAAGACCGCACTGTTGGGGATTATGGGATTGTTGGTCATTGTACAAAGGGAGTGAAATAGGATGTGTTTTATGGGGTGGATTACCCTTCATACCCAAGGGAGGAATTGTTTGGTCAGTTCTTTCTTAAAGCTAGGGTTTGTATTTCACGTATTGCAAAATTTCACGTTTACGTCTCGGATTTGGAGCTGGGTGGGAACAAAATAAATGATTATTTAGATAAATCTGGACCTGGGAAAACTTCATCCCAGATATAGTACCAGAGACCGCGTTATGTACCTGACTATACCTCACTAGAGTACGAACTTATTTGATAAATTAAATTATTTCTCTAGTATACTAGATTATTTATGCACTACCCAGCCCCTAAGGAATTACCAATTTTTTTCATGGGGTATCACTCGTCCATCACAATATAACTAAGTAGAATCCAGTATCTCATACTCGAAATATGCAAGACCTCTAGTTGACACTTGAAGTGGTCGGATTTTCTTTACCGGATTATTCATTCCTCTCTTCTCTATATCTTCTCCTGCTTATACTCCTTCTGGCCATAATGGGTGCCCAGCTCATCTAGAACACTAACACTTGTGCTCTAACACTTATCAATAACAGTTACCTAATCCCAATGCTGACACTCTCTCCCCACCCCCCAACTAGGAAATTAAAGACTTTGGCAGTGGCAGTGGCAGTGGCAGTGGCAAATAAATATTGGTTAATAATATAATAATAAATTTCATCAACACAATAAATATTAGTTAATTTGGGGAGTAGTGATGGAAGGAAAGAAAACACCCCCAGAAAAGCAGCTAAAATATCGAGACTCGTGAAGAGTGTATGAAGGTGACATGACTTGAATCAGGGTACCATGTAGCAAAACACCCACCTACGAGAATAGCTTATGAACAACGTCAGAGAATTTCTACGAGTGACAAGATATGACCTACACAATCCGGTAAGTGCCTTCCATATAGTTATATCAAAATTTCACCAAGGCTACTCTGGCCCCTATGGGGCATCGTGTTTACGTCTGATAAGGTATACCTCAGTTTCGGTTAACACAAAACTACATGTAACACTAGCAATAAACCGACCATTATACCAACCAACCAACCAACCCAGACTAAATTGATTAGAACCCACATAACACGAAACATCCCTATGTACCCTCCTCTAGAGATCAATGATAGGAGAGCGAGGGGGAAACGATACCGGAGTACGTTTCCGGAACTAGAACCCCCTGGCAGAGTTGTACGATTTTTGGAAACAATAGTTCAAGAAGGTGCGGGCTACCGTTTACGTGCGGTGGGGGTTCCGTTAGCCGGTCTACTGTGTGGAACCATCGAAGCAGTTATCAACAGACCTCCAGGCCCCTCTCTTAATAAAATGAAGTTCATATTCAGCTCATCTTAGCACAGCTTTAAAACGATGCAGAGTATCTTATTATGTACTGCGCCTCTAGGATACAAATCCGACCCTTCTGCTACCTTCCACACACCCATCATCTTATCCATTCCATCCAGATCAACGCCTCGGACACCGCCCAAGCAGTTAACTGGAAGGGAAAAAACCATAGCAAGGGCCAGGATTAAATCAAAAATTAAGCAACCCAGAAGGCCCGAAGACCTTTGGCAGAAGCTCAACCCTCGCTGTGCAATGAGGGTAATATCGCATCCGGAAATCTGGCCTACATGTGCGCCGAATTTCGTCGCCAGGTAAGTATGGTTTTCTTAGAGGGGCGCGGGAAGACCCTGATTATATAGTAGTATATTTCTTGGCGCCGAGAAGTCCCTTTTGCCCCCCCGCTTTGGGGTTTGCCCTGAAGGTTTGAAGGCTTGGACTTGACTGTTCTTTTATGGGATACTATAAGATGGTGGTGGGGTGATGTCATGGCTGCGGCTCTGAAAGCTTATGTCGTTACCCCTGTAAGCGTGTGAATACATGTACCTGCCTAGGAACATATCCCCTTCACAATAACCTCAAGTCTTTAACCCTACAAGTTACTTAATAAATTATATCATTCGAATCCATTTTATCCAGAGACATTACGTTGTGATAAAACTTGATCTTGTGTAAGTTTAGGATTGTTAACACCCCCTTTGTGGTTTTATTTATCGATTCATTCATCCATCTCATACTTTTAGAGAAGCAATATACAAGTACCTTCCTCTAGTAAACGAACATAAAGACCCTTAACTTTATGGATCATGTACATTATGTGTGAAAGGGTGTGTGAAAACCGGCAATAAGCTAGGCCCTTTCTATGTCAATATCTACTATTTGCCCAACCTAATTTATCCAAAAGATATAATTATCTTAAAGGCTCTACAAAGAAAGTACCCTATGAGCCCGGTCAAGACAATGATACCAAGACCGTATTATTCTACATGTATATATACAGTAGCCCAATACTATTGGGGGTAATTTGTATGTAACGATACTGAGAATTTTTACGAGAGTATCTATAGCGCCCAAGAGGAAACAAACCATAAAGAAACCTTAGTAACTGACATGTGTACTAGGGAGGTCCAGATAAGAGAGCGACTACATGTAGTACAATCAACAATAAATTATAGATATAATTCTATACACTATATCTTCACAGACAATCTTTTTTCACTACATATCTACTACTACTAAAAACTAATGATTTTTTAAAAAATATCAGCATAACTTAAGACTACATATAGTTTAGCCAATCTTCAATTTTTTAAAAAAAACTCTAAAACCTTTTTTTGTGATTTTGACATCCGATACACTACCGATAACATAACGCTTAGTGTTTTACGAATTTACCCTACTAAATAATATCTTTTTTTCTAGTAAAAATCACATACACATGTACCCTATATATATATATATATATATATAGCATTGTTGTACCCTATACCTGACCCTAATCCCATTTAATTTCTATGGTACATATGCACATGATCGGCTAGCTAGATAAGAATGATAAGGTTATGCCAAGTACGTCACCCTAGAGAGCCTCAGTCCCCCCGCACCTACCTCAAATCTCAACATCTCCAACTCATCCTCAACCATCCATAATAAACCAACATGTCTACCCTCACTGCTAGCAAGATAATCTCCCAAGAACCGCTCATGACCCGTGATGCCAAATGGGTCAAACTGGTAAAGTAAGTCTCAAACTCAACCCTATATTATAAATCAAGAGCTAATCAATATAGAACAACATATACTGACCCCAACGGTATTGAGAGGACCTGGGAATCTAGTGAGCGTTGTACACGTCCCCCTGGGGTCGATTTCGACGGTGTTGGTATTATTGCTGTTCTAGAGAACCCAGGACAGCCACCAGAGTTGCTACTACAGAAGCAGTACCGTCCGCCGATTGGAAAAGTACATTATAACCCCCGCCACTCGGGTTCTTGAGTAGCACTAAAGGTACTTACTGATGGTCCATAGATCACCGTCGAGGTTCCCGCAGGCTTAATCGACGCTGGTGAGACCCCTGAAGAATGTGCAGTCCGCGAACTATACGAAGAAACCGGCTATCATGGAGTTGTTGAGAAAGCCGGTGATGCAGGAGAAAGGAGCTGCTTGATGTTTAATGATCCTGGTAATCCCTCTTCTTTTCTTCCCGTATCCCCAAGCTAAAGTGCCGCAGGCATGTGCAATACCAATCTTCACTTCATCCACGTCAAGATAGACCTCACAGATGAACGTAATAAGAACCCCAAGCAGCACCTTGAAGAGAATGAATTTATTGAGTGCTTTACTATACCCTTGAAGGACCTTTATAAAGAGTGCAGACGCATGGAGAAAGAAGGCTTCGCTATCGATGCTAGGGTTGGGTCTCTTGCAGAGGGATTCGAGGTTGCGAGGAAATGGAAGTTTCTATAGAAGGCACATAGCATATATATATACCACTTTACCTAGTAGAAAGGATAATATGAAGGGTGTAACTCTTCAACAATTGCTAGTAAGCCTAATAAAATTCCCTATCTCCACCCAAGTAACACCCATTATAGATATAGTTTTCTCGGTAGACTCAAGAATTGTTATGGCCTTTTTAGAGTCGTCGTATGCAGCGTCGTATGCACCGAGTGATCTTTCATGATCTCAGCTCTCTAGGCACTAGTTACATGAAGCACATGCAGGAACGTCTATAGCAGGGGTCCGAAAACAGGTGCCGTAATGGCACGTGAAAACCCATTATCTACCCCGCCGTAAATCCCTAGCCTTTCATGTGAAATAATTATATATATTCAAAATAATGTGCCCGTAATTACATATATACCATTAATATTAAAAGAACTTAAGTTATCAACTCGCTCACAAGAAAGAAAGCAATGGGTCGTAATAATATACAAGAAGCATCCATCATTAAAATAAAAGAAATAAGAATCCGCCCTCTCCTCAGCATTACATTACGCCTTAATTTCCGAAAAAATATATGGAAGCAGCACCACACATGCCTTGTAAAACACCCCAAAACTCTTTAAAAAGGCTACTGGCCAGTTGGACATGCTCAAGCTTGCAAACATAACCCACATACTGTAAAATGCGACCGCGAAAAAGTGGTAAAATAGTACCATTGGTTGACGGATGATTCCCGCAAGAAGACCTACAGGGCCGTCGATGCATTGGCCGCCGACACGAAAGTATTCGAAGCAACCTTTTTGAAGGGTTCGGAGACGATCATCTATGTTATATTAGTAATGCAGGGTTAAAAAAAGAAACAATCAAAACGGGTGGTGAGTACAAACCGTTGGCAGCGAATAGGGAGTACAGAGCTTGAGCAAGAATATTGATGACACTTGTCAATGATTTACGGTCCCAGTGGAAACGTGACATCTGGCGGAGAACTAAATCTGTGTCTTCTAGATCAGGTACATTCGAGGGGCTGAGGAGGTCTGTAACAAGGACTACGTCATTGAAGGCGACTGTCATGCCACCTCCAGTAAGAGGATGTCGCATGTTCATTGCGTCACCTAGCAGGATCATTCCGGGTGTTGTATTTGTGCTCGCTGGCAGAAATGAGTTGGGCATACTCGGGAATCGCTCTGCGTCCAATGCAGCTTTGAATGATGGTTGAACACACTCGGGGAGGTCTGGGAGAACAACATTCGTAAGATGGGCTTTAATGCCTCCCTCTGCTGCAGTAGGCATCTTTGGCATGTCGATAAGAGCCCTAGTCTCATGTGTGCCGATTTGATAGAGAAGGACTGGGGGGTTGTTTCCCATGATGACGTGACCATGATTGGGGGATGGAAGAACAGCGTCTTTTAATTCAAGTCCGACAAAGTTGGATCGGACTTGAGGTTTCTTGTTGATGCACTTCTTGCGGAAGTTGGAGGCGTAGCCATCAGCAGAAACAGTGAGGGCACCAAAAAAGTGTTCCTCCAAGTCAGAGCCCTTCTTTTTACAGACAACACCAAGAACCTGGCCTGTAGCCTCATTCTTGATAACATCGCGGACGGTTGTTTCGAGGATAGTAACACTATATCAGGAGGGAACTGTAAGCATTCACTCTAGAAGTTATACAACTGTAACCCAGACCATTATCAGCATGGAGTAGCATACTTTGGAGCCCTTCTCGCCGCCTCACGCAGTTTCATGATGAATTTTCCATGATGAAATGACCTCCCCTCCGAAGCCTTCCCATCAGACCCCTTAGGATAAGGAATTGTAACTCTTTCGCCATGGTAAATACACTCGTATCCATAGACTTTGATCGAATCAATTCCCTCAAGACAATCTATACCATCCGTTATCAACACGCAATTCTAATTCCAACCGATCGAAAGAAAGCAATAGAAGAAAAACGGCCAACTCACCCCTCATACCCAGCTTCTCCAATGCACTCACCCCTCCCGGTTGCAACAACTCCCCAACAATTCTATCGGGTTCAGAAAGATCACGTTCAAGTAGGAGAACATGACGACCTTGCTTCCCAAACGCGGATGCGAGTGCACACCCGATTATTCCCGCGCCGACGATGACAACGTCGTAGGAGTTTTCACGTCGCTTTGTTTTTGTAAGTGAAGACATTGTATTATGTTATGTTACAGTAGCTTGATCGTGAAAGAGCGTGATGCGTAAAGACTGTTTGAAGGGGTGAAAGGGGAGGGAAAAGTTTAGTCGAGGGGGATTGATGTCTTTATGTGGAAAGATGTTACGGGGGGGATACTGTCAAATTCAAGGGGTAAGCAAGCCACCCACCGCTCTCATGCATAATATGGTCTGACACGTGAAAAAACGATGAGCATCGGACCACCGCTACGTTATCGGATGGACGTCGAACGATTCCACGCCTGATAGTTAGAACAGAACTGATGATACCCGTTAGAAGGAGAGCGGGTGGGATGCCGAAGGTAATGTACGAGTACTTTACTTCACATATACATACATACATACATACATACATACATACATACATACATACATACATACATGATTGAAGTGAGCTGCTGTTCACCGCCACAGGATTATAAGATATATCTCTACCTAGAGCCTCTCACCTTTATCGGTGTTTGCGTATGTACATAATTAGCTCATCAAATGTCACTCTCCTATCTATGTAGCTCACAGGGTATCACTCAGGGCTCCACCACAACACAAACATTCATCAAGTCACCAAGTAATAACCTTTGAAATTGCAATAACAAAAACTTTTATCAGCCCCTCACACCCTCCTCAAATCTACCTCTCTATTGCCCCTCTCCATTCAAGTAAAGATAGCTTAGTAAATAATTTCCACTACAACTACCAACACCTACACAATGCAGAGTAGAGCAGCACACCACACATACGCACAAAAAAGAACAAAGGCACCAGCACCCACAATAATTCACCAAAAAATAAAACTCACGTCGACACGTGTATGTGAGACATATGTAGTAAGGGTATATACTATAACTCCTAAACATCAAACACAACCCTCCTTGTATTTTTTTCTTTCTAGTAAGTAAACAATAGCAAGGGTAGGATGCAAGGCAAAAAAGCGGAGGTAAAAAACCACCGGTAAATAACAAATCGGAACCAACCAACCCAGAATCCAATCCAATCCAAACATTAAGAATTTAAAGAAGGCATCAGGCCTGTACATAGTATGAGAGCGCAAAAAAGGGGTAAAGGTGAAAAAAAGAAAATCATAAACAGCGATGGTATATTGACAAAAATAGCATTAGGATATATTGCTTGAGTAAGGGCATTGCAGAAATAAAACATGGGCAATATAAACAGTTGACGGGGTGGGAATGGTGTTTTTTAACCTGTCGGTATGGATATCGCATTAACCACCGTCCAAATCTGCGCGAGTCGAAAATCCCCTCCTCAATCAACAATCGGCTCCACAGGTCGATATAA
Organism: Verpa bohemica; assembly: GCA_033030345.1. NCBI lineage: Eukaryota > Fungi > Ascomycota > Pezizomycetes > Pezizales > Morchellaceae > Verpa > Verpa bohemica. The sequence continues at coordinate 426,315 of JAUFSE010000024.1, read as the reverse complement.
AACTAGATCACCTATGTAAACCGATAGACTTATAGTGACATCAAACACTCGAATCCCGTTTTCTTCCATCATAATACGAATCGTAGACATCCGCTAAAGACTGTGATGAAACCCGGTTGTTGTTATTCCCGTTGTCTACACCCAACTGTGCTCCATTCCTCTCTGCTACGCTATCATTACTCACACCAACTACACCTCTAGTGTTTATCGTCGAGAAGGGAACCTCTCTCTTTCCTGGTACTGCTCATCACCTTTAGGCGCACGTTCGAACATAACGTAAGTTTCAAAAAAAAAAATCAAGGCTGCAAAGCCATCCAAAACCCGCGCTAAGAAAATAAGGAAAACTTACTTGGAGAGTCCGGACCATCGATCCTGATCTGTGGTTGTCCGCCCCTTGGGGGGGAAGGAGGTGGTCTGCTAAAATTTGTCCCGGGTCCACTTTGAGACCCATTACTAGAACCAGGAGGCGAGTCTTCATCCACCACGGACGCAGCGTCAGAAAATATGGTCATAGTGCGCTTAGAAGCGTCTACCTGGATCGGGGCTTTATTACTCTGTACTTTTGGTCCTCCAGATGAGAACCCGTTCAGACCAAGTCCGCTAGACGGAATATTTGACTCCAAATGATGTGGGGTGCTATTATTTGAGAGCGGGCTAGGTGATCGAGACCGGGGGAATTGGGGTGACTCGGGTGAACGAGGCAGTTTCGGCGAGTCAGGAACATTCAATTGCATATCCACAGCGGTATCCGAGCGCTTCGCAAGTGGCGGAGGTACCTGGGGAAGTTTTGGGTTTCCGACGTCGATTGTGATAATGCTGCTAGTGGCGCTTGGAGATGCGCTATTCCCCGCTGACTTTTGTCCAAATGGGATGTTTGCTGCAGAAGGCACCAAGGTGCTGCTAGACATATTTTGGGGAGTAGGAGTGGTTGGTCTTGACTGTGCGACTCCTCCGTAGAACCCTCTTTCTAGCGCTCTGATTCCGAAAAGATCCCCCTCTCCCTCTTCCCTTTGGTTAAGTGCGATCTGCTCCACTTTCCCCTCCTCATTGGCAGCTTTGGCTTTGGCTTCCTGTATAATTTATTAGATCTCATGACATCTTACAAGTCGGTTGTCAACGTGTTTATTTCTCGGGGCAGGGTGGTTATGTACCGCTTGGAACTTTCTCGTCCTGTACAACGAATAGAAATGTCAGTAGCCGTAACCACAAATATAACCACGCACGGAAACATACCTCTGTCTAATATAAAACAACTTCATGAACCCCGCAATAAACACCAGCCCAATCAATGAAAATAGAACAATGCTAGAAGGTCCCTTAAAATCAGTAATGGAACACTAATAATCACAGTAGGAAGAGAGTAAAACTCACGCATATTTCAGACCAAGGTTAAGATCTCCAAACCAACCCATTATAAAAAGATTCTGTACGAGACGAAACTTCAAAAATCAAAGAAAGTAATATCGGAACAAGATAGTCCGGTAAAAGTAATAGTGGTCTGGTTAAAAGAGTGGCAAGAAAGCAATATTCTTTTTCACAAAAAAGACAGACTTTTTTTCAAAAAAACGACCGAATGACGAAAGAAAAAAACGAGCGAACGAGTCTTGTGCACAAGCCTAGCAATGTGGGAATTGAAGAAAGTAAATAGAAAAGGGGTGCCTTTTTAGTGTTGGATGGATGGTAATCCTAGAACGCAGCCTACTAGCTTGCAGATGCTACAACCCGGTTCCTGAGAGAATAGATGCCAAAAACGAATGAATGAATCCCCCAAATATGGTAAAGTGGGAAAATTGGATCAAGGCAAGCGACAGACAGGGTCAATAAAGGAGTGGATAGAGTGGAGTTCAAGACAGAATTAACAAGAATCACCAAGGGGATGTCTTGCTTGCCAGAAAGTGACCACCCTGATACTATTGTCGTCGTTTCCTCGGCGGGTAAAGAGAAGTTGGAACAAAGAGGGAGGGGGGGAGGGGAGACAAAAGGTTGAAAAAGAGGGTAGGTGACGGCCAGCGGAAAGCAGAACTATGTACCTAAAGTCTAAAGATAGAGATTTGTTTATACGCTTGTTAGAGAACAGGAAGGAAACCCGTGACGACGAAACACACGAAAGGAAAGGGGAAAAGGCCTAATAATTATCCCCACTCCCCCCCCTCCCACTCTATCCCTCCATACCTTGACTGAGATATCAATCTAACCAGACGGACGGTTCAGACAGGGCTTGGTGGCGAGACGGCCAGCTACCCGTTCCTAAACGTTCATAGGTGGCGACCAAATAAAAGTAAGGAACAGCACGAAAAGTCCCTACCGAATCAATTGCTCGATCCCAATATCAGAATCTGCGCGTAACCAGACACAAAGACATATCTAACCCCACCGCTGGGAAAAGCAGTGCACCAGTGCAACTGTTCTACATACAGCCACAAGCCAAGATCTATACTTACCATTACCACAATATCCAGACGCCATGAACCGCAGTAGCGAGCACGAAAACGCACAACGGCACGAGAAAAGCTCACGCCCAGTTTCAGTCTCGGACAATCGCAAGAGGCGGTTCCTTCCTCGTTAGGTGGAGGTTCCTGGCTGGCGTGATGCACCGTTTCGGTGTCACAGCAGCGATCCGAGCGCAATCCCTGGGGAGATGGAGCTGGGATAATACTGGGCATATGCCGCTAAAGAAGGTTTCCTGCAGGGGCCAACAACAACAACCGGCTGGGGGAAAATATCCTGTAAAGAAGGGAAAAGCTGAAGAGTGGGTCTTGTTTCGCTGGGCATCCAAGCCTAGGCATAAGAAGTGAGTGAGTACATGCAAGATGTCTGCATATAATTGAACGTCATTCCCAAGCCTTTTTTTTTACCAGGCAACAGGTAGGTACGGTTCGGTTGGTGGTAGTAGTGAAGACAAGTGCAATCTCGAAGTGATGTGTTTATCGCTATATGGACGTGGGGGGGGGAACACTATCAAAGAAGTGATACCGTGATTACTCCAGAGCCATCCTCACTATTACTCACCATTTTGTCCAACACGAGGAGGAGAAAATTTAATTGTTTCACCTGGTAACACATTAGTACGGCTGCGTTAGCGACTTCACGATATTTAAGGGAAGCTGAGATGGTAGGAGGGAAGTGTAACCGCAGTGGCTTCTACTAAAAGAGCCACTCGCCCAGGCAGAAGGGTCAGCTGGGAATTGATTACCTGTCATCTAAATCTAAAAGCTTGTGCAAACACTGAAGGCACACACATATGTACAACCAACCCCAACCCATCCCAACCAGCGAGAGGCCCAGAACATAGAAACCCCCTTGGCTAAAGTACGCGCGTCCCAATCAGGACAAACTCAGGGGACGTTAGATGGGCGAGGGTGGCCGGCAAGCGAGCTCCCCGGCACATACGGGATGATCTATACGAAGCTCTTAGCTACCTACCCTAACCTTATCTAGCTCCTCTCTCTCGTTATCCACTAGTCGCCAAGGACCCAAGATCTTAACTCCCGATTTAGCGGCGCTCGATCAAGCATAGCCAGCTGCCAGAAGAAAGAGAAGAACTCAAATATTTTCCGTCTCTACAGGCATGAGACTGCAAGACTGGAACAACAATAGAACTGGTAATTCAAAATGGAGAGGCCCGAATGCACGTGCGGCACCACGTTGAATGAATTTGGATATATAAAGATTCTCGGGTACGTAGTGGAGATTTGTGGGAACGCGCACAGGCAAATTACGCCATAAAACCAAATAGCGAAATAAGAGAATTCCTAAGTATATACATACCTACATACACACGTATGTAGACCGGAGAACCGGATTTCTCTTCAGAAGACCTAGATCCATCGCCGAGTGCTCTTTGATGACGCGGGACGAGGGAAAAGATTCGCAACGCAAAACCCCTACAGGATATATAGGTTTCATAGGGTATTGGGGTGACTCGGAGTGGCGGGATTCTATCACCCGGGCTATGTCTTTTCTTCTTTTGTTATGACTACATGTAATTCTACGTCACGTCGTGATAAATATCTACTTATTATGTACAAGCAACCACGAAAATACCCCCATTGAACGACACATTAGTGCATTTATAACCTTATAACCTTGATTTTTCCCTTTACTACTCTGTAGAGGGGAACACATCTATAAGTTACGTAGAAATCGAGGGTTGACTTTTGCTTTTCTTTTTTCTTTTTTTTTTCTTTCTTTTTTCTTTCTCTCTCTTTTTTTTTCTACTTTTGTCCTGCCTAAAGTCGCTCATATGGCTAAGGTACCTATGTATGCACGGCAAGAGCAAACAGAAAGAGTTAAGTCAATCATGTGATCAGTCCACGAACTCTAAAGGAGTTATGGATCATTAACTATCTAGCCGTTTAGCCGCTCCCCTGGGCCCTCTGAGACTGCCGATAAGAGAGGCACGTGTTATAGGGGGGGTGAGCGGGGTTTTCGAGACAAAACATATACGTACATGTGGGTATGTACCCTATACCTATGTACTCAAATCTTGGATATGACCGAGACCTGTGTCTCCACAAATAGGGTTGGACCGTGTGATAAGTCGGTGTTATCCGTAGGGGGTTTTTCAATCATTTCCCGTAAAATAAAATTAATAAGGGCCTTGTTGGTAAGTACATGCAGCTTAGTAGCTAAAAATCAATACAGAAAATGTTGATATAAAAGCGAGAAGACGTCGTAGGCGCGACCTGCACGCCCCCCTCCACCTCTCTCTCTCTCTCAGTGTTTACTACATGTGTACCCCTTGCAGCAGGGCTGATAGCCATAGCATAACAATATAACAATGTGGCTTGCCAAACCAGCCCCATGAGCGAATAAACTAACAAAAAACAACAACAACAACAACAACCCCACACTAATTGGCTTAGGGAAATCGATGAAGCGAGTTTCGTGCAAAAGCCCTTTTACGAAATGCGAAAGAAAAAAAGGCTGAGGGTGTCGAGGTGAAAACCCAATATGCAAAGACCAGGATTCAGAATCAACAAAATGAGCCCCTCTCTCACAAGAACATTGCCCGGCATAGCCGTGGACGTATGGTTTGCATCTCACATATGTAAGGTACGAGAAAGATTTGATTTAGTTTGATTAACGCTAAGTAGCCGCGTCCACACCAATCAGTCTGAGCTGAAATCTGTGTCGCTGCGGCCAGTCCCGACCGACCGACGAATCAACAAAAGTAAAGCTGTCCAATGAGGGGGAGTATCGATAAAACCGGCACGTGCCAAAGCCCTTTTGTGCCGAGGGGATAGTGACCGGAATAAGTTTTACGGGTTGTAGTTTAAACAATACTGATTGATTAATGGGGTGTTCACTGTCTGTCTGTCTGCCTGTCTGTCTGTCTGCCCCTCATGCAGGTTAAGGTTTAAGTCATTAGTGGATAGGAAACAATCACGGACGGGCGTGTGGACAGGCGGACTGACGAACGGAACGAAGCGAAAATGACCTCGCAGGCAGATCGCAGGCTGATAGAGAAACGAGATGTCGGTCATAGCGGGTTTCTTGCGGGTCAAACAATGCAGTCGACCTGTGGTAAGATCTTATGCACCCCAAGCGGTATTTTGTGGAGACCTAAAACCTTACAAAGTTCTACTATAGTACATGTAATATATCTAAGATTTAATGTACCATTTACTAAGTACATGCGGTCACCTCTACATCACATATATACCTTAGGGTGGTATAAGATGCACATACATGTAGTTTAGTCCACTCTATAGATTTCACCTAAGACCGTTCTTATATCTACGCTCCTATACTCTATAATGCTAAAAATCTATAGTCTGTGTACAAAAGGCGAGTGATAACATATGACCAAGGTGAGACTTCGTGTGTAACCTTAGTCTATGCGTACGTGACGAATCAGCAATTGACCACTAACTCCAAAACACCCACCTTTGTTCCAATAAAGACATTGTTTTTCAGTCAATATCAATGCACAAGAAGTACATGTACTCTAATTGCACACTCAAAAGTGGTCATGACACCTCTGTGATCCTGGCAACACGCATATAAATTACGTCACATATCAATATGCACACGCGGAGCCTCATTCTGTCCCTCCTCCTCCCCCTCCTCCTTTTTTGCCCTTCACCACTATCTCTCTTATCTCTAGATATCCCTATGAACAGTCTGTTGAATTCTCTGCGTTCAATTGCCCGCTCCCGTCTTGCTGTCAATAACAATCCAAGCCGCACCATGTCAACGTTTATCCTCCCGTCCACCTCAACCACCGTCCAGCTAACCACCGATATAACCCAAGAGCAACTCCTACAGTTCCGCCCTTTCAAAGAATGGTTATCAACACTACAGCACTCCCTCGAGCTCCAGTCCAAAAATCCAAACCATCCATTTCATGATGACCCATATAAACTCGAGTCGATTAACATTCAATCAGTAGACTTCTTTGGTAGCCGCATTGGTTTCTTAAAACTCAAAACTGTAGTCAAGTCCGCAAATGGTGACTCTCTTCCGGGCTCGGTTTTCCTGCGCGGAGGTAGTGTCGTAATCCTACTCATACTCGAAACTACGGACCAAAGCGCGCAACCAGAGCGTTGGGCAGTGCTGACTGTGCAGCCCCGGGTCCCTGCGGGGTCTCTGGAGATGGTTGAGTTACCCGCGGGAATGATCGATGATTCTGGTACATTCTCCGGCGCCGCGGCAAAGGAGATTCAGGAGGAGTGTGGGATTGAGATTCCGGAGGATAAGCTTATTGATTTGACCTCGCTTGCATTAGGAGATCTCTCGAAGGCAGCAGATGAGAAATTAGAGGAGGCGGTATATCCAAGTCCGGGAGGGAGCGATGAATTTATGAAGATATATGCGTATGTGCACAAGGTTGAGGGAGGGACGTTGAAGGATTGGCAAGGAAAGTTGACGGGGTTGAGGGATCACGGGGAGAAGATTACGTTGAAGATTGTTAGGTTAGAGGACTTGTGGAGGGAGACGAGGGATGCAAAAGCCTTGAGTGCGATAGCATTATGGACTGGGTTAAAGATGTGATGCGATAAGATTCTACTTAGTAGCTAGGGGTGTAAGTGGCCTCTGATTATAGGTGGTAATAAGTGGTTATGTAGTTTCATCCTGGGTATAGCATCCGATTAACAGTAATAAAATTAAACTCCACACTACTATTGGCTTTAAGATAATAGGACTGGTATTATTACAAAAAATAATTATTGTGGTTCATCTTAAGGTTGTAGATCGAAACCCAAGTAGGGCAAGCAGCCGGTTGTCCACATGTATGCATATTAGTATAGGGTGATACCGAGGCAGCTGCCTCCAGAGTTGGTCAGGTCTCTTCTTAAAGTATCCCGCGGGGAGATTGGATTTACCCAGTATTCAAATCGGGAGGATCCCTAATTTTATACGAGGAGAGAGATGTTGGTACCCTTTTGCCAGCATTTTATCTGTTGTGGGTTGAGAAAGAGAACTCCCTAGTAGCTGCACTGGATATATAGGAGTGCAGCGTAGAGGATTCTTTAGGTCGGTCTACTAGTATGTCTCTTTATATATTTTATTATTATTTCTCTACCCTATGTGTAAGCTATAGTAGTTGCCAGAGTGGCCTTTGAGCTACTTGTTGCAATAAGTTTGTAGGTACACCTTACTATAGTTTTAATAGGAAGAATTAAGCTTACCATTCGCTACTATCATTATTATGTTATGCGGTATTGGGTATAATGTCAACGAAGTAGGTCTTGGATCTCAGGATGGGAGCGGGTCACCATAAAGCACTCGGTAGCTATGGAAAAGAAAAAGAAAAATATATATAAATTAGAGGTAAAGATGGCGAGAAACCACTCTTTGGTAGTATTCTAGCTGTTTTGTACTTTATCTTAGTACTTTAGCGTTCCTGAATATTTCTTGCCCTTAGTTCATGATCCATATAATCCCTTTTATGTGGCTACGTATCCTTCAAAGGTGTCTGTAATATAGAAGTAGTCGCTTCTATCATAATCATAAGCCTAATTAATAAGCTTATTAACCTCGGTATACTTAAGTATATTTTCAGAAATAATAGTAGTATAAGGAGCTACATATTTCCCCAGTATTTAATTGTAAAAGAAGATCTCTCTGTATGATTCGTCCAAAGACCCCGTCTTATATACCAGCTATCATAATTTTTTTATCCCCAAGGTAGGGTAAGTGTCCTTGAATAGAAACTCTGACTTCTTATGGTGTATTTTCGGGGGGGGGGGGAGCTCTTAGTGAGGAAATAAATTTGTTCGGTTTAGTACATACAAACAACGAAGTCTGACACAATAGAAATTTAAAAAACAGCGAATCTTCATCACCCTCCATTCATAGAGTATAAATAGATCTTAATATAATCCTCTGAAATTTTATAGCTCCTTTGACTTTAATATTTGTTGCTAGGCTCACTTGTGAGAGTGTTGTCTTGCCTTGTACTAAATTAAACCGAATAGACTTTATTTTCTCACTACATGTAGTAAGAGGCTTTAAATTTAGTAAAAAATAATAGTCGAGTTAAAATCTCATCTTTCCTAGTATACCATTCTCGATAAATCCGGCAAGTCAATCATGTCCATCTCGGGTGGTAAGTCCCTAAGAGTAGAGGGTATATTCGGGGCCGTTCTAAGAACTTTAGGTCCTTGGAAGTATGATTAACAGGTGCCACAATCTCAGTCATAAGTACAATTAAGTATAATTAGGCCTAGTAGTAGTATACTCTCAGGTTAGGATCTCCCTATACACTCAAAGTCTAGCAAACAAAAGCAAGGCGTTCTGAAGTTAGGACTTAGAGAAAGTCAGGAGACAAGATAAGGCATTAGCTTAATGTAGTAGGAGTTTGTGGGGCTGATCAGGTTATACAGTAGCCGGCGAGCGGGGTCAAGATTTTATGCGCCACCCAAGTGCATGTAGTTCATTATACTCTATACCACGTGATTATTCATAGGTCAGGCTATGATTAGCTGACACTTGAAAGGGGATATGAATTTCATGAACTAATGAGATTGAAGACTTGGGTGAAACGTAAACTGGGTTATGCCACGAGTGATGGACTATGATTGGGTAGCATAGGTTTTAGGATGAGGAAGGTGTTTTAAGTATCACATTGTCATTTTTATACAATAAGAACTGCTCTGTGAGGTATCAGGACCACTCCACCAGATCCTCGGGGTCACAATCAAAATTAAATTTTCACTCAAGTCAACTTCTCTTGATTCAACTTTATTCCATATCTACTCTACACTCCGCTCCCCCATATCCGCTACAAAAGAAAAATAAAAGAAAAATACTAACGCCATCGTAACCCAAGTTGATAGACAACCCCTAAAACAAAAACAAAATAGAAGAGAAATATGCAGGGTTTTAAAATACAGATATATATCCACTTATTATCAGTATCACATGTATGCAAGGTATAACATCACACCCTCCCTACCTGACTTCAACCGGCTCAACCGCGAAAGACTTTGATCCTATCAACCACATTTGCCCTACAGATAGGACACTGAACTGTCCTCGGTGAGAATTCTGACAACTTCCGAACCCCCATTTGGTCTGCACACCACTGCCAGATAGAAACTCACTGTTAAAACGAAACCCAAAACGACTCAAGTCACAAAAGTGAGTGACAATGGGGAAGTAACATACCCCACAAAGCACCAAATGACTACAAGGTAACAAAACAGTATCTGCAATCTGCCCAAAACAAATCTTACACTCGCAATCCATCACCATAGCCTCCGCTTCTAGCGGCGGCGGCCTACTCTCATCATCATCCAAGCCTTTCGGTGGCTCCCAAGTAGTTCTACCACCTCGAGAGCGTCGAGAATGCCTATTATTAATCCTTGTCCTGCTCCGAACCTCACGTTGTATATGTAGCATCCCATCCACTGCTCTATTGATTAGGTCTTGCTGATCAAGGGATATTGTTTCACCTTCAAGGCTCCCTCGGAAGGTTTGGAGAATGGCGGCGGCTTCATCAGTAGCGATAGCAAGGTTGATGGTGGTCCCATGGAGTCCTGTGTCGGGGAGAGTTACGCTAGCATCTATTGGGGCTCGAACAGGTTCAGGAACTAATGCATCGGAATCAGGGAACCAGACTGATGTAGGTGAAAGGCGACGGCCTTCTTGTTCAGCTTGTTGGCGACGGCTATGAGCTTCCCAAGATCTTTGGAATCTTCCAAATCATGTTAGTCATGCATCCACCATAAATATTCTCAAAATATGACAGCTCCAGAGAATGCTTACAGAGCGGTGACAGGAGAGATGTAGTCCTCATCCTCGGGGTTCCCCCATACGCGTCTAATCTGCTCCTGCTGTTCTCCTCGTTCCCTCCGCTCCCTAAGTTCTCTCAATCGTCTCAATCCTTCACTCGCGCGCCCGAGGATATCGCTGTGGTCATAGCCTTCCCCTTGTTCCGCAGAAGCTCGCTGCGCCCGCGCTGCATACTCGCGAGTTTGTTCTTCGAGTTGTTGTGATAAGGATGCAAGTTCTGCAGAGCGTCTGGCGGCACCTTCGGAAAGATGGGCTAATTCAGTCTCAATATCTTGGACACTATTGGCAAGAGACCAGATTGGTTGAACTCGGTCAGATTGTAGCGGAGAATTTGTTTGAGTGCTTTGTTCACTTTGCGGTTGGGAGTCTAGGATAGGCTGGGGTAGCACTCGGTCGGGTGTTCTAGAGGCTTGGACTTCAAGGGAAACATTACTGTTATCGGTTGTGGCAGATGTGACGGAAGCGACAGAGGACCAAGTACGATCGGTTTCATCAAGGATAGAGGAAACCTCACGACGACTTGGTCTAGTTGGGGCTTGGCTTCCCCGTGGTGGGACTGGTCTGATTAGGACCTGGCTTCGTGGTATGCTCCAGTGGTTGTTTCTTTCAGTTTCGTGTCGGCCTCTTACCATTCGTGCGTGTATTCTATCCAACTCATTCCCAAGGTTTGTGATGTGGGCACGGGATTCAACAAATGATAGCAGGTTCCTCGACTCCACCGGCATCTCCTGATCATCGACTGCTCCAGTAGTGCTAGCCTGTGCATCCATAGATCCTTCACTTGAGGTGCTACTGTATTGCCGTTCTGGAGCAGCGTTCCGGAGAGATTGGAGACGTTGCTGCTGCCGCCTTATAGTATCAATTTGGATTGTCGGTGGCTCCCCTGGGCTAACCGGAGAAGGGGGTATTTCTACAGCAGCATCTCCAACCCTATTAACCGATAGAATTTGGGGTCTCTGTATCCGTCTTGAATTGGCACCCTGAGTTGATGGTTCCTCAGGCATATCAGGCGAAGATGGAGGCGACACCGTTGTACCTCTAGCTCTACCGGTAAACAAGCTTGGGTGCCGCTGCAATCGGTCCTCCAGGTTATGCGAAGAAGGCTGTGTTTCTTCCCGAGAAACCCTACTTAGTCCTAGCAGCGGCCTATGGCCCCGGGCCGGACTCGAGAGGTAGTGTTCCATCTGTGAGAATGCACTAGCAATGGTTCGGCGCGGGGATCGAGGGCCGTCGAGAGCGCTTGAACGGGGGAAATCAGGGATGCGAGATAGGGATGCAGAGATCCCGGCGCGGCGGATTTGACACTCCCAGAAAGCTGTATATATATTTATTATCAAGCACGATGGCGAGATTTAGGCGTCAGCTATCATGGAAAGATAGGGAGGGGTTGAAAGTAAAAAATTTTTAATTTTATAGTTTTTAATTTTTAGTCTCTTTCTCTTTCTTTCTTAGTCGCTATGTATTTTAAGGTGATATATATGCGACAGCTCTTTTGAGGGGAAGAGGGGTGTGGAGGGGTAGTAGTAGTATTGTGGTGATGGTAGTAGGAAAGGGGAGAGGATAGGGAGCTACCTTTGCAGTGATCGCAGTAATAGCTGTAAACACGCGTCTATCAGTGTCGCTCTCTCTCTCTCTCTCTCTTCATTTCGTCAGGGCTCAGTAAGGGGGATACTCACGTCCATCTGGTCCCCTGAGGAACGTCGCCAACACCATCAACATAAACGTAGTAGTTCTGCGTATGAGGCCTATGATCTGAGCAAGCACAGCACCCTGGGATACTGAGCACACAACGGGATGCATTCTTATGGGCACATGCGAGTGGCCTCTGACTGGGTGAGAATGAGGCCATGATCGTTAAGGAAGCTTCCACGGAGCTACCAGTGGCAAAAAGAGAGAGTGGTGTAGTAGATAGACGAGGATAATGTATTGTAGGTTTGTTGGGTGGAGGTTCGGCAAGCTCTCGTGGATGTCGTGCAGTTCAGTTATGCATGCATTGCAGGAAGAAGCAGCAGGGGGGGGGTAGGTGGTTGCTTATCGATAGATTGGTTGACTTACCTACTTACCAGGGTCACAACTTTCTCTTCTGCCGAGATTCGGGAAGGAGAGAGAATTCCTTGCAAGAGTAAGCATAGTATGGACAACTGTGGCGAGGGGTTTTCTTATGTTTTGTTATATATATACGGGCGATTAGTTGTGAATGCGATGACGGAGAGTGGAGATGACCTTCTAGATAGAGATAGGGCTACGATGATCGGGATGATCTCGAGATGGTCTACTACGATGGAGGAAATGATTTGCTGATTATGGAGTGGTACTGGGGGGTGTGAAAGTCCTGATGAGGGGGAGTAGAAAATTTGTCATCCTGTCGCCTGCTATGTATCCGAATTGTTTAACCGATCCAACGTTTTGTTTCTCTTCGACGAAGATATCTCTTCTCTCCTCGATCTAAGATAATGTGCATGTCTCACAGGAGGGAGCGTTGGTGTCACCACATTCATTCATTGTACAACGTTGGGGATGAACCGAGTGACCGGTAGTGAAACTGATGCTATGAAGTGCGGCATTTGCCGAGACAGAACAGCGGTGTTTAAGACCTGTAACCGTTAGAGTGGATTGTTATTAGACCTTGTTGACCACTCCTGAGTCCTGAGTCCTGACTCTTTGTCTATTTTTTTAGGAGTAGAGATTAGATACAGAGTTTGATGTTATGGGTATCCCCAGGGCTAGGGTTTGCTCTACTACTTCTTCATGAGGTGTTGTACCCTCGGTATACTATAGAACCACTCGTCACCATTACTGCCATGCCGAGGAGTGAGCGAGGTACGAAAAACAACGACATACCCTCGGACGCGATTTTGTGATTAGGGGACTAGTAGTAGTCATCTGGCGCATATAACCGCATAACGCCGACCCCTCCAAGAAATGCACTCATGACATGCTTCTGCGGGCCCGTTTTCAACGTGTCAGAGAGGATTCTCGGGATTGAGATGCAATTGTGAAACTATCGTAATGAAAGACATTTCCCACTTCTATATACCTATTTACTTGCAAGATAAGAGGTGATCTAATTACTTGCTTTCGAGTGATAACTCATGACGATAATTCCCAATAAGGACTAGCGTAGACGCGTAAAACGCTTAACACGTTGTAAAGCGTGTTAAATTCTTTGGATTCTTCAACTTCATTGTTCATCATCCAACAAATCCATACTCTTCGGGTCTCTTGCTCCATTTTCAGAAAGTAGAATAACAGCTTCAAGATGGCGTCATCATCGGGAATTTCAAAAGATGTAATCGATACCTTGATGCGTGCTCCTGAGTAAGTGTCTAATCTGTCATGGAGAGTAACTAAGCTAATACGCAGGGTCCTTATCTCTCCATAGCTCTGAAAGAAAATACCTGAACCCTAAGCGTATCCACTCCGACCATGTAGCAATTCCACGGTTCATAGTCGAGGACCGAACCTACCAGCAGCAGTTCTCGGCTATGTATTTCCTCCGGCTCTCTAAGCTCAAGCCTGTCGTTGAAGAAGCCGCTATGGAAGCCTGGGACAACAAAGAGGTCTCACCCATTCTCCACTTCCTTATAACTCATTACTGATCCCCTGTGTGTAGATCGTTGGTGAACAGGTGTCCCACTGCGACCGCGTCCTCGATGTCCGCCAGGGTGAAGTGTGCTGGATTCTTGGTACAGTATATATGGATATGCCACTCAAGCCAAATATCCTTGACGATATAACAAAAGATCACTGGATTGTGGCGCCGCCTGCTCGGACAAAGTATACAGACCCCGGAGCAGACCAGATTATGCTTGAGGATGAGAGTGGAAGGTTACGGTTAGTTGGAGAGAAGTTGCGGTCCTATAACCTGGTGACGGGGTGTGTTATTGCTGTTGTGGGGAGTGAGACCTCGGATGGTGATTTTGAGGTGCTTGATCTGATTATCCCTGATTTACCACCGCAGAAGGAGATTCTGGTGAAGAAGGAGGGAAAGAGAGGGAAGGTGGTGTTGTGTAGTGGATTGGGGTTTAGGGGGGGTATGAAGGAGGGATTTGAGACTGAGTTATTGGTAGAGTGGTTATTGGGTGAGCTGGGTGACCAGCAAGAACAAGATGGTACAGCAAGAATAGCACGTCTCATTCTCGCTGGTAATTCGCTCGGGGCGCCACTAGCTGTGCCTATCATTGTGGGAGAGGAAAGGACGAAAAAATATGGTTACGATTCATCGACATATAACGCCTCCCCTGCACTTGCGCTTGATAATTTCCTGTCACAACTTCTACCGTCGCTGCCAATCACTATCATGCCGGGTGAATCAGACCCTGCCAATGTTTCGCTTCCGCAGCAGCCGCTACATCCAGCGATCTTTCCGACTGCGAAACAATATAGTGAAAGCACCTTTGATAGGGGTACTAACCCATGGACCGCAGAAGTTGATGGTGTTAACTTTCTTGGGACATCTGGACAAGCACTTGATGATGTCTACAAGTATGTTGAAGGGGATGACCGGTTAGGCATGGCAGAACGGCTGTTAAAGTGGAGAGTTGTGGCGCCAACTGCACCGGATACATTATGTGAGTATAGGCGTTCTGAAGTGTGTTCTATTTGGCGAAAAGATGACTGATATTAATACAGGGTCCTACCCATTTCATGATAAAGATCAATTTGTAATTGAGGAGTGCCCACATATTTTTTTTGTGGGAAATCAGCCAGGGTACGGGAGTAGTCTAATTGAAGGCATTGACGGGCAAAAGTGTAGGGTTGTGTTGGTCCCAAAGTTTGTAGAGACAGGGGAGGTGGTGGTGGTGGATTTGGAGACGCTTGAGGCGGAGGTTGTTAAATTTGGTCTTAGGGGGAAGTAGGGAAAGAAGGAATGGCCGGTAGATGAGTGATAGATTTAGAGATACACGTAAAGTTTAATGTTAAGAACCATGGATACGATATGTAGCAGATGAGGATTATGCCTTGGGGTTTGAAGGGTTGGAAGATGGGGTGTATTTTCTCATTGGGCAGTAGTATCACGAAATATTCCCCGAACATCGATTGGTTTAGCCGTAGTCGGGTGTATTCTAGCATTTGCTCCCACTGTTTTCTCATGAAGCCTTTGGGGCGTTATTGAATTTTTGTTTAAAAGAATTATAGTCACAGCTTTAGTAGGTGAGATGTCTTGGTACTGTCGAGTGATCTCCGATGACTGATATCCTGACTGTACTCTAAAATAGGACTCGCTAGCCTAAAAATTCTTATCTAGGGAGAGTGTGTTATTACTTGGGATTAGAATCGGGTCTAGTTCTGCTGGGGTTCAATTCCCGGTAGAATATCTAGATTCTCACTATGAAAACTCTAGAACACCTCTTACTCTTCTAGTTTCGATAATAGGAGGTGTTCTACCTCGGTTGTTGATATAAATCATGGGGTTGACCTAGACTAGACGTTTAGTAATGTAAGTTCAACGACACGCTGATCGTCATAGCCCTGCAACCCTAAGCCACAAGTTGCCTCAACTTCAACTCCAATCTCTAACTTCAACACCAGATAGCACCCCAATTCGCTCAATTGCACCACAAAAATGGCAGCAAGAGTACCACTGAAGCAGCTATCTCGAACCCCCACTTTCCCTAGCACATTCTTCTCCCAAAGACTCCTTGCTACACGATCCCTAGCCACCATAACCTCATCGTCACCTACAAACACAAACCAAAATGGTACAGCAATTGTCCTCTTGAACATGGGAGGGCCTAGCACAGTGCCCGAAGTGCACGATTTCCTATCTCGACTTTTTGTACCACCCCACGCACTCCACACCACTCTAGTACAAAATTAACAGTCCCTTAAAGGCAGACGCAGACCTAATCCCACTCGGCCGACTACAGAAGTACCTTGGACCATTCATCGCTCGTAACCGCACCCCAAAGATCGAAGCCCAGTACTCCGTCATTGGAGGCGGCTCCCCAATACGTCGCTGGTCAGAGCATCAAGCTTCAGAGACTTGTAAGATCCTCGATAAACTTCACCCATCGACAGCACCACATAAACCGTATGTTGCATTCAGGTATGCGGCGCCGTTGACGGAGGATACATTTCTTCAGATGCAGAAGGATGGGGTTAAGCGAGCAGTAGCATTTACGCAGTATCCGCAGTACTCGTGTTCAACCACTGGGAGTAGTCTTAATGAGTTGTGGAGATTGGCAAAGAAATATGATCCTGATGGTGTGATTGAGTGGAGCGTTATTGATCGCTGGCCCACGCATAAGGGGCTTGTGGATACTGTTGCGAAGCATGTGGAGGATTCTTTGGAGACTTATTCGAAGGAGGATAGGGAGAAGGTTGTGTTGTTATTTTCAGCGCATAGTTTGCCTATGTCAGTTGTTAACAGAGGTAATTCCATATGTAGAAGAATGTGTTGTAGGGGTCTAACCTTTTATTACAGGTGATCCTTACCCTGCAGAAGTTGCGGCAACTGTGTATGCGGTGATGCAACGCCTCGGCTTTAAAAACCCTTACCGCCTCGTTTGGCAGTCGCAAGTCGGCCCCTCACCCTGGCTTGGTGCACAGACTAGTAACACTGTCGAGAGCTATGTCAAGAAAGGAGAAAACAACCTACTTCTGATCCCCATTGCCTTTACTTGTAAGTTTTTCTCTGTTCTCTGCTAATCAAATCTATGTTAACTCCCACCCCGTAGCCGATCATATTGAAACCCTCCACGAACTGGATCTTGAGATAATTGCCGAAACCAAGCAACCGGGAATCAAGCGTGCAGAGTCACTTAATGGTGATCCTATGTTTATTAAAGCACTAGCGGATATCGCACATGAGCATCTGAAGGATGGGGCTAAGACAAGTAGGCAGCTAGGGCTTAGGTGTCCTATGTGTGTGAGCGAGAGATGTAGGGAGCAGAAGAAATTCTTTTCGAGACAGAAGGAGTTGGAGTAGGTACTAGAGGGTTACTGTTTTGACTAGGGGAAAAATAATTCCTGGTGCATGGAAAATTCTACTTGCAGGTGCTAAGTGGGATATATTTCTGGGAAAAGTCTTATTTCAAATTAACCAGATTTGTGTATTTTCGTTTTCCCATATGGGCCATGAGACATCACTCGTTCCTAAGTTTCTTCTTAGTGAAGTAATAGAGAGGAAGGCGAGTAGATTCTGACTTAGGAGTGCTTGCTCTAGCAAGTGCACCTCTGCACCTTTATATACGAGCCCCTGGAGGCAAGCCTCCTACATCATAAACCTAAAACCTGCTTGTACCTGTGTCTCACCTATTCGATACCATATACTAAAATATTTAGATAAGGTGATGGTGGCTATAAGTGGGAAGTCAAGATGCTCAACGGAGGCAGTTGCTACATGTAGCTATGGCCTTTTAGTTGAGAGAATCCCGCTACCTATAGCATTGAATATATGTATAAACAACCATAAAAACCAGGTATATAATATATAGACGAATTTAGGGGGTACTTTGGCAATTAAATTAAGTTTTGTATACTTGACGTCACTACAATCATTGACAAAATTTAAGCGCGCTCGCCAAGACCAGTAAGCGAGCTGCGGCTCAAAATATAGCTGAGGCTTAGTCACCACCTAACCTCTTGAACATTCACGCGATCTATATCATCCAGTAAGTGAAGGTTTTCCTACTCAACCTCAACCCCGAGTCCACCATCGCATCACAAACCACCCTAATACCAAATAACCATCTTTATTCACGATATTCATTCATTCATTCCTTGATCTACAATGCCACCTCCCGACCGCGCCCCAACCGGCAAGATCGTCTTCGTTGGCAACATCCCCTACGGTACACTCTCACGCTCTCTCACCTCCAACAAAGAAACTTACTAACCTTCCCTAGGTCTAACCGAAGAACAAATAACCGAGATATTCTCTTCTGCTGGCCGCGTACTCTCATTCCGTCTCGTATATGACCGTGAAACCGGTCGTCCCAAAGGCTTCGGTTTCGCCGAATATAGTGACCAAGAGACAGCCGCATCTGCCGTTCGCAACCTCGACAACCACGAGATTATGGGACGAAAGCTACGTGTCGATTTCAGTCACGAAGGTAATGCACCTGATGGAATGGACGATATGGCACCGCCGCCTATGGCAGTCGGGGGAGGAGGAGCATCACAACCCCCAGGGGGTCAAACTTTACCGGTCTTGCCCCCCGGCGTGGATATCCCTGCTGGCCTGAATGCGCCGGATGCAATCAGTAGGACATTGAGTGCGTTGAGTCCACCTCAATTATTAGAGATATTGGGTCAGATGAAGAGTTTGGTTGCCACTGAGCCCTTGAAGGCTACTGAGCTGCTGCGTCAGGCGCCGCAACTAAGCTATGCGATCTTTCAGGCGTTGTTGTTGATGAACTTGGTTGATACTTCGGTGCTCACACAAGTCATTGAGAATGCGGCAGCGCCTGCACCGGCTTCTGTAGTTGCTGCTGCACCACCGCCTCCTCCACCGCAACCGCCTGTAGTGCCGGTAGCCACTCCACAGCAGTATAGTAGTTATCATCCGGTTCCAACTCCACCACAGGGATATGCACCGCCGCCACCACCGCAACAGCAGCAAGCTCCGAATGTGGTCCATGCGGATCCACAGAAAGCGGCTTTGATACAACAGGTTTTGAGTTTGACGCCAGAGCAGATTGGGGCGTTGCCAGCAGATCAACAGAGTCAGATTATGATGTTGAAGCATCAGATCTTGGCTGGTGGAGGGTTCTAAGTAGTTTTGGGGTTATTCTTTGGGGATGGTAATATTGTGCTTGAAATGGCGCTTTTGGGATAACTGGGGTTGGGGGATAGAAGACTTGAGTTATTGACAAGATTGTATTTTTATATTGTACCATGGGCATGCACTTGGCTTTGACTTATTCAAATGGTTGATGATTGTTTTTTATATTTTATATTTTTTTATTTCTACTTCACGAATCCTCAGATTGGATGAAAAAAGGGTTTAAGAGAGAAAGAAACTCTGGGTTAAGGGTGGATCTTGTAATTCTGCTTCGGAATGAAAGAGTACCTCACAGAAAACCAAACTATACAGTGCATCGCGTGTGCTTTAAGGCCCTTCTTTTGATAAAAAGCGCAGTGCTTAGTTGTAATTTGATGGCCAGAATGGATACGCCGGGGCCCCATTTGCTGAATAGGTCTGGGTCCTGGTTTTTGGTCGTTTTGAAGTAAGTATAACAACAATTGGGATTAAGCTTTCAGTCCACTGGGCCATTGAGCCTGCTCGATGTTCTTCCCGAGTCAACACCCTATTCATAAATGCATTGGATGGATAATCGGGGTAAATACTTGCCCGAGGGTTCCTCCAACTGGTGAGCCATCCTTCTATCGGGGGCTTAGGTTCTGGGTTTCTAGGTATCTATCAATCGTAGTTAGTTTAACCTTAGTATACTGAGTCGAGACTCTGGAGTGCATACAGGACCAATTAATTTCTTTGCTAGGGTCGCTAGGAAGTTTGTTGTATTTATTTTCGCATCTCCATTCGTATCATCCGTCGGATCGGGAAGCTCTTCGGTAGTTGCTTCAACATCTCGTACACTTGACCTTAAGGTCGTTAGAAATTCATCTGCATCTACTCTCATTCTAACCAGCATTGCATCTGCCTCCTCAGCTGTTTGGGGTGGCGGGGGTATTGAGGTTCTAGCCCGTAGGGAGCCTTCTGCACATCCATCGACGGCCATAGCACAAGCCTGGGCTAATGACCCTCCAGCCTCTAATAGGCTCTCCGCACCATCTATCTGTTGCATTACCAAACTTTCACTGATATTCTGACGATCCAATTCCTTATCGACGGGGTACCACCCCTCCTTTCTCCCATACTTGCCGAAGTATCGGTCAAAATCTCTACCAGCAGGAGCATTCATTTCTGGGAACCTCTCGTCCCGAGATTCATACACTTTCATTATTCTCTTCAACACTGCCCATTGGTGTCTCCTTTTATGAGACTCGATAACAGTACTCCAATTTAAAGCCTTTGAGTCGTATTCTTGGATAAAATTTGCAGAGTGTCGTTGCTCTTTATCTATTTTCTTTCTTGCCCATTCTCTCAACTTACTAGTAGCTTCAAAAAAGTTCCAGTGCCTTTCACTCCACTCCCACATTTGCTGAAAATCTAGTCCAATTTTTGCCGCATCTCTAGCCGCTTCCTGCCTCCTATAAAAATCTTGAACTGCCCATGACACGCTTGGACCTGGATAGCTTCCAAAGAACGTCTTGATGCTTGGAAATTCCGTTTTTAGACCATCTTTTTTGAACTTTATTATAGCCTTATGGAATTCTTTATCTGGAAGGATCTTGTAAATATCTGTTGGGCTACCCCCCCTTGCTTGATTATATTCCTTGTCCAAATAACTAGTAGGTCTGAGCAAAAGTGGACTAGACTCTTCGCCCCACTGCAATTTCGTCATGAACTCCTTGTGGAACTCAGAAATTTTCTGCGTCTCGACTAAACATCTTATAGAGGGCTCCATTTTAGCTTCGATGTCATGACGTCTTTTGAGATCTTCTAGGTCCTTTTCTAGTCCACATTTAAGAGTCTTATACCAATATTTATGCTCTGGACCTAGAAAACCACCCTGTTCTTCCAAATTTGCAAACTCAGAGAGGCTTGATGGGGGGCGAAATACTCGCAGAGATACACCATTCCAGCTGAATGGTGGATTGGATAATGCTTGATGGATTATGCCTGGGGATGGAGGCTGATGGTAAAGAGGGGGTGGGAATTCAGGAGCGGGGACAGGTGCAGGGAATGATGTAATGAGGTTATGCCCATTGAATAAAGGCATTCGTTCCTTCTGAGGGTTGAATTCCGGGTATTCTGAGGGCTGCTGAGATGAGAAAGAGTATTTCAGGGACACGAGGGACTTGATCCAATAAACGGAGTCGGAGGTATCGATATTGGTTCTGTAGTAATAACGGAAGAGGTGAATGAGTAATACGAAATAGTAGATAACAGAAAACAAAAGAAGAATAGGGTTTTGGGGGTTAATGACTCTGGTATGTCTACTATAGTGATAGAAAGGTGGTGAGTGGGTGACTTCCTCTAAAAAAATATATAGAAAGTACACGTTGACCTATATCTACATGTAACCAGCTCTTACCTGTCATGAAGTATTAGACCCGTAAACGTCACCGTAGCTCACTCGATATAAAGAAGCTAAGCCCGATATTGACAAAGCACTAACACTTTAGTAGGTCTGTAGTGTAAAGGGCTATCATAACTCACTTGCTACATACTTATACATCGACTATAATGCTTAAAATTAGAGTGCTATCATATAAAAGTTTAGTTACTCAACATTAAATCATAAACTCAAAAGGTACCAATTGCCTTCAAATAAGGAATCGCAGCGAGCTTGCTGTTCTAGGGATAGCTCAATACCCCCAAGCTAGCTGGTTTTCGTCCAAAAAATGCGACTGAACCCTAATTGAGCAGATAATTGCCATGCTACTTAAATATGTAGCATAATTTATATCTTTACCTCACCCAATCCCTTTGTGGTGTAGTTGGTATCACACCCGGCTGTAATTGATTGCTTACCGGTTGGTCACCAGTTCGACTCTGGTCGAAGGGACTTCGCTTTTGCAGGCCTGCCTAACTGTAGCTGAATATGATAAAAAAATTTTAAACCCCCAGTTTTTTATTTGTAATTTTATTTTTAGTAAAGGCCTAGTCTTAGTAGGTTGTGGATCCATAGTGTAATTTTGAATATAGGGGCCGACCAAACTGGTACAGGTGCCTCTAAAGTGCCTGTTATTACTTATTTCTGCTACTAACTCTACACGGGTAGTCGTATCGATCTAAGTATCTAAGTACAGTCATGTCCAACAAATTCCCAGTGCCCCCTATAGCAACGGCAAACTCACACAAACCTCAGCACCACCACAAATGCTAGTATTAATGTGAGAATATATTTGAAGACTAAAGGGATTATAGGGATTGTAGAGAATATAAATTTATAAAAAAGGACCAAGAAAGTCTCACTTTGGGCGCCCTTTACCCACCAAGTGATGTGGTCCCCACTAAGTCCTGTCAGCCAAGTACATACACAATACCTCTCTTCACAGGACTTTTATGGTTATTGATGTACTACCTTTTCTATGAGGGGCTCCAGGAATTAGTTGAGCACAGCTGTACCTTGGTATGAGCTTATGGGGGTTGACTCTCAACAAATAATATCGGTAGGCAAATTACTCTACCGACAAGGACACCAGACAATTGATGATAACCTTGGCTCAGGGTCTGTAGTTCGACTCCTATAGAGAATTAGTTCACTAGGTGAACGAACTCTTTTACCTTTATTGCTATGGGGAGGGGGGGGGGGCTCCGGGAATCTTTTGGACACGACTATAAGTACATTCACCTAAAGGAATTCTTGTATTTAAGCTTATAAGACACTAATAAACAGCACGTGCTTTGATTCACGCTATGCTGTACATCAAAAGAAAACAATCATACTGCAAGGGGCATATCCCATTAAATAGGAGCCAAAGGTGTCCGGAATAGAAACAGAAACAACCAAGTGCAGTTATCTACAAATACAAAGAATAAAAACCTTCTCGCACCTACTGGGAAAAAGGGTACAAGAAAAAAGAAAAAGTATCTAAAAGAAGGTAACTGATACTCTACAAACACCTATCCCCCTTTTCGGCCAGCAGGGTAGCAATCCCTTACCAAACTCAAAAAACGCCGCCAAACAGAAAGAAACGCAAAACATGAACAAAAGCAAATAACCAACCCGCAAAAACCTAAGATTACGAATATGTCACTCACCATTTCCCCTGAATAGACTCAGCTATCCTCTATGATGCGAATCGACATAAAGATATATTATCTCCCACCACCACCTCTTGCCTCCTACGAATACCACCCAGTAGCACTCGTCAACTTCTGCTCCTGAGCTCTCGTCGGTATCATACTCTCTGTGATATCAAATATCCTTTTCATCTCCTGCCACTCCCACATGGTCATTGGAAAAATAACCTGATTCCGGGTTATACCATTCTTCTTATGATCATCTTGAGAGGGGGGATCGGTGCAGTCTGAATACCATCAGGTTAGTACTTCACTCAATTTCCTTGAGTCACTTGGTAGGGGGGAGGGGGGCATACAAATAACTGGGAGCCCATATTCATCATCATGCACAATCGTAATAAACCCATCCTTGACAAGGAAGGAAAGGTAGAATATGTTCTCAATTGTTTGGCCGAAAGAATTAGGGTTTATGACGAATTTAAACAGGTTAAGACCATCTTCATTGTATACTGGGTTTTTCCGGAACGTTTCTTTAAGATCGTCATAAATTTTCTTTACGAGAGTACTCATAGCACTGGCACTGCTCTCAGCTTTAGCGTTTGGATCTTGCGTGACCTCAACCGGACGAACCAAATTCGCATTATCCCGCCTCAACCCTTGTCGACGAGCTTTGATGACTCTAACCTTCTTTGTGACTGAGAGAGGTCCTAGAAGAAAGTCAATTGTCGCTGGTCGCTTGTTACCTTTAAACGCCGCTTCCCTCCCAAGGTATGCCCAATCCATAGCATCATCAGTCGGACCATCCTCTTCATCCTCACCGTTTTGCTGGTTGTCACGGCGAGCTCTAGAGTTGTTTCGCATGAAAGATATACATTTCCCTACAAATTCATCTGCGTCTATTCCAATACCGGTAGTTCCATATGTAAGGTTTGTGGCCTTTTTAAGAGCGAGATCTGTAGCTTGAACAAGAAGTCGGGAGTCGATGGTTGCATCTGAAGTTTGCTTGACCTTGGTGAAGAGTGTTTCGGCAGCGGCAAAGGTATCGTATAAGCCGGTAGAGTTGGGTTGAAGATATTCGGTTTTAGAGTCTAGTACCCCAGCCTTGTTAGCCTCAGCCAATCAATCGCACCGAAACAAAAGTAATCCGCAAGGCGATAAGATAAGTGGGAGAAAGAAAGGAAGGAAGATAATACTCACCATTAAGTTTCCGCTGGAGCTCGCGGTATTCTTTCTTTACTTGTCTCCGCTCCTCTGGGTCTTGGTCTGGATCGTATGCATCCTTGTCGCCTTCCTCCTCTAGGATCTTGTTGTGAAGTGCTTGTGTTGGGCTGAGCTCAGCCAATCTACCACCACTCCTATCTGTTTCTTTTCCTTTGCCTTTAGATGTTTTAGCGCTGGGGGCAGAGGCATTTTCTTTATCTGATGAGGGTGAGGAGATGGATGAGGATGCAATGGCAGCTGTTCGGGATACGCGTGACGTACGTGATGGGGCGCTGTATAGGTCGTCATCACTTGGAGGGTCTTCCTGGATAGGTACTGGGCGAACCATAGTGGCAAGATAAGACTGGAGAACGAGAGCGATATGATACTGCGAGCTTAACACTGAAGCTGGAGATGAGAGATAGGATGAAGATGGTGGGTAGGAGCAAAAAAGCTAAGGTGGGGGTATAAAGGACAAGGTGGGAAGTGAGAGAGAAGACGCGATGAAGTGAGCGCGTCGAGAGTTTTTCCTGAGTCTTTAGTTCAGGCTTCCAACCCAGCTGTTTGGGGAATATTTCTGTGTACGGCCGTTCTGCATAACGCCAAGACCTAAGTCACGTAAATCTCCTTCGCTGGTAGAAGCGAACGTTGCACCACCACCCCGTGTACCTTACCCTCGGGTCAAGCAGCTGCCCCAGCCATCTTCTAGAAATCCGGGGGGTTTTTTCTTTTGCCTATAAAAAGCCTAATACAATCTCTGTGTATCTATCTCATCTTAGCATTAGCTAGGTTTTCTTTTTACTATACACCTGATGGGATCGTCAGAATTCTTCCATTATTGACCACTGGGTACAACATCATATTAACTCGATCCCTAAGTAGATAAATGTAGCAGATATATACCCTAATACTCGCATCAATGTAACTTACGTACGCCTGATAATCCATAGGTTTCAGTCAGCTGAAGCACGTTCATGATGGAAATATTATACACTACATGTATATATAGGAATTCTAGATATCATTGAAGATAGTACATATGTCTTCTGGTAATTGCCTTTAGCACATAATTTCTAGTTAAGCGACGAGCCACATTACATTTTAATTAGCTACTTGATTAGTATTTAGGGGTACTGTGTAGAGCAAGGCTATAATTTAGTAGGAGTGACTTGAGTGGCTTGGACTAATTTAATTCTAACCTACATCTAGCTTAAGCTCCCCTTTATAAGTAGGGCAATACTACATTTAGTGATCAGTTAATGCGGAGTTACTATGTAATTGGTTGTAGCTCTCTTCCAGTTAGATATAAGATATGGTGATTTCTTCTAGAATCAAATATTATCTAGTACCTAGCTACTAGCGCTATCTATTTTCCTCACTCAATCTATTAATAAAGTTCAGATCTTTGGCTTTTAATCTATAACAACCGGCAATTTGGTATATATGCTGTTTAAAAGAAAAGTAAAACCAACACCAAAACCAAGTCCTAAGGAAGAGAAAGCTCTCCTTCTACCTTCTTCGCTCTCTTCCTAACCCTTCGGTCATACCAAAACCAAATCGCTCCTGTAATAGCCATGAAAACTAGAGTTATAACCAAATATGCCCAAAAGTCCGTTTTGATAACGATCTTGAGTGTGTTGTTGCTCTCACGATCAGAATCGCTTGCAGGCCCTTGCAGTTCTATATAACCCATTCCAAAGACTGTCTAAAAGAGGAATCAGTAAATTTGAAAGCTTCTTAATAGCAAAACGGTAGTACTCACTGCAACAAAGGTCGCTGGGAGATAGATAAGAGTAATAACTGTGATTACTCGCATAGCTCCAGCCTCGCTGACTGATCCTTTTCCTAGATTGACCATGTGTTTGTTGTACTCTTGTAACTTTGAAAGATTCCTAAACTCATGGATCTTATGAAGCTGTTGTGGTCCCAGCCTATTAGTACTGCTGTCTAATAAGTAAGGTTTTGGATTTATAAACTTACCAAATTGGATACCCCTTTAACACGCGCTAGTAATGAGTGGGCGTTTCTTAGATTCACCTCATACTGAGACAAATAGAAGTCTAGTGGATCTCCAGAGATGTGACCGCCATCTGGGATCTTTACATCTTGAACGCATTTCGCATCGATACCCCAATACGGCTTGAGTTTCTTTTGCAGAGAAGAAATAGCCTCATAATTAGACTGCAGTGCAGAAATCACACCCATAACCTTCTCCCCAAACGCTTGGATATCCTGACTATCTCGAAAAGTAATATTAAAGTCTTGCTTTTCAGGGTCGTCGCTGTGCAGTTCAGAAAGATCTGAATGTACAGCTTTATCGCTCTAGTCAATCACAAGTTAGCAATGGTAGCTAAATATAGAGTTTTTTTTGTACGTAGGCTCAGTACCATTTTAGTAAAAGCGCTCTCAAGTTCCGCAGAATATAACCCCCAGTTTTCAGCCACAGAAGATATAAGGAGTAGATGTACGTTTGTTGCTTTCCGTAGCGCCTCACGATGTTCTGGTTGTGGAGATTCGTAGACTTCTTTCATCCTCTCTTGGAAGCTCAAAGACGGGTGAAGCAAGCACCATGTACTTTCCCATGTTCGAGAATTATGTTTTTGGTAGATGCCAGTTTGTCGCATAGACCAGGGATCCTGGAGATAAGATCTGCCGTGACGCTCGACATAGTATAACCCGTAACATAGCTCTAGTAAGAAGAAAGATATTAGCTTCTATTATTTTTATGTAATAATACCGTCACCTTAGCTGATCAGGATTAGATTATGATAAACTACAAAACAGCGACTTTCTCTTTTTGAAGTATTTTCCTGGTAGTATGAGGGGGTGATCATGAGTAAATACATACCCCAAGTTTCAAATGTAGCGCAGAAGTCTGTAAAAGTAGGTGTAGAACCCTCCGCCGATTGTTTGGTTCTTCTGAGTTCAAACACGATATCAAGGAACCTAGGAAATATCTCAAGATGGCTAAGAAGCTTTTGAAACATCTCTTTCGTAAGGTCAAAGGGGCTATCGGAATTCTTCCGATGTAAATAGCTGGACGCACAGACACGAAATCAGCCGATGTTTTCAGATATATATACTTCTATGAACTCGATCTTTCACTCGGATTTAAAACTTACAACATCCGTGATGCTTGATATTTAGGGTCCTAAAAAAAAGACAATTAGATTATACGTAACATCTATTAAAATTTTATAGGTTTCATACTTCTCGTAAGTATTCATCAAGATCACTTTCGCTCGTGACGAATTTCTCATTAATTTTTCCTAGAATGCCGATGTTAATAATTAATGACCTCGTAACTAAATAGGGAGTCTAGTTGCCTAGCTAGGGTTATATCAGAATACCATTCTGTTGTGTTTCGAAAATCTTCAAGTCTGGTGTCTTCTTTGAAAAAAGTCTCTTTGATTGGTCTTGGAGCTTCTGGCGATAAGATTCGCCATTCTGTTGAATAGGGTCATATGAACGCAGATTTAATGGATACCTGTGCCAGCCAACAGAATTTCGTTGATGAGCCATGATTGCCGCTTGAGATATTCTGTAGGTTTGTAGCTAGGGAGGATTCCCCTTTATATCTGATTTTACGATCATATATGCCTTGTATTCTGCGCAGCTACAATATATACACAGCCACATGCACAAATTAAAAGAACTCTGTCAACCGCTAGCCGTCTCCAGGACCTAGTCTTGCTACCAACCCGCCACCAGCTCGGCGGCCCGCCAGCGTAGGGCTCACGGATCCGAATCTTCTTTGATCGTATCTAATTCATCCTTCGACTTTTAGCTGAGTTGCTTAGAAACTGCGCCACGCCTGAGGGGGATAAACCTCTGTTATCTCTCTTGGAAGGCGAACCTTATACCTGTCGCATGACATCTATAGGGATGTTAGATCTAGAAAACTTTGTGGGCTTATTTCTAGCCCGCACTCAGCTGCAGCTATTAAAACCGGAGAAACGATTTTTTGCTTAGTTTACTAAGTCCCCCCCAGCCATGGAAGAATAGGCACCAGAGATAGACCTCCATACATGCCCACTAGACACAAGATTAAACCTTTACAAATGTCTGGTGTTGTGTAAAACAAGGCTGGGTAGGAAGTCAACGTTCGCAAAAGAAGGTCACTGGTCTGTTCATTGCGCCAAAGTACGGACAATGCCCGATGAAAAAAGGGCTGTGCTAATTGACGCTTACACCAATAATCTTGCACTTGCCACTCCCGAACAACTGTTCCAAACCCTTCTCGAGGGGCACCCTATGCAAGTACCGGCACGGAATCATCTGAATAACCGATGTTGACTGAATAGCCTTTTGCTGAATAACCTTTTTCTGAGTAGCCATTGAATTGATTTTATAGTAAGGTATGATCTGTGGAGATTGTCGAGTAGAAATATATCGTATAGGAGTATTTAGAGCAGGAACTGGCCTGATCTGATCTAACGTACTGTCTCCTCCCCTCAAAGACCAGAACCATCAGCCTTTAAATACATGTATGTCTTTACCCGAAGAAAAGAATTCTTAAGTTTACGATTAATTTAGGGGGAACCTCGTTTATGGGCTATGTGTATCATAGTTTCTGAAATTTCGATCGTGCGTAGTGTGATCACAACAATACATGGTCAGTATAGTAATCAACACATGGTAAAGAATCATTGGTGAGATGCAGATTCCAGAACACAACATCAAACACTTCGATCCTGGTCATTGTTCGCACTGGTTCTTGACGCCTCTATGCTGCTTCCCGACCAATAGGCAAAATTGAAATATTTACTTTGGGTGTTGTGTTATGACAGGACATTGGTCCCCCTCGACCCTAATCAAGGAAACCGAAACCCCAGAGTCATGTAGAGTAGTGACTGTGACTGCAGCCATGCATACATATGCATGGGGATAGATTACACCTACTCCTTTTAAGCCTCATTAATCCCCAAGCCCATCTCCCGCATCCTGAAACAGATCCCCCACAAGATAATTAATGTAGATCATGTTTATGATTTAATTCTAGCCCCAAATCTAAGAAGATCTTTCATAAAATACACTTACTAAGGGATTTAATCTCTAGAAATCACATGTACGTACATGCACAGAAATGCAGACACCACCTGCGTGCTCGTAAAACCCCGGCGTTTTGGGGATAGGTTGTTAATTATTGCATGCCATACAAAACTGCGCCAAGTTAGGTCTCGTTCCCGTCCCTAGGTCTGCCTTGATCTGCTGCGGGTGGGCACGATACTAGCACCAAGTCTACTATCATGTATGGTATACAATATATAGCAGTCGGTTCCAAAAACGTTAGTCCTTTTACGAGCATGTGGATTAATTTAACCAAAAGTTTATAATCTGGATTGTAAGATATATATGGAAAGGCAACCTGTTACAAACATGCCAGCTTTTGACGTAGTTGAACGTTTCTGGACTGCGTGGACACGTACATGTATACTACCGAGATTACCAGATTGTGTAATAACCTAGAAACGACATCTATCTATGGGTATGTGGTGATGAATAAAACTTTGGACTGAGTCTGCATAGATAACATACAAACGCAGCGCATCCTCTAAAGTGGCAGTTTCATAGAAGTACGTCGCCGTCGTCGAGCATGCACGGAAATGTTAATGGTGTGATCGTGATGAATGCCCCCTGATGAGCGAAACCCAAAGGGAAGGCTGAGAAGTGTTAGAAGTCTTCAAGCTGCGGCTTTGGTCTTCATTAACGGCTTTTGTTCCTGGCTGCAGGATGCCGTTTCACCCTTGGTTCCACTGGACATCTTTAAGGTGTAACTTTAAAATTGCTTCACTGGACATCTTAAAGGTGTAACTTTAAAATGGTTTCTACTAAGAATAAGTGATATCTCTAATCACGTTCACCCATAGTGAGGGTAAGAGCCAGATGAAAACTCTGGATCCATAATTAACCAACTGTAGCTACATTAGAGGAACCGTATCAATCAGCCTCGAACCTTCCCTCTCAAGCCACTTCTAGACCCCGATAACCCTAGCTAGCCTGGTCATCATAACGGTTTACTTTATTTAATGCAAGGTTGTTGTACTCGTAATACCCTGGCGTTTCCAAACTAGATAGACTACTATTGCATACCATATATACAAAAGCTAGTGTGCCAAGTCTAAGGTTTTGTATGGTACGCAATAACAATCCATTCCAGAAGCGTCAGGGCATTACGAGTATATATACCAGTAAACCGCTAGAACCGACCAACTGCTATTGCATACCATATTGGCTGGTCTCGGGCTCAGTAAGCAGTTACACGGGAGGACCCAAGACGGCAACTTCAACGTCTTGTACGACTGCCTACTGAGGTCCTTTTTTGTTTCCTAGAGCTGAGGGCTATATTACACTTTACTGCAGAAACTAAGCAGCTGCAGGCATACTTATATAGGTACGCTCATATCCACCCTCTTACCAACAAGAACCATACACTGTGAGGTTGATTATTTAAGAGTCGAACTAACCCGTAAATTCCCTATCTAAGTAAAAAAAAGGTAGTAAACCGCCCCAATTATATTAGCGTAGGGAGTGATCAAACCACTCCCAGTAAGATCTTCGGGTCCCACCTTATTTGAACGTCTTAGCGTCCATAGAAGTCTCTATGGCGCAACCAATACCCACGCACTAGCCTATTCCTCGGAGCTAGTTCCAGTGTGAGGCAGGTACATTTATCCCGCCTACCCTAGATCCTAAGGTACCATATGTATACCTATAAGGATAGTAGACTAAAGCTATATAAGGGGTACATATTCTTTTAAGAGTAACGCTAGGTTTGGAGTGGAGATCTAGCCTGCTTTTCTACTATATAAATAGCTATAGCTTAATAGCTAATTCACCTATAAATAAAAGTGTAATTAAGTGACACTACATATATGAAAGCACTTCTATTCTAAAAGTATACGTAGTAGAACCAAGCTAGGCTAATAATGGCAGCGATATATGGTTCAGGTTAGGGGTTTTTTTGCGTAGTATATAGATGCTAATTAAAACATATAATTACTAAAAGGGGTGCTCGAGCTCTTCTAGCAGATTTAAGTTTAAGACCCAAAGAATAATAAATACATAAAACAGTCCCTTTCACTAAGTACGTAGAGTTCATTCTTAAATAATTATATAACCTTGCATATAATGTATGTATACATGACTACATGTACGTACAGACTCCCCTGAAAGGTACATTTTATTAGTCACCCTAAAAAACAGCTTATATACATGTAGTTATATGCATATATTGCAAATTAATAATAAACCTTGCTTTCTCTATTCTAGGGTTGTATCGACCCAATACATATATCGGCTAACTATATATATGCATTAAGTGCGTGCACCTTAATAGTAATGTTACGTATATAGGGTGACCGTTAAAGGCTTAAAAATTGCCTAGGTGCTATAGCTACAGGAGAATTCATCTAGAACTAGTAAAGGTGCCCAATATATATCAATTACTCTAGCTGCCTAAAGCTGGCTTTAATTTAACCCCTAGATAATCTTTCTAATTTTCCATACTTTTCAACCCTTATAGCTAGAATATAGTATCAGTATCGCCTATGCTACTTTCATGTACCTCAATTAAATTCTATACCTACTACTTACTTTGTGGGGGTTTGTCTGAAATAGAGTCTGAGAACGTCGCCACAAAAGCCAATCAATTAGTTTACCAACGCCAAGGGTAGTTAACTAATAGCAAATGATCCTAAATTGGGGTACCTACTTAGCTGCTATCGCGTCGCGAGTTTCCCGATTAATCGGATCATGTATGTTTGGCGGCAGAGACTACTCTGTTTAAGACACGCTTAGAGCTCTATCTTGTAGAGAATATAGTCTCTACATGTATGTACCTTCTCATGTTACAGCTACTAAACTCGCCCAAACTTGGCATTATAGGATAATTGAAGAGTTTATCAGGTATGAATCACCTATTCCTTGACCATTCCATGCGTTACGGGCAGCTGGGCTGTTTAACCTTCCTGCATGTGGTACAACATCCGGTGACAAAGGCTTGGAGAAATTTCTTTAGCGAGCAAGGCTCTATGATTGCCCACTACTAGAATCCCCACTGGAATGTGAAAGGCCAACTGGTGCCAGAGTCTCGAGCCGGAGCTATATCCCCCGTAAATCCTCTATTTCCGGACTAGAGCTCAATGTGGTCGTTCCAGCGTTATCCTAAATAGCTTGTGGCGTCTGATCTTCCGAATATCCTTTTCATATCTCTAAGCATGCTTTTAATTTAGACAAAGGCTTTACCCCAGATACACTTAAAGGGCACACATGTAATATCCCGGTACAAAACGGGGTGATAGAAATCTGGCTAGATATTAAAGTGGATATCAACAAGCCTGCCCTGGGAGATCACTGCAAAGAATCTTGCCGTAACGTTCCTAACACGATATAGTGCGACGCATACTGTGCTTTAGATAATGAGAATCCTGCAATGAGCCTCTCTCGGGTCACTTTCCCCAGGTGTGGGATGAAATTTTTTTTCCAGCTGTACGGAGCTCAAAATCCTGTGCCTGCTTCAGGTATCCTACCTACATGTATGTACGACCGGATGTCTCACTAAATCATGACGACAGCTGTAGTACATGAAACAAACAGAACCTGGAAGTGCATACTTCTAGGATTAAGTGTTATTTACTGAAAGTTGGCTGACCATTCACAGGCGTAAACCATTGTCTCCCAAACCATTCCGTTAGCAAGCTTATTCAGGTGATAGAAAAGCAAAATCTGGCCCCTAGAGCTCAATGCAGCGGATTAGTTTAAGTGGGAATTGAACAAAGAGCAATTGGTAGACCGACGGGTCAAATAGAACTCCAGTCCTGGATTTTTATAGATTAGCATCGAACTAGCTACAACTACGAATCTTTTAGATTATATACAATTCTATCCCAAGTGCTAGTTCTAGCTAGGGATTATCCCCTTGAAATTTTACGTATTGAGTGGTGGATCTACGTATTATATCATAGAATACAGCCGGCGCTAATCAATGGCAGCTTGCGCAAAATTTAAACCAATTGCAAGTGGACTACTAGAATTAACCTACATATATCTGCATTACCATTTCATCTCCTAGTAATCGTACTAGGTATATACGTATATAAATCTCTAGGGCATGCAAAATAGAGATTGTTACCAGTCCTTAGGCGCCCCATGCATGCCCCCCACATCAGTACCACGTTTTATAAATCTAGGAGGAGCCCTTGCTAAATTATTTAGCCGGCGATGGGCATCCTAACGCGCGCAGATGCGTAGCTCTTTAATAAGATACACCATGGCAGCCCTAAACTCCCCGAATAAACCGAGGAGCGATAACAAGGCTGCGATATTATAGTCTTTTTGACTCTATGCGCCCGGCACGATCACGAGGCCGTTGTTGGGCGTGACTCATCTATCGCTCTCAGCGTGCATCTTTCTGTTAAATAAAAGACCGGTCGTCAGCTAGAGATTAAATCCTGCAGCTTAATTCATCGATATATCCACTGAGCTGAGGAAAACACATACGAACCCACCACAGTATCACACCCCTTGACTGACTTCGAATTACATTATTATAATTCAGGTCCACAAGCCTTTATTTAACCCTCTCTTTACCATATCATTCGCTTCGTACTAGTACATGTTATAAGCTAGACATGTCTACTACCGTCACCACTACCACCACCTTTCAATCAGAATGTACACCGATCTCTCTCCGTGTTAATATTGGTGATGATCTCAAAATACTCCGTCAAAATCTCAGAGGTCTCCAAGTTAGTGGCGTAAGAGCAGGCAGTGACCTACAGAAGTTCATACCAGAAGGTTCACTTGGGACCGTTTTGACACAAAAGGAGGTCGGGGTAGTCCTACAGTATTCCGGCCGCACCGTCAACCCTCTTCTTGCTAAAAATATATTTCACAATTGTCAAAAACTTCTTGGGATCTTGGTATACATTGATCAGGAGACGATAATATTTGACGGTTTCCTTGACAGAGGTATTGCCGACGAAAATCTACCACTTAAAATAGAAGACTTAAAACACTTGGGAAATGAGAAAATCGAGAACGACTTCCATGCCACGCAATATATTTTTCTAGCCCCCACAAATATACTCACCGAGAGTCCAGACACCAAGTTATTTGATAAGAACTACATCCTTCCCTTCTATGACAATGAGGCGCTTCCTAACGGCGAGGGTGGTTTCGGCAAAGTGTACAAGATGAAGATCTATAAAGACCACCAAGGGGGAACCTCGCGAGTATGCCAACTACCTATATTTTATTTACAACTAAACTAATCAATACGCTTAGGACGTTTTTTTTGCCAGGAAAGAGTTTAGACGGGACCGCTCTAAAAAAGATGGATCGTTCAAGACTGAAAAGGAAGCGTTCGAAGTGTTGCATAAGCTAAAACACAAGAACATCGTACAACTACTAGCAGCATATATCCACGACGAAGTATGCAATATGATACTCCCATTAGCAGATCATGACCTCCACTATCACCTAAATAATACCGAACCACCAAAATCAAAATCCGAAAGACGGCATTTATTCGGGCAGTTCCTCGGTATTGCAGAGGCGCTGAGTTGCATCCATAAGCTTGAGCTCGAAGGGACGGAAATGCTCGGATATCACCATGATCTCAAGCCGCAGAATATCTTATTTTCCAAGGGGAGATTCCTTATTTCAGACTTTGGCTTAGCTCACTTTAAGGTTCGCACCGAGGGATCGCAAACGACATGGAAAGCTGGAACACAATCATATGGGCCTCCAGGTGCAGGTCCCGGCACTAAGGTCGGCCGAACGTACGATATCTGGTCATTTGGGTGTATACTAAGCGAAGTCCTGACTTTCGCTGTCTTTGGCAAAGAAGGTGTCGCGGAATTCAAGAAACAGCGCGAAATCTCGACATCAAGCTACACCGATGACTGCTTTCATGATGGCAAAAAGATCAAGGAAAAGGTTCTAGAATGGTTCGATAAGCTGAGGGGAGAATTTTGTAGTATTGAGCTGCAGACCCTTGGCTATGATCTCATACAATTGGTAATAAGGACGTTGGCGGCTAAGCCAAACGATCGACCCCTGTCAGAGGAAGTTGCAAAAAGTTTTCGCGAAGCCTTATCGCCTAACCCCTCACCACGACCACCTCCAGATATGCAACATCCTATACCAGGACCTCATCCTAATGGATACGCTCCGTACTCCCAGGAAACATACCATGGGCGACCTCAACAACCTCTCCCATTTAGTTACCCACCGGGTCAATCCCAGGCCCCCCCACTGAACCACCGTTATGAGGCCCTACAATCTATCCATCACCCCAACACACCTCACATAGCTAGTCATCCATACTACCGGGAAGACCAAAGCCAAATGGCCCCAGGAGGATATACACAACCTTCTGGTCTTGCCTCTCCCATGGATCCATCCGGTAGACAGCACTACGGCTCTCCCTCTCCTCAGCCTTATAACGTATATCAGCACCCATCACTCAATCCTCCCAATCCTCCCTATCAGCCTGGAAACTACCCACAGACTGGCTACAATTCTCTTTCGCCGACTCCTCACCCACAGGCACCGTACAGCCAACAACCCTACGGCCCCCCTCAAAACTTTCAAGAGCCATACGGGCAACATTATTACAGCCCACAGCCCCCTCAGAACTCACATAGCCCATACCCCCAACCAGCTTACCTCCCACAACAAAACCACGATCCTCGTTATTCTCCAAACCCACAGAATGCATATGCACCACCCACCAACGGTTCTCTTTATTCCCTAGACCTATCGAATACATACACCCAATCCAACCACGACCCTATCTGCCAGTCTTGTGAAGAATTTGCAGAACGTTGCCCATACCATGGTTTCGGGAGCCGCTATACTCCAATACCCGGCTGTCGCGGCTGTGAGATGTTAAAAGACCGTTGTACCACCCATGGGAGTAGAGGCTAGAGCTAAGTAATTCTGTTGGCATACAATTTTACTACTGCTTTATGAGCGAGAAATATGGAGGGTATTATGGGACTGGATCAAGGTTTTATGATGATAAACAAAATGATATTCTTCTATTAAACGTTTTTCCTATTTATTTTGTTATTTGAGGCTCAGGCATCCTTTTCTCTCTTTCTTTCTTTCCAGTAATTACATGTAGCAGCCTGGATATCGAGATTTGTTAGACAAACATTCATGCTGTATGGTACTTCTTGTTGATTTTCTATTTAGTCGATGACTGGTGTTATTTTCGGGATCTTTCTTGGGTTTATTTATGGGTTAGTCTCTGGTGTCGCTTTCGAAGGTATCTTGGGATGAGGGGCGCTTATACAGAGGTTTGGCGAGGGACTCGGTATTTCTTTTGTCAAAGGGATTTCGTACGGATACCAATATACGACTGTATAAACAAAGTATGAATACTTATTATATGCATACATAGCCTATCGTGTTTGCCTTATGGTTATGACCACCGCTGCCATGGGAAGTAACTGCTGTAAGTTGTAACTACATGTAGTTCCAAGACCATTTCTAGTGTAAGACATTTAGGATGATGTCTTACCGTGAGCAGAGTACCTACTCTCTAGACTTGGGGGGGTAGCTAGCGTGTGTGGTCAGTGCGCGACACGACTTCCAAGTTATTGACCGTTGTAAACAACAAATTCCTGACCGCGACATAAGATATCGCCACAACCACCCCGCAATGCCTCCTCCAAAACGAAGCGCCTCGGGTGCACCTCTTAAAAATACACTCATCCTACCCCACTCACCCCCAATACGTCGTCTTCTATCTCGACTCTCTAAAGACTCCTTACTAGAACTAGCACTTACCTGGCTAGACCCCACAACGGTACACCTCTACAGCCCAAACTTCACAAGTATCGATGACGAGGATGATGACGATCTTGAACTCGATGCTGTCCGAGAGACATATGGGGGCTATAAGAAATCCCGGACTATGAAAGGGAAAGATGTCGTTGAACGAATAATAGAGCGAGAATGGAGATCTGGACTGAATCTACAGCAAATCGCAGAACTAGACTACCGATGTCCTTCCTCCCCATCTCTTCCCATCCCTTCTATAGCTAACAAACCATAGACCTTCTCGATCACCCAACTGCCCACAAATGGACCGCTGCTATACTCCATCCTCTCAATCGCTCCTCCGATGTAGCATCCCCTGTCCCCCGCTTCCATGCAGCAGCATTTACACACGCTCTCAATACGACTATGAGGCCATTAGTCACCTCACACTACTTTCTTGCTCGCCATCCCACACTACCACTTACCCTTCTTCGTCTACAAATTCACCCTCCCGGCACTACTACCCTTGAGCTACCAGGCCCAAAGAGGATCTTCTGGTTAGTATTCCCAACTTCAGCGCCGGGGTACCTATACCATAATATCCCATCTGGGGCTGATAACCTCCGTGATATTGTCCGTGTAAGCATTGCGAGTGCTATATCACGCCCTCATGCGAGGTTTGAACTAAGGCCGAGTGCGATGAGTGCGAAGACATTAGAGACTCTATGTTACTACCGGGGTAGTGGAGGTGGTGAAGGTGGTATGGTTGGTGCGTGGAGTATCTACTCTGATGGCACACTTGAGTCTGGTCCATTGGAGGTGCCGCCACCAAAGCGCCAAGCAGAGGATACTATCATGGGGGAGACTGAAGACGGAGAGACTGTAAAGCGGCAGAAGATCGCGGAAGGGAGATTCGGAAATGGTGCTAAGGCTAGTGATGGCAAAGGACTGGAAACAGTTGAATTCCGAATTGAGGATAAGTTCCCTACGCTTCCTGCAGGTGTCGAGGCAGATGAGGATGATTTCAGACCAACTGTTACACTACGCCTAGAAGGGTCACATGTGTTTGCTGGGGTCCGGAGTATGGTAGAGGAAGGGGTTGGATTTGACGGGGCGAAGATACCCGGTTGGATTACCGGAGAAGGGGGTGTGAGTATAGGTACTGTGAGAGATGGGAGGTTGTTGAAGAAAGGGCGGTAAAGGGGACAGCTGAGAGCTGAAACATTTGGTGTTAAAACCTTTTTTTTTTTTAGTGTAACTGGCAAGGGGAGAGTACTTCTATTTGGGAGGGTTAACCATTTTCCTATACGGCGTTTAAAAGGTTTGAATTTCTGTACAGTTATCTTGGTCCTTGTAAAGAAGGTGTCCTGGATCTTTTAGCGAACCAGGATCCAATATTGGCTATTTCTTTATCACGTCTCCTATGCTATAATCACAAATCCTCACTCGTTATTACCTCCTGGTCAAATATGAGGCATGTTTTTTTTTTTTTTTTTTTGTTTTTGTTTTAATTCATAAATACATGCAGCCTTCCAGCTATGGTATTGGTCCGCCCCTTGACCCCTCCTTTTAACCCGCAACTAATTATGAGGCATGTACTTTCCTTCTTTACATGAACCTATCTAGAACTACAAAATATCTCACATCTAAGCTGGTCCTCTAACTAAAATAATGTATAAGTTTCTAGTCAGCAATTATTTATAATTATTTCGCGTAGTGTGGGAGTGTATCTTCATACACTAAGACACATACCCACTAGCCATCAGTAACTGAAGGGTCAGACCCCAGCCCATTCTATGGAGAGTGGTCAATCCACAAAGTGTCTGCTAAATAAAAGAGCATTATATGCTTGAGGGGTTACTGGAGCTAATAGCTCTCCTTTCAGGGCGGTTCTTCAAGAGCCCCATAAATTTCGATTAAATTTCGTAAATTTAGGAAACCGTTATTCCCACCACCAACTCCACTATGGTGAGGATACCACTTATATCCCACATAGGTCGTAAGAAACCCCTCCAGAACACTGCCAGAAATCAATCCTGCTTAATTCTGTAGAAATAGGTTATTCCATTCACAACTCAACCCCAGCCCCCTTAGATGACAACTAATACTTTCCTACTAAGGAACTATAATGTATATAACTACCTCCCTCTCCCCTCTCCCCTCCTCGGACTCTCTAGAGGGGGGAGGGGGGGCAACACTCCATAGTCTTTTCCCCATATGGGCTTGCTCACGATGGGGGTTAAAACAGCCCATGCCTAGCTTTGTTTAATATAATATCTGTGATAGAATTTCTATTATTTCCTGAATTTTATACGGGAGAATGAGGAAATATTTTAGATCATTCTGATAATAGGACTCTTTTCTATCTCGTTCTTCTTGAAGTAGTATATCTTCTCGGTTATTGCCCCTTTTCCTCGTCCCTTCCTCAAATATACCTACTTGAGCATTCTAGAACCCTAAATTTTAAATAACTTTCAGTAATTATGTTCAAATATCTATATTTCATACATATGAAGCAGTAAATGTAATAAGATCTACCCTACTGCTGGTTGCACCAAACCGCACATACTAGAAGATTCCGTGAACGCGTATAATAGGTTTAGACACTTCTGTCGCCCTTGAAAATACTGAGACCACAGGCTCTAGTAAAAACCTCGCTACATCGCCCACAGAACTTAAATCTGAACACTTTGCCGCCATACCCTTCCTTAGATTACCATTTTCCTTAGAGTCCTTAGATACAATACAACGAAGAGTTTTAGTGTTAAAATTAAGGATCCCGTAGTAATATGTCCCAAGACATCTACCACAATCCCCCCCCCCGTAATTTAGAACTAATCTTGGAGACTCAGAGTACTTATTATAAAAACTGTTGGGGCTTTGGGGCGTCGATGATCAATTAGTTTTGTTTAAGATAAAAGTGGAGAGTGCTAGTATACGTAATGAAGAGTGTTTAAGTAAGATTGCAGTGCGCACGTACGGAACTTTGATAAAGACCTTAAGATCTAGCTAGGCACTGAGATTTCTGAAACTGAAACTGAAACATACTGGAGACTAGAAAGTAGTAGTTATGTAAATTCTTATGTACAACAAAGACACTGGATGTTTCGAGATATATACATGTATTTATAAGTCTTACTTTACCTTACTAACATCAACCCCCGATCCTAGAGAAAAGGGCTAGCAACCCACCAGGAGGTCCCATAGCTTACTACAGTCAATATAAGGATAGTCTTTAGGAGAGTTCAGTTTCAATATTGGTGAGGGGTGAGTCAACATTACTGAGATTCAAGACAACGTACTCAGATTTCTCACCGCGATTTGTTTCAGTAATTGACGTTTTCCTGTCAGTGTCCCACATGAACGGCTCAGTGGCACGATTGACACCTACGATCATGCGGGACATCATGCATCTAGGGCCCATTTATGACCGGATGAGGGGATACCTAACAGAGAAGGGTACAGTGTGTTTTGGGCACAAAAATGAGTGGGTGGGGGAGAACTATTAGGAGTGTATGTACTTTATATTACTGATGTATCAAGGTATTTCAATATATAGTGTTTTATTGGTTCCTCCTATACATGTATGGTTGAGTACATAGTTTATTGTCTAATTGAATAATCCATCCATAACAACCGAGTGATGGCTCCATGATCTAAGCACATGTGTGCGCCACCTCCTGGGCCATCTACTGCGCTTCTTATTTTAGCCTATCAATTGTCAAACCAACCTCCTGGTTCCTTTTTATAGTCTGGCCCTTACGCGTATCTATGGTTGTCGCGTGTCGTCATGATATCGCCCGCGGCTGAAAGCTTAAGCTGTAACTAACAAACTAGAGTCCTCCAAACACGTTTGCGCCGATTTCGAATCAAACTAGGGTGAAATTCGAGCTTTCGGATCTCGGTAACTAAGGGGAAGAAGGAACGCGGAGTCACGAGAGAGCGTGATAGAGTGCCTGTATGTAGGTACGATACCTGTACCTAAAATCACATCCCTCCCTCACCCTTAGGCTCTACTCTAAAGTTCAATGTTCTTTGGGGGGGGCATGCATCCTTGGGGTTAGGGGTACTATACTGTGCATATAATTCTTTTTTTGTAGGATAGGGTCAGTGCGTCAAGGGAGGCCCCGACTCAGTAAGGCAATGCAGCCCCGTTTCTGGAAGCTGCATCCCAAATGAGGCTGGAGTACAGGGGTGTGACGCACAGGTTGATAAGATTGATGATTCCTCTGAGTGCAATTCATCACACCCTCGCGTAGCTAGATTCCTCCACATCGCGTACGCCGGTGGAGGGGGGTTTTAGTGGAGGCGAGATGTCGGGCGGTGTTTGAAAGCGATGTGAGAGGCGGAGAAGTGTAGAAGAAAAAGAAAGAAGGAAAGAGAAGAACCCCAATTC
Source organism: Verpa bohemica (assembly GCA_033030345.1). Taxonomy (NCBI): domain Eukaryota; kingdom Fungi; phylum Ascomycota; class Pezizomycetes; order Pezizales; family Morchellaceae; genus Verpa; species Verpa bohemica. The sequence goes on along the minus strand of JAUFSE010000024.1, from coordinate 384,943 downwards.
TTGTTTTGGGGTGTTGTCATTCCCATCTTATACACTTCTGCCGGCTGGTATGTATCACTCACTGTAGCTCGTTTCCGTGAACATCACTCCCACTCTATTTTTGGAGATGCAATAATTGTCGCAAATAATTGTTGCCACACGTACGTATGTTTGAAGATCCGGAAGAAGAGCCTCTTTGTTTCGGCAGAATTACCAAGGGCTAAGTAGTGGAGAGAGAGAGAGAGAGGGAAAAACTTATCGTTCATCCCACCCCTCTCACCAGATCTCCATTTGTATTTCTTTATACGTTTTTTTTATTTTTATTTTTTGCGCGAAGCAGGCATTCTTCCGTGACTTTCTTCTAGAACACTTTTTGTGGTGTTGTTTCTACCACCGGGATCTTTTGAGTGGGGTTTAACTTGTGGGTTGCGTGGGTTGCCTTCGTGCTGAGCTTGTTTTTCTATCACCAGAGTCCGAGCTCTTACCTAGCTTGCCTCCCGTTGAGAGACGAACGAGTGACTGACATACGCTTGCTTACGCGACTCCCTTTCCGCCTCGCTCGCGCAATCAATCGCAGCCCGGCACAGCCCTTACATCTGGCTTTTCTTCTTTCCCTAGCTTCTATCCCAGCTCTCTCTCTTCTCCTTCTTCCGTTCCCTCGGAAGCCCCCTCCCCTCTCCCCCCCCTTTCATCCGTTTGCTTGAGCTGCCATCCGCTGTCCGTTTGGCAGTTGTCTTACTATTTCTAGTAGGAGGTGTTGTCATTGCCGCCGCCCACCGCCGCTTTGCTCGTGTGCTCTTGGTTGTTGCTCACACCCGTGTTCGATTTGACCCGCGCGCAAAGAAGATCCTAACACGCCAACGACAGTCTGAGAGGAGAGGAAGTCTTTGTGATAGAGGGAGAGAGATACAGAGAGAGGGGTACACAGAAGGGAGTATTACAAAATAGAGAGAGAAAGAGGAAAGGGAAAAGGAATAGAAAAATATTGCAGTGCCTTCCTTTGCCATATCAATCCCCCGGTAATCGGTCGTTGTTTTTAGATCCGACTGACCGGATATAAGAAAAAGAAGAAGAAAGGGCAGGAAAAAGAAAAAAGGGAAAACACTTGTTATAGCGGGTAACGAGGTTCTTTTTGGACGGAAACTGATCACTTGTCAAAGAAGTGACTTATCAGAAGGTAGGGAAAGAAAAAAAAAAGACAGGAAATTCAACTGCATACATACGCACATACATACCTACGGTAATAACCATATAGGGAAGGGATTACTGAAGAAGGGGGGAGACAGTCAGTCTCTTTCTATAGGCATTGGAAGGGCGTACCACTCGGAAAAGGGTTGTTGCCACTATTTGCCTACCCATACATCCACATATCCCCCCATCCATACCGGTGCCCATCATACGCACATTTACTCCTCTCAGATCTCTCTCTCGGGAATATTCATCAATCCTAACCCACCACACACCTCACCTCACATCGTCATCAACATATTCCATCATCGACGACCCAACCCTCATCTACTGTCTGGCGCTCTCCTCTCACGCAAGGAGCCAGCCCCATCGCGAATCTTTCCTTAGACGCGCGTTGTCGGCAGCTTGCAGTATCAACAACAACCTAGACGCCTAGGCACTACCGTAACTGTAGTGAAGGCCCCTGCCCACAGAAAACTACTGCTGGTGGTTCGAGCCTCACCCATCGCGCCAGCCGAGACCACACCATAAGAAACACAACACATCACGTCCACAGCACACAGCACATTAACATCCGTTATTGACGAAACATTACAACTACTGTTATTCACAATCTATACCCCCCCCCCCATTTGCACCCGCGTTTGGGGGCTTTTTAATTAGGGCGGCTTCAATCTATCCTAGGCGACGGGGAGGAAGGCTACGATAAGTCGCCGCGCTTCCTTCGTCGTCCGTTTTACCCTCGCTGGGCACACCGCCGACCGACTATGATGGCCTTAGCAGTGCCAAATCCGCCGACGACGCCGCGACGAGTAAAGGTGTACGAGTTGAGGAACAATGACTGGTTCGATAGGGGGACAGGGTATTGCACAGGGCAACTGGTGAATGTAAGGCTTTTCCCCCAGACTTATCTTGTCGGTGCGACGACTGTGGAGCTGTTGGTAGACACTTGCAATTTTTTGTTAGTCAATTTCTGGGGTTATTTTGCTATAGAACGGACGGGATGTCGTTATGTTATGCGGGTATAGGTGGCTGATACTTGTGGCGGTGTGTTGTAGGATGAACCACATATTCAAGTGAAATCAGAGGAGGAGCAGGATCGAATGCTGCTTGAGACGAAGATAATAAAGGACGATGGATATCAAAAACAGCAAGGTAAGTCTAAATTTTAGTTTGCACCACGACGGCCTTTATAAGGCATCGGTACATGGGGGAACAAGTGGCATGATCGACAATGCGTGCTTTTACCCTTTTATGTGTATTGCTAATACTCGGTGGTGTAGAAACTCTTATCGTGTGGACTGAGCCGCATGGTACCGACATGGCATTGAGTTTTCAGGAACCTGAAGGGTGTGCGGCGATATGGTAGGTCAACTTCTTGCATCTGGTGTTACCCTTTTTATTGAAAAAACCGGAAGGATGATGATGTGAGGTGGTCAATGCTTACCCATAAATGCACTATAGGGAGTTCGTCAGTCATGTCCAAAGTCATCTACTGTCCATATCCGGAGCAGGTATGTAGCCAATACCCCAAGTGCTGGCTATATGAGCCTTTTGTTTGCTCCCGCCAACATCTTTTACTTGATTCGCTATACTGCTACTCTTATCCCGTGGGCACCAGAGATCGACTGTCAAATTTCTAACATACGGTCATAGATGAAATTTTATCAGACGACGCAAACGAGTCCATGATAGCTTCTGTGATGTTACCTCCACCGGAACTGGGGAATCTCATGGAGATTGAAGGTCAGATTAGGATTGCAAGCTCAACAGTACCAGGAAGAGACTCATTAGGAAAATTCATCTTGAGTGAGGACTACATTGGTAAACTTATTCCGCTACTAGAGGTTGCGGAGGATTTGGAGAGTTTGGAGAACTTGCACCGGTTATGCAATATTATGAAGATGATGATTTTATTAAACGATACATTGATCATCGAACATATTGTTATGGATGAGGTTATATTAGGGGTTGTAGGGATCCTGGAATGTAAGTTTGGGTGACCGGGGGGTAAGAAAGCAACATGCAGTGTGACAGTTACGCTAACGGTTCTTACTTGCATATAGATGATCCTGACTTTCCAAGCCACAAAGCAAACCATCGTCAGTTTCTTTCAGACAAGTCAAAATTTAAAGAAGTGGTGCCGATAAAAGACCTAGAGATCAAGAAAAAGATTCACTGGACATATCGACTACAGTATCTGAAAGACGTTGTGCTGGCCAGAATTCTTGACGATCCAACTTTCTCAGTACTTAATTCTCTCATTTTTTTCAACCAGGTTGATATTCTACAACATCTACAAAGTAACCAAGCTTTCCTCAAGGAGTTGTTTTCAATTTTCCACACCGAAGGTTCAGAACCATTGAAAAAGAAAAACGGTGTTCTGTTCATTCAGCAATGCTGTTCTATCGCAAAGAACCTTCAAGGCCCCGCACGAACCCAGCTCTATACTCACTTCATCCAGAACGGTCTATTTGCTGTTATTGATTTCGCACTCTTACACGAAGACGCTTCTGTCCGGATCGCCGGCACTGACGTCCTCGTAGCTATGATAGACCATGATCCAGCAATGATGCGCGCTTTCATATTCCGACAGATCAGCGATAAACAGAAGCCATTAACCGACACGTTGATCGAGTTATTACTGGGGGAGCAGGATTTAGGAGTAAAGGCGCAAATTGCGGACGCTATCAGGGTGCTGTTGGATCCCTCGACGGGACCACAGATTGAAGGACTTAGCAAGGCTAGTGACATCACAATGAGACTAAACTCGAGAAATCATACTACGGATCATGAAACTGAGAATTTTTTGAAGAACTTTTACGACGAATCTGCGAAGAAATTATTTATGCCATTATCGGAATTGAGCAAGAGGACAACATGTAAGAATACCTTCAAACCGGGGGAAATTAAGAGGCCAAGTGCGGATAGAGGAACAATTGCTGACGGACTTTGGGGGGAATTGATAGTGAAAGGATTATCGATAGCAGAAGTATCGCTATATTCGCATCTTGTAGAAACACTATGCTTTTTCGTCCGACAACATGCATTCCGGGGCAAATACTTTCTTTTGGCTGAAAATCTACCATCACGGGTAGCACAGCTGTTAGAATCACCGGAAAAGCATCTCAAGCTCACTGCATTGAAGTTTTTCCGGGTATGTGTGGGTTTGCAGGACGAGTTTTATATCCGCCATATGATCAAGAATAAGCTGTTTGAGTCGATTTTGAATATCGTTATCGAGACAATGCCAAGAGATAATTTACTCAATTCAGCTTGTTTAGAGTTCTTCGAGTTCATCAAACGGGTTTGGAGCCTTTCCCCTTCTGTGGGTATTTTTTATGTCGATTTTGTTTTGTGATTTATACTAATGTGGCTTGGCTGTAGGAAAATATCAAGCAGATAATCCTCCATCTAGTTGAGAATTATCGGGAACAGATGTCAATGATTACCTATGTCGACACATTCACTGTTCTAATTTTAAGGAATGATCAAATACATGATACCACCATGCCAGCAACTTATTCTCAGGAGGCAGATCGTGTGTCAAGGTTAGTATTAATCAGTTTTATATCTACCGCCCTATCGGATTTTTGTCTCAAAGAACGCTGTTACTTACATTTTATCACTGTTTATAGAAACCAAATCAATGGCGCGCGAAGATGGGACGGTGTAAAGGAAATGGATGCATCCGAAGAGGAGTACTTCAACACTTCCGACGAGGAAGACAATGTGCCTATGAAGGAGACATTAAAACTTGTCAACGGAAGTACAACATCACCGTTATTGAAGCCGTTGGTAGATTATCCTGATGATGATGCAATGGATGTTGCTGGGGACGAGGCTACAGTTAAGAAGGAGGGTGAGAGTGGGGGGACCGGGGAACAGAAGGGGGAAGTGATACCAAAACCGACCCAAGAGCCATCACCTTCAGCTACACCAAGTCCGTCAACTTCACCGTTACCTGCAACACCAAAGTCAGAAGAGCCATTGTCAGGGGCGCCTACACCTGAAAGACTAGCGGAGAAGAGGAGACGGGAAGAAGAGGACGACGATGAATTGGGCAAGTTATCAAGAACTAAAAAGCGAAGTCCAACTGGTGGTGGGGGTACTCTTGGTCAAATGGGGTTCAATAGAAAGAGGAGCTTTGGAAGTAGTGGCAGCCCGCCTAGTAAGAAGATTGCTATCAATCTAGCAGTGAAGACCACTACGACAGTTGCTGCATCCGAAGAAAGCAGTGGGGAAGCAGCGAAGGAGGAGCTAGTGAAAGAAGAGGCGTAAATTGTTGGAAAAAAGGGCCATCGGGAATCTTCTTCTCTGGCGCTGGCTTATTCTTTTCTCGATAATTTCCTTTTTTTATATATCTATTTTATACTGACAAGGGAATATTTTTTTCTTTTATTTTACCACCGCCAAACGCATTTCCTCCTTTATTCCGTATATTTTATCATCGGCGTATCTGCTTTTTAACTGAGTTTTCCTTGTTTCTTTTCTCGTTTCTTTAGCACATCCCTTGTGCCGGGTCGGCAGGGGATGGAATACTTCAGCTGGGATGGGGCATTTGCGTACTCGAGGCTGCTTTACCGTAGGTGCGCTGGCAGGGTGGGCGGGTGGGTAAGTGGATCAATCGATGGTGCAAAGAAGGGAGGGAGTAGAGGCTAGTGCGGAGAATAAACTACGTGAATAGGCACAGTTGTACTTGAGGACGGGGAGGGGGGTTGGAGTTTAACGGCGAGGACAGAGAAACAGTTAAGATGTAGAATAAGTAGAGTTTCCCTGCCTGCTACTGAGTACCATTAGTCACTTCTCTCTGAGCTTGTAGCGCTGTAGAGCCTTTCTCTCTCAAAAGCTCTTGTGTAATATATGGCCAACCCTTTGCTTTGCTCTTTTTTCGCTCTTGGATCTTATGTAACTTTTGTGTACTGTGTACTATGCTTCCCTAAACCATTCCTGACTGTCAGGATTACCTTCGGCAAGCTTCTCAGTGCAATCTAAGCCTTTAATGAACATGGAATACGATAATGGGTTCATCTATCCCGCAGTTGATCCTAATAGTAAGATGAATCGCAGGTAATGGAGACAGTGATATACTACTATTTTTTCCTGCCACCTTAGTACCAAGGATGTGGTGTAATAGCATTATAGTATAAGCAAGGTCAATTATCCTGTAGTTAGTTTAAGAGGCATAATGTAAACAGGAGCTTAAAATCAACTGGGGAGTTATTCACTTAAGTTATCCCCTCGTTCGTAACAACCCGAATTATGGTCCATATAGTCCATAATTTTAGGCCCGATTTTGAGCACTCATTAGAACCCCAACCATACCCCTTTATCCCCCCCCCCCTTGATGGAGAGAGAATTGTGTAGAGGAACTGAAAGAATAATCCTATACAATTTACAAGGTTTCTTCTGCTTTCATAAAAGGGTTATTTACAGTTGAAGTGAGTAGCTGTTTACCACCAAAATACACCAGTTTTATAAAAATCAGTAGAATGACCTGAATTAGTAAGCTGTATATTTAAAACTCCTAGAGCGGCAATATAATTACTCTCTCTACCTTAATACTGAATGGCTTTCTTTTGTGTTATCTCCTTGTTTAGCTAGAAATTTTCAAAGTAGTGGGTTTTGTGGGCTTTTTGGTGTTTTTGCCAAGTTTTGTATGGGCAAAGGTCAAAAATCTCAGCAATTTCACCCTAAATACACAGAATAGGCTCTATTCTACAATAACATATCAACCACTCATTAGATAGACAAAGTAATCTTGATATTGTAACTTCAACATCTAAAGTATTTTTTGCACTTATGGAATTGAGCTACTGCTCTACTACTAGCTTTTATAGGCCCTCCAGGAAGAGACTACTAAATCATCAATTTTTGCACAATTTTACCTGAAGATACCACTATACTTACTTAAGAATTACCTATATAGGCCTAAACAAATAGCTCTATTAATCTACATAAAAGAGAAAAGCCTATGTGTTGTGGTGTTGTCATATTTCTTAATAATATAGTAAAAGTTATGGACCGCCCGGTCCATAATTCGTTACGGCCCAGGGGATAGTACCATTCTAGACCCTTATTTGTAGTTCCTGTATCAACGACCTCCGTACCTATAATATAAATAAAGCTTCACTGAAGTTCAGCTTGGGCGTTGCTCTCATGTAAACCCAACCCTGGCTATATTGAATTTATATATTTTTTGAGTAATAATTAACCTATAAACTCGGTCTCTCTCTCGCCTTAGAATCCTAGTAGAAATTTCTACTTATAGTATATGTATAATTATACTTATGGATTCGAGACCTTGCTGAAGACTTAAGTAGCTAGAATTTTGTGGGCTTTCACTTATGTTCTCACCTTTCTTGTATAAGTTACGCCCGCTGTCAGAAGGAAGGGTGGATGTGGATACTAAGGAATGAACCTGAGGAACGCGAAACCAGTCATCTCTGTAATGGGGGGTACAATTAAAATAGAGTCTGCAATATTGAAATCCTAATAAGTGATATCAGTGGCAAGCTCTTGAAAAGATAGACAGCTTGCTTAAGTATTTGTAGATTAGCTGAAAAAGCATGGAAGGATTCACATGCTCACAGCCTCGCACTCTTTGATAGTGGTACCCTAAAACTCGCTTCTCGCGGTATTTCGGTAATCTAGAATTGAGGGGCTCTTGTAGATCGTTGATCTTTAACTGTTAGGGTATAGAGTTTATGGAGGCTGATCTTACAATCACTATACAAGTGTATGAGAGATATGTATCAAGACTGTTCTTAAGTTGAATTTGAGATCACCGAGCCTTTTGTATATATTTTGTTTGGTGTTGCACCGGGGATTTTGGAGCTCCCAAATAGTTGCTATTTTTAAGGACTAACAGCCAACTGGTCGGGGGGAGGAACATTCTGGAAGTGTAAGAATCTTCCCTACCACCAGCTACCTATTCGTCGGTAACGAGATATATATGCACGTATGTCCGTGTATTTACACAAGGCAATACCCGCCTATTTTAACTCTATATTCCAATTGACGAGGAGGCCGCAGGCCAGCTCGGAAAAGAGTGCCGATGAATATCCACATTAGGAGCCATGTACTCATTAATACTCATTAGGTTTAAGTCATTGATAGGTCAATAACAGGTCACATGACAAATACATATTCTGACGCCTGAGTAAATGAAGTTCGGTAATGCACTATAGCGTAACGGAAATCGGCTTTTTCACATTGGGGAGTGATCGTTCTTGGCCTGCAGTTGCGGTTTATCTTCTTTTGTAGTATCGCAAATGGTGATAACACCCGCTTTGAGTATTCCCATACGATACACCAAGATGTATCATTTGCCGTTTGATTGTAAGCTTCCCCTGGACCCTGTATTTCATGGTTACTTATCTAGCCTGTTAGGTTGGCACTACCTTATACTTCTACACACGAGGGTTCTGTCAGATCTCAAGAGGTGACACTTTGCCGTGACCGGTAACAAACTCTTTTTTGCATGGATGTTTGGAGGGGCTATGTATGATGATGCCTACACTTTTGTTCGGTCTCCTCTCCACTTCGTTCTACGCAATGCAGGGTGGCACAGCGTCACGACGATCATGACCATCCTTATCACTACTTTGCAGGCCGGCCTCAACTTCCGCCCGCGGTAGGAAATCTGATAAAATAAACGAGACAATAGGAGGGCAACGGGAGAAGGGGGAAAAAAAAGTCGACAATGCATTCTCCTTTACTCCCCGCCCCTCTTCCTATTTCTCTCACCTTTGCGACAGTCAGAATAGAGTTTTCAGACGAAGCAAGCCATAATGGACGCGATGAGGACGAACGCCAACACGTATAAGCTCCCTGAAGAGATCCTGGAGCAGATTTTTGGGTACCTAGAAAAAGCGGACCTGGCGCGCGTCGCAGCAGTCAGCATGATTTTTTGGAGGTTGGCTGTAGCGAAGCTATATTATGAGATCAGGTTTGATCCTTATGCGTACCGGGAAAGCCAGCTGAGAGTTTTGAAGAGGTGAGTTTTGAGTTTGTTGCTGCTTCACTATTTTTTTTTTCTCAGTGCAATCACGAGTGGCGAGGCCCACAAACTCGAGTTTCTTCGGAGGTAGAAGAAGAGGGGGTGAGCTCTTTTCAATTTCCTGCAATATTGGTGATATTTTGGGTTAGCAGTTCATTGTAGCCCAAGTATTCATCGGGTCGTTGGATTTTGCCCATTTTTGATCACTCGGCTTCAGTCACCTGAACAAATTCACTAATATCGAAGCTCCCCCGTAGCTCACCACACCTCACCTCCCTCGTCCGCCGCCTTACAATCGACATCACTCCTCTTAAGCAAGATCCTTTTCAGGACGAAATTCAAGAATTCAATTGGGGCCATCCCCTTCTCAAGGACGAGCCACCAGTTCTCACGGCACGTTCAGCCCTCCTCTCCTTAATTCCGCATCTCCTCTCTCTTGAATCTGTCGAATGCTACGATCTTTCTGGGGAATCCCATTCCTCACAGCTGGCACCATCACGTTCACTGATGCGGTGTCTGTTCTCTCACTGCCCGCAGCTACGGAAATTGACGAGGACAGACTGGTGGCGAGATCTCGGTTGTTCCTACAGGGGAGGAGGAATTGATACAGTGGTATATACGACGAGGCTATCGCATTTGACGATTAGCGTACCAGAGAGTTATTTTGTAGTTGATGCAGACGGGCTTGTAGGCGTCGATGAAGGTGCCTGTGGAGAGCTACGGGCGCTGTTAAAAGCGAGTCCTGGGCTATCGTATCTGGATTTCTATAGAGGGCGGATTTCAATGGGATTAATTTTCCATGGGCAGAGAGGGGCAAGCAATGACATAGGAAGAGGGAGGAGAAGGCCAAATGGGCCTTCTTCCCTATCTTCTAGATCCTCGACGTCATCGTCATCATCTGGGTTGACACCTTCTGATTCTGGGACACCAGCACCCAAGAATTTGCCTGTGGTGTTACCGAACCTTAAAACACTTGTCCTTTGGGCCACGTTCGTCGAAGAAAAGGCATCTGATTTAGTCAGTGACTATCTTTCTACCAAAGCAGGGATTTTTCCATCACTCACTGGCCTTGAGATGGTGACAGTACGTTGCGAGAAGGAGGGATTATATGCAGCAGACCAAATTGATGGGAAGATGCTTATGGATTCTGTGGTGACACTGAGGGATTACGAAGTGAAGACGATTACTGAGAGACAGATTTATGGCATCTTGCCAAACACCGAGCTATATGCAAGGAGGATGGTAGATGAAAAGCACGGGAGACAGAAGGATAGAAAGAGTCGATTTAGGCAGTGGTAAAAAGATTTTGTGAAAATTCGGGGGGGGGGGTAGCGACGTGTTTTCAGGGCGTGTTTTAGGGAGTTCGGAGCTTTGAATTATTTCATTCCTAGACCTAGCTTCTTGGAGTTTTTTTTCTTCGTTTTCTAACTTAGCGGGCTAGGTTTGGGAATGAGGGGGTATTGGATGATAGGAGTGTTTAGAATATTTGCACTTGACCAATCATTATGAAGTTATGAGATAACGAAAGGGGCGTTTGTATGTTAGCCATGAAAAGTCACTCGTGTTTGTTTTACCATCAATTCTTTATTTGATGAGATGCCATCTCAAATCGTTGCAAGCCTTCCCTAGCTAGCAGAACTTCCATTCAGATAAGCAGGATTTCTTGTTGAAATACCAACCAGTCAGCGATGACCACGTTATAACCAGCCTACTCTTAAATGCAAGAACCTTGTTTCTTAGTATAAAAAGGGGGTATTTTTTGATCTGTACTAGTACCTATATCAAACCCCATTATAGACCGGAGCAGCAAGATTACCAACTTTTTTCTGCATCTGCCAGCCAAAGGCTCTTATCTGTTGTTTCTAGGAAAAGAAGGCGAATCCGAAAGAAAGAAGAAAAAACTGTATTCACATAGTATTATTACTTAGTACGTGTATTCTACAGCGAAGACAAACAAATTACTCTAATAATATAGTTAGCTAATAAATTTTACGTATAACTATGTAGAGAAGAGCATAATTTCCTTAGTATAAGTAGGCATCGTTGGAAGAATGTTAGGTTTCTATGAGTAAGAGCTGGTTATGGGGGAGGAGGGTCAATTTCAACTCTATCTCTAGACACCTTAGGAGTTTCTGTATGTACCTATTCCTATTTCCTAATACAATATCCTAAGTCAGTAACTGGCAATATTTCTGTTTCTGTTGTATCGTACTCCTTTTGTGTGAGATATTTCCGATAGGTGTCACCTGTGAAAATCGATAACCACTACCAAGTCCTCCAGTCTTGCTTTTTTTTTTTTTTCAGTTGTAGCGCTAGCAGCCGTACCCGAATTGCGTACGTATCGATTCTTTCAATCAGGATTGCTCAGTTAAGAGGGTGCCTCTCTCTTCAGTACTCTTTGGAGAGGGGGGCTATCGATGAACTACACCAACTCAGATACAGGACAAAATAGTCTTATCTTGCCCTTATGTATGTACCACCCTGAGTAACAGATCTTAGTGACGTCATCCGATGAAACATTCTCCTGACGTTGTGCCCGCACCCACAGGCGAGGGGACGGCTTATTTAAGCTTTGCGGCTCTCTCATCCTAGATATCTTGGCAGTGGGTATAATAGGCCCCTTTATTCCTGATCCCATCCCCCCCTTTTTTTGTTCTTGCCCTTCCCTATAGCTAGAATTCCAACTTTGACTCCACGCCATAATCTTAACTCCTATTACACTATTGGAGAACGGTTGATGACTGGAGTTACAGAAGGGAATCGCTATGGAAGACCCAATGATGATTCAAAATGCAATATGACTTCTACATTAACCCTGTGTACTTTTTTGTGGCCCTTTTTTTTAAAAAAAAGGGGCTGTGAAGGGGTGCGGTGGTTAATGATGACTTTAAAAAGTTGAGAGCTTATTTTTCTGAGGGTATATGTTTGACTTGTTATTTCATTTACAGATTAGGTGGTCATGTGATCAAGCTGCTTTGGGAGAAACTTCTGTATGGAGTCCTACATGTAGTGTCGAGTGAAAACTGTACCTTTAATTAACCTGTGTTTATGGCCGTCAAGTTGAGCGTGTAGTCTGTGTAAAACATACCATAGTTGGTCACCCGGTCTCTGTAGTCAGTCCCTCTTTCCCAAAAAAGGCCGTGGTTCCTAGTTCTATGCAGTGAAAGTTTTACCGTTATCAGCTTATTAGCCCTTAAAGGTATATAAATATGCGTTGGGAGCTTATATAAATATGAAGTGTCGCAGCAATATAATCGTAAGTCTGGGCACGAGACTAGGTATGTACATGTGTATACTCAAGAGCAAAGCTATATAGTTCCTACGCATCCCAGTGTGGTATGTCAACATAAAAAGTGCTTATACAATAGCTATAATAAACTCATAAAATATTAGGCCCTTCCAGGCAAGATTCCTGTCTCAGTCCCTGTTTCTTCATCCCTTCCCTTAATAGCCTTCTTAGCAGTCCCAACTCCCGCAACACCTTCCTCCTGGTTCTCCCCCAACCACGGCTTCTCAGACTCCCCTAGCAGGCCATGGAATGCAAAGTAGATGATCAGTCCGATAATGATCATTACAAAGGCAACAGGGTAAAGTTTTGCAATCGTATATCCGAATACACGTACTCCGATAACGACACCCCAAAAGTTTGCCGTGAGAAGCGAAATGTTGAAGAATGCTGCGGAAGCCATACGGAGGAGGATGGGGACAACTGAATCTATTTGGTTGTTAGCTTTGCGCCAAAGAAACTATAGGGAACTGAGGGATCTTGGCTTACAGAAGATAAAAAGCGCCAAAGTGTACCCGACCATATATCCGCCGACCTTACTATTCCAGGTTGCAGTTCTGAAACTAGCTCTGTCAAAGATCCCCGCTTGCGCCCCATTAATCAACATTCCCCAAAACCCAATTTGCCCCACAACCTCATACATCGGCCGTTTCGATACCAAAAACTCTTCAAACACATTGCTGAATCCATAAAATGTTGCACCAAGCAACATAAAAAGATCCCCTTTAACCTCCGTGGGTAGGACTCCACCAACCGGTGAACCATTCATGTTATCGCTTGCGAGTAGCACTCCGAGACCCCCGCAGCATATCAAGATTCCAAGGACCTGAGTCCATGAGTACCGTACGCGCAGGAAGCAGTAGGAGATGATCACGACGACAACGATGGCCCAGAAGTTTATCAGTTGTGCGCTAAGGATAGTGGTGTAGCGGTAGGCGAGGACGACAAAGTAATTGCCTTCTACATCGAGGAAGGACATTATTATGTCTGTAGGGGTTAGTTCTCATCTAAATTAGAATAGAAAGGAGAAGCTACATCGCCATCCATCTTTGTATATCATTTTGCACCATCCTTTGAATCCGTACTTGTAAATCGTATAAGAGGTGTATACAATGTTGAGTAAGACGTAATTAAAGAATGTCTGGAACGCAGGTATCGAGGTCCCCTCCTCTCCCAGGAGACCAGAGAAAGTGTTTGAGGAGGTGATGCAAAGTGCCAGAATTTGTCTAATCTTCATCAGTTCAAGATTCTCATGGTATACTTTATAGATCATAGAAGAAATACCCCACTAATAGGACCACGTAAAATCGCGGCGTCTTGAGATATGCAAACCTCCCCTTTGGCTCAATCGGGGCTTCATCCTCCTGGTTTACTATCTGTGTCGGCTGCATATCTGGCTGTATTGTCATTCTGGGGGAGTCTTTGGAGTCCATGTCGTCTAAGTGGCGGGTAGTTGGCGCTATTAAGCTTATTTATCTTCTTAGACGAGACGTGAAGGCTAAGGGCAGGGTTTGCAAGAGGAGTTCAATTGTCAGGTCGCAGACACGACCGTTGGACGAGTGTCTCTTGCCTTATTAACTGCAGCCTACCTGAAAGATGAAGAAGGAATTGAGGGGAAAAAGAAAAGAAGAAAAAGCAGAAATCCCAGAGAAATGTTATCTAAATAGTCACCACCCTGGTAAATATGCAGCTGCGCACTTCCTGGCCGTGGGACCGCACTTTATCCCTGGTCAAGCCGCAAAAAGAGTCTACCCCTCCTTCAGCTCAAATTCCCACTGGAATTTAGGCGAACTCCGAGAAGCGACCCGACCCGTCGCTTGCAGAATTCGGGACGCCACAAAACTGTCCTGGGAGTTATGCTTGCTGGAGTGCTAGTGGCGATTTGGAATATTTGTAGAAATGCGCAGAGCAGTGTGTTGCTTGCCACCTTTTGGTAAAATCATCACTCAAATGAGTTAAAATTCGTATAGGGTATCTATTCAATGACTTGGGCAGTTAATGAGCTAACTAGTAAAGCCTGTGCAGCAGTTTTATAAGATGGGTGTTTCTTTATATATTCCTAACTTTGCATAGCTATATGGCTAATGAAAACGTTCTGTATGATATGCAGTTGCTTAAGGAGATTACGATACATCAAAAGAACAAATAGAGGGTGTTGCGGGTCTGCTGGTACGGGGTTATAAACCTCTATTGGGGGCTATGTATTACCCAAGATCGTTCTCCCGGTGTCATTTTCCAAGCTTCACAAAATCACGTGAAGCAATCAGAAAGCGAGTTGGACGTTGGTTGGGCTTGTTTCACCTCCCCACATTCCCTCAATGCAATGTATTGCATTTGTGTATATGTGGTCACACTCCCCTTGGTATTGGGACCCACCGAGCCCCGGGAACGGAGACCCCGAGAACCAAACAGGTGTTTCAAGTCTCAAGAGCTTGGCAGCGTGGTGGTGTCAGAGAAAGGAAACGAGGATGATGTGTACCGATAGTAAGGATTCTGGGCCGATTTACGCTGACATGAGGGGTGCAAAACCATAACTAATCGTAAATAAAGCCACCTAAGATTGAATGAGGAGCTGCGTGAGTGATGCCCACGTGTGTTGATTTTTGGGGGGCTGGTGTTATCAGGATTTGCTAAGAGTTCATTACCTGGGAGTTTAGAAGTTACCTTAGACGCTACGTCCTGGGGGGTAATTCTGGAGTTGATATATTCCCGCCTCCCCGGAAATTTCGATGAGCTTTTGAATATTGGGTGTATTTGGTCGTACTTTCAAGAGTGATGTTGTATGAACTGGTTATTTAGAAAAATACCATGGCCTCTACACGTACCTATAAAGCTAAGAGGAAAAGGTTTTTAGCATAAGAATAATTCCTATCATTTAGATGTTCTGGGGATGTGCTTACTCTATCCTTGGTGTGCTAATTCTGAGAGCTTAAGCCTTTATAGTACCCTAAAGTTTTTAACAAAATAAGGGTTAAGGGAAGAATTATTAAAAACTATATAATCATAAAAACTTATAAGAGGAGACTATAGTGGCTTATGGTTTTTTTGTTTAACTCATTAAATATATACAGCCTTCAAGCTGTGGTGCATGATTTATAGTGATATGGGATTGTTTTCGACAAGGTCCATGAGCTAGATCTAATCTTTATATTTCTTTCCCTACCTTCCCTACCTTCCCGGACAGTTATAACACACACATATATGTAGATTAGCGTTATTGTGGTGAGTACTACCTATAATAATTAACGGTGAAATCTGTTTGGACCCGCCTAAAACACGGTTTTAATTTATAGTCTAAAAAAACCTTGGAGATATTAACACAGTCAAAGGTTATATTTTTTTATGCTCATAGAACCCCATAGCGGAGACCCCAAATACATGCAGTCTAATATACAATCAATAATCTCCCCTTAAAATGAAATAAATAAAGCCTAAAACCCCAACCACAAGAAAGAAACATAAACTATCCATCCTATCATGGATCAACACCCCTACTTACAACTTTCCAACATCTTGCCTACAACCCCCATCAACGTCTCATTTTCCAAAGCACTAGCAACCCTTTCCTTGTCATTTAATTGTTTATTAACCTGATCCCCCGTTGCATGTGTCCCCTCACGTATCCTCACATCCAACCTAAATCGTGGTGGTAGTGCTTGTTCAAGCCTCACCCGTACCCCCAGTCCAATCACCGTAGCAAGCGAACAATGGTTGATCGTTGGGGTGAGCTCAACAAGCACGTGAGACGTCAAGCATGATGAACCATCAGTTACCTGAATATGCGGAAGGTTCACAACTGCGAGTTCGCCGAGGGTGAGGGGGTGTTCGGGGTCCGAGATAGTGGCAATCAGATCTAGTGGATATCAATAAATAAACATTAAAAGAATAGCAAAAAGAGGGGAGAGCTGTTTACCGTATACCTCCTGCTCATCAATCTTCTCTATTACCGAGTCATCTTCACTTTCATCATCTTCACTTGAGTATTCAACTCCCGTGTTGGTGGCGAATGGATCTCTCGCATACGCGGGGACAAGCCCAGAGAGTATGCTTGATGGCGAGGTCTTTTTCTGCTCTTGTCGCCGGCTGGGGAGATCAGAGATGCTCAAAATCGTGGGGTTGGCATTTTGGGTCTCCATTGCTTTAGTGTTGGTGAATGGGGGATTGATAAGATGTGGTGGGGTTGAAGTAGATGCGGCTGTGTCTTGGCACACGTAGGTGGTGCTCTTGGATGTAATCTCTCCCAAACTAATAACTGAAATTTACAAAATCCGTACCATATGCTGAGTATTGAGTACAATGTCCTGCCATAGATTAATAGAGAATACAAAAGAAATATACCATGAGCGAAAGAATGTCGTTAATAAGAGTAAACCAGTCAATAGCTATGCTTTTCTTCTCTCATTCCTTCCTTTCCTCACCTAGCCTTCCCAATCCAGCGGTTGATAAGTTTTAACGCTGCGTTCCGCTTCCTAGATCTACCTATCACTCTCTTATCTATTGGTGGCCTTTGGAGGGGTAGATCCAACTTTTCACTCTCAATAGACAGATCGTGCGGGTATATTTCAACGGGGATAGTTTGTGCGGTAGGTTGTTCAGTAAGGCTGATAGTAGAAGCTACTGCAGATAGCGTATCCCCATCATAGGTGGAACGATCCGATGAAGGATGTATAGGGTCTCCTAATTTTAGGGAGGATTATTAGTCGAGTGATGATAGAAAAAACTAGGGTTGATTAGAGTATTCTTACTACCCTCTGGTAGGGCTATTGAAACGTGTTGGGTGACTAGCTCTATTACTGCTCGCTCTAAAAGCATGTAGTTCTGACAGCTTGCGCGCGCGAACCTGCACATTGACCTATGGTCCGCATTTATTGGAATTATTTGCTCATTCGCGATACCCATGATAGCTGAGTCCTCTTGAACGATCTATAGAGGTAAGAGATAGTTTAGAATTACTGCACGGATTCATCAGGAAGGTATATATACCAATTTTGAAAGTGGAGGGGTGAATTTCCGCTCAAAAAACGATATTATCGGGAATCTAGTGGCTCTTTGTATAAATTGGCGGGAAATAGCCTTGAGAGATTCCGAGTTGTTCTCGAGGTTTTTGAATAAATCCGCACGGAACGATCGTGACGGACCAACTGCATTTGCAATACTAGAGACCATGCCGCCCCAGGAGGCAATATCTGAACCCCTGTGTGGAGTTCCCATAAATATTATCCCAGAGCAAGAGGATAGTATATCCCCATATAGTTTATCTTCTTCGTGTGCTAGAATAAGGGCCTATGAAATGGGAAATTAGTAAATAAATTAAAAGCGCTAACATATAACGTCTGAGCTTGACCTTTTTCACTACAATACCCCCCAAACTATGACAAATAAAAACAATAGGTCTGTTCACCGCCTAGTTTTCTAATATATTAGTATTATGTAGTAGCTTCTGTTAAGATATTGCGTGTTAGCTACTGACCAGTCGTCGCATGTTCCGTAGCCGGACCAAAAGCTCCCTTGCAAAGTCATCAATCCCAGAAACTGATTTACTAAACGCAAAGGCCGAATCATAACCAAAAGTCATGATTCGACTATTGGGAATAGCCTCAGGGAGGAAGTCTTCAAGCCACATTTTGCCGGATTCCGGGTCAGTCCAAGTTTCCTGGCGGTCTCCGTTCAGTCCATGGACTGCAACAATACTGTTCAAACGTTAGTAACTGGGGGGCGCTATAGCTAGTGTTTTGATGCGTCGTACTCTACCCCGGAGTTGTCTATAGCCCCTGGGGACTGTAGAGGGTGGACTATGAAGAGCCCATGCTGCTCCTTCCAGGTAGACAAAACAGACTCGTATTAGCAATAGGACTTTACACGTTTATCCCCTACCCCTCTAAGCGAGCACTATATATCTATCTTCACTACCGATATAGAGTATAAGTTAATATTATGGGGTTCAACTCACTTGGTTATTAGGTATAGTGTCATCTCTTGATGTGTTTCTAACCTGATGGGGATATACGCTAATGATAGCATAGAATCTGGAGAATAAGTACTTAAACATTAATACTCGGTATATATATAATAAGGGCCTGGATAATTCTAATTTTTTTTACATACCTAAAGCGAGGGACCAAGCGATATATACCCCTACAATCTTTAGAGTAAAAAGACTGAATATGTTGGCCATCAAATGTACAGAGGGTCTACGATATATATATATACTGTTAAGTTGTGAAGTTGTGAAGTTCTTAGCTGATTTTAGTATCATCTTTGCCTTACAGAATGATTCAGGCTGGTATTTCGAAGAGTTAGCAGTCTCACTCTTCAGAGAGGCTGAGGGACTTTACAGCCTAGCAAAGGCTTAAGTCTTATTTAAAATCGGTCTAGTGGACAACTGGCCACAATCTACTCTAGGCTCCTGGCTACGCCTTGTTTATGTGATATTTTGGCGAAAGCCTAAATACGACGTGTACCGAGGTTTAATCGTCCTAGATAGTAGTTAGCCTTGTGCGTAAAACTCATAGTAGACTAGCGAGAAAATGCCTTGTAAGGATTACCGAGGGCCCTCATTGTATGCATCTAGCTATTAGCTAGCTAGTCGAGATTTCCTTTTATATGTTTGCATGCACCTAAGTACTTACATCTCACACTATAGCTGATTGCTTTATGGGGCATTCTTTTACCTACATAGAGTAAATAATGGTACTAGAAGAATAAAACTAGGTTATATCCCGTAGGCCTTGATAAATAATATACTCATGTACTTTATCTCTCTAAATAAACCACTACATGCAGTTTTCCTCCATATTTACTTAATACCTCAGATGGTTAATTTGGGACTAACAAGATGAATGATATGACCAACATTTTCCAACCGTAGTAACATAATTTATACACCTAAGATATTTTTAAACGACAATACCAGATCTAGAGTAATCGGCCCCCAATACAACTGATTTGCATATATTTTCACTGTGAGGAGGCTTGCAGTCAAAAGGAGGTAGGCCTAAACTTGTGTTGGGATATATATATCGGGATATCAGTTACTACCTAATTAATTAAGCAGAACTAACCGGATAGATCGTACTGCGCCCGCTGTATTTAATTAAGCCTTGCAAAAAACCCAAACAATGGCTAACGCAACAAGAGATTAGGGTCTTAGAGAAGGCTCTAGTAGTATTACCGTAGAATCCTTGCTCGCTTGTCTTGGTTTCTGTAGTAATCGTAATACCAGAAATCGAAACCGCATCCAGTGATTGTCTCTGCTACCTTGCACTACCTGGTATCTTGAGTAGGAGCAGCACTTGTAGGCGGAGTATTATTTGAAGTTGTCAATAGGATGTAAAGGAAAAATATGAGCGGCTTGCGCCTAGATCGCCAAGCCTTTCTGCAACGCCCATTCCTTTACTAACGGGCCACCCCCTCCAATAACAAGTTTGCCCATCGACGGACCTAATTCCGCGATAGAATAAGCTCTATATGTAGTCACCTCTCTTGTGAGGTGGCTACAGCTATCACCTTCCACGAAGATAATCTCTATTAGTGGTGTCTCTCCTTCTTCACCAATAAACCACCCTAAACTACAAGCCTTTCTCGGTCGTATTAGATATTGCCAACATCAGCCGATTAATGTGATTTCATGAACACGTATTACGACGAAATTGCGCCAGCCTCTATCGAACCATCAAACCATCTCGTGCTGCGTGTTTTTATATTGTAAGCTTAGCCACTGCCACGAGATTTTTAAACATTCTATGCAAGCCTCTGCCGATTTTTTTGTCTCTAAAAAAAAACAGGATAACCAGGAGAAACCACAGCCCCCATCTATCAAGGTGCCTTGTGAGCCTTCGTTACCACAGATATTCGTGTCACGGTATCACATGTAGCGTATAGCTAGGAATTTCTATATCAATTCTTCTATTTGTTGGATACATTTGTAAAACGCCTCGCTAAAAGACTGTTCATCTAAGGGCCCCAGAGGCAAAAGGAATTAGGACTTTATAGGCTTGATTGTCATATTTGATTTGAGGGATCAAGCACATGAAGGCTGGGTGATCGTGTAATAGATGCATAGGGGCAATTGAGTGAGATATTTTTCTTTTCTTTAATTCATTACGTATACATGTACATAGCCTTCTAAGATATAATTCTAATCACAAAAATACCGCAAAATTCCCCTACTTTCTACTTAATCATTTCAGTACTAATTAGACAGGGGCCGTTTCTGTGTTTGTGGAGCAACCCCATTTACATATATTTACATCAAGTTTTTTTGATCTTTCTCAACTTCGCAGCTAGAAGCCCCCGAGACCCTAGTTCTACACTCCCTCAATATATTAAAACCTCTCTGGAAGGTACTGATGGTTTAATTCCATACCTACGATTTATATAACACAAAATAACTTTACCCAACAATGGCCCAAAGAACCCTACGTACCCCTATTCCTATCTATTAACAAAGAAAAGAGAAAATTAGGATTTGATTTACACTACTCTCTTTGATTCCTAGCTTACATAACTATGGTAGGCTCTCGGATACTCTTCTTAGGTCTAGCGTAGTACAGCCGTGCCCAAGAAATTTCCGGTGCCCCCCATAGCAACGGCAAACCCACAAATTCCTCAGCACCACCATCACAAATGCTAGTAATAACGCGGGACTAAAGGGACTATGAGGAACATAAGTGTATAAAAAAGAGTCGAAGAAAAAATTATTAATTTGGGTGTCCTTTGGCTTACCAAGTGACGCGATGTTGATCCCCCCCCCCCACTGATAAGTCCTATCAGCCAATATCACAAAATACATACCCCCCTTTGCAGGCGGTGTATCCCCATAAGCTCCTACAAATGCGGTCTAGCTAACTTCTAGAGCCCCCCCATATGCATCAATGATGGTTGTTTCATGTGAGTTAGCTTCGAACAAATAATATCCGGTAGGTCAATTGGCCTACCGGTAGGGAAAGACAACTGATTATGAACTTGGCTCAGAGATCTGCGGTTCGAATCCTGGGAGAAGTAGTTACTATGTGAACGAACTCTTTTTGCCGTCCTCCATAGGAGGGAGGAAAGGGGACTCCGGGGATTTGTTGGACACGGCCGTACATGTAGTTGGTAAATTTTAGAATTCAGTTACCATCTATAGTGTCAAAAGCTTTTCCCGCCCTAGATCAAGGTTAGCAGTCGTGGAAAACTCAGGTATGTAATCCCCCTTATTTAAAAAAAGACTTGAAGTCATCATATACGGAATCCAATATCAGTCTATTGGTGAATAGTAGTGTACCAACTATGAATTCGCTAGTTAAGATACACCTAATTAAGAAGGTACAAGAGATTGAATCAAGGAAAATTAAAAAAACTCCGAAGCCATTAGGTCTTATTCGAAATAGGGCAAACACTGATAAGCAGAGGTCTAAATACGAGGGCTAGTGACACCTAATGGAACATGGTATAATCGCAAGATTGATAAATCTATAAAAAAAAAACGCAATTTCTTAGGGAGATGAATAGATACTTAAGATAGGATTAAATAGAAGAGGGGATGTTGTGGTTGCAGTAATGTCATCTAGGTTTTTCGTATACACATCATGTAGGTAAGTATACGTGTAGTTACATGCACTCCATGTACTTACTTTAAATAAGGTATTCATGCATAAGATAAGCGAGCAGGTGGATCTTGTTCCTGCAAACGCCACGTGCTAGCCCGAGTGGGGATAACTTAGAATACATTTATACATGTAGTCAGGTCCACACTGTTGATGGACTGAACACTTATAATTGCTGCTGCATGTATATATACTACTGCGCTGCTGATTACCCCGGCGTATCTTTAGTACTGTAAAGTACTAAAAGCCTAGGCCTTATAAAATCAAAGGGGGGTCTTATCAGGTAACGACTGATCGGATCAGTAACAGGTTTTAGAGCTGTCAAGCCTGTTACACAAACAAGGCTGAGTATAATAACAGGGCCGTTAAAGTGTCTATATAAACACTCCCGTACGCCCTACTTACCTCGTTTTCTCTGATTTCCCTACTTCGCCACCCTCTTGAAATCATTCAAATATTACAAAACATGAATTTTTTAAAATTATTTGGTAACATAACCATAACGTTACCTAGCCAGGCTCTCTCTCTAACTAGATATAATACACATGAACCTAAACCTCTATAAAACACTCTGGCTACCTTTGTCCTAGCCTTCGTACAGTCCGACTACTCTAGCCAGTGCTATACCCTTCTACAACCAAACAACCAAGTCACCGAGTAAGATAGAATAATAAAAACTAGAAAAGCAAGAAAAAACCCAACCATTTCTCAACCTACAAACAACGCCATCAAGGAAGCAACTACCCCTACAAGCAGGGAAGAGATGTACCATGCATAAACATAAACAGAAAATCACCTAAAAATAAAAAGAGAAAGGACTACAAGAGCTTCATCGGCGAATGGAGGTGTAAGAGGAGTAAAGAAAACAAAAGGATCCTACTCTATCAGCAGGAGATACTACCCCAAAAAGCCCAGCAACAAAGGGGATGAATATGAAAAATCTATCTGTATACCATAGGAGGGGGGGCTATGATAGGGAAGGGAAGGGAGCTCTAATCCTTCAAGAAGTTCCTACACCTCACACTCACTATT
This sequence comes from Verpa bohemica, assembly GCA_033030345.1. Taxonomy (NCBI): domain Eukaryota; kingdom Fungi; phylum Ascomycota; class Pezizomycetes; order Pezizales; family Morchellaceae; genus Verpa; species Verpa bohemica. Next base: position 361,869 of record JAUFSE010000024.1, on the reverse strand, counting down.
TCCTCCTTCTTACTACTTATTACAAACGCACTTAATCTCCCGCCGCGCACACAGTTCGAGTCCAGGCCTTTAGAATATGGTCTGATATCAAGTCCCTTGGCAGCATAATGACCGTAACTACAGCCTTAACATTAGTAACTATATTAACTATAGTGGATACCCCGTTAGAAGAACTTACACAACAGTAGTATGCATTCCCTTCTCATGCTTCTCCTCTCTGTTCCACACATCTGCCCAATGGATTCCGTTCTTGTTCCCCTCCGGCAATGGCATATGGCAACGTTTATCAAGGCTCCTCATATTCATAATCGCGTTTGGATCTTGGTCTTCGAGGCGCACACCGTGAACAAGACCAGCATGGACAACTTCGACTTGGCCAATGTTGGATACTTTCTTCATCCGGAGCACAAGCGGACATGCATCTAACCATGCTGCTTGTTTACGGCTCAGTTTTCGGGCAAGCTTTTTGTCGGTTCTGATTTGGAGGGTATTACATTCGTCTTCATTATTTGGATCTGAATCGATCTCGGTTTCGGTTTCGGTTTCTGAAGGAGTAAAGCTCACGCTAGAGAGCCAGTCGAAAGAGGGCTCATCCATTTCCATATCATCAAGTTTGTCGACAGAGTAGATGGGGTCCTTGGCGTCGGAGGATTGAGGTTTACTGTACTTCTCCTTTTCCCCACCCTTACCCTTCTTATCCTTCTTCTTTTTCTGTAACTGGTGGTAATGAAGGAGAATCCGGTCTTCGTGGTTCCCGCGAACACATCCAGCACCATAACTCCGTGCCAGATCCAAAACTTTGAGTGAATCCGGGCCCTTGGAGATAATATCACCCGAAAACACCAAGTAATCATTATCTTGATCATAGCGAACCTTTTTGAGCAACGTCACCACTAGACTCATGTCAGAACTCATTTAAAAAAATGACTCGAGTTATACCAAGGGGAATATACATTCATGAAACATCCCATGCACATCTCCCAAGATAATAACTCTTCCGCTACTTTCCCCTCCATTCTTAACCCCCTTGCCACCTGGAATTTTTTCCCTTGGTACATCCACTACTAACTTATATCCTAATCTTTCCGCTAGATTCTTACCACCCGCAAAATATGGAAGATTCTCACAGCCATCGGAACCAGCTTCAGACTCTGTGATTACGAGTTCTGAGTCGAATCCTTCTGATGCTGTGTGTCGGTACGGGTAGATTTGGATATCCCAGATTGTGTAGAGAACTAAAGCAAGTACTGCGACCCGGAGAAGTCGCCATACTACTAGGCGTAGCTTTTGTGTACTTGAAGGCGGTAGTGGTGGCGATAGTGTTGGTGATTTTTCGGATGGGTCGTCGCGATAGGGGGTATGTGGGGTTTCCATGGTGGCTGATAGGGTGGGCATTAGCTCACTAAGAGGTTCCTTCGTACTGTCCATCTATACCCGATGCTGTTCTTTCTATTGATATAAAAGACTTCTGGAATGTAGGTTCTGTAAGAATAAGTAGCGAGACGAAAGGAAAATTAATCTGAAGATGGATAGACTTCGCGTTGAGTTAGCGAGTGTCTCGATTATAAGGTAAAGCGAAGACGAGTTTTGCAAGCTATTGAGGGGGTAGAAAGAAAAATGAGGTCATTTTGCCAGGGGATTACGAAGCAGTAGAGAAAGGTGATATGGAATAAAGATTGGACCCGATAATTACCTCTAGTAAGATCGTCTCGTGGCTCTCTTTAACGTCTGGAGGTGTTGTGAATCAAGTCGTCACATGCAAGGTCCGTACTTTGTATGTGCTATGTGCAATGTGCTATGCGGTGTGTATGGGTGGTTATATGTATGTGGGTTACTCGTTACATATATCTTGTGCTCCTATCCGACAACTGCAGGTCGTCCGAAAATGAGGAAGAAGTGTGTCTTCTAGAATTGTCGTCCAGCTGACCCCAAGAGAAACGGAGAGAGAGAGAGAGATAAATAGGGTTGAGAACTAATGGCTGTATGCTGTAAAGGGATGAGAAGTACATGTATGTACATGCTTAAGACCTTTCAAGGTTAGGGTTCCCTGCCTAACCCCCGTCTCCCCTATGTATATTTGTATTCTCCGCCGAAGACCCTGCGTAGAGGAGCATTGGCAGATCCCACCAACTTGGGTGGGTGGCCTTCATCGCAGCAACGCAGCTGAAAGCCACTTGCCCCCTTTAGGGAACGACACACACGACTGGGGTTTGGGCGAATAGCGGCGCAGGTTGATGGCACGACCCTTCCCCGCCTGGAGAACTCTACATATTCTATTGACTCACGGAAGCGATTCCGAGACCTTCTTAACAGATACACGTAAGAAGGAAGGAGCGGCTGTCTTACTAAAGCAGGAGAAATTACTCTAGATGTAGGTATGTCCTGCGGCTTATGGAGAATTCCGGTTAGTAAAGTGCATAGCTCATAGACCAAAGAATCAGCTATTTCCATGAGACTTAGCTGTTCCCATACTATTTGATTGGTGTGGGTGTTAAATCGCTTTCTGCACCTTACGAAATGTGTACAAACAAGCTTTATGCAGCAAACCAATGAGCAGGTCTTTATAGTGCATAGAGTTGAAACCGGCAAACCATGATCAACAAGGAGGTGGGGAATATATCTTTTTCTCCGGGCTTGGTGCCGAAATTCACCCAAGATTAGGATTCAGACACACATATGATTGCGCAGTAGTCGCGAGTAGAGTATACATTTAGTCAACATCCTGAAAATCATAGCGTTATTCAAGTCTCGGAGAGACCACAATGCCCCTTGCATCTTCATCGTTCTCCCAGAGTGCAATCATTTCCTCCCATCTCGCAAATACCACTCTTTCTAGAGCTTCGCCTCGTTTACAAATCCGGACTACAGCACTGCCAGCGCATACCGGAGCCCTCCGAGTGGTCAAAACCGCAGGCAATGGTAACGTCATTCGGGACATTTAAAGGGAAACACGCGTACACAAGCTTTCTCTTCACCCCGGTACGATCCACGGATATATCGGTTCCAGAATAGCATAGATGGTCACTGCGTGCCGTTTCCGGGTAGGTGACCCCTTGCTAGCCCCAGGTGTTTCCAATCTAACGATTCAAACGATGTACAGGTATACGAAACAAATTTTTGTGTAATTATTTAGATCAACTTTATGCCCCTTACTAGAGGAGTATACAAAAAGGATTATATTCTTGACTGAAGATGCTATTTATGGACGTCTGGGAGTTGTTTATGGGTGCGTTGGTGCTCTTTCTAGGCACGCTCTTCTACATAATATCTAACGCTGCTCTTATATGTTATGATCGGCTGGAGGGACATCCCCTGTATGGTTAATGACATAAAAATATTTCTGGCTATCAAAAAATATCTAGAATATAAACCCTACTAATACAATAAGACATAGTATAAAATCACTAAAAGTAAAATGAAAAATCCAAGATGGGTTCCTATTTTCGATCTAGCTATTTATGTTTGAGAGTGTCCCTGTATTAATTGAGTCATGCCTTGTTACCTTACCCATATTAGGGATACGAAATATACCTCCAATGGGTATGTACTTACATGTAGTATGGGCTCCTTTACGGGCCAAAATCTTGGAAGTCATGAAAAAACTATAGATTTACACTATTTATTAGCCCTATACTAGTCATTCAAGCTTCACTTGACGGTTTGTTTTAGACACTGCAAAAATAAGGGTTAGATTGTGGTTGCAGCACGGCATCGCTAACTAACCCAGGCCAGCCTTGGCGCCAAGACAAAAATCTGGGTATGAGACTAGTCTGATTCCCTTTGTTCCACTGACACTCCACAGGCTGTAATACTTCTCTAACGAGAACGCATCATCACAAAGAAAACGATGATGACTGCCTCTATTGCTATCCGCATGCCTCATAAGGGCGGGTGAATATTTACCTAAATAGTCTATAATTTATGAGTAACTGATTTCGTCTGGAAGGTATGAGGGTTATTTCTCTGTGTTCAGCGTATGTAACTATTGGAACTTCGAACCGTAGCACCCCGTAGTTTTATGTTACGGTGGCCTTTATGGATAAACTTGAGGAGGATAGATTTAACTACATGCTTATTGGACCAAACATGATTTCTTTATAGACTCTACTAGAACAATTCAGTGTTTCAAACAGATTAGCGTCCCTAGTAACTCCTTACTATGAACTGGGGATAGAGGGGGCTATAAGACGTAGTCCGGGGCCGAATTTTCCGAACTTTAAGGAGCTATGGGCTCTGTAGAGGTCTGCCTCTAATTAATTTTATGGAATTTTGTAAATATTTGTGTGCCCAATTGATGTCTATAGACTAGTATAGTAATTTTTCTAAGCCCCCTAGTGGACTCATCACGTAAATTGGGGTCTCGATTTTGGGTACATTGTGTCGCCTAGATTACAGTGATCATTAGAGGGAGTTTATTGACTTGGTCGTTACTTTTTCAGCGTTAAATGAAGTAGGCTACTTAGGGGTGACAAAATAGTGGTTATTATAGGACCATAGGTACCTATATCTACATGTAGTCATAACAAGGATCCGGGGGAGCCTTGCTCTAGTTTGGACTCTGCTGTTCCACAAGATTTGAATGTAGTACCAGGGTATAGTGCCCAGGTCAACGGCCGCATGTTTGCTTCAACTAACCTCTATATAGATGAACAAAACTTTTGATATATACATACATCCGCCAGTTCCGAGTAACACTGTTCTAAAGATCCCTCCAAAATATTCCGGAAGTTTAGCAAAAGTCTTTTTTGGGGAAAAAGAGAGTAATGGGATCGGATGGGATGGATCTGGCGCGAGGTTTTTCTATGTAGTGTTGTCCAGCTTTTTTTTGGCTGGGTTTAGTGTTCATTATCATAAAACTCGTATTCGACCCCTCCCGATTTATCCTTCACCTCCAAGCTGCTGAATACGAGCATCCGACTGCACCCCATTGTCATAATCGTCCAGCTCTCCTTCTTTACAGGCCCAAGCGTCAACATCTACTCAAAGGGGAACACGTCAGCTACGTCTCAGTGTCTAGGACAACGGAAGTAAAAAGCTTGACCCTCAGCCAAGAGATCCAAAGAGAATAGGTTTGTTCAATATCCACCTTATAGATCTGTAGGATAGGGGTAAGCGTAGGAAAAGGGGGCAACAAACGTTTCAAGGTCTCTCGCTTCCACCATTTATTCATAATTTTTAACCGAATCGGCACCAGTAATACAATGATAACCGGAAAGGCTGGTGCGGCAGGGGTAAGTGTGATCGCAAAGATCCCCGCAGTTATGATAATTTGCAATAAGGTATACATGTGAGTGCCCTTGTAATCTTTTCTGCCATTCGGAAGCCTTGGAAGATAATCCGGTAGCTCTGGAAGATCATCTGATGGTCTACGAAGTCCACCAATCTAGTTAGTCATCGCCCTTCACATGTTACAAGGTAGAGGAACATACGTCAAAATATGAAAGAATCTCGTCAGGATTGGATTCACACTCAGACTCTGCTCCCCCATATACAGAAACAACCCAGCCAATACACTTGTCGGTGTCAAACCCAGCACATGCATCAACGGCGGGCTCACAAATACGAGAACCCCTGCCGCATGCAACAAATGACTCCACCGCTGCTCATAAACTCTTGGGGTCTTTTTGAGGGTTCCATCATCTTGTTCAATCATCTCATCGTGAAGGAGTGACTCGGAATGCAATGGTGCTTGTGGAAGAAGCCCATTTGCCGGGGGGATGCCAAGAATCCCGCACATTCCAGTAGTGAGCCCGAGGAGAAAGACATCCCATGCGTAGCCACCTGGCTTTTGTATGTTGTAGCGGGAGATAGTTGCACAAATAGTGGAAACTTCAACGTCGAAGAAGAAGAGGGTTGTTATAATCATTCCAGGGACTATGGCAGCAAAGATCCATGAGATGGGGAGTTTCCAAAAATCAACAATGAAGTGAGTTCTCTCTGGAGATGTTGGCCTGAATGATGCTATCTTGAGTGTTAGTTGGGGAAGTTTGTCTTTATGGTTAAGGATAATATACTTGACACAGGTAACCGCTGCTGATCGAGGTTGTCAAGTTCTCCGATCTGCGGCATACCGATAAAAATGATAATTGAAATTGCAGCGGCGTATTCGGCAAGCCCCATACGCACATATCTGTGGAAGACACCCCATTTGTTCGCAGTGGAGAGGGTTACAGCTACTAGAAAGGTTCCAATACAGCCGATGACGGAGTAGAGGAATGATGCTAATGATGTGTTTGCGTGGGCCCTTTCGAGTTCTTGGACACTTGTTCAAAACTATCAGCCCGGAGAGTTCTAAACTAGCTAATAAATAGAGCGTCGTAGATGATACTTACGCTTTGTGGAAATAAATGATCGAATTGAGCAGCGAGAAGATCTCTGTGGAGAACGTTGTCACATACTTCATAGTCCAGTCATGGGCATTAAAGATAGCAAGGAGCCAGTGCATCCAAGCAGAGTGAATACATGCCCAGGCCATAAAGGAGAGGTAGTCGATGTGGAAGTTCTCATGACATAGGGCATATATGCGTTCAGAGAGAATACAGAACGGTCCTGTGACCCCCAATATAGTAAGAGGTTGACCCGAGAACCTAGTCACAACTCACAAGTCATTAGCCTTGGGTTCTTAAAAGAATCTATGAAGATAGTTTAGGTTTGCTTACAGTGCGAAGATTATCCCACACAACCCTGTTGAAAACACTACCTCAATTGTTCCATAGTTCCTCCCTGTTAGGACATATAAGTCACTCGCGAATGTAATTCCTGGTAGTAGATTTGTAAAAAAGACGAATACTGCTGACGCGAGGACGAGTTGATTAAAGCCCCAATCGGTATGGTATAATCTCATCCTACTTTTCTGCTTATCCTTTCCATCACCTATCAAATCGCTTTTAAGTAATCGAAACGGCGCCAACATCCCTTCGCCAGTAAATAATGTTTTAAATTTGCTCATTTGTATTGCCCTTTGCGGTGGAGTCATTATAGGGTTTGTACCCTTTTCGGCATCAGAAATATCAGGGACACCCCTGATGGTAGTATGGGAACCCATTGTTATTGACTGTCGATTAGATGCTGACAGTAGGGTTTTGCTGGAATTATTGCTGTCCGGCATAGGGAGCTTATGAATTAGCTATTATCTGGAGTTATTTGCCATCGAAAATGTTGTTTTGATCGTTATTTTAGGAGCCCTCCTCGGGGGGGTACTTGATAGCAAAAAATCCTGCTTGTGCTGGGATTACGTGATTGGGCAACCGAAACCGGGAATCTTTTAGGGCTAAAACTTCCACCTCCTCTGTGCCTGATATTTCTGCCTTGCCGCTGCCTGAAGGCAGCAAGAAAACAACATAGCAGAGATGGTCTTTATACTTTGTTGGCAATCTGGTAATAACAAGATTGCAGCGGGTGGTATCGTTGGGACATAGCCCTTGTTGATTACGTGTACTTGGCAAGGCAGATTTCCGCGCCCCGGGGTGTCGGTCTCCACCCAACCAGACCAGCGAGTCTATTACCCGCATAGGCAAAGAAGCCTCAAAACGGCGGCTTGGTTACGCTTCTGCATGCTTGGCAATGCCTACTACATCCAACAAAAGATTGAGCGCCAACCCAAATCAACACTCAAAAAAGCTTCTAGATAACGGCAAAATGTTGAATTATCCCGTCGGTAATGCAAATCCAATTCTAAAAGTATAAAATGCATATAAAACTGGCAATCCTATTAGTCGTGGTATGCAGACCGCCTGGACGGAAGCAGAACCTGCGAAAAAAGAGTAATTACTTGATTGATAGCTCTTAAGCGGTCTAGGGTAATAGCCTTGCAGTTTATTATCGTCGGAACCCAAGGTGTGCTGGATAAACCACTTCCCTATTGCTTTTCCACTTTCGTACGGTGCACCCACTAGGGTAACGATTCTAAGTGCATACCTGCGGGCATATTTCGGTATGAAGTCCTTCTTACTAAGTAATTAGAGTTCCCCTATGCGCTTCCTGATTTGACGCATTTTTTTACTCTTTAAACGGGAAGGTCCAAAAGTGAACCCCACACAAATACACATGTACATGTAGTTATCTGTCGGCCTTATCACTTCATATTACGATATCTCAGAAATCACTCGAATGTTCTTTTACAAGGCGTTCTACCGCTAGAACCCTCTATTAGCCAAGAAACCCTATGCAAGTATTAAATGGGGTAATACTACAGTACTGAATAGATTTCCAAGAAAAAAGTCGATGGAGCTGCGACAATAGACTTTGAGAAGACTTCACACGCAGATGGGCGCGTTTTTCTCTCATCTCTAGCGACACATTGAAGCGCCTTATTAAGTATAGAGCATGCATCGCGAGATTTAGCACAAATCAATACCCCTGTTACATATAGTTCTTGGCTGAACTCTTTCTTACCCGAGAATTGCTTATATAAGTTAAGCGCTGTAAGCCACAAAGCAGACCTTGAGTACATGCAATTTCAACCTTACAAGAAAAGAAGAGCCATGGTACTAAAAGCAAACTTCCTCCTTCTTAGTGTGGTTCGTGAGGCCTAATTCCTCGTGATCCCCTCTCAAGCATTTCTTCTTAGGTAGTATGTACAAGAAAAGCTTAATAGGGCTAAAGGCCGAGGCATATTCTGCTGTTCTCTTTGAGGGCTCCGATCAAATGAGCTGTTTCCACAGACCAAAACCAGTGGAGGGCCACATTCCAATATAATTCCTAGCTTGAAACAACTGAGGTTATATGGCTAAACAATCTAGAGGATTCTGTTTTAGTGGCATATTCTGTAATAGGAATCAAGTTCAAGTAAATAGTGATCGGAGGGGTATGATCTAAAGGACTATACTAGCTACATATGTAAGTGTTTATAAGCCCGCTCGAGGAAAACGAACATAATAAAATGCATTAAACACTTCTAAGCGACTTACCTTAATGGTAAATGGGTTTAAGGTTTGTTATGTTTACTGTAAAACCTTAATGCTTGATAGTATCAATTTAAGGATTTACTATTAGACAAAAAATTCGTCACAAAAAAAGAGCAACAGCCTGGGAACCTGCCAAAATTGCCCTCAAAGTAGCTGGCGAAGGGGCTTGGTTCAGTAATGCGGCACGGGTAAGCTCGTCTTGTTTGATGACGTAATTTGGAGACTACGTCATTTTTCTTTCATCACACCAAGCGGGTAGGCGTGAAGCCGATTGGGTACGGGGAAACATCAGGCCTTGACACACCGCGCCTTTTTTAATCGAGGTGGTATAAATATAAAATTCAATCTTGAGACAATTTTATAGGTCTAAGTTATTCTATGAATGTAATTGTTATGGAAAACTTAATGGTTGCTAAGATAGAATCAATCGTTGACCCTTGAGATTAGTAGGGGATAGTTATGATAATTGCTAGAGATATTTAGACTGAGTATAATTTAGAATCTTTACATATTCTTCTAATATCACGTGACTAGTAATAGCCTTACCAAACCTAAAGCTGAGCTCTTCATATGGTGCCTAATCGTCTCCCTCCGCTCTCTTCTTCATTTTTGCCTCTGCTCTCTCTCTCTTGACTCTCCTCCTCCCGGCACTCTCACTCTCCTCCATACCTTCCTCCTCTTTCTTCCACCTTTCCCAGGCGTCTTCACTTACATCATCCAATATGAACCTACCCATAACGCCACTTCTATACCTTCCGACAACCCATGCCGCTGTTGACTCTAACTCTGGAATGCCGCCCTTCTTAAGCTTCCCCGTGGCACGAGCTATTGCCTCAAGTAGCTGAACGATGTCATTTGTTGGAGGATGATACGCAGAGTATATCGACGGGTCAACAAGGTTGATATGGTAAAGGAGAAAATCGGCAATTGTGATGAGGGGGAGAAGGGAATTATTAACGCAACCGACGAGGGCAAGCGAGAGCATAGTTCGGGGATTGGGCATGTAGGGTATAAATACACCTACTCCAACGTATTAGCCCCACTACACCAAGCATCTCCGCAGGATACACCTACCAGGAGAGTCAATGAGATATACAAGCGGGTCTTCGGAAATTTTCACGCCTGTTGCAATCTTTCTCGTAACGCCGGGTTGTCCGCCGGTGATGGCGGCTTTTGTGGTTGAGCCGGTGCCAACGCGGCGCATGGCATTGAGGAGAGATGACTTTCCAACGTTGGGCATGCCGACTATTAGCATTCGAGAACCGGTCATGTGGTCTGCTGCTATTGCTGTTTCTGTGGTCTGTTAGTGTTTGAAGAGAGGCAGAGAGAGAGAGAGGTGAAGTACGGCGGGCATGGTTAATGATCTTTTGCACATCACGTTTGTCTTTGCAGTCTGAGAAGAGGACTTTATGGGGCGCATGCCATTTTCGGAGTGTTTCTTGTGTCTAGGTTGAGATTAGTTTATGGTAATAGTGTCTAGTGAGGAGTAGAAGAATTTCGCCGTTGGAAAGAGAAGTATAGTTGATCAATGTTTTCTTCTACTAAACTAATATATATATACCAATATGAAAGAAAAGCCCCAACCTTAAAATCCAGAGCATCGGCTGCAAGATCCCGTTTTGTATAAACTATTACCCTTTCCCTCCCCTGCAGTGTCTCCTCAAACAACGGATTTCTAGATGATAACGGGACTCGGTAATCACGACACTCAATGATAAGTTCGACTGACGATACCATCTGTTTCATCTTCGATAAGCCCGCCTTATGGTGGCCGAGAAAATAAGACTTGATGAGGTTTGCTGGGAAGGGAAATTCTGTTCGTGGTACAAATTCGGCACCATCGATTGTATTTAGAGTTCGAACGAGTGATGGGACAGTGATGCGGCTGATGAATGGCTGGGGTAGTGGTGTAGATATGCAGTGGCGCCACAGGGAGAAATTACGTGCAAGAGTAAGCATTATGGAATGCACTATGGAAGGAATAGTTGTGCGACAAATACTAAGAAGGGTATTTTGTTATTAGAGAAGTTAGGAGTCCAAGGAGCTGATAATGATTGGTATAGGGAATGAATGAGAAGTGGTAGAAAATCAGTGAAGGGAAATTTTCAGGCATTGATCGACATTGCCAAGACACATTTCCAACAACACATGTGGCTGGTGATGTAAAAGTATCGAGTGAGGGAAAATAGAGTCTCATAAAAAAGGCCATTGTGTTGATCTTAGAAATTTAGAACTGGGTATCAGTTTTTACAGTATTTGCGGCTTATTGATAGAATGAGAGAAACATTCAACAAATTTATCATTGATCTGTCGTTATGAGCGCCCCCCGAGTGATCTTCCATGCCCCGGACGTTGATCAGAGTTTGTCCTAGTGTTTCTTGGCATCTTGGCGCCTGCATGCGGCTCTAAAAGTTTTCCGACGTCAAGCTTTTCCAGTTGACCATTGAACATCTACATTCATATATACCCCACAGTGAGCAAAGATGGTCAAGAAGGCAGTGTGAGTATATTCAGATAGCGTTTCTCTGCTAGTAGTTTTAGAATTGACACTGACTTTTCTAGTGATAAGCGCATTCCTGACTTGATCAGGAATGGAGTCCAGGCAAGTCGCACTTCGCACCATACGCCGTCGTAGCTAGTTTAAAACCTCAGGCTAACGTCCTTATAGGAGAAGAAGCGCTCCTTCTTTGTCGTTGTTGGGGATCGTGGAAAGGATGTTATCCTAAACCTTCACTACATTCTCGGCAGTGCCGACCCTAAGCAGAACAAGTCTGTTCTATGGGCATATAAGCACAAGCTTCTAGGTTTTACTAGGTACGATTTTTGAACTTAAAGTACTCGGAGATTTCACTCTCTCTTCTTTACATGGGTTGGCTAAACCTAGTTCTTTATAGTCACCGGAAAAAGCGCGAAGCAAAAATCAAAAAGGAAGTCAAACGGGGAATCCGCGAAGCGAACACCGAAGATCCTTTCGAGCTCTTCATCTCCCTTACCGATATCCGCTATGTCTACTACAAAGAAACTGAAAAGATTCTCGGTAATACCTACGGAATGTGTATCCTCCAAGACTTCGAAGCCCTCACACCCAATCTTCTCGCCCGTACTATTGAGACCGTTGAGGGTGGTGGTCTAGTCATCCTACTTCTTAAAACTATGACTTCTTTGAAGCAGCTTTATACTATGACTATGGATGTACATTCGCGTTACAGGACAGAAGCCCACGGGGATGTAGTAGCGAGATTCAATGAGCGGTTTATTCTCTCTCTGGGAGATTGTGCGAGTTGTCTAGTCGTCGATGACGAGCTAAACGTCCTTCCTATATCCGGTGGAAAGGGTGTTCAAGCCCTTCCTCCGCCATCCTCCGATAAATCTACCCCTCAACAGCTCGAGCTCCGTGAGCTTAAAGAGTCCCTCGTGGATGTCCAACCAGCCGGTGCCCTTGTTGAAATTACAAAAACTGTCGACCAAGCTAAAGCAGTAATGACATTCATTGATGCCATTGCCGAGAAAACTCTCCGGTCTACTGTCACACTTACCGCGGGCCGTGGCCGTGGTAAATCTGCTGCTTTGGGGGTTGCAATCGCCGCGGCTATTGCGCATGGATACTCCAACATCTTCATCACCTCTCCTTCACCAGAGAACTTGAAAACATTATTTGAATTCATCTTTAAGGGCTTTGACGCACTAGGCTATAGCGACCATCTCGATTATGATATCATCCAATCCACAAACCCAGCATTCAATAAGGCGATAGTCAGAGTTAATATTCACCGCCAACATAGGCAAACAATCCAGTACATCCAACCCCAAGATGCCCACGTCCTCGGTCAAGCAGAATTGGTTGTTATTGACGAAGCCGCTGCAATCCCGCTCCCACTTGTGCGGAAACTCATGGGGCCTTATTTAGTCTTTATGGCGTCCACAATTAACGGCTATGAAGGAACTGGGCGCTCCTTATCATTAAAGTTAATCCAACAACTCCGGGACCAATCCCGCGGCATTAACAAAACCCCTAATGAAGGCGAAGCTACCTCTCGCGACGGCAAGCCTAATAAACGTACCGAATCCGGCCATATCGGTGGTGGTCGAACGCTCCGCGAAGCAACTCTCAGTGAGCCCATCCGTTACGCCCCAAATGACCCTGTTGAAAAGTGGCTTAACAACCTCCTCTGTCTCGATGCTACCCTCCCATCTAACAAGCCTACTCTCCACGGGACACCTGACCCCGCAAAATGTCAACTCTTCTATGTAAACCGTGACACCCTCTTCTCGTACCACCCCGTCTCCGAACGGTTCCTCCAGCGGATGATGGGGCTATACGTAGCTTCCCACTACAAGAACTCTCCGAATGACCTCCAACTCATGTCTGATGCCCCAGCGCACCAACTTTACGTTCTCCTCCCACCAGTCGAGGAAGATAACGGGCGTGTGCCAGACCCACTCTGTGTAATCCAAGTTGCTCTTGAAGGGCGCATCTCTCGCGAGTCTGTTCAGGCTGCTCTCAGTAGGGGCAAACGGGAAGGAGGTGACCTGATACCTTGGTTAGTATCTCAGCAGTTTCAAGATGAGGAGTTTGCGGGGTTGAGCGGAGCGCGGGTTGTTAGGATTGCGACAAACCCAGAGTATACGGGCATGGGGTATGGACAGCGTGCGTTGCAGCTATTGACGGATTTCTATGAGGGGAAGTTTCAACCACTAGGAGAGGATGCAGAATATGTTAATGAAGAGCTAGTCCGAGTGACAGACGAGGAAATCGAAACTGCAGACCTAAAAACAGAAGCGATTAAAATTCGAGACCGGGAGTCTCTCCCGCCGCTGCTATTGAGACTAAGTGAACGCCGCCCCGACGCTCTGGATTATCTCGGTGTGAGCTATGGCTTGACAGATCGCCTTCACAAGTTCTGGGCCAAGAAAGCAAAATTTGCACCGGTCTACCTCCGACAGACTGCAACTGAGTTGACGGGCGAGCACACGTGCGTCATGATTAAGACATTGCAAGGGAAGGATAATGCCTGGCTTGCGGCATTCGCGAAGGATTTCCATAGGAGGCTTATGCAGTTACTCTCCTACGAGTTTAGGAAGTTCCCAAGTATCCTTGCGCTCACAATTTTCGAGAGTGCAACTGCAGGGGCAAAATCTGCAGGTGCTGTAACACCTGCACTCACAAAAACACAGCTTGACGAGCTACTTTCTCCATTCGATTTAAAGAGATTGGAGAGCTATGCTGATAACATGTTGGACTACCATGTTATTCTCGATATGATCCCACTTATTGCGCAACTCTTCTTTAGCGGTAAGATTAAAGCTGCAGTCAACCTTTCGTCGATTCAACATGCGATCCTTATGGCGATTGGGCTGCAGCGGAAGATGCTAGAGGATGTTGAGAAGGAATTGAATCTACCAAGCGCGCAGGTATTAGCGATGTTCCAGAAAATTGTGAGGAAAGTCGCTATGCATTTTAGGGGGTTGCTTGCGCAGTCTATTTCGGAGACACTGCCGTCCGAGAAGGCGGGTAAGGTGCAAGAGATAGAAGATGGGGAGGATACAATGCAGGGGATGGAGCAGACACTCAAGGAGGATTTAGAGGAGGGCGGAGAAGAGGTAATGAGAGGGTTGAAAGAAAAGGAAGCAAGAAGGGAGGTTATCAATAGTTTGGATTTGTCGAAGTTAGTAATTTTTCCTTCCGATGTTTAATAGGGAGTAGCCAGAAGAGAATTATCACGGGGATTTACGCAAGGTTAAACCAGTAACTCTTGCTGTATCATTCTCTCTACTCCCGTTAGTTAAATCATTTTGAGTGAGGTACTGACATGGATTTAAAGGTATGAGATCCCCTCAGCTGAGGTAGCAGACTGGGAAACAGCGGAGAAACAGATAAAGTCCGGAAAGAAAAACACCGTAGTGAGTGTGAAAACGGTGAAGCAGTCGAAACGGAAGGCGGGGGAGACAGCAGCCGAGATATACGAACAGGAGATAGGGAGTAAAAAGAAAAGTAAGAAGAGTAAGGGGAAGAAATAGACATCTATGTTATTGTTGTTGTAGTAGAGGTTAATTACTGTATTTTATTTCATTTCTACAAATAAAAGTACTATATGTTTTCCTGCGGTACGTGTAATAATATTATCCAGATGACAGAGGATTTTGATGCTACTTTGATCAGTTTATAGAAAATACCTAAGAGACATTGATTATTAAGCATTTATAACTACCGGAGAAAAAGTCTTTAATTTCCTGTGATGGGGAGAGTTATTTACGCAAAACACAGTTTATCACTCGATACTATACATATATAGCCCTAACCCTTTTGCCTAAGGTTACCCGGCAATTGAATGCCCCCACAATTTGACGTCTGCGTTCTTTGCGTCATTATACAGCCTTGCTACAGTCACATCTACAGTTCAACAACCTAACACCAAATTAATCACAATTTATACTCAGGATCCTAGGCTTAAACTCTAAGGACTGAGGCAAACATTCACTCGATTCCAATTTACTGCAGAGTCTCCAGTTCTGCGCCAGTCTTTACCGGATCCCTACACTTATCTCGCATTTTCTTATCGATAACCTTATCTCATCCTTGCCCACCACAATGGCCTCGACGATCCCCGCCCTCAGTCCCACCACAATGTCCGCCCCTGCCCTACCCAACACCCAACACCCCTCTCCACCAGCAGCCGATACACCACTCTCAACCCCTTGGACAGCGAACCATAACATCGCTATGACCTGTCCCTATTGCCGCGAGTCACCTGCGAATCTCGTCGAGGAATTCTCATCCGGCGATATGGTCTGTGGAGACTGCGGCCTTGTCCTTGGAGACCGTATAGTTGATACTCGCTCAGAGTGGCGTACATTCTCCAACGACGACCAAGGCGGTGATGACCCTTCTCGTGTCGGGGATGCCGCAAACCCCTTCCTTAACGGCGCGCAGCTCGAGACTACTATAGCATATGTTCCCGGTGGTGCGGGGAGAGAGCTTCATAGAGCTCAGAGTAAGAGTACTCATGATAAGTCTACCAAGGGGCTTTTGGCCGCTTACAAAGAGATCGGCGCTTTCTGTGATAGTATACACATCCAGAAAGTTGTGAGCGATGCTGCGAAGCAGTTGTTCAAGATCGTGGATGACAATAAGGCTTTTAAAGGGAAGCCTCAGGAGGCAATTATCGCAGGATGTATTTTTATTGCATGTAGACAGTGTAACGTTCCACGGACATTCCGGGAGATTTTCGCTCTCACAAAGGTTCCTAAGAAGGAGATTGGCCGTGTTTTCAAGGCACTCGAAAAGTTTTTTGCAGCTCAGGACTCGAAGAAGATGGAAGAACTCACAAAATCTGGCCAGTTGGTTGATGATAGTCAGCAGTATCGTACAACTTCATCAACGAAAGCTCATGATCTCATGATCCGCTTCTGTAATAACCTCTCACTTGGACAATTATGTACGACCATATCACAGGAGCTCGCATCACGGGCTGCAAACCTTGGGACACTCGCAGGTCGTTCTCCGATTAGTAGCGCAGCGGCGTGTATTTATATGGTTTCCTACCTGATGAAGCAGGGGAAAACGGCGAAAGAAATCTCAGCTGTGGCAGGGGTTAGTGATGGAACAATTAGGAATGCTTATAAACATCTATGGAATGATAGGGAAAGGTTGATTGATCAAAAGTGGTTGGAAGGAGGAAAGGGTGATGTGGCATTGTTACCGCCCTCGTAGAGTCGTAGTACGAGCGTTATTAGCGGGGGAGTACAAGGCCAAATGTGAGAGATTTTCTGAGGCAGTTGAGTGAGAAAATGCGGGATGCTTTTCATGTCCTATTTGATTTGCCTTCCTTTATTCATAGAGAAAGTCTGGCAGGTTCGTTTTTACTTCCCTTGTTTTTTTTTACGATTTATGATTTACGACCCCCCTTTGCCCATTTACATCATCTTTCCCTTTCTCAGTTCTACTTAAATTACTTTCTTCCTTCTTAGGGATAGCTATGCTACTTTTGTCTTGATATTCGAGGTCTAGCTTACTTGCTTAAATTTCTTGAGGATGTGATTGATGATCGATTGCGAAACATCTATTGGCATTAGTTTCTCGCACCCACTAGTGTTGACCACTTATAGCGGTAGTAAGAGAACTGTTTTGATCTTACTTTTGTTTGAGTTAGGTTTTGGCTGTTTTTTATCAATTCTTTTTTAAAAAAATTGGAACTAAAAATCATGCTAGTATAAAAGTCAACGGACCACTAAATACATTTGCGATTAGAACCGGTGAACAGATAGTGTATTAAAAGATATGTAGATAAATAATATCGTGCTTAAGATAACGACCCGCTAGTATTTCTTTAATTTGGTCGTCCATTGTCTAGGAGGAGGTTCGAATGAAAAAGCTGTACCCTTTGCTTTTAAAGGCCTCCCTACTTCCAAGTCGATAGAACCTGACACTTCTAATCTCCTCCGCATCTTGACTCCCAAATCTCTTGTCAATGGCCAAAATTTTCGACCGAAGGATGCATCATTAAAATCCTCAAGCCATTGGCCCATCTGTACACACTGTTAGCATAGCTAATCTGGATATAGAACACATAACTAACCGGAGAGAACTTTATTAAGGCCCAGAAGATAATCACTAATATAAAGAGAGATCCACTGAGGACAAAAACCCACCACCAATGCGGGTTATCCTCCAAGAGGTCCACGTTCATTCCAAATAATGACTAAGGGTATACAGAATTAGTAATCCTCTCGTGAAATCTATGAAATACTATTAAATTAAGGCGTAGGATTGTTATCTTTACCGCAACAAACATCAGTGGTAAGAAAATAAACTATAAAATTCATTAGTCTTTGTATCCAAATATATATATATTGAAACCTACAGTTATCCAACTGAGCCGCTTCATGCTCATGCCCATTAACTTTGAAGTACGAGCTTCGTATATTGATACAAGGTTAAATTCCTACAGTTGGTTGGAGTCTGTCAACAGCCACACTAGTCAAGTATCTAGTAGCAAGCCAAGTACTTACGAGTTCAATTAGATCACTTGTCTTTTTATCAAGCTTTGATATCTCATCTATAACCTCAGACTCCATCGTATCGATCACCCTAGATAATTCGTCCAATGCATATACCTTCTCCTCATCATTTGTTCTCGCTATGTTACTGGGAGGGTCGTTTTTTATAATTCCGCCAGGTGTTAGTGTCGAAGACTGGTTAATACCTTGTATGATTTCACCGTTTTTTGTTTTTGACAATTCATATTCCCTCACCTCTTCACAAAGAAACCTTTTTTCCCGATAATCTTGTAGTAAATTCCTAGCGGTGCGCACATGGATTTGTAAGAGAGCTCGGAAGTTGCTCCACTGCTGCGCATCAATCAAAAGATTATCGATAAAATCTTCAGTTCTTCCCTTGTTTAATAATAATATTTTGCGCTGCGAGAACACGAAAATTATTTAAATCTAACACGCAACTCAAGTTAAGGAATGAAGACACTCACGCTTTTAGCTAAGTGTAGTTCGGCTTTCTCGAATATAGCCCTCCACTTTTCATGCAAGTCAAGGAGGAACAAGATGAAGAAGTCTACACCATGGTCAGGGATCCAACCAATACCAATAGTGCTCCGGTAATCGATTGTCTGAAACATAGGGCTCGGCTTCGGCTCAGTGGAATTTCCAGCACTTGATTTTATGTCTGGACCCGGTCCGGACTTTAGCATTGTCCAGGAAATCTCGCTCCCCATGGTTTGTGTCTGAAAAGCTTTGCCCACTCCGTGGGTGTCTGGACTAGACTCCTCGTCGATTTCTGGAATATGGACCAAGAATTCAAAGCAGGCATAACCGGTCACAATGACTTAAAAATCAATGAGAAATAGCAATTTAATAAAAAGGTCAGAATGGAATAGCTGTACCTTGCCTATCGACTGTAGAGACTAATTTCCCTATGCTAGGAAGATTGACCCCAGATTGATTCCTTTCAGAGTTCGGGAATATCCAGGACCAACTCCATTTTACCATCGTAGAATTCGTCCCAGGCATTCGCTTAATTCCCAACATCTCCACACTCGGAAAGAATTTGAAGCGATCAACGAGAGAATCTGTTACACGACCTAGCCCAGCCCCAACAGCAGAGCTTATACCAATAGCAGAACTAAGGCTTGGTTAGCCGGCCACTAATACAATAACTATGATACTTGGTCACGTACTATAGCCTTCTCGTAAATTTTGAACTGCGATTAGGTAGTTCTAACGAATAATCATCGACAAAATCGATATCGAGCTTACACTTTTGACCGACTCGATCTTCACTTATCAAGATGCT
Source organism: Verpa bohemica (assembly GCA_033030345.1). NCBI lineage: Eukaryota > Fungi > Ascomycota > Pezizomycetes > Pezizales > Morchellaceae > Verpa > Verpa bohemica. The sequence continues at coordinate 342,660 of JAUFSE010000024.1, read as the reverse complement.
ATTGTTGTTTATGTTTAACAACCGCCGCCAATTCATAACTCCCCGACCCTTGATGCAACAACCGTTCTCGAGTAATGTTTTGACCAATCTAATGGAAGGCCTTTCTAATTCATGGAGCACAATGTCTAATGGTGTCTGATTCTCGTAATTTTTGGCTTCGGTATCTGCCCCAGACTGGAGGAGAACAGCTAGTGATTCCACATTCTGAAATCGTATAGCACAGTGAAGTGGGGTGTCCCCATCAAAGTCTTGAGAGTGAATATCGACACCGTTGTTCAAAAACACTTGTATAGTTCTAGGATGGCGAAGGTCCCAATGCAAGCAAGTACTGCCATCGGAATCCTTAGCATTAATGTCAACACCAGCACGCAGTAATATTTCCACGACTTCTTCATGACCTGATTCCGCCGCTACTCGGATCGCTGTCTTGTCAAACATTTCCTCATTAAAATCAAAATTATTTTGTAGCAATATTTTCACCACCTCTCCATGCCCCTGCGCCGCTGCTGCCCAGAGTGGCTTCCTTCCAAAAGACAGGGCTCGTGCGGAAGCGTTGCTAGCTGGCATAGAAGAAAGGAGCATATCTACTATTACAGAATGTCCAGCTACTGCTGCTGCCCCCAACGCTGTTTGGCCATGAAATTTTCCAGGGGGGGCATTAACTTCGGCACCAGCCTTCAACAGGGTTGACACTATTTGGACATGGCCATTTTCTGCTGCTGCTTGCAACGCTGTTCTACCGTAGCTCTCTGACGGGGGGGCATTTACTTCAGCCCCTGCTCCTAACAGAATCAAAACTATTTCATTGTGACCTTTTTCTGCCGCGGCCTGCAAGGCTGTTCTTCCGCCGTATCCTGATGGGGCTGCATTGGTGCTGACACCGAGATTTGAGATTATAGACCCAATTACATCAACACCACGTGTCCCGCCCCGTAGTCGCTCTGACATAGCAAAATTTGTTCGGGTGTTAGGATCCAAAACCATTGATACTATATGTGTGTGTCCATTTTCCGCTGCTGCCTGCAATACTGTTCTTCCGTGGCTTTCAGATGGGGGTGCATTAATTCTAGCACCAGCATTTAAGAGAATCGAAAATATTTCAGTATTCCCATTTGCTGCCGCTGCTTGTAATGCTGTTTTCCCGAATGATCTTGATGGGGGGTCGTTAGCATTTGCGCCGGCTTTCAGTAACATCAACACTATCTTCTCATGCCCACCCTCCGCCGCTGCTTGCAATGCTGTTCTCCCACAGTACCCCACTGCCGGAGCGTTGACCTTGGCACCAGCTTTAAGAAGAGTAGAAACCACCCCAGAATGGCCACTGCCTGCTGCTGCTTGCAATGCCGTCCTTCCGAAGGAATTTCTTGCTGGTAGGGCATTGATATCAGCCTTAGCGTCCAATAGCATCGATACTATCTTCGTGTGTCCAGCCTCCGCTGCTGCCTGTAGCGCTGTTCTTCCGCGAAGTATAGATGGATGGGCATTAACATTCGCACCGGCCTTCAGAAGTATTGAAACAATTTCAGGATATCCGCTCTCCGCCGCTGCTTGTAGTGCCGTTCTTCCGTTATATACTGCTGGAAGATCGTTCACATTGGCCCCTGCACCCAAGAGTATTGAAACTATGCCAATGTGCCGATTTCCAGCTGCTGCCTGTAAGGCTGATCTCCCGTATTGCCCTTGTGCGGGAGCATTGATGTTGGCACCTTCCTCAATCAAGAGTGAAAGCAGTCCAGTGTGCCCCCCTTCCGCCGCTGCCTGTAATGGTGTCCGCCCGCACGCTATCCGTCTACACTCTGGAACCTGGCCGCAATCATCTCGCTCATACATTACTGTCACCTTATCCTCCAAACCCCTGCCACACTTTGCTGGGGGGGCATTGATGTCTGCATGAGCGCTGAGCAGCATCTCAACCACCCTTTCGTGCCCAGCTCGAGATGCCTCTGGGAGAGCTTCGGTCGCATCGAATTTCAGAATTGCCCTGTTGCTTGCATGTTTCAGAAGCTCCGCTACCACTTTCTCGTCACCATCTCTTGATGCCTCGAGTAGCCTCATTGCCGGAGTCGGGGTTTTATTGCGTCGGATGTATAGTCCATTTGGAGGAATGATGGGGCCTATCGAGCCGCTAATATTACTGTTCTTCGATGGTATTGAAGCTGTATTTGAAGCCATAGCTTCACACAGTAGCCCAGGACTCAGGCTGTCGCATAAGCATCACAGAACGTGTAGCTGGACCCCTGGAACAGGGGTATGTATGAGAAGTCAGCATGCGACAAGGATGTGCTTTTCTTGCATGACATTACCACAATACTCTTGAAGATTCCATGTGCATAGACTACTTTCTTAATACAGTAACAGCAATCGCCGGTGCAGCTCGGTAATGATTAGGAGGTATAAGAATAAATCTATATATATTAAGAAAATACGCGGTTATTGGTGAAGGCCCAGGATGACGCGCTTAGGAATAAAAACACATAAAGCAACATTAGGAGAAAATCTGAGCAAGAAAATCATTTGTTCTCCTAGATATAACCCCCTTTTGCTACGGTATTAAAGGAAGAAACTGCTAGAGATTCTTATTATTCATTCTACTTGTTAATATTCGTTATCCCTAAAGGCAGTACGTACATGAGGCACGAACCCACCCAGCGCATGTATGTAGCAAACAACAAGATGACACTACTCACCGCAGTACTATATTTACCACCCCATCTAACCATAATATCTGTCTTGGGTGTGTAACTAGGTACAGTTATCAGATCCCCCTCGGAATTACGGTGCTATAGATTAAGAACGAGAACCTCAAGTTACAAAGCATTTTTTTTTTGTTTTCAGGTAACCTGAGCACAGCAAAATACAAAACCTACAATTACAAACAGTAAGGTAACAAAACCCTCCGACTGTTACCGAATCAAAAGTACGCACAAGAATTACTTAAAGTTGAGAAGAAACAAAAAAGATAAGCAAAGCCAGAACCAATCCCAATACTCCCATCCTGCCTGTTTTCCATTCCTAATAGCGAATATTTAAACTCCTGCCCTCATCCCAGCGTGTGGTTCCTTCCATTCTTGTAATATTGAGCCCATAGAAAGATATCATGAACCAACCAATACTGGACCACATAGTTATGAAGCCAACCCAACGCTTCTTCCTCACTCTCCATCACACATATTTAGGGCTCCCATGTCAGGCTTAGTTGTCGCTCGTAGCATTCAGGATGCGAAGGATACTATAGTGAAAGTGCTTCATTAGTATCAACTATCATGTAAACCGGGCTAGGGACACCTACGCCAAGAAAAGATTGATAATATCCAAGTACAAGCTAATCGCCGCAGAGATCTCCTCATCGACGTGTACCCGTCTAAGTATCAACTGTGTATCCACCAAAATATAGGCGCTGAATAGTAATGCCGCCACGCCACTATACGCCAACTCAACCCACCCGTTATGCGGGAAGAAAATAGAGATGAACCCAAATAGGATCAAAAACCATAAACCTCCGTAGAGGTAGCTATACCAGCTGCTGAAGTCGTATTTTGTCTGGAACGCGAATAGGGTGAGCCCAGCAAACAATGCACCGGTGATAATAACTGCTTCGAGAACGATCCGACTATCATAGAAACTAGTCATAACAGCAATCGTGTACGCTTCCACCAGGGTAAATCCAGAGAGGAAAATAAGATTGGTTGGGTAGCTCTTCCTCTTCCAGTATGTTGCGAAGAGAAGCCCGAAGGAACCGAGCATGCAGACAATGAGCATCCATGTATTTGTCTGGATCCATGTCTTGAAAGACTGGTTAAAGAAGGAGATAGAGCTGAATATGGCAGTGGAAGCAAGTTGAACAGTTAGGATTGCATAGACCTTGCGGACAAAGGCGTGGCGGATGTCAATAGTTGCTTCAGCAACAGAGGTAGAGTATTTAAAGTCATCAGGTAGCTACGTAAATCTGTTAGTTAAATAAACTTATAAGAGGAAGGGTAAGAAAGTGGAGGGAAGCAAACATTGTCTTCACTGCTACGAGGGGTCCCAAGGAGAGGTGACTGATCGCCGCCATACGCGGGGGGTGGACGGGTATAACGCTCTGCGTCGGTCCCGTAGGCAGCGGGCTGAGAGGAAGTATGTGGGGTTGTCATGTTGTTTAGCTGTGATGGAGCTGTCATAGAGTTCTTGAGAGGTAGGAGAGTGATAGCGGTGAAGATATAGTTAGTGGTGAGTCGGTGAAGAGAAGGCAAAGACGTCAGCGATGAGATGCCTGAAACAGTCACGAGACCCGGCGTGGCGTGAGACTTGAGGAGGGTAACTCTTGGCGTAAGTGTAACATGCATGTAGCTAGAAGCTCCTAGAACTTCCCAGTAAGTACATATACATGTACTTATGGTGTCGGTTTATTTTATTTAACATATGCTCGGGCATGTAATAAAAGGTCGAAATGTCGCAACGGTCGTGCCTCACTAAACGTGAAATCAATAAACTACCAAAATACTTACAGCAAGACTAAATTATAAAGAGAGAATAAAAGATCCTAGGAACAAATTTCCTCCACCCTGCTTCCTATGGCTTTAATTTTGTATTAATATCCCTAGCGGGCGTTATAGTTTTGGCGGGGCGCGATCGTTGTCTTTTGCTAAAGGCCCGACTAAATCTGGCTAGAAGCCACTCATCGCATGTCACTCGATATCACGTTGAACAAAGGTGTTGCAGTATCGAATAAGCGAGACACGGATACAGGTAGGTTTTTGTCTACGATGCAGGAGGCTTGCCTCCAAGATCTCGTGTATAGAGGAGTATTGGAGCACTCCTAAGCAAGAATCTACTCGTTCACCCCCCAGTCTATTAATTCAAAAAGTGAAGTAATAAAGAGAGAAAAACGGGTGCATTCTTGCTTAGGAATATTTCTAATACTCCTATATATACGATCTGCAGAGGGGCAAACCTCTTATATCCTAGACCTCCAAGGCTTGTTCGTGCTCATGTCTCACCTACAATAAAACATTAGGATTCTTCAACTGTCTTTTAGGATATAAACAAATAACATAGGGGTTTGATCTCATAAGTTATCCCGTTTATTGATACTCTCGTTTATTGATACTCTCGTTTATTTGCAAGACTAATTCTAGAAAAGACTAGATATTATAGATCTCTCAATTTACCGGGTATAGCTAACCCAAGAGATATTACCAAGACCTTATTTTCAGCACGAGGCTTTATATGGACTTCATAGCCTAGATATGCTCTGGTATTGAAATTACAACCAAATTGAAGTTACTAAAAGTCTCATAATAATCCTAGAGGAACCACTCAACCTAATAACGAAAGATATCGGTCTAGCTACACTGAGTGTTCGTCGTGGGGGTCGATCCCCCGAACGAATCGGAGAACTACACCAAGAGAACGCCTCAAATCGCCTCGTAGGGCGGTGCCGGTCAAGAATTAGACACAAAACCACCCTATCCATCATTAAGGCCCCAATCAAGGACTTTTCTGGTAGGATCAGGTTTATACAATAAGGCGTATAGATAAGGGAGAATACCACAAAAGTGGATCACACTAGCAACCCACACAAGCCAACTCTTGGATACGCAATGTAAAATTCCTACTCTATTAATCGATATTTACTAGGAAATTGAGACGTTACCTCATCTAGAGCTCGGCCAAAGTAACTTAAAGCCGCAACGCCACACCCTTTGTGATAAACGACTCCCAACTGCCCCAAAAGGTATCTCTCATCCACTCCTCAAACCTTCTCACAAAGCTATAGTCTTTATCGTGTCATAGAGGGTATCTGTTGACCCTCTTTAGATCTTAACGCCCTGTGGGGACCATAGTCCGCCCAGTCCCCTAAATATCCTGCCCTAGGGCAAACTTTCCACAGCACGGGATGGACTATGTAGTTGTAGGGCGCCTGGTCTTGGATTCTAAGAGAGACTGACTGCCCGCTCGTGTTTACTAGACTGTGCTGGCATGTCTACTGCCTGCACATTCATGTTGGCGAGATGATATGATAGTGACCCATGGGCTAGTGTATATATGTTAAGGTACTGGCCCTCATGGGGAGCTTCTATTACTCTTTAATGACGGGAATGTCAGCAAGCATTGGCAGTTTCAGTTAGTAAATCAATGCCAAGCTCGTATAATACATATACTGTAGGGCCCTATAGTCTGGGAGAACCGTAGCTCTGGACGGACTACGAATGCTAGTGTTCGCAACGGTCTAGGTGCGCTGTAGGGCCCGGGGTCCCGCGGTCCTGTCAGGAGTGGACGGACTATTCCCTGTAGCCTACTAAGGTATCGATTAGGTCGGACTATAGATGAATGTAAGCCCTGCAGGGCCCCATAAATTTTGGCACTATATCTATCAGCTATATAGGTACCCATAGGTATAGAGTAAGACTATCCGCCCTAGAGGTACCTGTAACTAATAAATATAGCCATATATGGCCCTACAGGTGCCCATAACCTATAGCCATCTATGGTCCTTCACATGTCTCACCATAGTAGGCCCTGTGGTATAGACTTTAGCCGGTGATTCTTAGCCCCAGTGCCTCAGTCCGCCCTTGATTAGCTCCCAAGACAGACTAAAGGCTGTAGTTCGTGCAGTCCTTGGTTCAGGACGGATGGACTGCTCGACTGCATACACTGGCACTGCCAGGCGCATATCTTCATCTTGAACGTTAGGTCCAGCACGTGTTAGAACCGGCTAATGTTCGAAGGGCCCGAGAGGAGGACTAGAATACCTACTAGGTTTTTATCAAATACAGGGCCCCCTGGGACATGGCTTGCAAGATTGGGAACACGAAATGTGCCGGCTGGGTGGTCGAAAGATAGCTTCACTCGCTTTTCTCGAGTGTCTAAAGAAGCCTTGGAAGGAGATAGTGATTTTGACTTATTTTTGTTCGGAGGGGGCATTTTAACGACAGAGGAAGTGAGACTTGTTGTGTGAGCCATGGACCTCAGTTTTCAAGCGGTGCTCTTCAACGGCCCCACTACTATCACCTCTTACACCCAGACCCCCCAAACCCTCAAAACCAAACACTGTCGAAAGTTCTCTATCCTAAAAAGAACTGTTTACTTTCAAGCAGCTGAGTGGGTTGGCCCCTGATTCCCTCAGATGCTTGGCGGTCAGTGCCCACATTAGGCTAGTTAGTCTGTCCGAATGGTAAGGATTAGACTAGCCACAGCCTGTAGTCCGTCTTAGAAAGATGTTGAGGTCGGAGTATAGGGTGGAAGTCAAGGACTACAAACTATAGATATACCTCTAGGCATCTACATTGTCTTGGATATTCTAGGACAAAAAATAACTATGAAAATCGATAGATTACTGTAGGCGGCTGAAAATAACTATGAGTGACTGCAGATGACCATAAATGCCTGTGAGTACCTGTAGATGACCATGGGTAGAGGCACCACCTATGGATACCTATGGAACGGATAGAGAATATCCAAAGGCCTATAGATACCTGCGGGGCCCGCAACCATATGCGGTCATGCATATTCCAGGACTAGAAATACTACAAACCACAGTCCGCCCGATTCTGGGCGAGTACGGGGCCCCATATCCCCGAACCCGTTACGTACACTGATTAGGCTTGCCTAGTCTTCCTTCTACTCTTATGTAGGCTGGGCCGCCGCTCTTTTTGGCCCAGGCTGGCTTATTGGAAGGACTACTCTCTTGACACCATATAGGTCTTTACAGGGGACTATGTAGCCCATAGTCCTCATACTTCAAGCTCTAAGGCATTATGAGCAAAGGATTATAGAGCAGAGATATAAACGGGCGGGCTCATTTAAACCACAAGACCATATGACGGACGAACTGCCTCATTCCAATCACTGAAACTGGTGCTATCATACATGGAGATAACACCGAGAGAAATAGCCCTGTGTTCGTTAAACTATGAGAGGGGTATATCTGCCCGTAGGCTCATAAATATATCCTTCACATAGGATATCTCATCACAGTACCAGGCCCTAGAACCTAAACCCAAAGCCCACAAAGAAAACTTTTTAATAATCCCAGACGACTCATGCATTCATAAAAAACTTTAAAAGACCCAAAAATACAAATGTTTTTCTTCGTCCCCTCGCTAACAGCCAGGAAGACAACGAGAAACCAGCCCCGAAGCCAACCAGTTTCGGTGGAAAACCCACCAGAAAGCACATAGAAGAGTGCTCCCCGGGAGGTAAAAAACCACTTTTAGGGGCAGGACCAGGACCCATGAATGATCAATTAATGGGTCCTGGTACTCCCCGTATTAGATCCAAATCTAAGGCAGGGACCAGGTCTTTGATTGATCAGATCAAAGAACCTGCAGTCCCCACCCTAGATGCAAGCCTAGGTTTGTTTGCTATATACAAAAAAGAAAGAAAGGGAAGGGCGGGGGACGGGGGGGGGGTTTATATAGAGATAGGGACCAATAAATTTGGCCGCCGCCCTTGGCGGCGATATGGAGGGTGTAACCCTAACCAGCCGTCTTGGCAAATAATACTGCTTTACGCTAGAGCATTATCCAATCAAGATAACCAGATTTAATCGGGCCTTTACAAAGGACACCATAGTATGGGATTAACGCAGCAAAATGGCTCTCCGGGCAGAGAAGAGCCTATAAGATGAAATCTTTAATTGTTGACGAGGAATTTTGTCCAAAAGATGTGGTTAGAAAAACAGAAGAGCAAAAGGTGAAATCATAAGTGTCAGGCTTAAGGTTCACGACTTGGAAAATTCTTTCTGCTGCCGTATGAAGAAAAAACACGATCCTACAGTGGACAGCAAGCAACAAGTGTCGGTCAAAGTATGGAGCCCCCTAAAGCGTAAACCCATACACGTGATACATGTAGTCACACAGATACATTCTTTGTCTTTATCGTCTACATACATACATTTATCCTTCCAAGCGCTCAACCAAGATAGAGACGCGTAAACCCTCTCGCAAGACACATGCAGTAACTACATATAACTTAGAGTAATGGATTATAGCAGAGGGGGGTGAATCCAAGATATTTGAGAGACTATGAAATTGGGTGAAAGGTTTACCCTGAAATTCTTTCCCTAGTTTAACGATGCGTAAGTGAATCTGAATTGGTTTCATAGGATTATATGCGGCTCCCTTGATATGTCTTCGAATGAGGAATATATCATAGGTATTAATACAGGTTAATAATATACGTAAGTACATGTAGCCAAGCATTTACGCCCGACATGATTGTCAGCTCATACAAGAAACTGCGAAATGATTCAAGAGCTCTATTTATCACGGATCATATCTCCTACTGTGTAGAGCCTTTCGCAATAGGTGGATCAATAGGAACATAAAATGCGGTGTGTGAGCTGCTGCTCATTGTGGAGGTATTTTTTGCATGTAAACCCCTGATATTTTATAAGGGTACACAAAGGAAAAAGGAATGTCAACCTCACGTACCCACTGAAGTTTGAGAGTTTCTACTAGACATATCTCCTGTAATGAATAGGAGCATATTGAGGCATAAAAGGACTGGCAAAAAGGTGGCATACATACGGTAGATATTTATGCCCTACCATAGCCTTAGGCATCTGGTACCCATCCTATTATAACCCGCAACTTGAACACGACACTCGGCACTTTGGCACCAACATCTCTCACCTGACCCGCTTTCATTAATCAATAGTTTGACGTGGCTCTTGCTCGTCCAGCCAAAATAAATTGAAAGATCTTCCTTATACCATCTGCAAATGGGTCACTAGCTAACTCTCGTGTCTGTTGAAGAGCTTCCTCGCGTGAGATTTTTCTTCTCCTTAGTTCTAATACAAATAACAGTTCCCTGACCTCATTAGATAGCGCAACCTAATATTTGCTTCCTCCAGGCCCTTCATGGAGTAGCTACACCGGATGACCCTTTCCGTATCTCCCCTATTCAATACCTCAAATCGAATGCCTAGCTCCATAAAAGGGCGAATAAGCCCCATCCCGCACTGCCCCCACCCCGCCCCGCCACGCCCCACCCAGCCCGCGACACATCTCATGAATTATTTCCTCTTTTGAGCTAAGGACTAGCTATCCCCCCACCTAATTCTTGTACAGTTGCATTCATACGTAGTCTTAATCCCTCACACATGAATAGAAAACTACATGTACCCATAAGTTAGGCTAGACTATGATACTATACCTGACACCAATGACCTTGAACTTGGCACACCAGATTTGGTAGGGTCGAGGTCCAATCAAACGGAAAGGGCGATCTTGGGGGGGGGGGGGGTTAGTGCGTGTATATGACTCAAGGAGCACCTTCTAGAAAACCCGGACATGCGCCAGCTAACGTAAGTAAACTACACGTATGCCAGGGAAGAAAGTTCCCCGCCTTTGAGCCGCTGCCCAGTGCGTTGCAACCTCCAGATCAGGGTAATCGACGTCAACGCCTGCTAGACCTGCTTCCAAGATATCCATTATGTTTACCACCAAGAGACTTCGAGACCCCCACCGCTTAAGTAAGTTTAATATGAAGCAGTTTGAGCTACATGAGCCGCTACATACCAAACAAACCAGCAGCCTTTTCAGCGCAAACATCATTACAGCAAAACAGCTATACAGAAATCTACCAGAAAACCCAGTCTATATTATACTAGAGGTTCATCTTTAATAACTAAAGCGGCTTATAATAAGACCTTGGGTAGTATCTATGAGATCTCTGTAAGCGATCAGGGGATAATCTTCTGCCAAGTCATGAGAAACTTGAGAAACTTGAGAAACCGCTTTGGAGACCTGCGTTCCCACAACTCCTAGTTACCCAGCTAGGATTATCTCAGTTACTCTCTAGGTAAAAATTGAAAATAAACCTAAAGGAAACCATTGTTAATCACGGTAAGCAAGACTACCGAATGGTATACCTAGGTCTGTCTCTAGACTAAAGAAAAACATCATAAGTAATGATACTAGCCTATTTTCGTGAGATTATTACTACAGAGCATTAGCATGATCTTAGAAGCTACTATGGTATAGCTTAGTCCTGACGTCACTTTAAAGCTTGTCCATAATTTATTATACCAGATAAAAGAACTTGCCATAGCAGAGGCTTAACCCCATCTTACAAACTTGCGAATCTCGGGTCGAGGTTTGTAGAGGTTAGAAAAACCGAAACTTAAACAAGAAGAATTGCTAGGCATAGCTAGAATCGTTGTCAAGACGACATCGAATGAAACTGCTAGAGAAGCGATGAAAGATGTTTAAAGTTCCTTGAATATGTGTTGGAGCCTTGAGGATAGATAAGGTCAATAAGTCGAATTTCGGCTCCTGATCTCACGACCACGCATCTACAGTGATTCCCAACAGAGCTTAGCTTGGTTCCATGACTACCTTCGAGATTCCTCCACTTTCCTTCATCTTACCGGCGGTAATAACCTCATAATTCCATCCATAAAGATACCGTTGTTGGTGCGTGGGTGGCATGAAGTGAAAACTCGAATGTAAAACCTTACCTCTCAAGAGAGCAGCAGAAGCTCAGGCCTAAATCTTTGACTCATGATAAAGCAACAGCGAAGCTCCAAAGCGCCAAATCTAACAGAGTTAATTTCCGTCTCGAGCACACAATGACTAGAAAGAAAGAATTGGAGGGGAAGCGTCGGGAGAAACCCCCATAGGCCATACGACCAGGCTAAGCCCTTGACAGTGTAAAGGGGGTGTAGGGCGGGAAAGTGTGGTCCATTGGTCTGTCCCCACGTAATCAGACTCCAGGCGACACCTTTAGTCGCCGGCCAGGCAAGTAGTCTCGAGAAGCGGAAACGGTTCTACTCTCTCCCATATAGGGCAGCCTAGTTAGAGGCTATCTTTAGAGAAGTAGAAAGAGCTCAGTGCTGGAAGGTATGGGGGTAAAAAAAATATGATGGATGGCTATACCGCCCGTGGAAATGGCTTGGCATATGCTTGGCATCCAACGAAAACCTAACCTGGGGAAGCTTACCAGCAATTCCTGTAAACTGCGTTGGATGAACTCGGCAGAGTTTATGCCTGTTGCGGCGTGCTGATTGGTTTCACAACTGTTTGCTTGTATATCAGCCCTATAAAATATCTATATTCATTGAAAGCTGTGGTAAGCTTGTCAATTGAGCTATTTCTTATAGCTCACGAAGCGGTCAATGGACGCAACATCACAGTATATGAGGAAGAAATTCCGTTTTGGCATATCATCTACCTTCATGGCCTTAAAGTCCCACCCGCGCAAGCTCTAGGAATATTTGCCAAAGAAATCCTAAGTAGTAATGTCTTATGACTCCTAGGATTGTCTACGTAGTTTTTTTCCATGGAAATCATACAAACCCCTTTAGCCTAATAAGGGGGTTTTCTCTATTAGGATCTAAGCCTTGGATATGCAGCAGTTGGGTGTGTGCCCCCCCCTGCCTAGGACCAATCCATCAGACCCAGGTTGAAGAGCCTTGAGTAGTTCATGGTTGCGGTCCTTCGTCCAGGGCATGTAACCTCCATAGAGCTACCGAGAATGGTCAAAACTAGACACGCTTGGTGGAGTACAAAGATCAATTTCCCAGCTCATGAGCACAATCCTTGGTTAAGAGTTAAACTAAAGGATCTAAATTTCAGCACCGATAAAGAAAACCCAAAAGTCTCTTAGCCATCACACATGCAGACCGTTCTCTGACCACTATTTTCCCTAAACAAAGTGAAGGGGTAAGTATGAAGTACAAAAAGTTAGTTGCTTCGTTTAGGGTATACCAAGAGACTTGTGAAATTTGGGTCATTGCCGAGAGCGGGCTATAAGAAATCTGAGTATGTTATACCAACCTATTATATGTCAGGCCTATGAGTGAAAGTCTCACTACCTCCTGGTGTTCTTTTTCCTTGGCCCCAACGGTGTAGTTTAGCAAGCCGCTCTATGGGCAGCGGTCCGGATTACATGCTGCTTCATGAATTAAGGCGTTGGCTTTCACAAGGCCGAATAAGTCTGGGAAGGTTGATTAGACGGACCGTAATCTTGGCGCCCACTGTTTTGGCCAGGTGCTTAAATGTTGTGAAACCGATACGGCGTGCGGGAGGTGGGTGAGAAATAGCAAGGGTACTGTATACGTAGCATGACGGAGATATCATCATTGCGCTTTTGCCACTACAACTCCGATCTTGCCTTAGCACTGGCCCGCCACCCCGCCGGACAAACGACCCATGGTCTACCTTTTTGCGCTCTCTCTGGCTGAACAGTTAATACCTCCTCTCATGTGCCGAGCCGCTATGTGACAGGAACGTGTGACCCTCTCTATACCCGAACGCCTATTCCCTAGAAAACCCCAGAAATACAGTTTCACGGTCGCCCGATGAACACTGCATATTGACGAACAAGTGGGGGTGGCTTCGCTGTTTGTTATCATAACTTTTAAGCCTTGCACGTCAACAGGCGGTATTCGCCGGGCGACTACGAATAACTACAATTAGTGGAAATCGATATCAGGAAGTAGTTATTTACACCACCTTATTGGTTCACACTGTATTTGTACTAGTTCATGGCGGAGCACGTTGATGAAAGGTTTGCGACCCTAGTTCGCCTTTCACGTGCTTTCGAGCCAAGAAATGGACCGTGACATATTTTGCGATATCCAGTCACGTACCCCCTTCTTGGCTCGGAAACACGAGTAGAAGGCGTCGTGTCAGGGTGGGTTTTAGTTGATCATGTGCAAGTGGAATGATCAATCTCCTCCTTTCTAAAATTAAAACTAGCTAGGTTACTATGAGAGGAGACATAAGGTTATTGTGCTGGTACAGCTTCTGGTAGGAAACAAGGGTAGCGGACAAGGGTTCTTGAGAAGACACTAATGCTAGAATCTTCACCAAGAAAGCAAAAGGCCCAAATCTATTGTTTTACGTTTCCCGATATTTCCTACCAGTGCAGTGAGCTGTAATGCAGGCATAATGTCCTTATCTGGTCTCATATGTCTGGTGATATTTGCTTTTGTGGCAATTGAGAGCACTTTGCCAGCGCCTGAGGATTTTTTCCCCCCGACCATTCCTTGTGAGCACTTAAGCTTATATATTACCTTAACACATATCCTACATTACTAGTGGTTCTTACTTTTAAAGGAGGCTAATTTTGCTAACCCGTTTAAGATTCCCGACAGCGCTTGACTTGAGTGCTCGTATCAGGGGAAGTATTGGGACAGACGGATCTGAGCAGTCACAGTCTTTCCCCGCCACTACTGCCGTGCTTCACTGGTTTTTACAGCGTTTTATTGCGTCACGGATCTGCGCAATTGTTAAATTTCCCTTTTCGGTGTGACCTAATACTTCACGCCTGGCACGAGTACAATACCGGCTCAGATCCGTGACATCCCTGGCGTGTCTCAATACTTTAGCCCTGACCCGAGACACCGAAAGGAGAAATATAGCGATTACATGTATCTGTGATGCAATAAAGCGTAGCAAAAACCAGAGAAGTACCCCTAAAACCCCTCCATATTTGAGAGCTGCTGGTGGATAGCTTGTGTTGTATCCCCTCTACGGCTAACCCCGATACACCAAACCCTAAGCAGAACGTCATAATCCAAGAGTTTATAAAGCAACCAGTAGATGTTGTTTTCCTCGCTCTCACACATTGTACGATGCGAAAACTCGGGCATTTTGCAAAAGGGGGCCGGGGGGGTTGGCACTCCAGAATCTGGAATCCGGCTCCCAGACTTCGATTGACGTTTCACCTTGTCAGCAGAAATTCCCACACTAAGTACTAGCTATAGAAATCCGATAACCAGCCCTTGTTTCTTGGTATTTGTTGGTTGAAGGCAAAATACGGGGCCATACGTATCACATTCGCCACTGGACCCGAGAAGCAAGAGTGGTCTGAACGTTATCGTTCTCTAGGCGGCCCAGAGGCAGGTCACGCATCCCTGAGAATTAGGATGGCCCTGTTTAGAATATGTAGTTATATGTCTGTACGCTACCTGAATATTTCTGTAGAGTAGCAACCTCATTTGTGTGCAAGGGTATCTTTCAAAGTGGGGTTGCTGGTGGGTGTGCCTGGTTGCTGGTTGCGAGATTGATGTTTGGGTAAATTACACTGGATCGAGTGTACGGGCAAAGGATTCGGGCGAGAACTATTTTAGCATGCATGCATGTGCATTTATAAGTCAGAAAACCCATCCAGAGTGTTATTAATGGGGGTGGGCGGATCACCCATGCCTAGATGGTCGCCGATGAATGCCTTCTGTTGACTAAAAGAGACCAAAACTACATAAAAAACTACGAAACTGCCCTCCAAAAGCCAGATCGATTAGGCATTGGGGGTAGTCCGCGCGGGCGAACCGCAGTATTAATGCGCGAGTGTGTTCGTTCGCGGCTGTATGTGTGCATGTGTCAGGGATGAAGCATTGGGACACACCAAAAAAATCATAATAGTGCATAGCGAAAAAACTATGAGGCGTGGTGATAAATGTAGTAATAACTGATCTGTGATCTTTCACAGCCTGGTCTGTCCTAATATTTCAGCGCTGACCTGAGCATGTGTGTGTGTTTGCTAGAGCAGCTCTAGTGTAGTCTGCTGCGATAAACGGACGGATCGGAGAACAGGTCAGAAGAACCTTGGGAAGGTGCTGGTAGTTCTAACCCTGACTCCTTAGTTTCGTCATAGCTAGCAGCAGGTCAGCCATAACTGATCCCTGTTGCCACGTGGAAGGGAATCCTAATGTATTCGACGGTGAGAGAACAATAATATTTGGTAGCTAATACAGAGTAATTCTCCAATTTTGGGGGAAATATTTGTTTATGTTATTGAACAGCATTACTAGCTTATAATTTTAAATACTCAAATATTTATAAAAACAGCCCAAAACAACCAAGTATTAGGCAGAATTTAGCCTATTCTACCAGGATTATGTCGTAGAGTAGATTGACCTATGTATACCTTGTGATTTTACTGCCTTACCATGCGAACCAAAGGCCAGTCTGACCCGCAGCCCAACAAGCTAATCCTACCCGCAATTACGT
This sequence comes from Verpa bohemica, assembly GCA_033030345.1. Taxonomy (NCBI): domain Eukaryota; kingdom Fungi; phylum Ascomycota; class Pezizomycetes; order Pezizales; family Morchellaceae; genus Verpa; species Verpa bohemica. Next base: position 326,716 of record JAUFSE010000024.1, on the reverse strand, counting down.
ACCTACCATTTACTCGTAGTCGTCAAGTGCTTCCGGAATATGGCAACGGGGAGCAACATGCCTCCTTTCTTACCAGCTCATATTGTGAGCTTGTACCATTCACTAAGACTAAGCGTTATTGCTTTTAACCCTCGGTTCAACAAGATTCAACGAATCACTATAGCCCTTTTATCCTACACCATGGTATTCCTCATCACCCTATTCCGTAACCCTTGAAGACTCGACTTCGCACTGCGCACCAACTATAACGTGCATTTACGAACCAGATGCCTTTTTCCGCCTCAAAAATTGTGCGTGGTCTCCTGGAATATTTCCTGCGAACCAACGTGCCCAAATGCTCCTAACCTTTATATAAGTCGCACCCGTAGATACTACGGATGACCCATCACACCCCACCACCAGGTATATCAGCATCACGTCCCTCCCTCCCACACACCGACAAATACCTATATTATTACCACTGCTCCCCATAGTTTTTGTGAAGGTATTGTAGACCTTGGCCCTTACAACGCTATCCCCGGCAACAGCTTCTGCCACAGAATCACGTAAAAAGTGTTTCGTGATGTCATCTCCTCACCCTTCGCCTTCGCAAGCACAGCCCATCAATCAATGGTATCACGCAGCAGCACCGCAGGCTTCAAGTCATATTACCGAACAGTGGGCGCGCCAGCAAGCCTTAGAGCGGGAGTGCAAAGCTCGCCGGCTCAGGTCCATGGAAACCCTTGATCCAGTTGCCGAGAAGGTTGTCACTTTAATGCACCCCTCCTACTTCGGGCTTGTGAGACCCACACCACAGCAAGCACCAGCTAGCTCTATACCTAACCCTGAACATGGGTCCCTTTTCGCTGGAGGTACCCCGCTAGAAGACTTGGGATTTAATCTTCGAGGTTTTCTGGCTATAAACCCGGTTGAAGACCCAAATGCTCTTTATGCAAGAATTAGTGTAAAACAGGGACATGCTTCCCCAGGAGATTTACCCCCCCTCCCAGAATCTGTTAGCGAGTTGATAAATGGCCATGCAGCTCTGCACTCCCCACAGCCCTACGCCAACCAGTGGGTGTGTCAGCAAAACCTCGAGCAGCAACACGAGGCGCTCCAGCTTAGATCTCAAAAAATGATTGATCCAGTAGCCGAGAGAGCTGTCACCGATATGGATATTTCTTGCTTTGTAGGACCCACACCAGAGGTGCCTGACTATACCTTCAGCCCTACGCATGAGAATGGTGGGTCACTTTTCCCTGCAGGCGCCCAGCCGGAGGATTTAGATTTTAGCCTTCGAGGTTTCCTGGCTGTTGATCCGACCGGAGGCCCAGATGCTCTTTATGCAAGGATCGCTGTGAAGGAAGGTCGTGCCATCCCTGGCGATTTCGCTCCGCTACCCCCTCGAAAAGAGATAGAGTGGAGCTGCAAGGCCTGTAAGGGTCTTGATTAGGGGAGGAAAGGGGACTTCGTGGGTGAGATTTGATTCGCTACCTTTGGCTCTTTATTTTGGTTTAACGAGTGCTGTCAGGGCGCCCACGACCAATGCATATCGCGCCGAGACCACTTGTCTCTCTATTAGCCTTTACATAATTAGGGTTGATTATATCAAGCTTTTCGACTGAGCGCACAAGTAGGTTATCTAAAACTTGACAATCTAGAGACCTTCGCTTCTAACAGTCAAAAAACAGAAACAGCTATACATACACACGGAAGACTAGTACACTACATAGTAATAACACTAGAGCAAGATAAAGATCCAGCGTAAGCTTTTGGGCTGTGCATTCTCTCATGAGTATGTTGTCCCTTATTCACCGACTTAATCGTTGATAACTCAAACTAACCGTTTCCTAAGCGGCAAACAATAGAAACTGGTGATTACATAAGATATCATTTACAGCGATTTTTTTATTACTTAGTACGATTTTTTCTAAGAGACTAGGAGGATTTTCTTTGTGCCAATAAAGATCTTGACCTTTTTTGTTATTTACGCGAATGCAAGAGCACTTCTCTGTTTTACCAGTCAGTGGTGTGGACTGCCTTTTTGCAGGCTTCGTGTAACAGTGGGACAAAGAATCATTTCCAGGTTCTTGTTGCTCTGGCAACGACTGACGAACAACATAACAGACCCCACAGCTCCCTAAAACTAGCCCAACGCCCCTCCTTAGAACCTGCAGTATCCCGGAACTCGGTCTATCATCACACTGATATCCCATTTTGCAAGAAAGGCTACCCCCGTAAACATGAGCCGCCTCCCCTTAAGGATCGCTGCATTAATTGGTACCTGCTCCAACACTATGAGGGCCTTAAGACATAGCTAATCGAACCCTAGTATTCTTCTTCTCATTCCTACTATTCTACTCAGGATGGGTCTTACAACAAAGGTCATTAAATGCCATGCAGCAGGCCCTTAATCCACACCACGCAAAAAAGGCGGCCCCAAAATCCTCAAAATCAGGGTTCCATCTAATGGGCCAGACAGATAGCAAGAAATCACGATTATTCAGCAAAGATAAGCGTAAACTAGCATATGTCCAGTACGTCTCGGAAAAGGATGACTTGTGTAATTCTGTCATGATTCTAGCGGAGCTAGATAGACTAGGTGCTATGGCAGATAAGGTGTTGATTTATCCCCGCTCCTGGGTGGCGGATGAGAAAGGGAGGTGGAGTCGACTGTTGAAGGTTGCAGAGCAGCGGTATGGTGTTATTGTTAAGGCAGTGAGTCCTTTAGTTGAAGGTATATACCCTTTTGCATCATTGGAAGGGGTAATTACTGACTTTTATGTTAGTCGGGGATGCACCAGCTGTGTCTTTGCTACATGCTTTTTCCCAGACCGAATATAACCGTATCCTGTACTTGGACCCCTCTGGGATGGTGCTTCGGAATCTTGATGAGCTACTTTTTGGTGCTCCATCCGCTCCTGTCGCCGGTATCAGAGCCTACTGGCGTTCCCAGACAAAGCAAGCTGAAAACCCACTATCTGATCATCTCCTCCTTATAGAACCCTCGGAACAGGAGCTAAAACGGGTCAAAGCTATCCTAAAAAAAGACGTGGCCAAGTCTCCAATAGAGCTTATAAACAGACTCTATATTTCCCACACTTTAATCTTACCACAGCATCCTTACGATACAGTTATCTCTGAATTCCGCGCGGATGAGCATGATCGATATGTGATGGGCGAAGTGAGTAATTGGAACCCATCTAAGATAAGGGAAGAGAGCTACTACGTCAATTTTGAGGACGATGAAACGCCAAAGCCCTGGTACGCAATGCCGGGGAATCTATTGGATAAAGTAAGACCGAGACGGTCAGATGATGAAAAGGTGTGGAAATCACTTTATGATCTCTGGGCGAGGCAGAGGATGGATGTTTGTGGGCTAGACTTGGAACCATTGCCGGCGGGGTTTTGATGGGTAGGTGTGAGCATCGATATGGCATTGCATGGAGTTTTATTTCCCTGGTTGGATACTAAAATCTTTTGGACTTTTGGTTTTTGTTTCTTTTGCTTAAGCGTTGGTTTTGTTTTTTATGAGATTATGTTTGTATGGGACTATAACTGGCACGTTTAGGGATATAGGTTGAATGTATTGAAGCGGTTATCTACATGTGACTATCAGCGAGTCTCGGGATCTGTTATAATGAACCGAATATTTTTGGAGGATCTTAAGGCATTACTACATGTAGTATAGGGCGCTCAGTATAGTTCTCATAATCGATTCGTATACAACATCATTCGCCCGATATATGTAAAGACGACTAATATTATCATAAACATAACCTACAGACCCTACAGAAACACCTATGCATATATATTGTGATCACGTTTACATTTAATTCTAGCAGCTATAAATTAGCTACGGGTATATAGGCGGTACATTAAATAGCCTCGTGATTTAACAATGTTAAAGAATATTATGTAATGAACTGAACAGTATATATATTAGAATAAAAGCAGAGGGAAATCTTAGAAGGCTATTAAATCTACTCAAAACTCCCTTAATACAGCTAACTTAATTTCCGGTTGCTTAGAGTACGTACTACCAACCCCGTACCCTCCCCCCCCCCACCAACAGTATTAGAGAGACAGATGTGGGTTATATAATAGTTATATACCTTATCAAACATTGTCATCATCATTCCTACTAGCCTATACATAGATTCTAAAGTTGATTATTTTACTAAATACTATGGCACTCCCACAATGTAGATCCGGTACTACAGCATACCATATGATGATTGACGAGAGACAGTGCCTATCCAGTTAAGCTTGATACTATAATGATCGATTAATAACGTACATAGAATCCCCAGATTGATATATACTGCAATAGTAAAAGCTACTAGCTAGCAAAACTGACAAATTCCTACTCTACTATAATAACCTCTGTTAATCATAGCTGTTGTATCTAACTAAATAAGCGCTGAGTACGCTGGAGTCTGTGGTGCAATGAATGGGTGGTGATATTAGGTAGAATACCCAGAGACGACCTACAATTTTTATATATCAAGATTCACCACGCTAATGTATCAAAACGAATAACTATACTTGTTCTCGCAGCTAGTAAGAGTTCTGTTATGGTAGAAAATTAGACTTATTATGGAAATTTTGTTGTACTCGGAGCAGCCAAGAACCTGAACATGCAACTACTCAGAGTAAGGGTCATTATTCGAGGAGGTTTCTTTAGTGAGCAAAGTATGACTATCGACTGGCTAGATTAAAACTTACACGTTCAGGTTCTTCTTACTTACCCCGAGTATGTTAAGCTATTACATGTACCTCCTGACGTGGGTAAATCATGCAGCGGCTAGTCCCTACGGTAGAGTACTCAAGCATGACATGCAGCACTGATCGCAGCACTGCAGGTACCCACAAATAGAATACCACCAATGTGCTTGCAGGATCCGAGCCATATGCCGGGAGCATAGAGAAGGATCAAAAGAATAGTCGCCAAGGCTATGGCAAGCGGAGACCACCCAATTATTTCATACTTTTCACCTATACCATCTAATGAAGGAGGATTGTACTTTATAGAGTGTAGTACTGCATAATAAAGGCTTTGGGAGATCATCCAATGTAGTAGGCTCGATATAATCATGAACGGCAAGATATATCTATATGCGAATGGAAGAAAAATATTGGGTATCTTTCCAGCGGTTTGTCCTACTTTGAGAAGTTGTGGTCGTTGGGAAAATCCATCCCATTCATCTGCTAGCAGCATTCTAGTGAAGATAGAGTTGTACAATAGGCATTGGAGTGAAAGAAAAATCTGTGGCAGGTTCGCGGAGAGGGTGTAGAAGATAGAGTATCCTGTCCCATAGAGATCATATCCAAAAATTGAATAAAAAGTATAGCGATTGTCAAAACCAAAGATGCCAAAATTTATCGGATAAGTGGGCCCAGAGGTTCGTTCTAGTATACCCCTGGACTGAGCATAAGATAAAGCAAGAACGGAGGTAACGATGTAACCCGGGAATCTATTGATCAACTAGTTAGTTTAAAAGTCAACCCCAGCCTTACAACAACTTACAGAAGGTAACAAAGCACCCATCGACCTAGACTGGATGCACGGAACCATCGGGGCGTATAGGTCTTCCATACTCCTTGAGAATATGTTATTAAATTGTATTTCCAGACCCCTGCTGTGATCTCTTGCTTTGAAGCGGTGCACATGGCAGAAGTCGTATGATCAGGCACCTTTAAAAATGACATGATCGCATCACCGAGGGTAATTAGCTGCTCCTCAGTGGTTATAAAAGTGGCCGATAGTATACAACAAAATTCCAGTAGATTGAGGATAATTACTATTATCATCAAACCTAGGCTGCATTGTAGACTGCATTGCTCCGGCATTTTCCTGCTGAGGCAATATAAAACGTTAGTATCGAACCGCTCGTGCAGGTCAGCTGTTTCTATGATCCAAGAACCTGTTTTACTGATGGTAACATCCCTGATAATTTTGATCCCAGCAGGATCAGGATAGGTAAAATCCAAATCTTTGCCGGAGGTAATGACAAACACATCCTTGCGGTCGGTGATTATATAATGCTCATAAGCTTCAAAACATTTTCTGCTATCGAGTTTCTCAATCTCCGTAAAATTATAGATCACACTACCGTCCATGGTATAGATCAAACTACCATCCATAGTATTGTAGATCACACTACTACTACTACCCGTAGTATTATATATCGCACTATCGCCCGTAGTATTATGGACTATACTGCGGTCCGTAGTATTATAGGTCACACTACCGTCTGTAGTGTTATAGATTGCACCACCACCCGCCAAAATACTGGGCCCATCATCATGATAGTAAGCGATCTTTGAAAAGACTGCGGTATTGTAGCTGACTTTAAAGTTAGTTACAGTACTTGAAATAGTGATAGCATCAACTTATTGATCCACTTACAAGAAATGTAATGGTACTGTACTCGTAACCAACAGAAACCATAGAAGCGCTCTGACTCTGCCGACTGAGTAGAGATTCCTTATGCTTATGGTCCCAATCTCTAGCCACCTTCCCTCTTTATGAGCTCTATCAACATCATTGCGGGTTGGTGCACTTAAGCAGTGTAGAGGATAAATGCTTGCGCTGAGCAGGACTGTACTGAGAATATTAAGGACAAGATGAGCCACTAAGTTCAACGTCATTGTCGTTTTACAGCTACCTCGAAATAATGTTCTAAATCCATTCGTGTCGTATCCATTCTTTGAAACCACCGTGAACAGATTCAGACGTGATCTAGTCCATTCGAACACCTAGACCGGGCCGGTCATCGCCGTAGTAATTCATGACTTGTTCCAGATCAAAAAACCTCTTAATCAACATATACCAACCTAATACATATGGTGTGCGAAGTCAATTCATGGCTTAGCGAAACAGTTTTAAACATACACTCACTAAACAGTCTACACTACGCATCCGATGGGGAAGTGGATTCAAAACACCACTATATTTCGATATTAATCAATAGCAAAATAGAATCTCTCTTAGGAGATACTTTTCCTGCTTTAAGAGAAAATTTTGGTCTATAATTTTTTCTAGCTTGTAAGCCCATATAAATATTTTCATGGTGATCCTATGACACAATCAAAAAGAATAAAATCTTGGGCACGTTTCACTAAATTTTGGGCCCTAAGCAACTCTTGTCAATATTACTCCATCTATTGATCCCCCATCTAGCTCCACCTAGTCGAACTCCCTACGCCTTGGCGGTAGATTATCTAGAAGTTACATAATTATCATCTTCATGACCCTTCGGCAAGCCATTTAAGGGCTTGAATTGGTTTCCGTGAAAATCCTTAAGGTTGGAGCCGAGATCTTAAGCTATAATGTTATTACAGAAACTAAAGCCATTTACTAGTATATTTCACTATAAAGATCATGCGCCTACAGAATTTATCGATATTTACCTAGGTTAAACTCGCAGACCTTGGCGCTCCCAGCTAGCTGAGCCCAGGGTCGGTGGCTGTGTAGTGGCTGTGTAGCAGCCACCTTGGAGCGCATCCCCTCTTAGTTCCTTGTCGACTCTACGCGGAAGACCTGAAAATATAGTGTTTAGTTAAGCTTCATAAGAATCTGGCCTCTAGATTCTTCTACGATCCCTACTGTCGCTATGCCCCATTAGTAACCCTTATTTCCCTAAGTCTAGTAGAGCCTCCGCGATACTTGGCACTCACAAGATTTTAAAATGAGGTACTGCAGAAGTTGAATTGTTGGTATTACCTATTGGTGAGCAGGCGATTTTTAGTGACTCTAGATCGTGAAAATAGAAATAGAGTAGGAGTATATCTAAGGCGCCAAGGAGATCGAAAGATCCCTGTTAGAGCTTAAATAATAAGCAGAATTACTCACTATCCCTTAACCCCCTGACCTGAGACCTACTTGCAGATGTGCTCTGCCTTAAGTACTCAGTAAGGCCATACATGCAGTTACGGTCTCAAGAAATTATTGAGAAGCACGAGACCCGAGGTTCAAGGCTTTGGTTAGGTATTGGCTACAAGACCCTGGCCGCTAACCTTGCTTCTCGACTTTTCGCTGCAGGAAGAGAGTACATATAAGCCGCAGGAAGGCTTGGCAGCAATAGGCCCCACCTACAGCCTCGATATGCAAATTCAAGGCCTACGTTTTACAACTCTGTAGCTTCTCTTATAGTATATAAGACTCCAGGAATCCTCTTCATCTCAGTTCAGAGATCTCAACTACTACATAGCCTAAAATGTCATTCATCTCTCTACCTCCCGAGCTACAAATAATCATAGCCTCAGAACTACATGTTTATGACCTCCTCCACCTTCTCTCAACAACCCACTATCTCTACGCCCTCCTCTCTCCTGTCTGGCTCAAGGCTGCAGTAAAGCCAAAAGGCGAGCCCCCGCTGCCAGCCTTACTCTGGGCAGCACAAAGAGGCCATGAACCGCTAGTACGTCTACTACTCGCAGATAACATACCAGAACGGTATAAAACCGATGTAAATATTACCGGCAGTAGTGAAGGCAAAAACCAAACAGCACTCCATATTGCCTCCCAACTTGGCTACGAATCTATCGTCCGAATACTACTCGAGAAAGGTGCAGATGTAGATGCGCGGAATAGCCAAAACCTCACGCCGCTGTTTTGTGCGGTCCAGTGTAAGACTACCACCCCTGGTACTATTCGGCTACTTCTAGAAAACGCTGCAGATTTTTCAACCTATAACACGATCCTCCACGCTACAGCGAACTACGGGCGGGCAGATGTCATTAGAGTACTTGTGGAAGAATGGGGTATAGATGTGAATATCCCAAACGGTCGTGGGGATACCCCGTTGCTAGCTTCCTTAGACCCAGATCACAAGGACCGAGCCGAGCGGGAAGCAGCAGCGATAACGCTCCTCGAGCTCGGCGCAGATCCGAGACTGAGAGCCTATACACCTCTACCACACCGAGTCAACACATCTCCGCTATTCCGAGCCCATTCACGATCTGCAGAGAACCTGATTGCTACTATATTGCAGAAGCTACTCCCTCTTTCATCACCGTTTTTTGACTACCCTGTTAAGGATAGGGGAGAATATTGGTTCAAATACCAGAGCGATGGAAAAATTGCGCTTTTGTGGGCGGCGCACCTGGGCGATACTAACATGGTTCGGTATCTCCTCTCTGTCGGTGTTCAGATTACTCCAAATAAGGGTGGGAACTTTTGGCTCAATACCAATGACTTTTTTATTTCCCAACAAGTATCCACCACGCCTAATTTTGACAGCGAGACACCTCTCCACAGAGCTTCAGACAGAGGAGATGCAGACATCATAAACCTTCTACTCGATGCTTCACAGGATATAATCGATACTCCAGATGATACTGGATGGACTCCACTGCATTTTGCGGCAAGGGGCGTACATTATAATGCTGTTAAAACACTTTTAGAAAGAGGGGCAAACGTGAATGCTAAAAACGACTGTGAGATTACTGCGCTACATTGGGCGGTTCAAAATGCGGGGGATGATGCAGTAAATTTGGTTGAATTGTTGTTGGAGAATGGGGCGGATGTGAATGCTACAGAAGGAGAAGATGCGGTTCTCGAATGGGCGTTAAATTATGGAGGCGATGAAAGGATTGTTGATAGGTTATTGTATCAGATTACAGAACAAGGCGGGAAGGTGGAGCGGTGTAACGTGGTCCTAGAAGCGGAATACTACCGTGGGTGGGTTAATGAGCTTATTTTTAGCGGTTATCGGTGTCCTTGGTCGGTGGGAGGGGAGTAATCCTATGAATATTCTATTAAGACTTGAAGGTATTGAAAGCCTTCATGCTAAGAGACTATTCTATGATTTTCTGTAAATTATGTTGGTAACGGTTTTAGAGCAAATATTTGGGGGGGGAAGGAGAAATGGGCCGATTTATTTCCTGTATTATTCTTCACTTATCGATACACAACTACTAGACAGTCAAGAATTAGAGTGTTTTTAGAGAACTAAAGTAAATTTCATCTAAGTGTAAGATTAAATCTAATTTATAGAAACAATATATAACTACAAAAGCACAGAAACAATCAAGAGTGACACCCAACCTACATAAGAGCCCCAATATGCCCTTCAGAAATACTAATGACACAAACTCCCCAAAAGACATAAATCTTCAAACCCAACTATGAGTCTAAGACCCAACGAACCCCAAACTACCGGAGAACAAACTACCCGACCCCCCCTGCAGAGTTACCTTTCTGCAGCCAAACCCTCATACACCTCTCCAAAATAGGAAATAAACACGTGCAGCTAACAAGGATCATCTGCAAGCAAAGTCAATGACTCGCCAAGAATGTATGACTAAGTGAGAGAGAAAAAAACACACAACCCTACATATATCTAGAGTATTAAAGACTGAAATAAGTAGAAGATAAGGATATATAACTCGTGAATTATAGAGTTTTAATATTGTAAAAACCAAGATTCTATGGTTTATTCCTATGGTTACTTGTAGATATACCCGCATTGTTTTTGCTTTAGCTCGAGTACCATAGCCTTAGGCTCCATGTACGTTATGAATTCATCATCATCATCATCATCATCATCAGATATACCCGCATACGTTACACAAAAGTGTTACTCTTCAAAGTAGATAAGATGGGGCTGCGCACTATTGCGCCTATATATTATATTAGTCAGATCTAAAACAGTCACTTTTCCACTTATGATAAACTGTTAGGATATAGAAACTATAGGAGTGCTCAGAAGAGTAAGTCCACTCTCGGCTACTGATATGTTTATCTTCTACATCTCTTTCTATAGAAACTGTGGAAGGAGTTTCCCAAACAGGCTGTAGGAGAGGTGGTATCTAGCCTCGTGGGAAAGCACTGAGTACGGCTGGTGGCAGTACTAGGAGCCTGAGATATTAGAGTATATATAGAGATCTTATGGATGCCTCTGAGATAGGTCAATTAAGCGATTCCTCTGTCTGAATAAAAACGTTACGAATCACCTCGAGTGATACGCCATGATCGAAACCAATAACCTTGGATAATCAGATCATATTATATCACTCGGTGTGAATACACCACTTGCGCTAAAAATCTAAAAATCGTTCGCACAGCTCTATCCAACCTACCGACTATTCCTAAACAGATCATTTATCTTATTCTCTCAAGGTCACAATGTGGAACCCTTGAAACACAAGTACGTAGACCAAGACTAGCAAAAACCCAATATAAACCAAGTATACATTTCCTTTATATTGTCCCATCAATTCTTCAGACCACCACTACCCACTTTATAAACACCCCACCAATAACCCCCTCGCACAACACCCAAATCCCAGGCCATCCTAAGACTGTCCTGTACCAAACGCACCTTACTCCCACCAACCTCATGCCATGTTATTGGCACCTCAGCCACCGGGATCCCCTTATACATTGCCAATAGCAGCATTTCGATATCGAATAGCCAGCCCTCCGTGTGCATATATGGAAATATCGCTTTGATAGCTGAGCGCGAAAGGAGTTTAAAGCCGCATTGCGTGTCGCGGATGTGTCGGATGCCGAAGGTGCGGATGAGGGTATGGAAAGAGTGCATAAGCAGGTTGCGGATGAAGGAGCGCTGTGGGTTAGGGTTAGTTGGTGCTAAAAATAGAGTCTAGATATAGTGATTGCAAAACATACCTTAACAACCGCATCAGTAGTAACCATATGCGCCCTACTCCCTACAGCAATTCCATATCCCTTGACCTCCACCTTCTTAACATCCCTAATCAACGCTGCCAAATCCGCAAACCGACTCGCCCCATCGGCATCAGCAAACACCGCGTATTCGCCCCTAACATGCCGCATTCCATGCGTAACCGCACCCCCCTTCCCACGGTTCTTAGACAAAACACAGACTCGGATTTGGTCCTCTTTGATATCCCGATGCGAAGCCATCCGTTTGCGCGCCCATTCAAGAGCAACAGTTGAGGTAGAATCAGTGGATCCGTCATCGACAATCAGGATTTCCCAGTTATTCGGGTGGGCATCATGGAGGTGGTCGACTGCCTCTGCCAGCATTTCTGGGATGCGCTCGCGCTCATTATAGGCAGGGACAACGACGGAGATGTGAAGTGTTGCTTTTGAGGTAGGGCTGAAGACATCTGGGAGGGAACCGGAGGTTGTAGTAGTTTTGTAGAGCTTCTCTTCGGATGTTTCTGGGCGGGGTGTATGCGCGACAAGAAGGATGAGAAGGTAGGACTATTTAGCTCTAACGAATTAGCGAGGCGTCGCACACTAGATAGCTAGCTTAGGGAGGAGTAGACTAACAGCAAAGATTCCAATCACAAGAAGCCCGAGTACACCGGTTAAGACTACACTTACCGATGCCTGCCTTAACAACTGCAGCGCATCAAGTGGGAGTGCCATAGGGGGGGTTAAAGGAACGGATTCGCCCATGATGGGCGAAAAGGGGAATCCTAAAACTTCGCCGTCGTGTTGTTGGCCAATGGGGGGTATAAATTGGGTATAAATGAAGATAATAGATGTTTATAGAGAGTGTATAGGTGAGTGGACTAAACGTAAGAGAAAGTGGAGGGGAGGGGGTGGAGGTCTTGGGGGGAACTCTGGGGAGAGGAGAGGTGTTAACTTTAGGGCCAGCTACCGGAGCCGCATGGTTTAGTGTCTTGGCACGGAAAGAGCCCGGATGGTTGGCCGGCTGCTGACGACTCCAAGTTGCGTACCTCTACACATATCAAGATATTATTTTATTATTTCCTTTTAACTCTTAGTACTTTTCATAAACAACCTTCTGTAAAAAAAATCCTCATTCACTTTTGTCCCATAGTGTTGAATCTTTTCCTAATAATAACTACGTATTATCAATTCGTCTTGCATAAGGCATTCCTTTTAGTTCTAACTCTCCCATATATAGAACCCCCTAAAAGAAAATTAAAAAAACATCTGCGTCCTTTCACCCGGCCCCCCAATTCCTCTCGTCCCCTTCTGTCCCTTTACAGGTACCCCATGCTTCTTAACATACTTCTTCACATCACCATCCATCATACTCCCCACAACTAACCACACAACTGCCACCACCCAAGACATTATCGTATCCCACCACCATGAGCCCCTTGGGCTTCCTCCCCAGCTTGCCCCCCTCATTGCTTCCCCCAATAAGGTGGTCACAACTAAACTATGTCCTTTTTCTAATTTCGCAATACAAATCTCCGCAACTGCCTCTGGTGTTTGACCCTCATCGCTTCCCTCCAGAATCTTCGTCAACTCAGGTTTCGTCTGTTGTTCAATCTCAAATCCAGGGGTGAAAATCGTTGCCGGGAAACAACAGTGTACATTAATATCGTACAAGAGGCACTCCTGCCTGAGTCCATCCGCCAGCGTCCTGATCGCTGCTTTAGCAGGCGAATAAGCATTATACCCTGCAAGAGTGTAGAACGCCATCACTGTAGACGTAAAAATTAGGTGCCGTTGTGGAGCCCCCGTTGGGAGCGGTGATGCAGTCATCATATTAATCGCAGCATGCGCAGTATGCATAACGGAGAAATAATTTGTCTGCACCTGTTTCTCGAGAACATCTGGGTCCATATCTTTAAAATACCCAGGAATAGCACCACCCGCGCAGGTCCATACGATATCCGGTACCCCCCCCCATGCACGGATCTCATTCAACATACGTTGGCACTCGGTGCTACGGGTTAGGTCAGCGCTGACGAACATGAATTTCTGTTCCCCTGGCCGTACTGCGGCAGCCTCGACTTCCTCGAGGGCGCGGGCTAGTTTCTCGGCATCTCTAGCAACTATGACGACGTTCGCACCCTTCTTTGCAAGGATTTTGGCAACGCAGAGCCCCATTCCCTGGGAACCACCTGTTATTACGACCAGCTACTCAGTCCATGCAGTTAGCTTTCGGCTGACCTCACTCCCGGGATAATAGGGGGACATACCCGCCCGGCAACAGGCATCTTGTTCTTGCCCCAGAACATGTTAAATACTGTGCTTGGTATAGTAACAGCGGCGATAGTAGCGGCAGCGATGGTTAATGGTGTTACGGCGGGGAGTGAGAGTTGCATTGTATTTTTTCAGGTGCGTTGTGATGATAGGGATGGGAGCTTATTGTGACAGGGGCGACGTGTATCTACGCGGCGAGATTGTCGCGTCACGTGAGATACTGTTATGTTTTATCGAGTGATATGATATGACTAAGATAGATTTTGTTTATCCGTAAAGGACCTTAAAGGGCGCTCTATATTTACTGACATTATTTTAGATGTTGAACCCAGTTATCAATACATTTTATTCCTTTTGGTATAAATCTATACTCAATAAATGTAGTTGGAATTCACCTTAGAAGATTGAGGCAACGCTTTATGATTGTTAACTCTACTAGCGAGGGAATTTATGCACGACGAGAGGACTTGTAATGCATCGCTAGCAAGTATACAAGTGCGCTAATGAAATATGCATTACTATCACCTGAGAGCGTTTTTACCCGTTATCAGTTTTATATGTCATGTGATTAAGCTCAATATTAATCTCCTTAAACACCCTTTCACTATCGATAGTCCCAACCTCTATCTCAATAGCGGGGCCTAGCTATACTACAAAGATAGCCCTCTCACTTAGAAATCCCCACCAGCTTGTAAAAATAAGTTGTATATCTCCATTGTAGAATACTAACTGCGAGGTAGTCCACTTTCAGAGATATCAACCACTACCACCCAAAAGCTATTGCGAGATTATGTAGAGTATGCTCTAGTCTTAGGGTCTCACTGAAATCTTATACTTTTTACAACAGTTCTCTTGATAATTCATCAATGAGAGAATTCTGATCAATAATTAAACTTCCGAAATAGGTCTAGCGCCAATTCCAACATATATTTATGCACGGGGGTGGCACAGGAGGTAAATACATCATAATATTGGAATATTATCTACTTCTAGTCGAGTGGACTAAAATGCCCCATGATTGAGTTTGTAGAACCCATAGCGAGAACCGATCATCGGTATCTTACAATCTTCTAGATAGATAGCGTCTGTGGACTACGGATTTAGTGCTGGAGCAGCTAGAGGGTGTTTAGAGCATTCTAGCTAGGCTGGCTTACTTCGCTTAGAAATACACCTGTTGCTTTGCAAACCAGCCCAAGGAGCCAAGGAAACACACAGCCTTTTTTATATCCGCCTTAACAGCCGATAAATTATGAGTCAAATACTTAAGCTCTTCTTGAGTCTGCCGACTATCTAGTCTTTGGTCGAGACCTGTATCAAATGAATCTAGTGATACCTTAATTAAACTGTTGTCTGCTCCTATTAGTAGCTACTTTATTCTCCCGTAGTTCTACTTAACTATAGCATATATCTAATTTACCATCGGACCACTAGCAAAAAAGGCAAACCGGTTAACTCCTAGCTAATCATTATATTTAGAGCTATTAATCAAAAAAAACCTAGGAATGATCAGGAGGAGGAGAAAATAGGTACTAGGGTGGTGTTTCAGAGACAGAAATTACCTAAGCAGACCGGCGTGCGAAACAGCCAAAGACAAGAGACCTAAACTTGAGTTTTATACATTTGTCTACGTGCACTTTCTAGACTACTTCAGTTTGGCCGGATTTCCCTCGCCTCTAATGCTTTGGGTGAGGCCGGTCCAAATACTCTGTGTAATGAACCCCTCCCACAATTCCGTCGCATAGGAGATGGTACTTTAGTATCCTTAACTACTCCGCCACATGCAATGCATCTAGGGGGTGCGCAGGGTTCTTTTGTGATGTATTGAGGCTAGCAAAATTACCGGCGCAGGACAAAGATATGAAAATATACACCGAGAAACTTGCTAAAGAGGATATAGCATCCAAGTTCCTATTGGTAAATCGTGGAAGCATGGCGAGTGTTTACCGTTGATTAAATCCCTCATACATTTCAGTAAAGCTAGATCGTCACGGGTTAGATGAGCTGAATCCATTAGACAGAAAACTGTAATCATTCAGAAAAACACTAGTACTTTCCGCCTGGCTTATTTATTCTATACTGGAGACTTCGGACTCAAGCTTTTAGTAACTTTTATAACCTATCTTCTTTAAATATACTCACCAGAGGCCTCTCTAAATCCCCGGTCCATTTAGTTAAAGAGAGAAAACAGATACAATCTTTCCAAACTATTCAGTACAGGAATTTTGTTCCATCTCAGATCCTGTAATGGAGGTTTAACCACAAATATGATTCTCAAGCTCTTGAGAAATTCCGAAATTAGCCTTAAATTATATCTCAAAATTTTCTAGAAACCCCCTTGCCTTACTACACGTGCACACAGCATGCAGCATATTTTAGACACGTTTTGATTTCCCACGTGCTTCTTAATCCCCATGACATAAAGGGCAAGAACTGCGAGTACCAAACGCCACTCATGTACAAAGCAACAACCTATCAATATTGCATATAGTGCTGTTCTTAGTCGATAAAGGATCTACAGGTAGTATTATCTGCAAGGCAAGATAGGCACACCTCTAGTTGACACATTAGGTTTAGACTACCAGATCTCTACTCGAGTAAGGCACCAATATATCTACCCGAGAAAAAGGTTTCACATGCTTGACGTAGGCGATAATTGAGAACAGAGCTGAGATTAAGGCACAAAAAACCATATCGGGTATATCCTACTGCACTTGGCGGTCTTTTTGGTTATGGTAGTACGTGCAGTTCACACCCGAGGCGGAAATCCCCAGTTAAAACGTTTTAGAGAGAATATCGAGGATTTCAGCCACCAGTAAGAGTGGTTGATTTAGTACTTACTTGATTTTCTTATTATGACAGGAACGGATATTTACGCCATTTGTGAGGAGGGGTACATTGTATACGCAGTTAGTAATATTAGAATGTGAATTATGTGCTTATAACCCATGATATAACCCTATACGGCACCGGTGGGAAACCCCGTTATCCTTGGCGATATAATTTACGCATACGGGAGCTGGCAGAAAAACGCCCAGAAAATATGAGGCTAGACTTTCACCTGAGTTATACAGTTTTAATTATTAGTATAGTTACTATTACCCTTTTCGTGTTTCTTTAAATAGCCCGAGATCCACTCAAGTTATAGACTCTCTCAATAAGATTATGGTTTAATTCCTTTTATATAATCTTTAGAGAGATGTGCATGTGATGATAGAGGTCCAGTGCAGAGTTAAGCTTTAGTAGTCGGACGCCTTTTGGATATTCTATATATCCTAGATATACGGAGCACAAATGCCTGAAATGGGTTACAGTTTTTAGTATGTAGTTGATAGTTGGTACTATATAAGGAAAGTGATAAATAGATTTGGGGGGGGGGGTAAGCTTAAGATGAGAGGATATTCAATTGTATATTAGAGAATATGATAATTATGGGATATCGATAAGGTAGAATTATATTACGGTTTTATTACATACTCTATTATTCTATACCTATCTAAAACTTCATTTAGAGAAATTGATAAGCATATGATAGATTTGCCGGGAGCCGGAAGGGGGTTCCTTGATTACACTCAAGGGTAACTCTTAATCTTTTGATATATACGAGACTCTATTCTAAGCACTAAACTGAAGCGAGTGCTATATTTAGTTAAAGGAATATCAAGACCCTTCCAAAGTAAGATATGTGCGGAACTTACTCGTTATCAAGACTATGATGCTACTAGGTTAAAACTTTTATGAAAGCTCTCAACACCCATAGCCCGAAAGTTCAATGGACAACTCAAATGTCTCTAAAAATTTCTATTGAAATATCATAATAGAGACGTCTTCTAGAAATTTATATATTTACATAACGACATGAAAGATTTTGGAATTAGACAGAAGATGGCGAGTGATGACTCATGAAGTAAGTTTCTAATTCTTATTTCATACTAATCAATAATACCATATCCCAATATCTTTAAATAGCACATTTATATCACTTCTTATATCAATATTGATTTGAGCGATGATAGGGATGTGTGGCATTAAGAAAGTTTGATGTGCAGTCACTTGACAATATAATTACAGGGATAACCAAAACTAACTGCTAATGAACATCTTAAAAAGGTGTTCAATCGAATGGTACCCTTTTTTTCTACTCAGCCATCAGGGAAGAAAAAAGAAAAAAGAAAAAAGAAAAAACTTGCATCTAATACGCACGCCCCCACTCTCTTGGACTAGGGTAGTTTAGTTATTTTATGTGTGCGCTGTGGGGAAACGCAGCAACGGTCTAACTGCCAACGATTTTCTTTTTGCCAACGGTCAATCTTGGGAGGAAACGAAATTCTGTCGATCTTAAAAGGCAGCAGCTTTTTAACTTGCCGCAAACGTCTCTCGAAATGACAATTATCGAAATTGATTGTTGGTAAACACACTATTTTCTCTATTCTGTGATAAAACTCCGAAGCCGGGGTCGGACCAGCCCACATTTGCCACCCTTCAAGACGCATTAGGTAGTCTTACCACAAAAACACAAGCTGAAGTTATATTGCTTATATCCACATTCCCGATATATCATCTCACATTTGATAATTTCCGCAGACAGCATTAAAGGTCTTCATTCGCACCATCCCGATAAATTATGTGCGCATTATCCTATCTATATATCATCTCAATGATCAATGATCAGGGTTAGGTGTTTAGTGAACTATCAAAGGCCATAGCAACCACATATCAAACTGTATGGGAGTTCATCACCCCATATAGCGCCATTGTGTCAAGATTTCGGGATGGTATGCTTGCAGATAATTAACTTTTGAGGTGAATTAAAACTAGCACATCTCTCCATACCTATCAAAGTTATACAAAAATTACCTAGTGCACTTCAAAGAACCACTCTAGGGAAAATAGGCCATAGATCGAGAAGAAAAGGCCACCAAGCTAGAAGGAATAAACAAAAAAACATTATCACAAACCCTACTCTGCTAGTAGGAAATGCCGTAAAGTAAATAAAGGTATACCCGCGCGTACATGCTCGCTGTAGGATGCTAAAGGGGAAAAGAATAAAACATTCAAAGCATTGCAAGTCATAATCATAACCGTCGTCATCATAGTCGTAGTAAGTCCATCACATAATCATTTATCATCATAGTCGTCAATCGTCTTTTTAAAAAAATTTAGGGTACGCCAGGTCGGTTTTATGGTGTTTATCGCTTACTTGCCATCTCTCGCTCCGCTTCTTGAAGTCGACGTCTTCGAAATTCCATGTCTTCAGGAAAGTTCCCACTTAGTGGGGATGTAGGCGCAGTCTCAGGTATCTTCGTCTTCTGTACCTGGGTCCGTGGTTGGTCGTTATCTGTCTCGTTTACCTATCGATCATATCAGTCTCCCAATGCAACCAATCAACCGGCCTGCTGATGAAGTGTACATACCCACGAGAATACATCTTTCACAACAAGACTCCTCACGACTTCCCGCTCATCATCATCCATATCAAAGTCACAGCCCCCTCCCTCCTCCCACCGATTCTCTAACACTTCTCCTGCCGCCCATGCTGCCGGGGGGGTTGATGATGGAAGTACCCATAATAGACTTCCACTACCAACACTAGTACCCCGTGCACGGTTCGGTGAATACGACGCCATTCCAAGGGCTGTGGCAGCGGCTGAGAGAGAGAGAGAGAGGTCAGCATTGTGGGGTATTAGCGCGGGGCGACGACCTCGAGATGCAAGAGCCTGGGGCGAGGGTACAGATGGTGGAGAGGATGATGGCTGTTGCTGCTGCTGATGGGAGATAGCGGCCATTGTTGCGGTGGGGGCTGGTCCAGGGATGAGGTGCGGAAGGGGGAGGATGGGTTCTAGGAGAGCTGAAATGAGGGTGGTTTATGAGGGGGATTACTCGTTATAGGTTGATGGGTGTGTGCAGGTTAAATGATGTCGTTACGGAGTGCTGGATGCTTAGTCGATAACGTTAGCTTGTGAAAGAAAACTCACGGTTCACACAGGGAGAAAAGAACAAACAGAATGTTAATGAAAGAAAGGTGATAAAAAGGAAGTAAAAGAACAAAAGAATTGGAGTGCGAAAGTAGATGGACCAAAACTCACGATGACAGACGAACTCAATTCAACTCAATCCACACACACAGTCACTAACTCTTGGGGATGGGTTTCAATGGAAGGTATTTGGAACAACCTTCTATGGGAGATCAACAGTGACAGTGACAGCTCAGGAGGACGGACTGTCAACAAACAAAAATACAAACTCTCAAAGACCTGCAAGCGCGTCCCGTCTGCACGGTGCAGGATCGAGTGTGAGACACCCTGTGGTTGGTTGGGAAGCCCGCTCGAGCCACAATCTCATCCACTGGGTGTACCCAGCCACCACAAGGGGCGTAGCTGTGGCGCAGTTACCGAATATTTCTCACCCGAGAATATCTCTACGAGTACCACCAATGGCCCAGTGCTCGATCATGCTTAGGAGAAACAAAAGCTTTGGTATTTCTGAGATTACTGCTGATAAGTCCCAGCCAGGCGGGACAGAACCGTGAAACTCGGAGATTGGGACTGATTGATGCATGGTCCGGTTCGTCCTTTAATCGAAGCCACTAAACGTCTACCAGCCTGTTCAATAGTAGTCGTCTAGGCAACAATCTCTGATCGCTAGAGTCAACGCTGATTCTAAATCTACATACGTGGAAAGGCCGTGTTTGCTTCAAAAAAAACCCCACCCCCACCCCCTCTCAAAAGCAGGACTGCGTAGCGGATACATGCCTAAAAGATCAGAGTAATCTGGAAAAGGTAAGTTAGGAAATATCTATAAGGATAGCTCAAAGAAAAATTTATCGGGATGAAAAGATATCATCCAAGAGTATAAATGAATAAGTACTGTAGGTTCTGGGGGTCGTTAATACAGCCTGAGGAATTGCCGTTGGTTTAAGTGGTTTTGGCATAAATGATCCGCTATTGGAGCAATGACTGTTTAAACTAATCATGCAGCTGTGCAGGGTATATCCTAGAAAGGTGACGAGGACATTGCCGCTACATACATGTGCTCCGATTTTTAGATCACATGTACCCTCGAACGGCCCTCTTGTCTCAACCAGGTATATACCGATGACCATTAGGGACTGATCATCTGGCTATGGTGCTCTATTATTATAGCACATCTGTTGTGTCTAAACCCAGCTGTGTTTGACTGAAGTTATCCCTAACATGTTGAAAGTGGCACGTACTGCTGGTTTTGGCCTTTCGATGCTCCCTTCCCTGTAAATCTTTAACGATCTTTGCCAACCCCATTACCACGCATATCAGTTTTATGGGGTTGATAAGCTTTGCTGCTCTAAACTCCAGATAAGCCTCTGAGACATGAACGTAAGTCCTCCCAGTGTGAGGTTTTGTTTATTGAAGGATTTATATAACAGCAAGGCTCATTCATACCATGACTCAACGAGATTCGAAGTGATGAATATAACTACAAGTTTACGATAGGGGCCCATATCATTACCACCACTACGATGGCCAAGTCGCTCATACCTCGAAAGAGCTTAGAATTGAGTCTCAAAAGTTCTGCTTAACTTTTATTTCCAGTCGAAACACTGATAGACCTTCCAAAGAATTCACTTGCCATGGAGCCGAGAATCTACTCATTTTCATTCTGGAGTTAACTATTAGGTATGTTACCAAAGATAACAATGTTTTTTTGCTTTAGGTTTTGCGTTTGCTCTGATGAATAAAATAATCGCTAATGAAACTTTCGGTTTATCATAGCAATGCTCCTTAACACAGCTCGAACTTGGACTCGAATCTCCTAAGTGGTGTTGAAGATATCTTGGGAGGATTCACTTTTTGAACGATGACCAGAGACTCTGGTTAGCCTCTCGTATGAGGATCCTGCCCATGTCCTATAGGGGCCGCCTTGATCAGAGTATCTGATTCTTCATGCTAAGGACTTTAATACGACTCGGCTCTTAAGGTAAAATGGTCTTTATTGAGCCTTTAATTGTTGGTAAGATCTCTGCTACGTTTCTTTAACCGAGTGTTCATAAGGTGATTATGGATATAAGAGCTTGATGTTGAAATAGTTGATGGGGAAGACTGAGAGGCAGAGAGGTTAACAATCCAGCTTCTACTTCAACGTACTCTAGAATGTATTCACCATTACCGTTTCTCCAAGGCTTCCCATTAGCAGTATAGGGTCGAAGACGTTGAGGGCCCCAACTTGGGCCCATTTCCTCAGGTAAAGTGGTGGGTAATACTAAAGAAGCCTCTAATAACTGGGATATTGATGGGAACTCTGGTAGGTTGATTCCCCAAAGGATTTTATGTTTCTGTTTAAGTATCTGGGCAATGATGGCTGGAAATAACGGTTTCTACTTCAGATATACCCCGGAGGTCCATATTCACTGTCCTGGTCCTTGGGTCTCTACCATATCGGTAAACGAGTTATCATCACTATCGCTAGCATCAATAATGCTGTAGGTGGAGTTTCGAAATGGCTGGGTGGATCTATCTCGAAAGGGGGCGGGTATGATATTTTCTCCTTATGACCTTTAACATGTAGAGTCCCCCCTTTCTCGGGGACCCTACTTGTGCCCGGTTCTGGATATCTATGTAATATTCGGGGTAGATCTAATAATGGGCATACTGCTGACAGCAAAAAAGGAACAGCCCCTATCTTAAGCGTGTACTAGGAAATGTGTTTTGCTGTCGCAGCTGCAAAACCTGAATCTACCTACGTTCTATTATGACTCAATTGCAACCTTGAGTTTTGTATTGTAGGAGCTACTTTCCTACTAAATGTATTGACAGCTAGAGTTTAGTTACCGTCAAAGATTTTTATCACTACATCAAAGCTTGGGGTCCACTAGGTGCGGAGCTAAGGTTATCAAAGAACTTGGGGCCATGATATCTTGCTATGCAGACTTTACAAAACCAGTACTGTTGACCCAAAGTTCATATATTAACCATGTTCATTGCTAACGATAAAGAACAATAGTTTTACCTTAGGTTTACTCTAGATCCAAAGGTCCTTAACACTGCAGAACTTAAGTTCGAAGCATCCTAGCCTAAACCCATCTACAATTTCTCAAACTTAGATACGAACACTATTATAGAGGCGTTATTATGCATAGATAAGCGACGACTTCGACCCAGAGATTAATTTTCCTTAGTCTAGACTACTAAAGCTGAAAGTTTTATTGTCTATGGCTCTGGTATTTTTGGGGGTCTTGGGTTTCAGCTTTTGGCAGTACTACTGTCCATTGAGCGCTTTAAGGAATCTAGAGTGGACCTAGAGCTCCAGTGGGTCTCATCAGTACTTCAAGCTATTTTCTGAGTCATAAGAGCTTCTCAGACACTGATGAATAGACCGAAAATAGGATGAAGTCCAGGATTATAGTTTATTGAGCTAAACCTACAGTCAGTTCATAAGCATTACGCTACCTCCTCAGAATCGATCCCACCTTTCCGATTTTACCCATGGGCCTAGATAGGTTAAGTTATCGGTCTGAATCTAAAGCCTTTGTAAACTAACAGAGTTTCCTGAGAAATGCTGCTCTTACAGGCCCCACCCACTTGTAGGATCAAGCTTTTAACAAGCCGGCTCGGGCCCACCAGCCTAACGATTCAAACAACCCTAAAATCTCGACTCAAGCAAGTTTATCAGCCATACTCGCCCTATAAAAGTAGCGCCGAGCTCAGGAATACTCCATACATGGCCTAAGCGGACTAGAATGGAATGGCTAGATTTTATGTGTGTATGTAAGTCATGATAGCATTGTTTTTACCATGATGTAAGTAACGGTTATCTACACCGCTAATTTCTAGTATGATATTCTAATTCAGATTTCATGAAGCCTGCTGGTTTAATACTGGAATATAAGAAGAAATTCAGAATCCAGAGTCCTGCTTACCTCACATAAGTCGTTGGTACATCGGACCTTATTCTTATATTCGAACTGCACTATATTAGCAATGAGACGGCTCTAACCGCAAATCTACTACAATGATCCTATTCGAAGACCCTAGCCAGAACCTACTAGAAATTTCTACCGGACCAAAGAGTATATTATGTTAGATGTAACTAGAAGGTGATTTACTAGACTAGAGGTGCTATTATTGTATCTATAGTCAAAAGGAGATACTATTTTGACGAAGATATACTGGAAGTTTAGTACCTGAGGATAGGATGCGGTAACGGGGTGTCTAAGGTTAGTACTGTTACTGTTAGATGTAGCATCCACACTGATATGGCTAAACTTAATTCTCTAAATATATCATTACGATTTCCTACCTTATAGATTGTTACGTTCTAAAGTAACAAGAAGTTTCGATGTTTTTTTTTCTTTTTGCGGGAATGACATTCTAAAGGATGCTACTTCGGCTTTCAAAGCATTCGAATATCATATATCATGCTAGGAACAGTACCGACATTCTTCCCTACTACTTCGAGCTCCTACTTGATCAATGTTAGAAAGCATTTTCTATAACTAAATTCATGTTAATCTTTTTCGTCTCATATCCTCATGTTTAAAAAATAGGGAATATTGCTTTCCCACCTGTTTTGTACAATAGAATACTGGTATAACTTCCAGCCCATAAATCTTAACAGGCCCAAATTCTAGCAGGTTCAATGTCTTACCGGCAGCTTTAGGATTACCAGATCTACAGGTCCTACTAGACCTATTCTACTTCGGCCTATTCAATTTAATCGGCACATGTTTATACTAGCATTATTTACCTACATTAATTGCTGATGATTAGAACCAAACCTTTGGCCTAGTACGCCTATCAGACGAGACTTCTTGGGACCTCAACGATGAATATCCACTTTGTTATCGAAAAGCTACGTATCTGCTAGGGCCAAGCGCCTAGACTAGGATTACCCGGCGATATATTTACCAGTTCGTTGAATGCTGTGTAAATGAAAAGCACCTCTACTACCACTAATATGTCTTATCAGTCTTATTAGATGTCCCTTTATTTCCACAAAATCACCCGGAGACACCCTAGAGTGGTCTTTACGGAGCGAAAGTAGGGACTTCGGCCAAACCATCCAATACCTGCCCTTAATACCATAGGAATTCCCTTTGATGCGCATGACTCTCACATTGATATCCCGATAGGATAGATATTTTATTTGACCAGACCGCGATCTGCGTGGCAAATTTGAGATCGTTAAGCAACCACTCTTGTGTGGAGACTTCATAACCCTGCCCGTTTTTGTCTAGCGCATCATCCATTGACGTGGAGTTTGCTAACTAGCAATGAGGCGAGACCGGAGAGATGAAAGAGATGACCGGGGCTTCCTCCAGTCAAATATGGACCTCGGACCCCGGACCTGTCCGGTCGGATTCCTGCGATACCATTGATAGCCCTATAAATGACGTGGTCGTTACGTTTATCTGCTGACATTCGGACTTAATTTCTCCTTAGAGCGAGAATACGAGGTTGTGCAAAGTAATCAGAAACCTAGGCGTACATGCAGTCTATGCATGTTACTGACATTAATCAAATTAGTTGGTAGTTATCTTCAACCTCGTCCCTCCATTATCGGTCGTTGCATCTTTGTGTTAGAAAGGCCCCAGGTTGGGTGTTTTTACTAGAAACCTCACCAGTAAGTAATCTCCAACTACGTTTACCCTTTCTTCACCACCACCACAAATAACCCGTTTTTTTCTATTCCATGAGACAAATTACCAGTATGATGTCGACTCATAAGAGTGTGTAGCTAAATTCTCGCTGTGTTCGAAACCTCCGTTCTAAGAAGTCTTTATTACTCTGGAAATATTTCGTATGACCGCCAAAGCACCTTAACAGCATGACTAAAACCTTAGTCCTATTGATTATATGGTTATAGGATGAAGACTATGGTGCTCATTGTATGGTAGTTGAAGATAACTGTCTTAGCTGTCGTTCCTATATCTGATTATTCCAATCTCGGGGTGCATAGCAACATTGCTAACCAACAGTCGACACTACAACCCCTAACAACCTTCGTCAATATTCAATAGAAAATTCACTACGTTAGTTAATCCTATCTAGCTTATACCATAGCACCTGGCTAATACTTGTTAGAAGCTAGGAACCCTTCATGACCCATGTATCGAAACCGACATACTCATCTCCCCCTCTCATACGTCCTGCAAAACGTGCAGAATCATCCCTCAATTATACAAAAAAGGTTTATCACTACTAGCCTACAGCATAGGATATTTTATCTCATCAACGTACCTTATTCAGACTATATCCATCTTAATCCGATCTAGCGTTTAATTGCGCGTCAACTGGTCGTTATAGTCCAAATCTCAGCTCCAAGGAAAGAATATCAAACAAAAATACTCAGAGACGTTAAAGAACGTACGAAGCACTGGTCTGCATATCTACAGCATGTAAAGCTGAACGGACCTCAACGTGGTGCGGGGGCCAATATTTTATATCAGCTCTGGCCGAGTGATGGACGATCCTCCACATTAACCGGACGGAAGTTCCCATGAACTTTAAGCGGGATTGTGAAACTAACGCATCTAGTGTACTGTGCCCAAATAAGCTTAAGCGCTCACATCTACGCCGATCTTCCGCTTCCGACTCCCGCTATCGATAAACGAATGCGGAGCAAAGTGGGCCGCCTAGTAACGCCACTTTCCTGATATGTCCTATGGGGAATAGAACGCCGGCAGTTCTCTTGAAGGTGAACGTCTAGATACAGCATTTTGCATTTTTATTTATTTTTTATCCAGTTTAGAGGTTGTCTTGTCTCTCATACGATATATGCGATATCATTCACAATAGTATGTATAAACGCCACCCCTTGTTTCTGTTGGTGGAGAGATGGGCCTTTAGGCATTTATCCCTCTAGGATACCGGACCGTCACCTTTGATTCTCTAATGGGATCGATTTACTCGTAGTAAGAATTGCATATTAATGTGTTGTGTTCGCGGAACCACGGATCTTTAAGCTACGTCTTGAAAATTTTGATATGGGCGGAGTTTATTTCCCAGTCATTTTTAACTTTAAGGTGGCTTAAGACTAACCCGTTAGGGTATTGGCTACATATATGGATATCAGAAAAGCTAACTTGTCAGCTTACATGACTTCACTGCATCAGCATTTATCACGTCGAAATACTAAAAGGTTAGATGAAGAAGTACACCACATGATAGTTTGAAGCAGCTTGGAATCGAGCACGGCCGCAGGAGTGAAGTGGAGTCGCCCAAACCAATCTAACCATAAATCATCACCCTCGACACCGAATTGGAGATTAACCAGCATCATCGATTCTCGAGGAGGATAGGCCATTTCCTTAGAAAAGAAATACCTATTGGAATGATTGCCGGACCTCTTTACTCCCGAGTAATTTATTGACCTTTTTATAGTTTCTACGCGCAGTAGTGCCTAGGTCTAGGTCATCTGAGAATTAAGGTGTGGAGAACAGCTATTTTGAGGTAGAACTATTATTACATACAATGTATTTATTTACTATTGTAGGCTGGTTACAAGGATGGGCAAAATAATATAATGCATTTTATATCAACATTAAGGCCAAGACAAGACCTTCGCGCAATGAGATGGGCAAACTTTGAACGCTGTTAAACTTTACCCTAGTAAACCCTAGAGGAAAAAGAGCAAAAACCCTAGAATCCCCCAACGCGAATAGATGTTTCCTGTATCTGGTTTAAGGCTAGCTTAAGGCTATATGTACATAGTCATGTGTACCATCGGGTGGGAGGGAAAAAACGCAAGATTTCTGTTCTATCATAATACACGTACTAGCGATTGGGTTTTTCATCGATCCTCGAGTCCTCAAGAGCAAAATCTTAGTAATTTCTAGAATTTGTGACTACAGTCCCTAGAGTTCTTCTACTTTGATCGTGTTTGCATTTCTAAGCAGTGATATCCAAAGATATAATCCCGTGCCCTTTTAATTTATACAGCCTCTCTAAGCCGGTGAAATACAGTTCACAATAGGACGACCTGATAAAGGACTCCTCAGTGAAGATGGCTAACACCTGAGGGAATGATTATATTTAAGAGGTTTTTTTCTATCTGGTGATGGTGTTCAAAATGATATGATCTTACTCTCAGAAATGAGTACAGATACGTACTCTTGGCACCTTATTCTACCTATCATATATCGACAACTCAATCAACCTTCCTAACTCGTTATTGCTTTTAAATAACACGTTGTATGATTACACGCAACCAATACTCTCTGATCGTACGAGGATTTTGCCGACCAGAATATTTGGGCAGGAAGAAAAGATGTGTTGTCGCTATGATGTCCATCTTATAGCGATGGCTAGGTTCATTCCTATGTACTGCCTAACTGCCTGCCTGCCTAGTTAGATGCGCCTACCGGCTATTATACCACGGAGATTCGTAATTGAGTCCACCCTCATGAAGGTGATGTGTTTGGCTACGGAGTTTCCTGAGTGTGTGTGTGCCTTGGTTTCGTATGCACAGCAGCGTCCCTCCCGCCACCGCTACCACAAAATCCGAGCTTGTGTGCGCTCAACAATTGATTAGCTTGAAACAGGAATTCATGCTGTTCCACAACATTATGTACGTAGGAGCACTGGATCGACCTTGAGGTAAAGCCTCGATATCGGTGTGTGTTGGAATCATTTGCCCCCATTACCATTAACGCGCTTATGCATCCTTTGCCTAACGCCATCTTCCGTCACCTTTTGAATCTCCACCAAGCACCCGGAATATCCCTTTTTATCCTATGGATTCACTCAGTTACTGGTTCTAAAGGATTGCAATCATGTTAGCGGCCTGAATGATATGTGAGTTATTTTTCCTTGGTATATACCCACACACAACATGAGCAAAAGAATGTACTGTAATTTGTTTGGAAACACTCTCATGATCCAGCCGCCCTTTAAAAAAGCAATCGGCACATGTAATGTTTAAAATAAGTTCTGCATGACCGCTGCCGGAAGACAATTCACTGATCGATGAGCGGCACCTTTATTATTATACAGCCTTGCCCGGAAATTCGTGCACCTTTGGACTTGCTGTTTCGACTAGTTTCTCCATATTTCGATTCGAGTTGTCAGAAACTGGCAAAAGCTCCACTAGCTTTGGAAAAAAAAGGCGTTATAGCCAGATCTAAATCACAGGTTCTATAGGTCAAGTATTAGCTATAAAATAACCATCTGTCAGTGCTAATACACTCACTCAAACCCCTAAGGTTCCTTTTTCAACACTTTCCTTCATGGGCTAAGGACACATGAGCGAATCTTGATAGCTACATGAATCCAACTGATATCATTATGAATGGAGTTTTGCACTTACCTGTGTCTTGTTGAAATTGTACGTGTCAACTTATGCTTCTTCTGGATTAATATACAAGTTCTCAAGACACTAGCCCCTATTATATCATTCTCCCTAAGCTGAAGTCCTAGTAAGCTGTGCGCATTTTCAAGTGAGAATCTATAGCCAAGAGGGTATATTTTTGTTCAATATTACATAGCCCTAGGCTATAGGAAGTAATAGGTGTTAACTCCAGGGACCATCCTAAACCTTAAAAATACTACATAGTTCTCAAGGATTTTAGAATCTTATTGGTCAAGAATCCGATAGAGTGTGTCCATGTCTTGAGGGGTTCCCCCCTTATGGAGACTTGCATGAGATATATGTGCTATGTGCTACTTCTCACAAAACACGTAGTACATTATATGTGCACTTAATACAACTTTTCAGTTATTAAAGTGGGTCCGTACGTATATACTTGATCCTGCATAGTGCTTCTTCCTTTTTCTTTTCTTTTCTCACAGCGGGTAATTAGTACTTAGGGGCGGGGGGTGGGGGGTGGGGGTAGGCGGCGGAGCGGGGCAAGCTAGAATCCAAAGACAATACCAAAAAAAACAAACAGGGTCTTTAATATGGACCCACAGGTCTCAGATTATAAACAGGTTAGTATTTTACTTCCTTACATATTGTGCTAATATCTGTGAGAGTGAATATGCCATCATCATCATCATCATATCATCCACGGGGCTAAAGGCACTCAATGA
Source organism: Verpa bohemica (assembly GCA_033030345.1). NCBI lineage: Eukaryota > Fungi > Ascomycota > Pezizomycetes > Pezizales > Morchellaceae > Verpa > Verpa bohemica. The sequence continues at coordinate 296,833 of JAUFSE010000024.1, read as the reverse complement.
ATCGGCCCGATTTGTCAGGTATAAAAAAAACCCTTGTGTTAAACTAGGATCGAAGCTTTTCGGTGAATACTCTCAATAGTAATATACACACATACCTTGCGCAGTGTGGGGGGGGGGGTGTGTGTTAAAATACATTACTAGGGCTAACTAGATAACTACCCGTTGATTACGCACTTAATGATTATCCGTATGTAGCTCTCTCTAGGCAACAGCGCCCTACCCTACGTATTTGAGATGACAACCCAAGGGGTAATTTGTCTTATGTATCTACATGTATGTAAAGAGGCTCTGTAAAGGTGTTGGTAGCACAAAAGCCCTTTCTTTTTTTTTCTGCCTCATGTTCGAACCTTTGCGGCTTAAAAAAACAAGTTACACCACTAAACTGGCTAGCCTACCCTGGTCATGTTACCCTCGTGATGAACGCTCATTACAAAAAATAAAAACCTTTTTCTTTGACTAGAGAGAGACTTTTCCTGTGCGTAAGAATGAGCGAATGTGGTCGTTTGGACGTCTCACTCGCGCGGAAAATCGGGAATTTGGTTACTGGTTTAGCTAATTAAACCACTCTCTATAAAATCTACCTAGCTAAGTCAAGTATGTATTAGGTCAGAGCATGAGCGCAAAGCAAGAATCTTGGTACCTCCCCTCCCCTCCCCCCAATCGGGTATTCACATACATATGTACATGTAGTTTTAGGTGTAGATCGGAGAGTCTGACATCCGAAAAACTCAACAACCCCCTCTTCCAAAGACTTTTGATCAGAAGACATCACAGGCCTCCCAGAGTTCCACAAAAAGATGTCAGATGTTCGGAATATTATGTGAGGTGGTTCTTACTGGTACAGCAATCTGTTTCGATTCATAAGTATGTATAATAAGGCTACTGAACACGAACTATAATCTAATGAATGGGTTTATGGAGAAGCTGGAAGAAAGGTCGAGGAGAAAAATATTCTCAGAGTAACTCGTAAGGCAGGATCAGTGGGGTGAGTCTTGATAACAGGTCATCTCTTGCTCATATTAATCTGAACCCTTTTATATGTGTAATCATAGGGCAAAAGTGGATAAGAAAACCTTTCTGTAATGGGTGCTAGTGGAGGTTTTATATTCCGCCACTGAATAACATCTCATATCGCCCCCCAGGAAACCTTTGCCAAATTCGATTAGGCGATTATAACCCCCCCCCCCTCCAACAACAGTCTGATTAACATCAGGCATCAACTTTTGTGGGGGGCCTGGTATAATTATACATGTCGGTTATCTATAGGTAGTACCAATGGTAATACCCGTTTGACCCTTAAAGGGACCTAAAACTTCAACACTTTAATTTTTTTTTAGGTCAACACTTAACTTTTGAGTATGCCGGGGTTAAGTCTCAGGGAAAAAAAATTCGATAATCTTAATAGCACTATTCAAGGGGCGCTCACGTTGTAGAAGCCTTCGGCCGTCGTGAAACAGAGTCTTTCAACTAAGAACGTCTTACGAACCCTGTTAGATCCTAAATAGGTTATTGGAAGCGGAAGGCGTGGCTATGCGGAACCAGACCAAGCAGTCTCATGATACTGCCCAGCGAAGAGCTCAATTGTACAAGTTTCGGAGATAGGGAATACCCTGAGAACTTGAGGATCTCCGATTACGAACTGGTACGGACATGATACGTAGTTGAAGGCGTCTAAGTACCGTCTGCCGCCGGCACTTGTCAGATATGCTACCTAATCTTTAATCATATGACTTAAAGCGTATGGTACAGGGACCAGTTCTAGAAGATTATTGACCTATATCTCTAATAACACGTACCTTTATGTCCTATTGATCCCACTTTATCAGTTGTGCCCCACCTGTCGCGTTGGAACAGGCAATGAAACTTATTCCCAATGCATGTATGTAGATCAATCTTAAGCTGTTCTAAAACAAACCATTAAGGTATTATTTTTATACTTATAGAAGTGCTCCCTAGAGTGGTAGTTTTCTTTGCATGATTCCATGCTACAAAGAACTATAAACTTATTCTTTATCTCAAGGGAGTTTTTGGCCAAATCCGTACCCCTGTTCTCAGGTCATGTATACGCTCAAAGCTACTGCGCGTGTCTAGTAGAAATTAGCGCCCTCATATAGGGCTTGTGTTACCAAAGCGCCATTGCTAAGAGTACCTCTCTGCAGCCTCATAAAAAAGTACTTTTGGCAGTTAAACACCCCGAAGTGTTGGATTACTACTTGGAGGGAAAGCCTGATGATTTGCTCTGACATAGTGGACCTTTTCCAGTCAATCAGAGGCAAAGTTTATAGGTCAGCTGAGATACCCCGCAAAACTCCAGTTCAAACCTATTGTAGAAACCCTAAATCTTCCTTAGCCAATAATCTTAAGCACGGGTCAGCCTATTTAACTCAGGACAAGCTCTCATGCGGGAGCCGCTCGTAACTTCACCCCCTAAAAGTGATAAACTTAACAATAATAATGGCCTAATTACTGGCCCTCTTTAGCTCCTCCTTACTTACACTAAGGTCGTTCTATTGTATTAGCGTTAGGATTTTTTATAGCTAGATTGATTGAGTGTATGCAGCACCTCCCCGTTCACTTAAGTATGCTGTAGGTTATTGAACCTATGAAATCTCTGGCTGCAATATTAGCGAGTGTAACTTTGCAGTCGAGTTGGGTTATTGTGGTTTCGACGTGGTCCCGCTGGTTGTTTGGATTCTGGTCACGTGACTAGCTGGACGTGACTAGCTGGACTGACACTGCGGGTAATTCGTGCAGCCTTTTATTCCAGGTTTTATTAGGTGACGGAGGAAAAGATATGAGGGCAGGTGAGCAGATATTACCCCCTTACTTGCCTGAGCTACCTATCTGCAAGTTTCAAGATCTGTACAGTAAGTTAGGAGTTAGATCATGTAACTGTGCGTATTGTACGTACATACATGTGCATTACAGGACTACCAGGTTTACCCCACCTAGTTGGCTCCATTAAGCCGAGCCTCCACAGATCGTTATATAGAAGCGACCTCAAACAGCGGTTCTAGAAACAACTTATGAGATAGATTAAATCTCATCAAGTGTTTTCTTTTTCTGATAAGTGGATTAAGGTTCTTCTGTCCGTGCGCACAAGCGAAGCCCAAACTTAGTAGAGTACATATATACTTTATAATTTAGGGTACATAGATGCAACCTTCTCATCGCATTTCGTATTGCGTGCGTTTTTCTTTACTCCTTACATCATGCGCTGGGTCGGGTGAAACCACTGACGTATAATTCAAGCTTGATCGACCCCACAATAGATATTGCGCAGTACGTAGCTAGCTGCCAGCGAACGTGAAGCATAAAATCGGTGATACGCGTAAGTTGCACAGGGTGCAGTTAGAAAAATTAAGGCGAATTTATAGTACTACAAGGTAAAATCGTACACGTTAGTTAATCAAGGCCCAAATAGCTCCGATTTGATAAGTTTTAAAGAGTCTATGGTTAAGAAGATAACTTAGTAAATTTTACATACTGTACTTGTTTGTTCTTAGTGCTCTTATTATACTAGTAAACATCCACCTCTGTTTAATAAGTGCTATAGCCATATCCCAGAGGCTAAGAGCCTTGCCTATAGGATTTATTATAGGAGATTAGTATACTGCCCAGCCAGGGGGCCGATCTTTTACATCAAAAAACTTGTATCCACCTTCGATCCTAATTATACGATGAAGGTTCTGAGATGTATTTAAGTATAACTTAAGTCGTGTGCGCAAAGACAGTATTTAGCTGAGGGACTAGCCGTGTTTGAATATTCTGTCGGGTTGCTCAAAGATTCCTAGGTGCTCTTGTGCTATTAGAGGTAGCTTCTACAAGCCATTAATGTCTGCAATATAGGGTTATGTTCTTATAGCCGGTTTTGCCGTTGTCTAATAAGAGGTACGCCTATTTCGCACATTATCCCGGGTGCGATAGTCTAGAACCTAAAGGTTCCAAGGCCTCAGTGATCCGGATTCAATGAATATAGCCGTGCATATGAACCAGTTTTAGACGGTATTTTAAAAGCTCCTCGCACAGAAAAATCCATGTGACGTGATACTAGTAGTACCCATCTCGCTCTTCAAAGCTCTTCTGAAGATATTTAACTTTGCATATTCCTACGTATATATAGTGCGCGTTGCTAGGTCAACTGGCACACACCGGTCACAGCGTGACGAATTACGGTAAAAATACCGGCGCCTCAATGGTCTATGTAAGAAGAAGCATTAAATATTGTCTGGGAGCTGCTTCAAGTTGATCATTGAAACAAATATCCGGGTCAATGTCCCGTATTATCTGCCGTGAGCAAATGCCGGGTTGAGGCTGGTGGTCTTCGGGTAGCACGGTGTTTTACAAGGCCGCGACTCCTATTAGTCGTGTTTGTTGATCCGGAGAAACATTCCCATAGACGATTTTGTTGTAGGTGGATATATCTAGTGCTTTTTATTCTAGATGTAATTTAATTTAGAGCGTATAAATCCGGATTATGTTAGCTATCTTAATTTTATCTAGATTAGATTGAGAGTGACCTACTTTAATTTAGAACTATCTTGTTCTCGGGCACAAGTATATAATTTTTGTAGCCTTGCACATAGAACATGGCCCTAGAGTAATATATTCCTACCAGGTTAGGGGGTTTCATAGAGCTGTAGTGCGTAAAACGAACCTAGAAAGGGTTGTTCACGATTTTTATCGGGAGAGCCTGGGCGGATGTCTCTGGGCGGACTATAGGGCGAGGCTCCTAGAAAATATAGCGAACCAACTTATAGGCAGTAAAAAAAAGGCCAACTAGTGCCATGACCCGCAAGTATTATATACACCAAGGGCAAATATTGTGGAGCAACTGCCTTGACTCTACAACTAATCCCCGACGTGTTGTAATTATAACTGAAAGTCGATCTTGTAACCAGCTCATAGTGGATGCGTAATTATAAGTAGTATCCCCACAGACCTGGTTACAAGAGCCCATCATGTCTCAGGTATTTAAAGTAGTAGACTCCTTAGCCTTAGCACACTCCCTGTGGTGGTCAGCGACGGTGAAGAACTGGATAACTGGTTTCAATGCCGTTCGAGGCTATCCTGGATAATAAACTGTAAGTAAATATGCATTGGATATCTAGCCTTTGGGACACAAACGGGGGGTTGTGCTTTTTAGGAACTTTTAGAGGAGCCTAAAATTGTACATGCTGGTATTATTTGATAGTTGTAATCTAGATTTCAGGGTAGTTGTTTAAGTTTGTATAATTGTGTCTTTGATAACAGTCAGAATGTCAGTAGCAATGTTGGTGCTGCAGTAATTTCATTAGCGCCGTATAGCGCCATTTATGCTGGCCTTACAGCCTCGTCTTTTGTAGCTCTCATGCTCAATAGCACCGTAATAATTCCATTTGGCCCGTGTCATTTTGGTAAATGAGAGCTCTAGCCTGACGTGACAGTTGCCTGGGGTTTAGGACAATTGACAAACCCAAATAATTTCAGAATCACAGGTCGACGGTACAACGTCAACGTCAGATACAGGTGATAATTTGACCGGCTAAGTTGAGAAGGCTGAGATTTTGAGTTGATATAAAATTATGCACGAGGTATTGGTTGCTTAATAGCTAACTCAGTAATGTACCCTCACGAAGAGCCTCATGCTCAACCGGCGGTGTCCAGTATCTGAGTAGTGGGCTGCGTTACCAATTTTGCCACATGAGCTGCGGGGGCAAAACAATTCTTCGCACCTGCGCACTCTTGCGCACAATATATATCACACGGTGCGCACATAACTATGTATATTCCCAGCCTTGTTCCAATCTAAAGCGAACCAGATGCCTTTTTCCGCCGCAAAAAAGTGTGCGCACACTGGTCCGCACTTGAGCCGCAGTGAATACATACTTAGCTCATGGTCGTCCTTGACTCACCCATCCATCCCCCTTCAGAACCAGAAATCCTTCAACAACTTCTTTATCCCTTTACCTTTTTACTGAGAATGTTAAGCTGGATATCCCGGTAACCACAGAAGCCTTGCTAAAGAAAGGAATCGGGTGAGGAAACAAAAAAAAAAAAACTCGCTCTCCTTTAATAATTTGTGAGGATATTTTTCTTGAGTTATCTCGAGAGCCTGACGGCAGAGGTCCTAAATTTCGTAAGCTTCTATACAGTACGCCTGAATCGCCACCGCGTGACAACTGTAACCCAAGCGCAACCGGCCTTCTCACCCAACACCCCTCTACGACTACCAAACTCAATATCTCATCACAATAACCAATATGGGCACTGATACACCAGACATCGCCTCCCAGATAACCCAAAGAATCCGTAATCAACGTAACGCTAGACAGGAGTCTTTTGAGTGTGACAAGTGTAATGTGATTTTCCCTGGCGAGGCAAATTTTTGGCATCATCTCGAACAGGCTCACCCGGAGACGCTCCCACATGATGATGCTAGTTTGCAAAAATATCGGGCTCACAAGAGGGATTATTGTCGCAAGCGAGGGTATGGGTTTCCATCACCAGTTTTGGCATGTTTGCTAACCATCAACCTAGAAACCCACCAGATCCATCTGTAGTACGTCCGAGTGAAAGGCTCATGGAAAAGGGTATCGACACCACGACACGTAACAATTCACAAGCTTTTGGGAATGCCCCGTATCTTCACTGGCAAGCAAGAGATTTAGCTGCGGCACCGCAATCCCCAAAAATCACAAAAAAACTAGAAACAGGCTCTACGTGGTCTAGGGAGCATGGTGAGCTCACAGAGACGAGGAGCCCTGGAGTTCAGGAGATTGAACAGAAAACCTCAGGAATCACTTTAGAACACGATTCGGACGTCCGAATGCATGATGCCGATCAACCCCAAGCAGCGCGTTCTCCTCGAAACGGTCGTAAACGTACCGGTGACTCTGCGATGGAATCTCCAGCTCAGCAGGTTCGCGAAAGTCACGCAACCCAGTCTCCAAAAAGAACACGTGCGCAGGCCCCGAAACGGCTTGACACGGTGAGGAGCATTGGAAGCCCAGGTATGAATTAGGAACTCCCAAGCATTTATGAAATGTACTAATCGAGGTTGCAAGCTTCTGGACGCCCAAGAAAACATCAGCAACCTGTACACGATCCAGAATTTGATCGTTCTCTGTATGAACAACCGGGTGAAGGTGAAAGTGGTGGGGTTGTTAGAGCGGCACCACCACAGCAACGGCGTTTGTTTGACCCACAAAGGGATTCCCCTGGTTCCTTTAGAATCGAGGAAGATCCCTCAAAACGGCTAGAAGATCCTGCTCCAGCAATGAGGTCGCCCCAGAATACGCGTCCTAAGGGGGGACAGAAAAGGAAGGATACTAGGTTATACAACCCCCGAGCACAGCAAAGAAATGTCAGCGCGCCAGTTCCACAGCAGCAACAGCAGCAACCAACGGCCCAAGGCAGTCGTGAGGGCGGACAGATTATGATTTTAAACAATGTTCAAACTCAAACTCAAACTCAGCAGCTTCAGCCTAACCCTACAGATGAAGAAGAAGATACCCCACGTATGGTTGGGCAGCCTGAGACGCGGCCTATTAGCCCTGAGCAACTGATAGCTGAAGTAAAGGGGATATATGCTGGACTTGTGATGGTTGAGGCGAAATGTTGCGAGGTCGATGCTAAACAAGCTGCCGCTGCCCAAGATCCTGATGGAAAGCACCCTAGGTTGAACAATGAGCAATGGCAAGCTCTGATAGCGTTGCACCGTACCCTTTTGCATGAACATCATGACTTCTTCTTGGCGTCGCAGCACCCCAGTGCTAGCCCTGCCTTGAGGAGGTTGGCTCTCAAGTATGCTATGCCTGCAAGAATGTGGCGGCACGGCATTCATAGCTTCTTGGAGCTACTTCGACATAGGCTGCCGCACTCTCTGGAGCATATGTTGACATTTATCTATTTGGCTTATAGTATGATGGCTCTTTGTAAGTTAACCCGCTGACATTTCGGTGTTCTTCCCTAATTACCTTTTTATAGTATATGAGACCGTTCCAGCGTTCGAGGATACGTGGATCGAGTGTCTCGGTGATCTTGGTCGCTACCGTATGGCCATCGAAGACGATGATGTCCGTGATCGCGATGTGTGGGCGAATGTTGCACGCTTTTGGTACTCCAAAGCAGCAGATAAAACCCCATATGTTGGGCGCCTGCATCATCACCTAGCTATCTTAGCTCGGCCCAATGTTTTGCAGCAGTTATTTTACTACTGCAAGAGTCTGGGCGTGACCCAACCATTCTCTTCGGCTAGGGAGAGCATCTTAACGCTTTTTGATCCAATTTTTGCACCTGATAGTGCGTCTCAGAAAACTCAGCCAGTAGATACTGGATTCATACAGCTTCATGGTATCAACTTCACGCACATTGATCTAGAAAAGTTTGATGAAGCTCTTGATGATTTCTTGGATATCTTGGACAAATGTATAAGTGATCCTAAATCCAAGTGGAAGGTTTGTAAATCTACGATTCTATATTATTCACTCTTGGTCTCTTGCAATTTCCGGGAGTCAATCTAATGATTTAATAGGTTTCTGGTGCGTATATTGCTGTATGTAACATTACAGGTCTATTTCAGTACGGCGCAAAGGATAGTCTTCTTCGTCAAGCCTGGCGGCAAGGGCGTAGGAATGAAGAAATGGACGATGCGTTCTCTATGGGTGCTACCGGAGAGGGTAGTAACACCGCTGAATTTGATGGCCTTCTTCCGCCGCTACCTAATGAAGCTAGTTCAGAGCACGTTACATCACTGCTACAGCCTGTCTCTAGAGTTGCAATGCCTGCATCAACAGGAGCCCGTGATGGGTTTACGGCTCAGGAGATATCTCTGGACTATTCAAAGAGGCTTGCATACGAGATATTAACAATCGCTCTGCAACGGGTGGGCGATGCTAATGTACTACCACACATCCACGTCTGGCTTGTCTTCATGATGCATATCAGGTCTTCCGAAGCGGCTATAAGACTATTAGAAAATGAGTTCCCATGGGAAAGCCTGGTAAATATGCTTAATTCTCTTGTTAAGAGCTTCGATAGCGAAAGATTTGAATGCGAAAGATTCCCAGTTCCGGAAAAGGGTGTTGGAAGACCATTACCGGAAGACTATACACTACGTGGACTTGATTGGTCTAGGTCTTATTTCCCAGAGAAGTGGTTTGAGGATGCACAAGTAGACGACGAAGAAAGATCGATGGAATTGCCATCCATGGCTAATATTCGGATTGAACGGATACTATGGATAGCTACAAGAGTTGCTGCTGTGAGTTTATGTTCTATAAAATATGGGGCTTAGTAGCTAATTTGATAGCAGAGCTGTGATTATCTAGTATACAAGCACAGAAACTTCTCAGTCCATCCGCGCCTACTACAGAGAATCGAAGAGTCTAAAAAGGATGCCAAACTTGCTATATCCTCGCCTAGTTATTATTTGTCCGAAACTCATGCGCCAGAACAATCTGTAATGCAAGACGATTCAGATGTTGACATGACTACTGCGAACGAAGGCAATGAAACTGAAGATGACGATTACGTTCTTGTTGGTCAATCTGAAGAAGTTCGCCGTCTTAAAGAACAGCAACGCCAGCTGAAAGCACAGTTGAGGTCTGGTTTGACTGTTGATTTGGCGGATGAGATCAAGCATTCTGTGGTAAAAGGCCGAGAAGCGTTAAAGCCGCAGTATACCGTATGTTCAAGTTGATATCTAGTGATATTTACGTTTCTAATAGCACATAGGTACTTATTGTTGATACAAATCTCCTCCTGAGTCACCCTGAGACTTTTAAACTCATAGTTTCGTCAAATAATTGGACAGTTGTTATACCTAATTGTGGTATGTTGCCGGAATTAAGCTTATGTGCCTAGTATATCCACTGACTGATTATATAAAGTAATTACCGAATTGGTCGGGCTTGCGAAAAATTCCGGGACTGTGCGCGATACCGCTACAGCTGCGATCAAGATTATCAACGATTATTTGAGAGAGAAAAGAGATATTAAAGTGATAACTGCCAAAGGCAGTAATGTGACGAACACCGGATTCTATAAAGAGCAGCTTGGGGGGAATGGAGAGGATGAAATTCGCAATATAGATGATATCATTATTCAAACAACGAAACAACAGGGGGAGGTGCGGAGGAAGATGCTTGGTGAAGCAGGAGATGCTGAACCAGCTGTGCTCATCACCGAAGATCGCAACATGCGGGTTAAAGCGAACGCGCGTGGGGTTACCGCCATAGCAGCTTCGGTCCTTAAGCGGACTTTATCCCCCCAGAGGAGTGGAGACAGGGACATATCCGGGGAGCGTACAAGGAATTCTTCTGCAACATCAAAGCGCAAATCATTTGGGACTCCAGTCATGAAACAGCGATATCCCGACTGGCAAGAAGATGATGTTTCGCTCGTGCAGGCAGAGGCGAACGGAGGCCCGGACAGTGCTCCCGGACAAACAAAACCTAGTGGAAGCAAGAAGCGACAGTACAAGCGTGGAAAGATGGACACCATTTCTGGCTAGGTGGTCACTTCAACGTATGAAGTAAAAAAAAAACTGTCTCTCTCTTATACGAGGTGCAACTCTGGGTCACAATCTTTTCTAAGTACACGTTCCTAAGATGCTTTAGGAGGGGTTTTGTTTCGTTTCTCGATTCGTTACTGTGACCCATTTTCTCGGTACATGCGACTCCGATGCAACAGCAATCATGATAAAATTTGTTCATCAGAAGTGGGGGGGGGGGGATACAATATTGGGGGCCTTAAATTTGGGCTCGCGCCTTGGTAGAGTGTTTTATGGTGGCAGAAATTTGTGGAAACATACTTACAAGTCTCAGGCATTCAGATTTTTTTTGTGTGGGTGGTTGGTTTGGGTTTTTTTAAGGGTTTGTTCGTCGGCTGCTTTCAGGTTGGTTTTACCTGCATTTTTTTTCGATTCTTCCTTTCTGCAGGCTGGCCGACTTGGAAATACCCTTTTCCTCTCCTTTGTTTAGTATTTATGTATGGAAAAGTCGCTTGGGTTTTATGAAGATTTTTATGTATTCTCTACTAGCTGATTTCGTTCTAAAAAGTCATTTTTTATACTGTTATTTATAAGAAAAGAATTCTTTCGCCATGGCATTATATGCCAACGTAAAAAAATAAGCTGCTAGAATGACTTATCTACAAATACTGATTCATTAAGGTCCGCGCAGTTACTCAGAGACTCTCCTACCGGCAGAAACCCATGCGTCCTACGGTTCCTAAGCCTCTTCCGCGGAAGGACCGGATATGGTTTATTATAGCCATGTACTCTGCGCTGTGCCCATCAAACGCAGTAAGATCAAGCGACTGAGGTTGCAGATCGGGCGGGGGTTATGGAGCATGGGAGTTCTAAAGAACCAGGCTAGGCTTAGAGCAATGAATTGAATCGCGTGACACCGTCTAAATTCCTCCTAGATTAGGTGAAATGCCCTAGCATTTTGCATGAGTCCAGGGGCAGTTTTTCTAAGGTATCATCTCTATTCGCAATTCAAGTTGCTTTTTATTCAGCCTTGTTTGTTGGTTGCAACCACATGTTGCCTCACCATCCGCCTTGGTCATACAAAACTTCCAGGTAAGCCGATTGCCTAGGGTTTACCGATGAGGATGCCCGCATGGATGTGGTAAGAATCTCTAGAACCAGTTAAGATGGTAAGGGCTAGGGTTCTAACAGCCTTCGTGTAACAAGCAGGCGGTTAACTATCCGTGCGTGTGTGAGGAAGACAATTGGAGGCCCGAAATTACCGATCATTACTGGAGGCTAGGATTGGGAGATTCTTGGGTTACATGCATTGTCAATAGTAAGTGGTGGGATGGCGAAATGCCCTTTCTTGCATGTGTGTGTGGGGTGGTAATTAGTATTTGACCACTAGGTGTGGTAGGTTGTTTACTTCTTGGGAAGGTGGCGCACATCCTAGCTCTAGAAAGAATCTTTAGATGGCAGGCTATTATTCGAGGAACGATTAGGTATCCCAACTCCCTATCATCGACTAACTTTGAACCTCCCCCTATAGTGTATAAACTGTACCTGGCCACTATTAAGGGAAAAATGTTCAAGGGGGGAATGGAACCTTCGAACCTTCGAGCCAAGGGAAGTCAGAACTCAACCTGGTAGTTGGTAGAAGAAGGAATCTGACCATGCCTATAGGGAAAGAAAAGGTTCGCGTTAATACAGCTATGGATGGATGGACACATCAAATCTGTCAGGTTGGGAGAAATGGAAAAAGTCCTTCGGCGTTATCTTGTGGGTATCCGGATTCCAGGCGACTTTATGCACAACACGTTTTTAGGAAAGGAGTCTGTCAGGCTGGTGAACAAGGAGTTGCGACTTTTGGCATTGGACGGACCAAAATAATATACTCAGCGGCCTTTTCAAAAGTAAACAGTTCGGTGAAGGGAGTGGAATAACGGCCTAAGCAAGGACAAACAACACCCTCTTTGGTTATATTTCCGAGGAAAGGTAGTTGCGCCGGATTTAGGTAAAAATTGGGTATTGTTACGTTTGATGGACTTTAAAGCCCATTTTGGAGGAAATTGGTGGCCTGAGTGGTACTCGGGGATGACACCCGGGATTTATACAAACATGAATAAGCGGCACTACTTTTGGGTACTTAAGGATATACCGTCCGGGGTTTAGGAAGGATGAGCATCATTATATTACGAAGGAAAGGGCCATTGATACTCGACAAAGGAGTAGGATCCCGACTTAGGATTCTATGGGCAGACAACACTGTGCTGGCACTTGGGAGAAGATGATAGTGTAGTTACTACCTGGAGGAGTGATGAATATTTTGGGGAATCGACGACCTTCGACCTCTAATGAGAAATAATGGCTGTATCGAAGAAATATCTAGCTATTACTAGGAATAAGTACCTGTTTGGGTGGCAGGAGCACTTAAGGGGGAGGCGGTCGGTCTAGTTTTCTAGCATGGGAACAGAGATTCTTCCATCCAGCCACCAATGGGGAAACCAGACCTGGCCTCCTAGACCCAGAAGACCTTTCGATAAAAAGTCTTGAACTGGGGGGAATTTTCAAAGGAGGTTGGTTTCTAGCTGTTGCCTAAAAAAGAAACGCTCATCTCGACTACGAACAACGATGATTTACTATTACCTCTAAAAAAAATTACAACATGAGGACTCATCAATTTGTGACTAGAAAAGATCACACCTAGAGATTTTGGGGGGGAAATATAAACAAGAAAGGAATAAGGATGCTTATTTTCAACGTTAAGAGTATTTAAGGGTTATGGCTTGACTCTAGAAGGGGATAGATCTTAATTTCAGGTAGTGACGGAAACTAGATTACGATATCTAGTGATAAGAGATTTCCAGGTGTAACCGGAAAATGGTCTTTGCAATGGCAAAAGCGTTTTATGCCCTAGAATAGACCTAAGTTCTAGAAGATCGATGGCTGAGAAACGGTATTCGTACCATCCAGGTTAGAGGGATAGACTCAAAATTTGGACAGAGAATACATAGTATTCTATATTTGAAGCCACAGGGGGGTTTATAGGTTTTCCAGTACTTATGAAAAGTCTAAGGGTTTGAGCTGGATTACCTGGGATCTCGCACGCATTGAGAGGCGAGTGTATATAGGGGTCTACAAAGCGTAGAAGCGAGGAAGCGAGGAAGCGAGGAAGCGAGGAAGCTTATTTGGGTTGAAGAAGGAAATGCTACGAGAGAGATTCATATTGGGCCACACGATTCCGGGCCTTTATCATTTGCTTCTTCCTGGGACTGGGTGTGCTCATGGATATTGGAGCAAGCCGCCAATCGAGGAGCTAAGGATGGGACCCTGAGCTGACCTTTCGGCCTCTAGTACTAAATTATGAGAAACGGCTTCGCACCAAAGATAAAACCGCTAGATTTATCGGTTTCGGTTTTTGCAACTTGAATTACATTATAATGGCTAAATATTTCTTAACTCCAGAATTTAACTCAAGAATACACAAAGTGATACCTATAAAATATATGTGGAACAAATTAAGACTGCATTTATTTATCTAATAATTTTCCATAAGAGGGGTCCGGTTTGGAGTAACCATTTTAGTTTTCCCAGATTTTTCTAGCTTACTGGTATTGAGCCGACTTTCGGTGAGCTATGGGCTAAGAAACTACTTACTCAAACTTATATAGATTTCTCAGTTCCTGTGAGGCTTGATCCTGTAGTAGAATTTTTTAGGATGCTAAAGGATTTAATTAGGCCTATAATAGTAAGTAGAATTTAAGACATATTTTTTACTAGAGGGTAATAATATATATTGCCGCTCAAGGAATCCCAGTTATCCCAAAAAGGAAAGTAAATAAGTGCAATTTTCGGGCGTGATCGATCCTGTGGTAGGTCACGCAAGTAAATAACGTTTATCCTAATTCGCCAAACTCTAAAATCTCTGCGCACACACGGCCTGCCTATCATTTGTGTTTACTGCGGTGGAACCACCAGGGCCCAATGCCGTGCGCACCGCTTTGATGCATAGCTGCGCATGATAAATGCAGGATTTTATAAATATGAGATGACAGTGCGTATATATATATATAGCAATAATATAATATTGGGGGGTGCATGAACTACCAATTATAAACGGGGCTAACCATCACACTCTATTATTCGGAATGACTTGGATAAACATATCTACATGTAGTCTAGGGGTTTCTTTTATCCTATTATATGTATTTAACTAACGGCTATTACTAAGTAAGGAGAATATTAGAATAGAACTTATTAAACCCTAGAAAACATTAGCACATAAGAACTATACTACAAACTAGTCAACAATATTCTAAAATATATATCCTATCAAGAACCATCTGAATATCTAGCTTTATCTAACATAAATAGAACATATTAGGAAATAGCGGTAGCTCCTTAATTAGATGCCATCCTATCGCTACTCTTGGATCATCCCTAAATTATGTGCCTATTTAATTCAATATGGTGTGTGACTCACAAATGGTGTGATACAGATGTTTTTAAACAATAGATTCGGTCGTGCCTCTGATGACAATGGTTGTGAAATTGGATTGCGGATCCAACCCATATAATTTTGTTTAGGCCTATCCACAAATGCCTTAGTACCACCCATATCTGACTCTTCGGTGTATATTTCGCGCGGCTGATATAAGTGTACTAGGCTGGGGTAGCTAGGATACCGGCAGAGATTACTTTAAACTTCGGCTATTATAACTATGCTACTTAGGTGTTATAAGATTGGTTCTATATGGTTATGGGGGTCGGATTATATGGCGGTGAAATACATTTGTATTTAGTAGTTATCATTTGATGTGTTTTTTTGTGGATGGGTGAATTCTGAGCTAATGCTTTGCTTAAGGTCCGACCAGCCAGGGTTACGTTAAGTGGTTAAGATAGATTTGGGAACTCTAAAGACGATAGATTTAATAAGCACACTATTACTGACTGGTCATACACCTTATCATTGTCCTAGAGTATTACTTTCGTACCCCGAGTTAAATCTTCCCTCGATTTGTATTATCAGGCTAAGTATTTAATTGAGGGATATTTTTCAAAAAGTGCTTATAAGAATGAGTAAATGGTAGTTTAGGGGCACTTATTCTAAGGCTGTCTATAAAAGCTTCACTGGTTAGATTCATTGCTTGTATAAGTCCGTTAATTTCTGGTTAATTTAGGCAAGGGGCTATGCTTCTAAGATAAGATATGCTGTTCACCCTATGGCTTAAATCCTAATAGTGATACTAACTCAGCTCGCATTGCTGACCAACAACAGAATACTTCACTTTTAAGGGATGTTTCATCATTGCACTGACTTGAGACGACCCATGTTTTGATCCATTATCCTGTAGGTTTGTCCTCCTGCTTTGTAGGGTAGTACGTCTTCCCTCCCACGGCGCTTACCTCTAGTGCTCACCGCAGAGTTCCTATAGTGACAATAGATAGAATACTCAGGCGTTCGTTAATACAGTAGAGAAAGGCAACTGTAATGGCAGAAAACATTATTTAGATTGAGCAAGTCATGGGGCGGTTTGGAGGGTTGCTATGGGGAATCATTGGATAGATTGAGCGGCCACTTAAGAGCACGCTAAGCCTTAACTTTCATCACTACGCCCAAGGTAGGATTTCGTTCAGGGTAAAAATCCGATTACTTTTCAATGAGGCCCGGCCCCATCTGCACCCGGCTTCTTCAAGGAGTATTTGAAACCCACAGGTAGTACTCGTGGCAAAGAAAAAAGAACCTGAGGATTTAACAACATTTGATTTGCCTTGCATCTATTTTTAAGCCTTGCATCTCCAGGTTCTTTTTTGCCAGTTTCAAGTAGTACGCATATATCCCAGTCTGTAATCTAATTCTGGACAACATGAAGGGCTTGGAAACTCTATAGTGAAGGATCAACTGCGTTAGGAGAATCTATAATTTAATAAAAAAAGAGATCGAAATCGAGTACATAGGTATATACCAAATCGTTGTTCGTAGCGTTCAAAACTCCGATCCTCATGACATATCGGTAATTCGCGTGCATGATCATTTTCGATAAGGCGAACGAGTGGACACTTTGCTCTCTATATCTGCCGATCTTATCGAGATGAGAGTTTTGTTGGTGCCTGTGACAGGCATAAAGGGCCTAGACACAGTATGTTGGGCTGGCCGTGTAATGTGCTAGGTTGTACTGCAGGATTCCATCAAGGATGGTTGGTTAAGAATCATGTGATCAAGATAGGGGTCGATCTGATAAGATCAAGTCACTATTGGTCTGCTTTACAAGATCGTTTTAAACGAATGATGGGCCTCTAATAGTAGTGAATCTACATAATCTTTGATAGATTCTAAAAGAATGATAGAATACTCTAAGTTATTAGGGATTTATAATAGAAAGTAGCTTGATAAACAAACCACGAAAGTAGAGATTGACTGAGAAATGATAGAGCACAGGATATCAAATTTGAAAAAAAGAGGATACGTATATATTAAGCCTAGCCACCAATCCCCAACCTTAAAATAATTTGCGTTTCTTTCATTACAATAATTGAACTTTACCATTCCTCGCACCTCTTGTACCTTTTTATACTAGATCTACCACTTTCATGGCCTTTGTTTGGTCACGTATTTCAAATATGAAGCCTACTTTCTCTCCTGGCCTTTTGCTACTAGCACCTTGAATAATAGGTAGCATTTTATACCCCTAAATCTCTACCTATCTTTTGAAAATCTAAGTACTAGCTTGCAAAACAAAGCCTCCTAGAAGCTACATTATCTATAGTTGATTCCAAGCCCCTGTAGCTATTATTAGGTAAATTCCGATGTTGATAAGCTTGTGAGGTCCTATCGGACCCAAGGAATTTCCAAGTCGTTGTATAATAATAAGTCCTAGTTTATGAAATGAATAGCCATAGCTATAGTTAGGCTGAGAAGAGTTGTACCGCCAATAAAAAGTTACCGCTATATACATAGGACACACACACACACACACACACTACACTAAACCATGCTATAGAACTACAGTACGAAAAAAAGGGTGAAGCTACTAGCTACAGTATTACTACAGCATTGTAAGGGAAATACCGTATTAAACCTGGATTTAGACAGGAATACTGTAATACTCTCGTATTCTATACTATTGCTACAGCATTTCTACTGTGTTTAGCAAAATAGTGTACCCAATCCATCCCCTGTTTTCACACTATCCCATCACACGTAGCGGAATTTTGACCATAGCAACGCATACATTTTAATCTCCTAAACAACCAGAACAATGCAATAGACCTTGGAAAATGGATATATGAGACTTGAGCCCTATAAGAAACATCTATTCACTTGGGGACCTTTTATTACATCAGTGGAGTTTTAATCTAAGTCCTAACTAAAACATGTCATAATTCTTCTACTATTCAGGAATTAATAAAACTCCTTGTAGGAACCTCTTAATGTATCTGGGGTTGATACAGTTTAGCATTAGAATTTTCCTCTAACTGCTTAAAGTAAAAATAGTGGTGGGGTGGTGGGTGTAGTGAGTGTAATGGGTGCTAAAGCTGGTTGTTAAGGGATCAGAGGGCTTTGAAGCCCTCTAAAAGCCGTTGCTACGTGCCATGGGATAATACTAACCTAATAGCAAAAGAGAGTTTAATGATTAAGTATGGTAAAATTCTTAATAGTCAAGATAGAGGTATAGATAGTGCCTGAAATTATAAACTAGGAGTTAGATGAGAAAAGCGTAGTATATATAGTATAATAAAATGCACTTTATGTGTTTATTACATAGTATATTAGAAAAAAGTGAGGGTGAAAGACCCTAGACTTCCAATTTTTTCTAGAAGCAGATGTAACCACAGGTAATGTGTCCTAGTCACTAGTTGGATCGACATATCTTTACAGTCATCCTATAGTACAGCCAAAGAAAATCATATTTAACGTATATATACATACACCTCAATGAAAGCCCCGGACTAACTATCTAAGCCTAAGACAGAAGCTGAGCGAGTGATATCACATGACTAAGGCACTTTATAAATTAGATTCCGCATAGATGACCTAGGAATGATCTTTGAATATGTAGAGTGAATTAACTTCCTAGTTAAGGTAAGCTAGATGCCACTAAAAAACCACTTCCCTGCTACCAAGCGCGGTGAGCTGAATGTCATAATACATCTCACTTCGCACTTATGCATGAGAACTCGAGACCAGTCACCACTGAATCACTGAAATAACTACATGTAGGGTGAATGGACTCTAGCTAATCCATATTAAGCTTAGTCCAAGGGGTCTATAGCGGTCATATCAGTCATAAAACACTCATTTCACCTCATAGGTACACATGTGAAGGGAAAACCCCCCTGAGCCACAAGATGCATCGATTATCCACTAACGAAACAGACGACCACTCTTCTACTTGATACGCAGTAACGTAACATCAACACGCTTCAAAAAAAAACACTCTCTAAAAGGTACTCCCAGCCAACCGACTCGCCGCATTCTTAGCATCCAACCTATCCTCATCACCCATGACACCCTCCTCCTCTACCTCCTTAATGACACTTCCTGCCCCACCATTCAATGTACTTTCCAACCCTGGCCTATTGACCCCGGGTACCCTCTGGACGCCACTCCAAGCATCACCTGACGGCCCCTGACTCACACGCAAGCTTGCTCTCCTACTCGCTGGGGGTGCGTCACGGCCTAGTCTAGATAGCCCACCACTTGCGTCAATGGCCCTGATATCGGGTCTGACTGACTCAAGGGTTGCAAGAGTTCGGCGCTCTGCTTCAATCTGGCGGAAGCAGTAGTCACGGATGCTATTACGAGTATCTCGTGACGTTCGTGCGAACCATCTTCTGCGTTCTTGAATGAGGTTGCCGGTGACACGTTTCACTTTATTCTCAAGATGTTGTTCGGAGCCTTTGGCTTCCTCAAGTGCTTGGAGTGCTTCATCTACCTTATCACGTTTTAGTGCACTCTTTCCTTTCAGAACCTCCACAGTCTGAAGTTTGCTGCGAGTGTCTTTTTTGGCGTTGTCCAGTTCACGCATGAGGATTTGACGGTTTGTGAGTGTTTCTTTGACAATGAAGGCATCCGAGGAATGATAATTTAGCGGGTCGCCGAGTGTAGTCGCCTCGGCAGTTGCTTGAGCTGCATGATAGTCACCAACCGATTGAATTGTCTTACCAAGCTTTCTAAAGGCATTCGACATGCCCGGATGAACTTCGGTTTGAGATAGTGCAAAGAGGCGAATTCCGAGCTCTGATTCAGCAAGACCGACACCGCGGCGGCTCTTGACAACGCGGTCAACTTTCTGGCCGGCTTCCATAGTGCCGAGATAGAAAGCCTTTACGACTGGTCGGGCTTGTTCTAGTTCGGGGGTGTCGTCCGGGGGCGGCGCGAACTGTTTGATGACTCTCCGACGGACACCAGTTGCAGGCTGCTTCCGGCGGACAACAGGGCTGTAGCCGAAGTCGGATTCGACAAAAAAGACAATCTCTTCATCCCGGATTAGAACTTCATTGGAGCAGACGGTGTTGAGCCAGCGTTGCATGGTTGCTCGGACGCGGGCCTCGTCTTCGTCCGTACCGACACCTGCGGAGGTTGAGGGTGGCGGGACAGCAGGGACTATACATTCGGGGTTACTGGAGAGGAGGTGGTTTGCAAGTTTTTGGAACTCAGGGTGAGTGCGGCGGACATCACGGAATTGGGTTGTACGGAATTTTGGAAGGTTTGTCTAGCATGTAGTTAGCATTATAATGTACTTTATTGGAGCTGTGGATGGCTTACGTGGACGTCGAACTTTAAGATTAGATCTTTTCGGCCTGTTCTTTCGAGGGCCGTAATCTTTGCATGTAGCTTATGTTGCGGGGCTTGTCTTTGTTGAGGTTGCTGCTGCTGATCTTTGAAGCTTTCGTGAGCTTGTAGATCTGGCCGCTGATCATCCTGGTGCTCCTCCTCTGGATGTTCCTGGGGGGGTGGGATCCGGGGACTCGCTATTGACTCTCCTGCGAATCCGGGACTTCTAAATCCCCCAATATCCTCTTCATGATGTTGGATAATAGGGCTCCCGAAGCCATGGTCATCGATATCGTGACTTGGCTGGATAGGTGTGAAGGGACCCGGGGTGAATGGAGGATCCGTGTCATCGTTGGATGAGTGAGGGTATGGGGACACTATGTGCTGAGCGAACGGTTGCTCCGTGGGGTCGCCGAAACCGCCGGTGTCTGAGGCGAGTGCGGAATAGTCCATTGTGTGTGGGGAGGGGTGTTTCGGGGGTAGTTGTGGTTGTCGGAGATGAGTATTACTGTAGATGTGGCGGTGGTGGATATTGTGATGGTGGTGATGAAATGCCGGGGTGGAAGGGAGATGATTGCCGGGGGAAGTGATCGACAGAGTGTTAAGTTTATTTCACGATGAAGATTATAGATTCAGCGGGATGCTTTTCTTTATTTAATTTTTCTCTATTTAATGATCGGTTTCAGAGAGTGAATACATCCATTTGGAGGCTCTGCAGTTGGTGTTGGGATGTGGCTAGGTGTGGCACAAACTGTGGCTTGTTATACCAATGAATCGAGTGATTATCCAT
Source organism: Verpa bohemica (assembly GCA_033030345.1). Taxonomy (NCBI): domain Eukaryota; kingdom Fungi; phylum Ascomycota; class Pezizomycetes; order Pezizales; family Morchellaceae; genus Verpa; species Verpa bohemica. Next base: position 275,809 of record JAUFSE010000024.1, on the reverse strand, counting down.
GGTTTAGTATCATTACTATTTGGTGAGATAGGTGGCAATTAGGTCTCACTAAACAAGTTCATGATCCTCGCATGAGAACTGATGGGAAAGTATTGGTAGTAAGAGATAGAGGCTCCTATCAGCGTTTTACATGACATAGATGGACTGTAGAAGTTTTTGGTAAACACAATAGAAAAAAACTAGCAATCTGCAACCTAATACCAATGATCGATGTATTTAGGCCCCTTGAATAGCGGTAATCCTCACCACTATACCGAGTGATACCAAATGACGAAGTTACCCGGCACATCTACCTACCAACAATTAAAACTTCTACCCACCCCCCCCAGCCCTCAACTCTCTTCAATGCCTATACCTACCCACCCTAGAATCTACTGGAGATGTTTCTCCCTTACCAGGGCTCTTCGGATCCCATTCCTACCACTACGTCGATGCTACACTACATCAGTAGGCGAAACGGCAATTCCTTTAGCACATACAAGGAATATCGGGATTATTGCACATATAGATGCTGTGAGTTTACATAACACCTATAGCCAAGTATGAAGACTGAGTCTACTAGGGGAAAACTACTACTACTGAGCGGATGCTCTACTATAGTGGGTTCACGCGGCGGATAGGAGGTATAATTTTCTTATTGCTATTACCGCTCTTATACTAATTAAGGCAGAGGTTGATGAAGGGTCAACGGTGATGGACTATCTTCCTGCCGAGCGATCGCGCGGTATCACAATAACCTCTGCGGCTATAACGTTTACATGGACTCCCTCGGCGCCTAATTCACCACCGCATACAATCAATTTAATCGACACACCCGGACATGCAGACTTCACCTTCGAGGTCGAGCGTTCAATCCGGGTTCTTGATGGCGCCGTGACGGTTCTAGATGGCGTCGCAGGAGTGGAAGCGCAGACGGAGAAGGTGTGGCGCCAGGCAGAAAAATACAATATTCCACGCATAGTCTTTGTGAATAAGCTCGACCGAGTAGGCGCAAGGTTTGGGCCAACCGTGAGGGAGATTGCAGCTAAGTTGAATGGGTGGCCAGCGGTATGTCAGTTGCCAATATATGAGAATGATGGGAAAGGTGGGGAGGATGTCTTTAGGGGAGTTGTGGACGTAGTTGACCAGAGGGTATTTATGTGGGGATTGGGAGGCGATGGACAAAAGATTGAGTTACATGATTACATGTGGCTGGAGGCAAACAGACCCGATCTTTATAAGGAAGCTAGGATAGCTAGGACGGCGCTAGTGGAGTTGCTATCAGAACATGATGAAGACTTAGTAGAGGTTTTCATGGAGCTTGAAGATCACCATTTGATCCCAGCAGCGGACATAAAGAAATCGCTCCGGAAAGTGACTCTCAAAGGGGATGGGAAAGTCATCCCTGTATTTGCTGGAGCAAGTTTCCGAAACATTGGAGTACAGCCACTCCTCGATGCTGTTGTAGACTTCCTCCCTTCACCGCTCGACATACCCTCAGTCGAGGTCTCCTATAATCACGGGAAGCACCGAGGTATCCTCGACACAAAAGACCACAGCAAAGTATGCGCCTTAGCCTTCAAGGTAATCAATGACTCTAAACGCGGAGCCATGGTATTTGTCCGTGTCTACTCCGGAACCCTGACCCGCGCACACCATCTCTACAACACAAACCTCGGCGTGAAGGAAAAAGCCCACAGACTCGTCCGAATGTATGCTGATGATGCGGTTGATATTAACGCCATACATACAGGCCACATTGGTGTCATAATAGGTCTAAAGCATGCTAGAACTGGTGATACGCTAGTTTCTGAGACACCCGGAGTCCATAAGCAGAAACACAAACATGGGAAGCAAGTATCGACCGAAACGCTACAACTACGCCCTATCGAAGTCCCCCCGCCCGTATTCTTTGCATCTATTGAGCCTCAATCACTTGGCGAGCAAAAACCACTCGAAGAAGCACTCGGGATGCTTCTTCGTGAAGATCCAAGCCTACATATCTCAGTCGACGAAGACTCAGGACAAACACTCATTTCAGGAATGGGTGAACTTCACCTCGAGATCGCCCGTGACCGTCTTGTGAACGACCTGAAAGCCAAAGCCGAGATGGGTCGTATACTTATCTCCTACCGTGAGACAGTGCCAATTGGCCCAGAATCCGAATATATTCGCAAAGTCTTCGATAAAGAGGTTGCCGGCAAACGTAGCACTGCTGCATGTAGGGTATCAGTCGAAGCAATCGATGCTATCCCAATAGGGGAGTCAAACATAGACGGCAATACCATTGTAGTGACATTTATTTATTCTTCTATAGTAGACGAATTGACAGGCGATAGTATCGAAACAAAGATACCAAAATGGCTCGATGAGACAGAACTCGAAACAGCGCTTATCAGCGGTGCCGTAGCAGCACTAGGACGTGGCCCCACACTAGGCTTCCCCGTCCGCAATACACGCGTGAGAATTATGGTTGATCTAGCACAAGATATCTTCGGTGTTGAGAGTACCCTCGCAGGATTCTCGTCAGCTGCCAGGCTCGCTACTGCAGCAGCACTCCGTGAGGCTGCAGGTGGTGAGAGTATACTTATGGAACCAGTCATGGATGTTGTTGTTACATGCGAGGAGAAAGATCTTGGGAAGGTCGTCGGCGATATCTCTGGTGCAAGGGGTGGGCACGTACTAGAACTTGGCGGGTTGGATGTTGATGTGGGAGAGGACTCTGAGGTGGATTTGACAAAAGTTTATGCACCAGGTCTAGGTGTTAGCACTATAACGTCACGAGATGAAGGGAGTAGGAAGAGGACAGTTAGGTCGAGGGTGCCGTTGAAGGAGATGGTGGGTTATTTGAAACATCTGAGGTCCATTACGGCGGGGAGGGGCACGTTTGTTATGGCTTTGGAAGGTTGGGAGAAAATGAATGGGAATAGGGTAAGAGATGTAGTTCAAGAGGTTAGGGGTGGGTAGGGTATGTTATATTAGATATGAGATACCTTTATAGGCTACATACTGGGTTAGGAGGCGCTCATCTCAAGTTGATTTTGTAATTACACTTTAAGCGTGCGGTCTCTAGATAACAGATACCCTTATGTTTATATCTTGATAGGTAATATTAAAATCAGTTGGCAGTCTGTGAACTATATGTAGGTTGAGAAGTTTTTATCTATTGTAGACCCTCAGTTTCCCCTATTTATCTCATTTTGCTGAGGTGTTTAAACCGGTAGTATGCTTATTCTTCGTATCTATCTGTATTTCCCCTCTAGTCTAGGCCGGCGGATACTACATGTATATAAGCTAGACGTTGATTTACTGTGATATGCAAACCCGCATTATCGAACACGAAGAATACATGTATGTAGTTGACGTTGAGAAGGAAAGCAGCAGCAAGTATATGTGATACCATGCATGGCCAAGATATAGTAAATAATAGTATGTATATTATATGAGGGTAGTTAGATATATGTTCATTCTGGGCTTTTTTCTTTTTATCTTTCTCTCTCTCATTCCTCATTCTTTCATTCTTCTATTTCCCTTTTTTTCTTGTTCATTTCTTATTGGCTCTGTTCCTGTTACGACCGTCTCTCTTATTGGACTTCTAGCTGCAGGCGTGACATTTTCCTCTTCACAACTACATGTAGGTCTTTTATTCATCAAGGCCCAAAATTAAGCAGCTTCTATTCTAATTTTTGTTTCAAATTCTCTTTCATCTCTTCCGTAAGGTGTTTCTACTGACTTAATCCCCTTTCCCCTTTCGTCCATCACTTACACTGCCGATCTCGCCGCAACGGGTCCAGCCTCACCACCATCACCGACCGACTTTCAACCCACTAACCCCCCCCCCCCCAAAATCGTATCACAGGAAGTTACCAACAAACTCCTACTACCGCGACGATAACCGCCCTCAAAGCTTGTTGGCGGTCTTCTTGAGGTCTGCACGAAACGAGTCTTTGGTACTCCGGTGATCGTCACTACGTACATAAGTTTTCTGAATATTTTTGAGTGCACGGCAGGAGGCATCCCACGGCCATATAGCATAGGCTGAGCCAACATCGAAGGAGCCACCTAAGAAACCTTTTTCTTTATTTCCGAGTACTCAATAGTACGATGGATAACCGGCGTCAATCCTCCGGTGGCCGCGGCGGTAGTGTCCCTGCTAACAACCCCAGCTTCAGCGGAGGTGCCGGCGCGAACCTGTCTGCCCTCGACTGGGCCATTGGTCTTCCGTATCTCCCCCCATATTCTCACTCTAGCCCCCCCCTAGTCCCTTCACTAATACTTTAAATTAGTGTCCGTGTCCTCACCATAATCGACGATACTTACGAAGGCACGATTTACTCCTACGACCCTCTCACCTCCACCCTTGCACTCTCGCAAAACCCCACCTCCAACGCCCCAAGCTCGCCAGCCGATTATCGAATCCTCAAAATCTCCTTTTTAAAAGATGTGACCGTTCTCGGGAACGCCAACAAGCAACAACGCAGCAATACCCCATTCACCAATGCCGAGCCCAAGATAGGGCCCATCAATTTGAACGCGCTGCAGGGCAGAGAGAAGGAGATTGCAAGGGCTGAGTCGGAGAGGGTTGCTAATAAGGGTGTTGGGGTTACTAAGGAAGGACAGGATATATATGACGCCTTGGCAAGACTGTAGGGTTTTCTTCTCTATTTTAGGGATGTGGCGTGAGCTAATTAAAGGTTTATAGGATGCCCTGCCGGTGGAATGAGAAGCAGATTGTTGTGTTGGAAAGTGTGATGATCGACGAGCCTTACACTCTCGATAGAGTGAAGTCACAGGATAAGAATGCCCTAAATCGGGTTAAAAGAGTTGTAAGTATCCTATTCACCTTTTACCTTCATCTGTATTTTCTTACTTCGGAACAACACTAACGTTTAATCTAGCTTGAGGGGGAGCGGAAAAGACTCGAAACCGCTCGGAGGTCCATTACACCAGTCTCGGGGGAGAGGAAGGGCGGTTAATTTTTACCAACTTCCTGGGGAGGATCGGAAGGATGAGGGGAAATTCGCTACTGGACCTAATATTTGGGTTTGAAGCTTGCATCTGGTGATAAAAATGGCGTAGGGGGCGTTAGACGGCTTACTACGGTAATTTATAGTAAAAAATCTACAGAAAAGTTGGTGAATTTGGGTTTCCTTTTCTACTTGCATGTGTGGCGAGGGTGCATTGGGAGATGAGGATGGAGGTGTCAGGGGTGAGAGTGGGACTCCTGGTGTTGCCTCTGGGTGGGACTATGCTTTCTGTTGGTGGATAGCTAGTGCTTGGGGGGGGGGGGGTAGATGGATAGGCTTGATACCAATTGATAGTTCAATGGGCAGGTATTTTACCAACTAGTGTAAACAGGAATGGCAAAGTTGTGATATATCTTAGGCGATACTATTCGTCGCTATCATAAATGACCCAAACTTCTAATACTATGCCTTACGCGTACACTACATGTAAATCTAAGATAAAACACACTCTCGCACTACCCAACAAGTACGGAACTATAAGTAGTACTTGCCTAATTAGCCCTATAGCAGAAATATCTTGGTACTAGGTACAATGTGTTTTCGGAAAACTGCATGGTGACTGTAGCAAAATTTAGCCCTACATTATAAAGTACTATGAACAAAAAATTAGGCGTAATCTAGTGAATGTAAGTAGATTACCAGGAGGTACCGAGGCAACATAATTATCGCTATATTTAGGTTTTGGCGTAGCTGTGTAGCTATAGCTCCTTGGAGTGAGAGTTATTCAGTTGACTTAACTACGCATATTCTTTAGTGGTAGACTGGGCAAAACCCCCATTCCTAATACCCATTAATGCTATCTAGGTAAAGCTTCCATGGTTTATGTAAATAGGACGGGGTTTTCCAGATAACATTCCTCTATAAGTTTTCTGGTATTGGCCCTTGTTTCATGTTTTGTCTACATGTAGGTTTGGATTATCCAAATATTTAGCCGTGAAGGGAATATCTTCTCTAAGTATCGATAGGAATGCCCTTTATGTGTTTAATGTGTTAAGTAATCTTAACTAATAAATATGAATAATTATTTATAATCTCTAGTAGTTTTATTGATCATTCTATGTACCAGAAGCTGTATATATTAATTTAAAAAAATACAATGTAAGAAAGATGATATTATATAACTAGAAGGAGAAGTTACGTACTATTAAGCCCTTTAATGTATGTACCCTATTCTAGTAACGTTAGAAATTATCTTTGTAAATGAGAGTCTACACAACACAGAGGAAGCTTTGCAGTTCCGATTATAAGCGCTGTTTATTTACCGGCCGGGTAACCTATCCCTTCCTGCACGCAGCCCCACCTTCCCTATCAGCCCCACCTCATCTGAAATTCACAACTCACGAAAATCACTTCCCCAAACACCAAAAAAACACCCTTCTAATCACCACGGCCAAACTAAAGCAATAAAAATAAAATAAGAGTTCCTTTGAGAAAAAAAGAGAAACTAAGAGGAAGAAAAGGCTAAAATGGCAACGACTATTCCAACAACCCTCCCGACAGATCCAGCATCAACAATGCTCCTTCTTGCGGCAACAGATCACAACATCCCTGTTCTTGAATCACTACTTAAAACAACTTCTGCGAATGTGTTTGACCCAGAGACGCGACAGACAGCGCTACATGTGGCGGTTGCATCTTGTACACCAGGGGATACAGAAGAGGAGTTGAAAGCTGCTGAAGAGACACTGAAGCTGTTGTTGCAGAATGGGGCTATATGGAATGATCTAGACGTGAGCGGAGAGACGCCAGGTTGTATTGCGGACCGATTAGGATTAACGAGCCTGTATGAAATTATGGTGGAGGCGGGTGTGAGGGCTGAGTTAATCTTGGGGAGGTTGGGAGGGTATGAGGAGCTTAGTGGGGGTGAGGAGGAGAGTGTAGAAGGGGATTCGGATGGGAATGGGGTATTAGAGTCGGCACAAGAACCTGTGGGGACCCCACAGACGGAGGTGACACAACTGGAACTAGAACCAGAGGAGGTGAAGGATGTGAACTCAAAAGATTATCTAGCCTCGAGATTGACATATCACGACGATAAACTACTCGACTCGGATAACAACGGTGTTATGATGGAATGGGAGAGAGGGATTATGGAGAAAAGTGTGGAAGCGCTTGTTGGAAAGGCTGAAGGGAAGAGAATCCTGAATGTTGGGTTTGGGATGGGGATAATAGATGGGTTATTCCAGGCGAAGAAACCAAGCCACCATGTTATTATTGAACCACATCCGGATGTCTTGAAAAAGATGAAGGAGGATGGGTGGGACAAGAAGGATGGTGTTGAGATTCTAGAAGGAAGATGGCAGGATGTATGTCCAGCCTCTCCAAATCCATCACTTACCGCCTAGTTTTCTAACTAGAAACAGGTCCTTCCGGGCTTAGTGAACAGAAACGTATCATTTGACGCGATCTACTTTGATACTTTCGCCGAATCCTACGATGAACTCCGTAATTTCTTCTCTGAATACGTGATCGCGCTCATGGCCCCCATGGGAGAAGGCGGAAAGTTTAGTTTCTTTCATGGGCTAGGCGCAGATCGGAGAATCTCGTATGATGTTTACACTCGAGTTGTTGCAATGGACATGTTTGAGGCGGGACTAGAAACGAAGTGGGAGATTGTGTCATTGAAAGAGGGTGATGATGAGGATGATATGGAGGAGGAAGGGAAGGTATGGGATGGGGTTAAGAGGAGGTATTGGGTAATCCCAGAGTATAAGCTGCCAATTTGCGAGTTCCTAGCGTGATTGAGGGGGAAATGCCGAGGACTTTCATACTAATAAGACTAGTTGAGCGATGTTGGTAAAAAAGCAAATCTTGGGAGTGTAGGGGTTTCTAATCGTCGGTGTTTGTGTACGGATACGAGTAGGATAGGTGATTAGCGATATACATAACGCTAAGTATTATGACCTTGGGTGGAGTTTGTTGGTATAGTATACTGTAGCCATCTGGGGGTTGTAGAACAGTCCTTGAGGTGTCTTTTTGTTAGATTCATGTCGTTATACACTAACAGAAATTACTGTTTCGAGACTATTACTAAGATCTTTGTCTTATTCTTACTGTATGTACCAATGGGAGAATTTAGCATGAGTGATTGCATATAGGGGTGCCTAACCGAGTGACCGAATGTGAAGTAAGAAATTAGTACATATATCGTTTATTATATTACTTTTAAACTTCACTGGAATGTATTCTAACAAATGCCGTAGTATTCCCTACATGTATTTATGACTCACACTCCTAATGAGAGAGTATATTGCATGCTACATGTAGGGTGCATAAGTGGCGTATTTACAAGATATAATGAACTAAATATACGTGGCTATTTTTCTTTATCTTGATTCCGCCCCCCGGCTAGTTCGTTCCTAAGCCGCTCGCTAGGGACCTACAAGTACATGTATATCCTAGGGTTTATAGTTGCATCGAAACATTGTTATTAATTAGGAAGGTGTTCTTCTTAGTTATCTCTTGCGTTCCCAATTACTTGTATGTATTTCAAATACCCCGCTATACGGTGGATCTAAATTCCAAGTTGTCAAATACCAGGAGTCCTATTTCACAAGCAAAGCAGTCAAATGCGGATAAGAATGGTACCGTGCCCAAGACCCAAGACTGCCGGTAATAGTTGTTTTTCTTTAAAGTTCTAGGGTACATACATGTAATAATAATTTCAAACCGGCAGGGAAAAAGTATGCATGATCACAGGCAAACCACCAGTATGATTGTGGTGGGTGCGACACGAGACCAAGAAACCCAAGTGTTGTCGTGAGATGACAGGTCCGAGGAGGAATTATGCGGGTGCAGGTTACGCGCAGCCTACTGATCGGAACCGAGCTATTGGCCAATGGCTGCGCTGTCACATCCCCCCACAGACAAGTTACGCACCAACCTCAGCCCAACATCGCCGCTCGGCCTCCTTCCCTGTAATTTTTTTGCTTCACAAGATCTCTTCGTAGTCAAGCCCACTCCATAAAGTCCGTCGGATCTCCCCCCACTCAAGTATATCACGACTACAATTTACGAAAAAGAACCTACTTCTGAAAAATTTCTTTCTTCTTTCTAAACAGCCCCTAACCAACGTTCAAGTTGGCAAAGTGAAGATAAAAACCGCTCGAGTCATCTTCCTTTCAGCTACTATAAAGGAGATTTCTTTCAATTGAAAGTCGCCCGTATGCGATTTGTTCCCTCCGTATTCACTTCACAGGTATGTACATTACTTTGTTTATATGAGATTCTTCCCACACACTAGTTTAGTTTCACATTGCCCCTCTCCCTTCAGCCGTGTGGGCGGAAAGGTTTTTTGACATCATGGATCTTATCCCTCCACCAATCTTTGCCTTATTTCCCGCGGTCATCTAGCCTTCGTGAAATTGGCCTGTTCGTGGACTGTGATCCTATCTGCGTCATTAATTGATCTGAGTTGCGTGCTAATTCCGTGTTTTGTATGTTGTAGGATTATCTCTCAGGTATGCAGGGGAAGGAAACCCCCATCAATACACCCCCACCTTCTCTGAGCGAGCCTCAAGTATTTGGTGTGCGGGGCTAACATGACCTTTTTCTCGTCTGTAGATCACATCTGGAAGAACAGCTCCTATTAAAATAAGCAATCACATATACACTGCATATTACATCACCTCTAAACAGGAAATACAGCATAATCCCTATCATCTCCGCTGCCTAGTGCACTCCCTTTCCCTTTCATCTCCTTAATAAATCACGAATATGTTTGCTCGACAAATCTTTACCAAGGGCTTCAATGCCACTGCTCGCTTCAATGGCTTGAGGCAAATCAGGAATCTTGCCACAGTTACTGGGAGTGCTGGGAGGCAGATGCCGCAGCCAGAGAGGGAGAGGAGCACTCCTATCAGTCATGATAGAGCAACATTTACTATTAAGGTGGGTTTTCTTCTATTTTGAGTGTCTCTGTGGTTAACTCACTTTGTAATTTAATTATTCATGTACGCTTCCATTGAATTGCGGGTACTGACCAAAAATTCTTAGAACGGCCCTATCTTCCACGGAAAGTCCTTCGGTGCCCGCTCCAACACCTCCGGCGAAGCAGTCTTCTCGACTGCCCTCGTTGGGTATCCTGAAGCACTCACAGACCCTTCTTACCGTGGCCAGATTCTCGTCTTCACCCAGCCACTAATTGGAAACTATGGTGTTCCCTCCGATGCACGGGATCAAGATGGTCTTCTGAAGTATTTTGAGTCTCCTCATCTACAAGCAATCGGTGTTGTTGTCGCTGATGTCGCTGAGAAATACTCTCACTGGACTGCTGTTGAGTCACTTGGTAATTGGTGTGCTCGTGAGGGTGTTCCTGCTATCACTGGTGTTGATACTAGGGCTATTGTTACGTACCTCCGTGAGCAGGGATCTTCTCTCGCAAGAATCACTATTGGAGAGGAGTATGATGCGGATCAAGATGAGGCGTTTGTTGACCCTGAGCAGATCAACTTGGTCGAGAAAGTATCTACTAAGGCACCATTCCACGTTGCGAGTGCAAGCGGAGACCGCCATGTTGCAGTAATCGACTGTGGTGTAAAGGAGAATATTTTGAGGAGTTTAGTTAGTAGAGGGTCAAGCGTTACCTGCTTTCCCTGGGATTATCCTATCCACAAGGTTGCACACCACTTCGATGGTGTTTTCATGTTTGTCTCCCTTCCGGGGCGCTTTTCTTGGTAATGGGTTATTGATTTTGTGGTATATAGTTCTAACGGTCCTGGTGACCCAACTCACTGCGCTACAACTGTTTACCACCTTCGTAAATTGATGGAGTCCTATACCGGGCCAATCATGGGTATTTGCCTCGGGCACCAACTCCTTGCTCTCGCAGCAGGTGCCAAGACCATCAAGCTGAAGTATGGAAACCGTGCACACAATATCCCTGCGCTTGACCTCACCACTGGACGTTGTCACATTACATCCCAGAACCACGGATATGCCGTTGATATGAGTACTCTTCCTAGTGCAGACTGGAAGGAATACTTTGTTAACCTTAATGATGGATCTAACGAGGGTTTGTCATCCTTAATTCCTCTATTACACATAAAACTAACCTTGAGCCGTAGGAATGATCCACACTTCCCGGCCCATCATGTCCACTCAGTTCCATCCCGAAGCTAAAGGTGGCCCTCTTGACTCTAGCTTCCTCTTTGATGCCTACCTTGATCAGGTTGCAGCTTTCAAGGCTGAACAGAGTGCCTCTGCACCCGGAAGGGTTGGAAGACCTAGTCCTCTCTTGGTCGATATCTTAAGTAAGCAGAGAGTTGGTGTTGCACCAGGCCACGTTTTAAGGGAAGTTGAGAGGAGGGCTGCAAGTGCAAAGGCAGACATTGGGGCTAAGGAAGCTGCTGCCGCTGCTGCCTAAACCAACATAGCATGAAGGGGGGGGGAGTAAAAGTGTTAAGTGTCTTTCTAGCTTTTTATTTACTTGCAGGTGCTTTCTTTTGTATATCAAGGGCTTTACTTTGTATGAAAAACTGGAATTGATATAGGCCTCAATGACTTTTGATGCCTATAACCTTTAGTCTCATAACATAGTTTATTGTAGGACTAGGTATAGAGTATGCGTGTCTAGGAAGGATTATCCTAAGTGATTTTTGATTTAAGGGCCTTAAATATATGTAGTACCGCCTATAATAGTCATAAGGAAAATATTAACTGCTCAGAATAAGGAACTACTATGCTTACTAACATATTAAAAGGCGCACTTAATTTTTTACCTAATATCTTACTCTAAGACCAGGAGGTGTGAAGTAGGAAGTCTAGTCCATTAATACTAAAGAGATGACAATTTAATTAATGGGAAATTACCATTTCTAACTGTTCATAAAATGACCAAATGCTCTGTAAAATCTACATATTTATATAGTGCTATGTATTGGGATAATATCTCACTTGACAATATAACCAAAGAATAATAGTTTGATTCTTCGTGAGAGTCGATAATGAGTAGTTTTGAAGGCGTGAAATTGTCATCAGGCTATAAGGCTTCTAAACTTTGGACCTAGACCTCTAGATGGTCTGCGGGGGGTTTGGGTGGGGTTTCTTTAGAAATCCAGATAAAGAGTTAATATTCAACTTACAAGGGCTTCAGGTACTGACGGAAGTGATTTAAGTTGATACTTTACTGAATTACTACACCTTTCTCAACCTTGAGAATATACAATATGTTATTGGAAGCATAAATAGGGTATTTAGCAGCTCTATTATATACTATCCAGCGCACCACGAGGAATTGACTTCTTGGATCCTAGGACATTACATATATTCAGTAGTATCCATATCCGGGGGTTATAGAAGAACCCTTACAAGTAAAGAGTATTTGGGTGCGTTAAAGCCTTTAAGTACACGTGATATGTGTTTTAGGCGGTGGGGATGAGTAAAAAAGATTATAGAGGGAAAATCCCCTTTCTGGCTACTGTTAGAGTACAAGTGCATACATGTATGTACTATATAGCTGAAAACCCCTGCGACTTAGTAAGCGAGACGACATGTAGGAATCTGTGATAGTCACCACTAAACCTAACCCGGAGCGCGTCAACCTGCCTTCCACAACACGACACAACAATTCCCAAAAGGTCTATAATCATCCCCCAACCCATCAGTTGGAAGAGCCCTAGAGGTATAATCGTAAAGGTTCTAGGATTACAGTTATCTGCCCCTTGTTACGTAGTTATACTAAAAAAGTATTAATAATAATCCCCAAGAACGAGTATCTCCGGTTTAAGCCTCAAACAAACGGCGGTGGCGGCGGGTTCCCTCGTGTTACGCTAAGTTAGGTTTAGCGCACTTATTGACGCAACTCCCCTTCCAGCCCTTCCAGCCTCGTTCTCTTTCGACAACATAACAGTGGAATCCCTTCCCATCATCACAACAAAAGTAACAGGAAAATTAACCACTTACAACCCCCCTTCTTCACCAATCCTCCGTCTCAATCTAATCTAATATACTCGAACCTAGAAATACCACCCACAACGCACAATCTGCGCGACAGCAACAATGCTCGACCCGACAACGCTCTCCACCCTCAAAGTGACTGAGCTTAAGGCCGAGCTGAAGAAGCGCGGTTTACCGGTCGGAGGTTTGAAACAAACGCTTGTCGAGAGGCTGGCAGAAGATATTTTACAGGAGCAACAGAAGCAGCAGGATGAAGCTGCGGCGGCCGCGCCGGAGAAGGAGCTTCCACCAGTGGAAGAGAATACGGAGCAGGTCAATGGAGGCGCGGTAGAAACTCTAGTAGAGACGGTTGATGTAGCTCCGGAGGTTGTCCCCGAGCAGCCGGTCCAGGAGAGGTTGCGTGAAAAGACACCCGAGCTGCAACTTGTTCAGAATCAGGAACCGGTAGAAGAACGGGAGCCAGTACAGGAGCAGGTACAACAAATTGAACCAGTATATGACGAACCCCAGGAACCGGAGCCGACAGCGATCCCGGAACAGGCACAAAAAGAGTCAGTAGAGCCACTGCAACAAGAACAAAACGAAGACTCTAGTGTTGATATAGTGGAGGAACAACCACAACCTACCTTGGAACAGCCCGCGTCGTCTGAGCAGCTGGAATTTCCCGAGGAGAAAGCAGAGGAGAAGGTAGAGGAGAAGGTAGAGGAGAAGGTAGAGGAGAAGGTAGAGGAGAAGGTAGAGGGAAAGATAGAGGAGAAGTTAGAGGAGAAGTTAGAGGAGAAGTTAGAGGAGAAGTTAGAGGAGAAGGTAGAGGAGAAGGTAGAGGCAAAGCAAGAACTAGTGAACCAGGTGGAGGAGTCAGAGGCTCCAGTTGAAGTAGATGACATGCAAATTGACACAGCACCTGAAAGAACACCCGAGAACGTCCCAGTTATTGCTCCTGCCGCAAAAAAGGAGGAAGACGCACCAATGCCTGAAGCTATACAAGAAACTCCAGCAGAGATTCTAAACAACGCACTTACTGAAGCTTCGGTTGAAGCTTTAGTTGAACCTACGATCACTCCAGCACCTTTATCTTTCTTAACCTCCACCGAGGACGAAATCACAGTCGCACTTACCTCCCAATCCGACCTTGCTGCACCGGTCGCCTCCTCTGAACCAATGGATACCCGTGAGGACACTCCCTTGGATCTCCGCAAGCGGAAGCGTCGCTCCGCCAGTCCACCTCCAGTTGAGGAAGCCTTACCCGCCTCAACAGATGCACCCGAATCAGAAGAAGGGAGTGTATCTAAGAAGCCGCGGGCTTCCTCCCCCGTTGCGCCGAAGCCTAGACAACGTGATGCACGGTTCAAGGGATTGTTTAACAATGGGGACACATCCGCACAAGATCATGACACTACCGCTGATACCTCCGTTGATGCAGCTACAGCTGCTGCAGAGGACGACGACGACCCACCAGTCCCTCCTTCTATACACCCTGCTACCTGTGCACTCTACATTCGAAACCTTATTCGCCCAATTAATGAACCCCTCCTCCGTTCCCACCTCTCAACCCTTGCTGGAGCTACAGTCGGGGAGGCAATTGAGTTCTTCTTTGTCGACTCTATCAAATCCCACGCGTTAATAATTTTCGCATCTGTTACGGCTGCGACCAGGGTGCGTGTTGGAGTCCACGGGAAAGTATGGCCAAATGAGAGGACAAGGAAACCGCTGTGGGTAGATTTTGTACCTGAGGAGTCGGTGGAAGGGTGGGTCCAGCGGGAGAAGAAAGGTCGGGGTAGGTGGGAAGTTATCTATAAGGAAGGTGAAGGTGAGGATGGTGGGGTGAGGGCAGAGTTGGAAGAGGTTGGTGCGGGTGGTGCACAAGCAAGGGGGAGAGGAGCCGTGGGTGGTGGAAGAGGAGTAGAGTTGCTTGGCGCGCCAACAGGACCGAGAGGTGTAAGGGAGAGGGTGGTGGAACGTAAGAATAGTGGTGAGTTTATCCTAGGCCTAGCACAGAATTATAGAGGGGGTTTTAATTTGATGGATAAAGTACTCGCAGTCCAGAAAGCCGCACCTACACAACCACCAGTCGATGTTGCTACGGCAACAGGTGCGGGGCCGAGGCCCACAAGAGTTGTGGACTTGGATGATCTATTTAAGAGCACCTTAGCGAAACCGAAGCTGTATTATATGCCTGTGAGCGAAGAGATCGCGAGGGAGCGATTGGCTGCTAGGGGGAGGGATGAGAGGGGAAGACATTGAGCTATAGTAAACTATGACGGAAGGGATATGTATTTTTTGGGACCTTTTTTTCTTTCTCTTCTTGATGGTGAATTTTGTAGGGATATCTTTTCTCATTTCTTGATTGGTATTACCATAGGGGTATTGCTAGTATTAGGGGTAATTAAGCTATGAGCTAAAGGGTATGAGGTCTAAATTGAAGGGAGAAACGATTTAGGATAGAGTATTGAAAGAGATACTAAGGGAATTACTAAAATTACTATTAGGTAGGTTGGGTTTAATTCTGTAGAATATTATGGCCTTAGTTGATAGTAATTCCCTGTTTGCTAAAGTAACAATTTGCATATGTAGCTGACTCATCTGAAAAGTGAATTCATAAGTCCTCACTCGTTCACGCAACAAAAGATCATGTAGGAAGGAAAGATAGATAATGAATAGATTAGTAGCTTTGGTAATGGCTTTTTCTAGTCCTATGGCTCTATATATACGCTCCCAATAGCTAGCTCAAGTCCCCCCTAAAGAAAATCTGTTTATACCCCTACTATTGTTATTCGATACTTACCCCGCTAGATTGTCTCTAGATGTAATGAATTTTACATGTTATTTCTTCCTTTTGATCTTAGAACTATGTGATTCTGGTGACTATTGAGGGGGGGGGAATAAATGACGGACTGAAAGGTGGGGTGCTGAATCTCCACGTGACATGGAGAGTACCGAGTTAGCCCGTGACATTCCTCCAACTTCACGTCGAACTTCAATTTCTAACTCCGAACTCCACAAATATCACCCCCTTTCCCTCCCCGTCACTGTCAGTTGTCACTTCCCAATTACAATAATGACAACTCTTCGTATCCTCGTCCCCGTTAAGCGGGTTATCGATTATGCTGTCCGTACCCCTCCCAGATCCCCACTCTTCATCCCCACTAGCCCACTGATCATGAACAGGTCAAACCTCGCGTCAATGCAGCGCACACTGCCGTCGAAACTAGTGGCGTCAAAATGTCCATGAACCCCTTCGATGAACTCTCCCTCGAAGAATCTATTCAATTGCGAGAACGCCATACTTCCACTACCGTCCCTGACATCCTCGCGTTCTCTGCCGGTCCTGCAAAGGCTCAAGACACATTGCGTACGGCTATGGCAATGGGAGCCGATCGCGCCCTCCTCGTTGAGACTGACGAGGAGCTTGAGCCCCTTGCGGTAGCGAAGCTGCTTAGAGAGGTCGTGAAGAATGAAGACCGTAATTTGGTCTTCTTGGGGAAACAGAGCATTGATGATGATGCAGGACAGACGGGACAGATGCTAGCTGGGCTGTTGGGGTGGAGTCAGGCGACGCAGGCGAGTAAGGTGGAATTGCTTGATGGGGGAAGGGTTAGGGTTACGAAAGAGGTTGATGGAGGAGAAGAGGTTGTGGAGGCTGCGTTGCCATTGGTGGTGACCACGGATTTGAGGCTGAATGAACCGAGATATGCGAGTTTGCCGAATATTATGAAGGCAAAGAAGAAGAAGTTAGAGAAGAAGAAGCTGAGTGATTATAATGTGGAGTTTAAGAAGCGACTGGAGACTGTTGAAGTTGTTGGTATGTCAATTTCTAGTCTGGTTTTTTCTTTGTGGGGATTAGTTACTAATTGACAATGTAGAGCCTGCGCCTCGTAAGGGAGGTGGTAAGGTCGAGGATGTTGGTGGATTAGTTGCGCGTTTGAAGGAACTGGGGGCGTTGTAGAGAGCCCAGGATTTATGTCTAATTAACATATCAAACTTCTGGTGAGTTGACTCTAATATATACCAATACGGATAAATATGGAATAACGTTATCATCTAGGAATGAGAGATATCATAGTCATACACCTGTAATTACTTGCAAGCGACTGGCAATCTGCAATAACACCACCTGTTCATATGACAGCACCAAAAACAATAAAATTAGATCTGAACTTACCCACTCTCTTAGTATACACTATACACAATGCTTCTGATTGGTGTCTCCAAACCTTTGGATACAGCTGTCAGGCCTATGCTGGTTCTATATAGTAGGATATCGAATATGGAGTCATGAAGTGATGAAATACTATAATCTTTGCATTTTAGGGGTATGCATGGCAGGTTATAGCAAATAGCTAAAATTTTTAGATGGCTCGGAGGGTTCCAAGGTTTGTGTTTGTGCTTGTGGTGATTTTTGTGTGTTTATGAAGTCTCCCTTTCTGTAAATCTTGGGTATGAGAATGCCAGTGGGCTAGTTTGTTAACTCAGTATATACTATGATTTTTACTATGATCCTTATTATTGTGGTCTTTAGAGTCATCTAGTTGTATCGAAAGCTATAGATAAGAATACGGGCTAATACAGTCTTATTATCAAGATGAAGAACGGGTGCTTTATAGGCAGAGAAAAAAAAAGCTAATTATATAGATAGACAGTTCACTAGTTAGTTGTAGTAGGGTAATCATTTAGTATATGTAGGCCTAATATAAGGCTATTGATATTAATAAGTAAAGAGCTAGGTACAACTTCTGTCCGAGTGAGACGTTATGTCTTTTTCTTGCCTACCTGCTTACCTTGCTTAGTCAACATTCCCTAACCCTCTGAGGCTCACCAGGGTTTCAGCCTCAACACCAACATCCCCCACGTTTCCCCACCAAGCTCTAGAGCTCCCAACTAAGAATCTAACATCACCTCCCATCCATCACACTACAGAAGATCACAATGACAAATCCGGAGAAACTTGGTGCTTCAAGTGAGACTAACTCGCTTATATCCTCGCACCCTTCAACCTCTGGACTTCAGATCTCGCTACATCCGTTGGCACTTCTCACCATCTCTGACTACATCACCCGCCACACTCTTCGTAATGGTACCGGCCCTATAATTGGTGCTCTAATGGGCACGCAGCGAGGCCGTGAGATCGATATCGAGCATGCTTACGAGATCCTGTTGCTTGTCGACCAGGATAAAGTTAGTGTTGAGGAGTCTTGGTTTGTAGATAAGTTAAAGCTCTGTAGGTTCCCATCTTCTTTGGGTAGTTCTCATAGTTACTAATATAGGAAAATAATAGTTAAAGAAACACATCCAGCTCTTGATCTACTCGGCTGGTTCACTACTACTTCATCCCCTACATTTGCTCCTTCATCATGGATGATCCCACTTCATCGACAACTTCTAAACCACAACGAGTCTCTTATTCTCCTATGTCTCAACCCTTCTCCTAGCGCTTCTATCGGTGGTGGCGGAAAGTTACCACTGGCAATCTACGAGTCTATATTTGAAGCCGATGATTCCGCGACCACTACTGGTGCGCCTACTCAAGAAAGCAAAAACACCCTGAAGCTACTGTTCGTTCCGCTAAATTATACTATCGAGACTGGGGAAGCTGAGATGATTGGAGTGGATTTTGTTGCTAAGGGTGGGTTCGGGAATGCCGCTGCTGAGTTGTCGGGGTTGGAGGGAACGACTACCGAAGCTAGCGCTAAAGAAGGGGCAAAAAAGATTAAGCTGGGAGAGGACGGGGGAGATTTGAAGGGGAAAGGGAAGGATAAGGCTGATGATAAAGAAGCCGATGTTTCAATCAGTACTGGGACCCAAAACGACGAATGTAGGCCAGAGTCCCCAGGGGTATTGAATCATCAAGATTTATGTTATTAACTGGTTCATGTAGTGCTCGCCAACCTTACAGCTAAGGCTAACGCAATCCGCATGCTCCACTCTCGTATCAAGCTCCTTACAACATACCTCTCTGAACCACCACATGAACAACCAAACCACCAGCTCCTCCGTTCACTAAAGTCACTCACTCACTCACGTCTTCCACTATTAACACCAGCAGATGCTAAAGGCTTCCGCCAAGAGCAATTATCGGAACAGTCTGATGTGCATCTTGTCGCGCTACTTGGGACCCTGACTAAGAGTATCGAGGAAGTCCGTGGTGTAGGCAAGAAGTTCTGGGGAATTGAGCAAACTGGGAAAGCGAATGCTGCTGGAAGGGGTAGTAGTGGTGGTGGTGGAATGGGTGACTGGGGGGAAGGTGTTAGGAGAGAGAGAAGGGGCCAGGGGGGCTTTGGGGGCTTTGGGGCAACTTTCTAGGTCGATTTTCTGGGGGCTTTTCTAGGTGAAATGATAACGGTTTAAGCTGTGGAGTAAAATAAATAAATTAGGTGCTCTTAACAGTTACTGCCTCCAAGACTTGCATATCGTCTCTTGGGTGCCTTTATAGAAGAATATTATTTCTAGTATCCTCATTAATTTTACTCTATTTGAGCGTATTCAAAGCCATTTACAGATGGAATGTTCTGAACTCTGAAAGAAGCACATAGAGTTTACAAGATTTCATTCGAGACCAGTCATTGGTCGATATATACATCGAGTGACAACCTATGCACCACTGGGCACGGAATTTCTTGGCATTCTAGGTATCGTTACACTCCTCAATGAGATCCCCAGGTGTTGAAATATTGGCTTAAGCTACTTAACTCTAGGAGTTACAAGAAGCCGATATTCAAGATTTGTAGCTAATCAGACCTTACTAGGACTTCGAGTTACTTAGCAATATTATACCTTCGGACTATGTACTCCTAGACTCACTCCCTATGTTAAGTTTTTCTGGTGTTGATTGTGTTTATCCTTATTAAGAGGTTTCATACTCAAGGGTTGCGTATTACTGAATAATCTAAACACAAGTTATGAAAAGTAAGTTAGGAATATACATTCACCTACATAATGGAATTAGCCAAGTCTTTGGGGAAATCCTTGAAGTTGTTACTAGATGTATTACAATGGATTGTTCATGCAAATTAAACATCACGTGACATCAGACCTCAACCCTGAAATATTCTCGAAGCCTAAGAAACCCCCACCACGACCAACGCTCAAGGACCCCCTCTAAACGCCTACCGGAGGAATTGAGCATTCTAACTGTGCTCATAAGCCTACCACCATTAAAATGCCTCCCCAACTACCTCTCCCCTCATCATCAGCGCTCTCTCGCTATTTCTCAAACCTCCAGGTATCACCGGTCTCGCGTATGTACCCACCACCATTCCCACAAATCCGTACTAATATACGTCAGTACGTCTTGCGCAATTCTCTTCCACTACACCTGTTTCAGATGTTGTAAAAAAACACAAACATCGCTCCACGGAGTCCATTGCCTCATCTGAAAAGCGGCGACTCGCAAACCTCGCCCTTCAAGAGCAACTAAAACAGGATCGTCTTAAGAGCGCAGTCAACCCTGTCAAGGGCCGAGAAACAGCCTTCCTAAAGTCACTCGAGACACCGTCACCGCTGCTCCCACCAGTAGACTGGGCGCTTAACCATGATATCGACCCTACAAAAGGCCATGATAATGCACTACACCTGAACTACTTTCTCACACCACAAGATATGGAGGCGGCGAT
This sequence comes from Verpa bohemica, assembly GCA_033030345.1. Lineage (NCBI taxonomy): Eukaryota > Fungi > Ascomycota > Pezizomycetes > Pezizales > Morchellaceae > Verpa > Verpa bohemica. Next base: position 255,297 of record JAUFSE010000024.1, on the reverse strand, counting down.
CGAGCAGAGTAAACGCATGACTAAACCTGCTAATCCCATTTCAGCAAGTGGGGTAGTCGATACTTATATAGCGCCCGAGAAAACTAGTGCTCACGAAGAAGAGCATCAGCATTCTGTGGCGGCAATCCAGAGGATTGTGAGTTTGAGTATTGGGAGTAGTGCGGATAGACAGAGGGTTAATACCATTCGTTGTATTAATACTTTTGGACGACACGTGACTGATAATACGCTCCCGTGGGATCCAAATGCCCCCCCGCGTGAGCTGTCAAAGAAGACACCGAGGGCTGGGCCGGATACCGGAAGTAGTGAGGTTCAGGCGGCAATATTAACGGTGAAGATAAGGAATTTGGCAAAAATGTTAGAGGGGAGTGGGAATAAAGATAAACATAATAAGAGGAATTTGAGGTTGTTGGTGCACAGGAGACAGAAACTACTGAAGTACTTGAAGAGGAAGGAGAAAGGGGGGGTGAGGTATAGGAATATTATGGATGCGTTGGGCTTGGATGAGGCAGCTGTACAGAAGGAATTGAGTATTTGATTCTGCGGTGATAGGAAGTGTATCTAGGGCTGGGGATGTTCCAAGGATGGTTCCACTATTGTGGAGTGTAAATAAACCTCGTGCCAGAAGAGGCTAGATCCAGATTCTAGGAATAGATGGACCCATAGCCCCTAAATTTTGGCCCTGTGATAAGAGGGGAGTATTTTAATTGAATTAATAAGTACTTAACGATCTTTCTTTTCTTTGTAGAGAATAATTAAGTAGTTTCTTAGTCAGCAGCAATCACTCGTCTACTCACACCCGGTAGGTATACAGGACTGAGCACTGCTTAAGTACTTACTATGCACAAAGGATGAAGACCACATAGCTCAATGGTAAAAATGACCTATTATACGTACACTCGGCGAACCCAAGTTTAGTATAACCTCCCCCCCCTCCAGACAGAACCTCTTCACCTCTTCATCTTTCAATCTCTCGCCCCACCTCAGAGTTCCATTACTTCTTTAATCCACACTATCATTCCCCTAGAAGTAGTTATTAAATTGTAGGATATATGTATGCCCGAGTACTTAAGTAGATGAAAAGGAACCAAGTATGCGTGAAATCTCATTAGTTATTTATTATATGAAGAGATTACCTAGCCCCTTGAAATTTTTTCTTGGTTCGTGTCATCCAGCACCATGGAAACCTTAGCAATTGAAGTAGGATACATGAAGAGTCAATAACACACCAGAATGGCCTAGAGTCCTCTATGGCAACGACGGAGAGCATCAAACTCATCGGGCGGGTATTATTATCAAACCCTTAAGCTTCATTCATGATGAAATTAGAGTGATACATTTGAATAATATTAGGAGATATTTGTAGTACAACGAATAATTATGGAGGATGATTTATCTTTAACACTAATACTATTAGGCCGGATTCTTTGAGTCCACGAAAATTAGTTTTATGAGAATCTGGATCTTCTAAGAATGATACACTTCCCTTCTAAACCTAGGGGTTAGGTAGGGTCTATCATAAGTACATGTATATACACCCAAGAAACAACTCCCCCCCCCCCCAAAGATTCCAGGAAGTGCACATTTAACTATCCGGATAGTAGTAAAACTTGGTACCTAGATGATACATCGGAAGAAAGTAACACAGGGATAAAAAAAAGTTCCTAGGCAAAATCTAGGCTTCTAGAAAAAGCACTTAGTAAATTAAATAGTTTCCTTAGGTCTAGAAGCACTCTGTGTGACCTGTCAGCAGATCTAAGTACTACCAAGAAAGAAAGAAAAGAAGACATTTATCTGTCACATTTCGATCAAGATGATGTCTCAGAAAGGCAGCGATAGAAGGTGAAACACAAGAGCGAATGATCGTGTGATAAGACATGCAATGCCCTCTAGCAAATGAAACTGTTCCTATAGATTTACTGACCAAGCCGGGCCGTGAAGCTCTCTGTCCATGGTTTCAAAACAGTTAATGAGTGTCTCGTGCAAGTACTAGGGGTAGGGGTATGACGATTGAACAGCGGAGATCTCCAGTCTATGGGGTCACCATAGAAAAACTGTGAGACCCGTTCCATCTTCACATCCCTACCCCTGGTATGTGAGGCGAGCTGGTTACCTGCGGAGTGATAGCGATGTGGAGTCTCTGTTTTAGATTTCTATTACTTAGATTTAGAGTGGACAGTTTCTATAATCTACTTTTCTTAAACAATAGCTATAATACTTGTGTATAAGCAAGTCTTGTAGTAAGCCAACTGGTGAAAGAAGTCATAGCTTTCTCAGACCTCGTGGAACTGCCGAGTGAGCTGTTATCTCCTATGCGTTGCAAAGCTCTCTATACTTCATGTGGGTCTTGAAAATACTGGTAGCCTGTGCTGCCAATCTGGGAGAATACTTTTACAGACGTAATACAGTGCTCGCAAGGTACTCGCGACAGGACCCGGAAATGCAAGTAGGTACTCTCACCAATCGACAGGAATAATATCTACAGAAAGCCCTTCGCATCCAATAGATATTCCCTGTTCGAGGTCTACATTCCCGGGTACCTATTGCCTGCCGCGAGTATAAAGAGCTTGGAACATGTAGTCGATAGGCATACTTTACCCACTCAAAATGTCGCTACAAGTAAGACACTCTACAGAATGTGCATCTTCAGATTCTTTAGTGTACGTAGCAAAGTATCCTCCTCTTCTGCAGCTGTATGCAGATGGTTATGTTAAAGGTGGCCATTGTTCTAAAGGTTCAGTGTTCTCCGGTTAATAATTACAGCACATGTAAACCAAAGGGGTTTAGGTTTTTTTTACTTACTGCTATCTACTACGTACTGTGAAGTACCTAGCTAGAGATATCTTTATTCTTTTTTTATTTTATTTTTTTCACCTACGTGGCTATTCTCCCGTGTGAAAATCTAGTGATCCACCAAACCATGTCTTCCCTCGTATTCAATATTCTAGCTAGCGCTACCCTAGAAGTCAAATGGGCCGGGTATTATTTCGCACTTTGAATTGATTGGTCTGAAAATATGCATTTTTATCTTGTGGAACTTTGCATATGTGATAGAAAAGGCCCCTAATTACTAACTGACTCCGCGGCGGTACTGTTCCAAAGTTATAATACTGATACTGATTACTGAGTCATAGAAAGCCTATGCAGACTTTTTGTTTATGTACTTTTACACAGACTGGGGCCGGGGGGGAGGTCTCAAGGGATAGTGGACTTCGTGTTATTCGTACTCGAAAGTGAAGTTCATGCCGGATTTGTGTCTATTGTCCCTAATCTAGCACTTTTCCCCATACAATACAATATCTCATACGCTTCTAGGTAAATAAATACCACATCGAGTATATACTAATATACTCAGGACAAGCGAAAACCACCCCGGGGTTGATGCCGGACCTTCAGAGTCATTTGTGAGACTCCTGCCGTGTATACTGCATCGCATAAGGCCCCCACTGTACGTCCGACAAGGCTGTAAAAAAAAAAAAAAAAACTACTTTCCCCCTCTACACTTCAAATTAAAATGGGCCAGACTAACGTATGGATACATGGTTTTGCACCCGGGTGACCGTCATAATTAGGTAGAGAAAAGAACCCTGAATAGGAAGTAGCCGATATATAATGAACTGTTCACGGTGTAGCTATCTGAATAGAGATATAACTTTGGGAAAAACCCAACCCTTATGACGACGATACCATCACAGATTACCAGCGGAGTGGGTCTTGGGGATGTTACACCGCGCGATATGTACAATACTCTACATATGCACATTAGATTGCTCGGACCCATATACATCACACGGTACCTAGCTCGCCTTGAGCAGTAAAAACCCCCTGATAAATACTTAACTCGATCTTATACTTGGTCATTTCCTGGGTTGCTCGGGTTTGGTGATATTAAACACAAGAGAGAAAGCGAGTTCAAATTATCATCGCTACTTAAGGATTCTCTATATATCTATCGTAGATAATAAGGCCTCAGCCTACCAGGATAAGCAATCTCCGTGGATCGCCATAGAAGGGGGTAATACCACGGTAGCCCCCCCTCCCTCATCCCGAACCTGATCACTAGATGGCCTCACAAAACACCTGCATGAACAGGCAACCCTTACATAGGATCTTCATGCTTGCATACCATGTAATACAGCCAAGGGGTTAAAACACTGGACAGTACCGTCTCAATGTGTAAGAGTTTTCTTTTGCTAGTCAGGTGGCATGGAGCCTTTTAGAAATAATCATGCTATATACTTAACCATCTCACGGCCCCCTAAGCGATCCATATTACGAAATATTTTGGTTTTGTGCATACCCTGGTGTGTTAAGATAGGGGGTTACCGGGTCTCAAGGATTACATATGTACGATTCGAGAATAAACTGGATTCGAAATAATAGAAATCACAAGTCCCGTATATAATGATTCTTAAGAGAGGAAGCGCCTATGAGCTATGAGGAAGCTTCGAGTAACCGTGATCTAAGCCCTACATTCTAGTCGTGGTTCGATCCCATATATCAACACGGCTTCATTTTCGGCAACTTGAGGAACTAGATACTCCCTCAGGCCTAAAAAAACGCATCCTTTACCACTGAGGGAGACTTATACCAAAAAGAAAATCTTCAAAAACCAGGCTTCTTTTTTTGTGACTGTACAAATAAAAACAACTAGTGGCGATAAGGGCGGTTGTCAGAAAAATAACAGAGCTAGTATTATCCCCCCCCCTAGTCGTAGACTTAAGACATATATGTATAGTATAATAGGTTGTGGGGGGGGGGGGGGTGTAAACAGAGGGGGTATTTTATTGGAGGCGATATGTAGTCTCCGATATTAATAACAAGTATATAACGTCTGCAGTAAATAATGCTGCATAGTAGATCAACGGCGCACAGGCCATAATTATGAGTTTTTTGAAATACAAAGTAGCACTAGCTATCCGAAAAAGTTCCCCTCATCGGAATTACTGTTTTCAAGTCTAGCTATTATATGTATGTAGAGTCCGTTTTAGAGAAGCCACGGAAAGGTTCACGGTAAATATTAGCTTAATATCCATAGGGATTCACTTTCACTCCCATTAGCAGCAGGAATTGGAGATTAACAATTAACCTATCGGACCGTAAGTCATGATAACCCTTGTAATATAGGGTCCTAGTTCATATTCGAGAGGTATGTCCAGAAGATGCTTACGTATTTAAGCCCGAGTAAGCGAAATACATGCATGTATTATCACTCACCCATGTATGTAGTTCGATAAGCTTGGCAGAAGATGGAACCCGATAGAAAGTCCATATGTCTCGCGTGGAAAAAAAGTAGGGCGAAGTAAAACATCTTTTTTAAGTATGATAGAAGACACTGTGGTATGTACGCTGTATATAATTAATTTTTTCACCCTACATAGAGAGAAAGCAACAAGAGCCTAGATTCTTTTGGCGACCCCGCTACGAGATGACGCTACAGACCTTCCGCTGCCACATCTGAAACACCCCCAGCCGTCTTCTACAGTCAATGCGTTCAATCGTGATCAACTCATGGTCAGGGGACCGTGACTTCTATTATGCCACGCAACACCTAAGCACATAGTGGCTAAGGCTGTCTCGAGGATCCGTGTAATTGTCGAAGTATCGCATCAAGCAAGTCGGTCCAATAGCTATATACACCGTCGATATACCATAAGCTAACGGTGCTTGAGAAGAGCGAGGTGGGCTAGTCTTCAATGACGTGATTTCGGCAGCACACCTCTTGCCTCAGGGTATACAAACCCTAATTACTCAAAGCTCTATACTTTCCGGGTGGTAAAAACACTTTCCAAATCAATATCGGGTCATTGACCAATACCACGAGAGTCAGCCGTTGCTATCCGTGTAGAACCATTTGACAAACCAGGTTTACAAATTAATTTTAAATTGCTATGATGCAGGCGTTGTGAGACAGCGTCGAGTGATCAACTATGATCTGGTCTCCATTCCGTATTCCCTCCCTCCTGCGATCGTTGTTTCTAGAAAGGCAATACTGGAAGCCTTCGTGGGAATGAGGACCAGGGTTTATGCATACCACGGCGTGTTCTCGTGTTCTCAGACCGGGGTTTAAATACAGCGGAAGACTACCTTAGGTTAAGCTGATTCCACCAGGGCAAAATTACCGGCAATTTAGCCTTGTAGGAGTATTTTATCTTGGCTAGAGGCACTTGTAAGCCAGAAATTTAAGGATTTTACCTATACCGAGTCCGTGCCCACTCTCGGAATTGATAATCGGCTTGGGTCACTGGTAACCTCATATCCGGAGACAGATGGGTCTGGGCACGTCTTGGTCAATAACAGCCCATTACCTCCGAAAACCATCGCCGATTCGACATCTTTGTGCTTAAAGAGACTGCAATGCATTAGGGCTGTCAGATCTAGACGGGGACACCCCCTTCGCACTACCTTTTGGAGTGCGCACACGAGGACAAGCCGCGATCGACATGACCTACAGATGGAAATCTACACTCGTGGTCAAAAGCGTGACCAAAAGAGCTGTGTGTTCTCCGTGCTGCTTTCTTTCTGTCTTTCTTGTCGGGACTTACTTTGTGTTATGTTAGTCCTCCGAGTTTATCATTGTATGGTATTGGCCCTAGCCTTTGGGTACAACTCGCGAGCTTTCCTTCTAATACCCACCTATCGCGTACTTTTTGTACCTCGAGAAGATCCTAAACCTTCTTGTTATTTTCAAGATTTTATCTTTGTAACTCACAGAGAACCGTCAAAGAGTGATAATTTATGATCGGGATGTCTTCTATGCTTTATGGTACATTTCTCGTCAATCATATTGGTTCTAAGCCTCTAAGCCATAGAGAGTATGTATTTATGCGTGTTCTCGGACCCATGTGAGGTGGTGGACACGAATCCCTCTTAAGCTCGAAATTTACAAAGACGGGCATCTATACTCGAGTCTAGCATAGAGAGCCAAGGGATGAGTCTGAAGTTGAAGAACCAGAGCCCTCAGTTATACCGATAGGTATAGCCGATTCGAAACTGTACCAGCAGGGTCGTGCTCTGGTTTATTATGCCGGATACTGATTGGTGCACACGTAAATAGTTGGGGGTCTGCATAATTCTCCCCAGGTATGCCTTTCAGAAATTAAGCGAGCAGTCAAGCTCAGCTATCTGACCTTTCAAGCATCTAAAGACTGCCAGTGCTATGTCTCGATAAAACCATAATCACCTACTCGTCCTCTAGAATAAAAGCCCGGAAACAGGGATCTTTTTTATATATGGTAAAATATCTGTGCACGACGCCACACAATACAAAATCTACCCCCCCTTGTTTCGGGGTTTTTATACCAAAGTACGAGTAGGATCTTCATAAACCCATGGTAGTGCACTAAGCTAGGAAGCCGCTTTAGGAAGTGGTGGTGGCTAAAAATTCCGGGTTTGTAATTTTTTTTTTGGGGGGGGGGGCACAGCTAACTTGAGGAATTTATCGGGAGTTTTGAGGCCTGAAATTCGAAAATGATAACCTCTTCTTTTTCAGCTCAAATGGTAACATTGGGTTCTTCGGCACGAACTCCCCTGCTGGCCTACCTCCGGTCGATATATTAACTCTTAGGTAGTACACACTGACCAAAAGAGGGTCAGAACTAGTTTTTGAGGGGTGGGCAATCAAGTGGGTGCTCGCCAAAGGAAAAAAACAAAAAAACAAATCTAGTATCTTGTATCTTGTATCAGGAGCCGAGGAAATTTAACGTGGCCACTTAACTAAGTTAGGTGAAGTCCACATGACCAACAGGGTCCGATATTATTGATTTGAGGGCCCAATTTTTCGGATAGCTACTATAGGAAACCGGTTGTGGGTATTAAATAAGCCTTCAAGGCACATTGCTCTTTGGTGGTTTGATTAATCCGCCTGGCGGGCGAACCGAAGATGCCTACTCCTTAAGGCAGACAGGCTTATGCAGGAGCTTTGGTGGAGCTGGCTAGACTCAATTGCTATAGGATCGACCGATAGATAGTTCCCAAGCCCCCCCACATAGACTTATGGGGTTGAGGGGGATTGATTTCCGGGTTTGCTCTGTCCAATCGAGATCTGGTGGGAGATACCAGAGCAATCAAGCTTCCCCTTCTTTCTCCACTTTTCTTCAAAGTGTAGGAATCACTGATAAAAAGATTTTACTTGGACTGGTAATATCGTGATTGGTAACTGGGCTGGGAGTAGTTAAGTCCCACATAAATATTGCTATGTAGATGCGTGTTTTGTTTCTATTTTTTGACTGCTGACTGACTGACTGACTGACCAGGGGCTGTGTTGTTGTCCCAACAAAACTATGACTACACCCCTGCTACTTTTGTACCTGAGTTTCGAAATCACCAAGAACCTACCACATATCGAGGGAGGAAGGGGGAGTAGAGGGAGATTAGAGGCTACGGGTGGCATAAGTAATTGAGGGTGAACAATGGTATGGAAATATTTCATCTGTAAGAAACTTCGTTATTAATCACTACCTATACACTTTGCACAGAAAATCCCCACCTATATAACAAAAATCTTTAGTGGAAATTGGTCAACACGGTATTTTTTTAAATCTTATGTATGATAATGCGATACATGCTACATTCAGTTTGTTTACACCTAACGATAAAATAAATGGCTAAAAAATCCTCGCACCAGAGACTAAAATCTTGGCACACTGGGTCCTATATCCATTATCTATGTTACAAGAAAGCCTGCCCGGCCGAAAACAAAAAAGAATAATAGTACTGAAAGCTTCGATTAAATATCCCTATATTTTAACGTTAGAGGTATAGTCCTCGGCTAACACCCGCGGGTGGACTGGGGGGGAAAGGATAAATAGACACCTACCATAGTAAAAATCTTGTTTCGTTTCGTTTGACTTCGCGTAGTCTTCAGCTTCGATAACCTGTAATTTTGAGGTTAGCCCCAGGTGGGCGGGCTACGAATTATGAGATAAAAAGCCGGAAGTAAACAAGAATCATACAAACCGATCACAATTAACCTATGAATAGTACACTCCAGTCGATAAGGAACTTTAAATCATGCTATTGTAAGTCTTCCCGGATTTATTGATAAGAAAGGATTTTTGGCTTCATGACTTACAGTCCATTAAGGTGCCGAATGGCGATCTCAAGATTTCGAAGAAAAATTGTACAATTAGTTTGGTTGAGGTCTGGAGCGGTTTCACTAAAATCTTCAAGCACTCGCTTGATGCTTGCTCTATTAAACCCTATGAAATCTAGTACTGTCCGACGTTCTAGATTTTTTATATGGTCATCCTCTATAGTTTTTAAGGCACTATAGATCTTTTTCAACAGGTCTGTATCTGATGGGTGGGTAGGTCTTTGAATTGCGTATAGTACCCTCGAGTTAATCGTCCTGATTGTCTCCATGTGTCTTGTTTGTCTGCGTGGGCTGTGAGTGGGTTTTTTCGGGCTACTCTTCTTCACGAGTTATTTGGGGGGCTAGCATATTTATACTATCCTGTTGATATTCTCGGGGCGAAAAGCGAGCCAAACAGAGACTAAGTCAGCGCTCGCTTTGACCCTTTATTTTCTGTCGTGTCGAGGATGTAACTTGGTGACGCGCAAAGAGCGAATCCCGATGCTGCCCTAGAATGACACACCTCTTATCCATGCCGTGTCCTTCTCCGGGAGATGTACAATCTCCGATAAGGTTAACACTGAATTGGCCTTGAGGTTCTTGACAAGGATCCTAATAGTGAGAACTAACTATAAAGCCCTTATTCGCTAATCCTGGTTCTTGTAATGATCTTCCAGAGACTATACCAGACTTGAAGGGAGAGGAAATAGCCTAACCACCTCGAAGCCGTACCAAATCCAGAATATAGTAGCGAAAAAGGACAATGGTAGCTAGCGTTGAAAGAAGAAATCCAATATTTCCTAGTGAACTAGATTTATGGTTGATATTGTGAGCCGAGGGTACATGCACCTTCAGCTGCTGAAGCCTGAAGGTGACTGATGGCGGGCGGCACTTGTGGGATGTTTCGGCGGGATGATCTCAGTAGTTCTCGAGAAATGAAATATCACAAGACCGGTTCCGAAAAGACCTAGGTAGGTAGTACAAGCAGGTTATGGGCCCTCTCCCGAAATTAAGAATCGTTATTTAGGAGATATACTAGAATATTTTCGAGCAAATTATAAAGTTTGTATATATATAATGAAATATAAACTATTGACACCTCGATTTTAGCTAGGGTAATATAGTACGGGGGTATAGTGCTCTTACTTTTGTAATGCATTAGAATAATTTGGTAAAGGGAGGAGTGGGAGGAGAAATGAAGAGAAAAAAGAAAAAAGAAAAGAAAGAAAATAATAAATACACTACCCTAATTAGGAATGGACATCTCTTTCACACAAAGTTCTATTCACATAACTACTCATTATACCCCACCACACAAACTCTTAACCAATCCCAGTACCACATCTGATCTCCTTATACTAGCCTCCTATATAGCCCACTTCGGCTGGGATAGACTCACGGTAGTATCGTTCGAAGCATTTCCTGGTTATGTTGCGGGATACTTTGAATAACTTGACCAGCGAGAAGACATGCCGCTATCCCTGATTGAGGAGATTTGAAGTCGTCGCATCTGATTTCGGCAAGCTTCATTTTCAAGGCTATGCCATCGCACATAATTCCTGCAAGTTCCAGTTTTAATGATTCGTTTTTTGCTCTTCCTGCTTCTAGCTGATGCGCAAGCTCTTTTTTTGATGATTCGCTTTTTGTCCGGTCCGCTTCTATCTTTTTATATTCCTCCTCTATCTTCCATAGTCCAACGTCTGACTTGTTGCATTCTGCTTCTACCCGATTATATTCACGCACTAGTGAATCAAAGGCGCTACTTATCTGGCGGTTTGCTTGACAGAAATAATTTCGGCATTTTCTATAGCCTTCGGCTTTCTCGTCGCTTTCCGTGCAGAGAATTGCGTGCTTATAACATTCTTTGGCCTTTGAGTGTGATTCGATAGCGTATTGGATCTGGTTATAAATACTCTGAAGGTGTTTTTTGATATCTAAAGTAGCTAAAATCAGTAACTATTGCTAGAGAGTACCACCACATATTGATAAGATTATAGAAATATCTGTGTTAGGAGCAGAAAAATGATAATACACCCTGGCTAGGTCTATATATTTGGGCATACGGCAGAAAACTGGGGTTAAGAAAAACATACATGAGTATTTCATTTCGCTTATAAATCCTGGAGCCCTGTGATATTATATTATTAGCAAGTGGGATTATGTTAACGAGCGTGAAGTTTCCATACCCTATTTCTTCTACCTCCATTCTCCTATCTAAAGGCCATCGGATATTCGTCCAAGTTCCTCTCGCCACGTCCTCGCGATAATACAATTCACATTCATCCCTCACTGCTGCTAGTGTAGGTAAAACAGGAGGGGTATTGATGAGATTTTGCGCCAATGTCTTCACCATTGATTTTATTTCAACCCTCTCTAGATATTTTTTCGTAAATGATTCAAGTATGCTTGATTTTTTCCAGTCTGTAATACCGATGTCCCCAAGTCCGTCAGCAACATTTAGCCGAAAGAAAACTTGCGGACCCAATCTTTGCTGGAGGCTTGCAACCATGGATTCACTACCGGTAGTCACACCCCTTAATATCCTTAACAGATCGACGGCATACTGAAAGTAGTTCTTGTTTTTTAGTCCAATCGTTTTCCGCTTTCCAGTGCCCAAGCTGAGAAAAACCCCGATATTTTTATCAGGCCACAGCTTTCCCGCTTCCGTCTCCACGGCCATTACAGGGTCGTTAAAACCGCCAAGGGCGGCATCCATGAACTGGTGTTTCCCTATTTTCATTGGCTTAAAAACAAATGGTGCGGCGGTTGTTGCTCGAATAGCCTCCCAGATTTTGCAATCTTTCGCATACTGTGTACATGGTGTAGAGTATGACCTGAAGAGAATAGGTTCGTCGTTCTCAGTCAAAGACTCCATCAATAACGTAGTAGCAAAGCTACCTCATACGGCAGAAAATGTAAGTATTAGGTCGCTCCCGGGGGTCAAAAGCTAAATAGATAGCTTACGTTCGGCAACTATTACTTGTAGGATCAAGCAGTGGCTCATCATCTGGCATACCACGAGCCCTTAATATTTCCTTGACTGCGTCGACTAGGCATGAACTCTCATATTGATGAAGCCTGGGTCCACGCTTCTTTCCATCCTTGAAAATCTTTTTTCCTAGTATTTCAAAAGCAGATATACATTCGGGAACCGTCATCCTAAGTCTTCCAAGCATGATTGCTTGTATTCTGATCCATTATTAGCAAATATTCTGGTAGTAGAATGAAATTAAGGAAGATATATCTATATACCCTCCTGCAGATGTTCCGCCTATCAAATGGAAGTAGTCACATGGTTTTATATCCACATCCGGAGTACCCTTAATCACTGCTATTTCTTTCATCACTCGATCGAGAATATGAAGGCTAGACTCCCCTCTATAACCCCCTCCATCTATGAAAAGGTAAGTGCTCTGTATAAATAATAGAAACATGCTATTTTGAACTTACTGAGTGAGAGAACACGTATAGATTCATCTAAGACTTCGGCCATTTTATTTAACCTTTGATTTTTTTGGTAATGGACACTTCAAAAGGATGTTTGCCGGTAGGGGATCGTATAACTTCAAGTCGAGTTAGGCCAGACCTCCCTTTTAGAGAGAGTTCGAGCCCGGTCTCCGTACGTTGAGGGGACACCTGTTGCCCTAAAAATGCATAAAGAGCCTGCCAATAGTGGACGTTTATGCGGCTTTGAGTTTGTGTGGCTTCATAATGATGTAGATGGGGAAATTTGCCTTGCCTTTGATAACTGGGAGGCCGAGACTCCCGAGCAAAGGACAGCACAGTGGTCAATGAATGCAAGATCTGAAGTCGCGCATACTCTGCCGTTTGAACATTCCCAAGTTGTATATTATTGACGGTGTAAACAAGGCTTCGATGAAGTGGCAGACGAATAGCTCTACGTTTCTTCTTAAGGTGTTTTTACGCGCTTGATTGCTGCCGCACGTCTGAGGCACGACTCCTTTCGCAGATGACATAGAAAGGTGGTGGGGAGGAAACAAACTCCATTCGCGGCTTCCCAAAAAAGAACAGTTGCTTTTAGGAATCGTGATTTAACACTGGCTGAGAAACTGATTGAGAATTTCAAGCGGAATATATCTAGATAGGTAAGCCAGTCCTTTCAATGAGATCAACCCTAGGCCATTGTGGCAGGGACAATGGATCAGTCGGCTCATTGGCCTTGAATAACTGTGGGGAAACGTGATCATCAATTAAATATTGGCGAACTCTGACGAGCGGTTTGCCACACCTACCCATATCTATCAGGGTATTCTGTGGTCGTACGTAACCACTGACTGCTCTATCAGGCGTAGGGTGCTTCGCGAAACAAAGTGGGATCTCGAGTGGCATCACGGCATTCGATTACTGTAGTGTAAAGGGATATGTTTCTTGTTAAGAAAGTTTTCAAAAGATATTCTTGGGAGTCTTGGGGGTCAGATCTCAGAATTTCCTGAATGTTCATCCAGTCTTGTTTCGGTTCTGTTCTAAAGCTGTCCGCCAGCGGTCAGAAGGAAGAAAAACCTGCAGGATGTCGTGTAACAGTCTCTGAAAAGGAATTCTGGGGTACTTCGACTCCTTTCAATTCCTTAGACAAAAGTCTCCAACTATGAACTTGCGGTTGTTTAGCACATAGTTGCTGGATTGCCCAACCTATAGCCACTGCTGGAATAAGTGCGATGAGGGGGGGCTGAGCTTTTTACCTTGTGATTCTAGGTTTTAGTCTAGAAAACCTTCGAGAAATAAGTACAAAGAAGAATACTTTATGTCCAATGGGTTGCACAAGCAGGCATTGAACCTCCACACCATTAGTGGTCAACAAGCCGAGGCATGAAACAACGGCGTACTAATCAAGGTAACAACTCGAGGCAGTATGCAATACTGCGGCGCGCATCACTATCTCATTGAGGCTCACATTTCGTTGCTTGCTGTCTAATCCTGGTGCATCGCCTTAGGAAGTTCCCAGCGATGTCGTTTAAATCTATTGACACGTATGGAGACGGGTATCGCTCGATCTCAAATCAAGCGTAACGCATGTCATCCGGCGGAAGTCTAACCGGCGCATGTCTTTTGTGTCGTGCGTTAAACGGTGCATATGAAAGCAAGGTAAACAAAAATACATACTTGCATAAGGCTAGGCTATTAGAATAGCCAAACCGATACCTAATACGTATTGGTTCAATTAGGTATTTTAACGAGTGATCATTGGTGAAGTATATGTCTGCAGAAGCCTTGCCTTTGGCTCTATAAGTCAGCCTTGTTGAAAATGAACGTCCAAAAAAAGAAAAGCCTGGGGGAATAATACGATGGGTCAGTATGAAGCTGAATACTCACAGAGATCTTATAATAAGTCTCGAGCTAGGAAGGCCAAGTCGTGGATTCGTCCATAACAATCAGATGATGGAAATCCGTGGCTTTGGCAGTGCATCTTATATGTAAAAGTGGAATCTGTACTACATCGAAGCCTTATTACATGTATGTTGGAACCATTTTTGTCTATTGCTGTATACGGAGGGGGGCTTGTGTAATAAACCGCGGAATTAACGCCGAGTATTTCCTCGAGCATATTACACTTGCTCTGGTGGCACCTAGTAGGTTTTAGTGTCTTATGCTTGTTGTGTTGGTATAAGAAATCTTTTACTACGTACCTCCAGTTTTCAAAAACCATGTGGGATGAGTATCTCGTTAGGCTTGTCCCTCTAGATATTAACGATGGAGGTTCTCATTACATATATAAACCACTAAAGGGTCCTAAATTACATACAAAATCTAGGCCCATACCTAAGTAATTACATGTAAGCTTCTAGATTCCTACATATAAGCCGTGTCTTGGACGCGGCTATACCCGCAGTCCGAAATCCTGACCACAAATAGGCATAACCATCTCAAAAGTTAAACTTCATCTTTATTGGGTTGAAGAAAAGATATGATTCCGTTAGTAATTACGTGTGGTTTATAAAGTAAGACTGGAGAAAATTCAATAAAAACCTATGTATGGGAATGCGCGGCCGATTTTATCCCTTAGACCGTCAATGGTCCCGGGAGAGACCGGCTTTGCAACCACAACCACCTACATATGTAACTATTACACATTGAATTTATAATGATCATCATCCAGAGAACGCAGTCTAAACTACCTAGAATAATTCCTTTAATATCTAGAGGTGTTGTGATTAAGGTATAGCTAGTTTTATTCATTGAAAGACCAGTTCCGAGCGGTTGTGTGTGACGGTTTAAGGATAAGGATTGCATGTATTGATCCAACAAAATTAAGCACCCGCCTACAGCCATAACGCAATCGACAACAAAGCCCCTACGAGTTATCCACCAATGGTCACCCTTGGCTTGTTGACCGGCTGCTAGGACCATTACTGGAAGCTGTTGTATCCAACTCGTTTATATCTGTGGCATCCGAGCTTCCAGCACTGGTAGTGGCATTCCCACTTGCAACTTGAGCCGTACCCGAGACAGTGGGAGACTCAGTATCGTCGATAGTTCACTGCTGCTAAAGCCACCAGCAGGCATCGTTTTAGTCGCAGTCCCATTCTCACTATTATACAGGTTAGTCACATACTCCATTCAAATATTTTCCAAGCGAAATAACTTTCCACCTATAACGTTTGATACTTTTTTTATAACCTTGTAAGACCCCGAGTTCGGTATGTATGTCTCTGACCAGGTTGACATGCCCAGATCCAACAAGAAAGCTGCGTTTCCATTCACGTCACAGATTGCAGTATCATGGAATTTTGTGAGCTTTCTTCCACCATATAAGAACAAGTAACGCTCCCCGATGATTTTGTATGACGGAGAAACCCTTCCTCTTATCTCATCAAACGGCCCGCCCAAGTTTGAAGTCTTGATGGGCAGCTCAATCTAGTCAAGTGATGGGATTGAAAGTGCCCAGATACATAATGCTGCTGGGCCTGGAGAGTTTCCGGTCCCGTCTGCCTCAACATTCCCGATCATATTGATTTGTTGACTAGAGTTATCGGCAGCGCTTACTACTGCAGTACAGAAATCTGCGCGAGGAGCTGGGGCTTGCGATGTCGAGGGAAGAGTTTGCTTGTACCATTTCAACGTCTTGGTGCTATAGACGTCAATTTCCAACATTGATGCCTAGGCCAAGCTTTTAGTGACTTTCTCTAAGATGAAGAGAGAGACATACGTAAGATCCGTTCACAGTCCCACCAAACCTAATTAGAACATCATCATTGGCCGTCTTCAAATGAGTTAATTTAGCACCAACTGCGTCAATAGTCTTAAATGGCGCTGTTTCATTTGTCCAGGTATTTGTTTTCAAGTCGTAAACTAGTATATATCCAATCCCAGTACTATCTTGATACCAGTCCCTTTGTATTTTAGGGTCGGGAACCATGTTATATACATTTCCACCTAGAGAGTATCCTTTGTTGATTCCAGGGACCCAGGCACCCTGGTAGCTGAAAACTGGCAATGCTGGCGGTGTTGAATCCCAATGAATACTTGAGCCAAGTGTAATATCAACTGATGTCCAAGTTCCGGTGCTTATCTCATAGCGTAGCCTTTTTCCATTATTAACAGGCGCCTGCGAACCCCAAAGCGCTTTATCTTCGTTTTCCGGTCTGCCAAGGAGCATGTCGATGTAGCCCGGCTCGGTGTTCCACCATGCGGGCCGAGAAACCCGAGGGACGTTGCCGGGGAGATTATCGGTTCTGGCATAATCGTCAAAGTCGTCCGTGATTCGGAAGCGCGTTCCCAGATCAATTGACCGTGGAAAATTGTCTATTAGTTGATCAGTATTAATTTTATTCTCCAGCCTAGAGTTCTTACTTGGCCCACTATAGCTATATGCTGTCTTTGTGGACCACAAAATCCACCCCTCAATAATGTATAATTAACTATCGGCCTTTGTTACTAAGTCCCAAAACCTCACTAGGTAAGACTCCAAGGAAGTCGGGTTGATACGTACCTGACTGAATGCTTATTGAACAGAAGTCTGCATCATTTGCCTTAGGCTCTTGGGCGCGGGCCACTGGCAGTAGCGAACCAAAACATATCACAATTGCTGAAGTCAACATCGGCCCCATATGGCTGTTGATAGACAGAAGCCACAGTAAAAAGGAACGTTCACAGAACCACAAAATTTAAGGGCCCGTTGAGGGAGCCGTGACTCTTTGCGCATGTAACACACAGCAGCGCTGGCTGACATGAAACCCCCTTAAATGACCCCTTAGTAGGCAATAAGATGCAGGGATTTTAATTTGTATGATCCCTAAGAGTGGGGGTGAAGCTCAGTGGACGCCCGAATCTGTACCCGGTGGCATTCCTAGCCATCTTAAGTACCTAAATTTATACATAGATCACAGCAGTAAAGATCTGCTACTGTACTTGGGGGATTTTTTCTAGAGATACATACTGATATTTGAATATCAATAGCAAATCCTCAAGAACTCCTGATACACTTTTACGATTTTTACTATACACTAAATAGTGTAAATAAGCAAAGTAGAGGTTCATTTTCTTCAATAAAGGGGTCAGCCCTATTTTTACGCCTTCAATTGGTAAAGTAGAGTATGTACCTTGGCCTAACTGCCAAGCTCCCACTTCCAACGCTTGTAGAAAATAGTTGTCTCCCGTATATTCCCACTACTAGTCACTCGGTGATGCTGTTATGCCTTGCCTTCCCCGGCCGGCCGGCCTCATCAATATCTTTTTTTTATGCTTAGCTTACGATTTTCTGGTTGGAGGCTTATTAACATATACTATACA
This sequence comes from Verpa bohemica, assembly GCA_033030345.1. Lineage (NCBI taxonomy): Eukaryota > Fungi > Ascomycota > Pezizomycetes > Pezizales > Morchellaceae > Verpa > Verpa bohemica. The sequence continues at coordinate 237,476 of JAUFSE010000024.1, read as the reverse complement.
GTGGTTGAAAATCTAAGTACATGTATTCAATCGCTAGTACTATCTATTGGTAAGGCAATCCTCGCTCAAATAGATCATGCGGCATGATTCTAGATTTTGAATAGATCTCATACACTAAGAACCTTACAGCTGAGGCGGATGAATACTTATCCTCATATGATCTGTCATTATGTACTATTTATGACTATTATTTGTCATTGTGGGACTATTCCACTTGCATTTAGTAAAGAGGTGACATCCAACGCTCTCTATTGGTCAGAAGGTCTACAATCGATGTTAACTAGAGGTAGTCCTTGGGTTGTGTAACACCTATCAGCTGAGGTTCATAGGAGAAATAGAATATCAGATGCCTCTGCTATGACCTGCTTGGTTAAAATACATTGGCATTAGAGTATCCTGAGCTTACGTGTTGAGCATGTGACGCGGCAAACTCATGCCGAGTGATTTTGTGTGGAGTTGCGTAACGCACCTTCTCTTTTTAAAACTTGATACATCTCAAGGAGACTTAGTGCCTAGTTCCGGGCATCCCGATTTCCAGTCTCGCTGATAGATAGCTGACGGGAACCGGACCACCAGCTATAGAGAATCATAGCGTTAACATGTTTTTGATAAGAACCTATTGCGGATAGGTGGTTATCATACTGCGCATTAACCTAGCTTTGAGTTATTAAAATCTCATATAAGATCCTTTCCCAACAGCAGTTACACATTTAGCTTGTTGTACCCTCGATCCACGGCATCTTGAGAGGGAGGAGCTCTGGATCTCATGCACCAGAAGCGGCCCCAAGTGTCGTACTATATGTATGGACTAGTATTTTGTGTAATGGGACTTTTCTCTATTGATCTCATAATTTTGTATATTGTGGGGGTGAAATCGAGACTATCTGGTAGTGCCTCTAGCTAACTGATATCTAACCGATGTTACTCCAAGAATTTACGGGTTTAGTCGGGCAAGAAAAAGGGCCTGAAAACTTCTTCCCCTGATAACTGTATACTAGTTAGTCCATGGCAACCCATCACAGGATATATTGGCTAGCCAACTTCGTACCTTTATTCTCGGTATCTTTTCACCCATAGCGACGGCCGATAAGGACGAAATGTAGATCAAGTTAGATCTAGACGCCTGCTGCCGTGTCTTTAATTTGGCTACCGGTCAAACATCGCCGGACCATATTAAGACACTCGAGTAGAATATGTATCTATGTGAATCTTTAAAAGCTTAGACGTTTGAATCGCCCCTAAAATCCTCTTGGCCCCAGTAAAGATCATCGCTATACATTAGCCTAGCAAATGGCCAAGTCTAGATCAAGACTAGATTAAGACTAGGGATGTCAGCCAGATGTTAGCTGCTGGAGATCCGATAAGCGTTCTCACCTTCCCCAGTCGCAGATCGGCTTGGCTAAAGTACCGTATGCTTGGTTACCTAACCCCTTAGACATCTCTTGCCTATATGCAGAAATTGGTTTCAACAGGTGACGAGCCTGCAGAGGCCTTAAGTATCCTCTTAAAAACAAAGGCCCTCTAAAACAAATCTTAAAACAGCAATAATATAGTATTTTTTTAGGTTAGATGAAAGTGACATCACTGCACGTCTATGGACGGCAAAGAATTCCGGAGATATTGATTGGCTGGGGTTGTACGTGTGAAGTTGCGACGGAGCAATACGGGGGCTTGGGCTTTAGGACAAACCTCCTTGGAGATATAATTTATGGGAACTTTGATCAACGGTGCGGGGAAATTACGTATATAAATCCTTCGCCGGCGATGTTATAGCTATCTCATCAAGCTCTATACAGTTTCTTTCATACTTTCCCTCCACCCGAGAGTTGACAGTCCCCCCCTCTAAATACCCTCTTCTATTTTATATCAAATTAAGTTATATCAGACCGATAAATCATGGCCTCTAGTAACAATTCCCAAGTTTTTGCCTTTACCACACTATCACCGAGCTCTAAGCTATCACTTGCGTCATGTATGACCACCTCATCCCTCCTTGATTTCGCTACTGCCTCTCCCGCATTTATGGTTTTCCTCCGTACCCACTGCGAAGAAATCGTCCTCGCCGCCCTGCGTACACAGTACGGGTATATCCCAGATACATCTTCCTGGAACTGTTGTAACCTTCTTCCTCTATATACCAATTTGCCTTCTTACGGCCCCGATACCTACGATGAGCCACAACACAACCCACTGAACATCCCCACCGGAAGGCGGCATAAACGTACAACTCGAGACACAACTGAGCTTCTCCAAGAGCTACCCATCTTACAATGGCTAGTGGATGAAGAGCAACTCTCAGAGAACGGCCGGAAGCTCCTTGCTGCTTTACCCCAGCCAGAACACAGTCAAGGTTTATACTATGCTGGCGTCAGGGGGCTGGTAAAGTATTGCCAGAAATACACTGCCCTCTGTAGCTCCCTCGTTGCAAAACGAGATATCAACGAACAGATGCAAAGATGGCTACAGGAGCGGTACACTCCTTGGGGAATTAACGAGATGTGGTTCGTTGTTGACGCTCTGGGCTCACGGATCGACGAAATTCTACCATCACTACGAGGTGATCAGGTACGGAGAGAGAAGTTACTGGGGGCGCTTTTGTGCAAAATGGATTTACTACGGGTCTACAGCGAATATGATACTGTCTCTTCTTCCCCATCTGCCACCGAGGAGAAAATATTACAGCAACTTCTTGATGATGGAATAATCGAGCTCCCACCGACCCCCCCAGAGGCTCCCCTCTCTTCTCTTGAATGGAAAGTCCGTGATGGTTCCCACTCACGTTGGTTCACAGCACCTGCACAGGATGCATTGTCGGGGAAATCAACGTCCTCCAACTCTTTTTGTTGGACTTCAGAGTCTTCATCAGCTGCAAATTACAGTACTGGCCATGATATTCATACGGGCATTGGGCTTGGACAGAGTGATTTCAACCAGGCAAGCTTAGACCTAGCCAAAACACCGCGCCATTGGTGCGATATTGAGAGAGCACAACTGATGTTGATGGAGGGTTTAGCTCAGGGAGCGGGCAGAGCCACGGGAACCAAGACCATCGGTTTTCGGCGTGGCGTGTGGGCCGGTCAAAGGAATTTTATAGATTGGGGGATGATTGGCATTTGAGGGATATTGGTGTTTTGTTTATTGGCTTAAAGGCATGTTGAGGGGAGGTTAGACGCCATCCTTTAGGATGAGGTCATGGAAAAGCACTCGGTGTATGATACCGGGGGCCCTTCGCTAAGAACGGCGCGCCCGGCTTCACCCATATCTCTACTTTTGTGGTTTTGTTCGTTCAACTGACGAAGAAAGGGTTTTAAGTGGGTACACATGTATAGTTTCCTATTTTGTTCAGCCAGAATACGTAACTACAAAAGACTAAAGACTACATAAGGATTAGCAGCTTTAGGCAGCAACTATTGGCAAAAAAGGCCAAATATTTTCTACTATATAAAATAGGTACATTAGTGAATCTATATTGTATTTAGTAATATATACTCTACACAAGCTTCTCCCTAGCGAGTGCAAACACAAATATTAGATGTTGAGGGATAGGATTTAGGAGTCATTGACTTGAGTTAGTTCCCGAGAAATAGTATAGCTTAGTTTATAAGGTTATAGTGGGGCTCTAGAGACCTATAAGCACTAGATTACAAAGGATTAGTAATATTTAAGTTACTCACCCGGATCTCTATGTATTGATAAGTTGGTTGGTTACCTCATTAATTTAGTGAGATATTTTTGGAGTTATATGTAAGGCTCAGAAAGAGACCCTATCAGGTATTAGTGCGGCATAGGCGGTTGAATCTCTTGTATTTCAACTAGGTAGAGTAACCTCACTTCTTAAAGTATTCATCTTGTAAATCATCCTCTTAATTGTGACTAAGTTTACCCCAAGATGTACCATATCAATAATTTTAAAACCATCACTTGAAACTGTAAAGACATTATATCTATATATTAAGAACATTTTTAAGCTTTAACCACCATACTCACATAACCAACTCTACAAGGAAATGGATGACCTCACAGAAGCACTCACTGACCCCGTAAGGGCCGTCAAACAAGAGATACACAGTATGATCTTAAAACAGCATCGGCTCTGTAATCGCTTTGTAGAGCTTCAATTAGAAGATGAGAGTATTCAACAATGCATGTCTGAGATTCTCGGTATGGCACCTGAAGTATATCGTAGTCTTATTGGAGTAGTGGCTATTGGCAGAGCTAATATACATATGAAACTCTTGAATATAGCTCAGGAGTTGGACAATTCTCGGAGGGCGATGGATAGTATGGGGGATGCGTTGGCGGGGTCGAATTGTAACTTGCTTCGTCAGTTGTTGTAGGGTAGGAGTGGTTTATTGCGTTGCTGGGAAATAAGTGTGTGTGATTGGTTTGGGGTTCTGTGTTTTGGCTGTGTGTTTTGTGGGTGCTTTCGAGATATGTGATTTGCTTTTTTAAGAGAGTACATGTATTGCGCCTTATGAACCGTCACTAATTAACTATAATAATATACAATGTACTTCAGAAACTACCAACGCAGGCAAATATATTTAGTGACAAATACTTTTCCAAAAATATAAGTAAGTACAAAATGTCACCCTAGATAGGAGGGGTTCAAGGTTTTTTCAGATAATGGATGAATTATGGTTTGCTACTGCTTTAGTTTACAAGTACGTTGTGACTTATTGGACATATTTAACCTACGTATACATGTATCCTTTAAAGCCCTTATAATTTCCTTTAAACCATTAGCGCCAAGTTCTTTACTGTAATAATCGATCACTGTTTTTTTTCTGCCCTCACCTCCGTCCTCACACTTTTAACAGAGAGGTCTAGTACTCCTAGTACCTGTAAGCTCCCATATTTCATATCAATACCGTTCAAAAAATATATAGCTAATCATTTATTAAACGCTTCAACCCCCGCAAAATTTTTAATCTAATCATATTTTCGCCTCCGTAATAGATATATTCACTTCATTCAGCTCTCTCGAGGCCAGATCCAACTCACAGATCTGCTGATGACTATATTCGAGCTCTCCATCAACCATATCAAGAATTGAGTTAATGCAGTCATTACCAAACCCTCTTAACCTATAGGACTCTTCGGAGAGTATATTTAATGTGTAATTCATACTGGTAATACGGTGTAACTGCAGTTGTTTAGACTCAAGATGGCATTCTATATCCTCCACCAGGAGCGCCAGTGACTCTGTATAGTTATTGGTACTTGCCAAAAGCCTTAAGACCGAATCTGCAATTGAAGAGCTATTGGTTGGGTTAAGGGGCGCCATTTTTGTGGTTCCTGCAAGCAATTGGGGTTTTGATGAGTGACGAGTGGATAGTCCCAGTGCCCTGAATGCTCTAAAGCTTGTTAGTGGTGGTAAGAGGATACTTTCAGGGCCCTGCTGTAATTATAAGAATTCTTAGGTGTATTAAATATCAAGATGTTAAAAAGTTTTCATAATCTTAGCTATTAAGCTACAGCATTCAAGTGTCGGTTGATCATATAGAAGAGTACCTAGTTTCATGGGTTATCACTCATTCAACAGGGCTAATCAATCTGTTGGATAGAGCTTCCTAAATAGGTAGTACATTTTCCAGGCTCCAGCCCGAGTGTTAACCCAAGTGCTAGCCCGAGGATCCTGAGCTTTAGCTCAGAGACTCGGAGATAGTGGGGAAGATGGAGTCCCTACTAATGGATATATTTATGTATAAATAGAAGTGCCAGCTGCCTACAAGAGAGTCAATCAATAAGTATATTCAATTGACCTGGCTATTCAATCATATCTTCTACAACATCTTATTATTTACGAAATTATATTCTAGAAGCTGCCTATTTAGATCTTTGGTGTAAATCGTATCCGTGGTTCTTATTAAAAAAAATACTCCCAGATAGGATATAGGAAGCCGGAGCAAATCTCTAGGGCATGGTGGGAGGACCGTACGCCCGAGAGACCTCCGAGGAGTCGGGGTCTAAGCAACGGCCCGATCAGGATATATATAAGGCCTATATATAGGCCCTGATAGAGCGCCTCTAGAGGTTAATCAATCAAGCTATCCCTCTTTCTACCATTCCTATGCATATCCTCAATAGTTCTCCGTCATGTATTTAATGAGTTAAACAAAAAAAAATAGTTCTTGTTGATATATGGCTACCTAATCAGGTATAGCGTTGATGGTTCAACCAGTACAATGTTCTCCGAGGAGACTCGGTCGACAAAGCCTATTAGGAGGCTCTTCTTGGGGTTCACTTGGGTTTTTATAGGCTTTAGGTATCACGAGGTCTACATGATTAGTAGTATATATAGAGGAGTAGAAAGCCTTTCCTAGGCTTTCTCTCCTAGTCTGCTAAGATACTGATTTTGCTCGTCTAATCTACTTCTCTTTCTCACGGGGTCTGAACAGTTCTCCGTCTTATGTTCTCGAGTGACGGCATGTGATCGTTGAGTATTTAGTGGAATTTAAAATTCTAGATTTTAATATAAATCCGGTAGCTTTGATAGACTTTCACCTATAAATGGCATCAAGGTAAAATGTGGTTTGTAAGTCTAAGCGGTGACAGAATTGTTAAGCTTAGTTAATATACTATTTCGTAATTATATATATAACACAAGAAGCTAGATCTGTGAGAAGGATAATTATAGCAGAGAGAAACATAAAATATACTTTTAGGTCATGTAACCCTTACTCTAGAACACTATGGAAGGAGTTAAGGCCTAACATCAATGACGTTATATCGTGAAAGGTGGGAGAAGCCGGAGGCGCCTATAGATCCCTAGTCCTCAAAATCCCTGCTGGCGTTTCCATTTTTCCTTCCATCCCTTAAACCATGGGCTTTCCTCCAACGTCGAAACCTCCCATTCTTTCTCAATCAACCCGTTCTGTACTTGTTCCTCACCCCACCTATCAAATACTGGCAACACAACATGCTCAACATGCCAAGTGCTTTTATAATTCATTAGACATTTCTTTCCCTCCCTTAGGACCTTTGACAGGATTTGGGGAATCCCCGGCTCATCCTGAAGCTCGGAGATTGGTGTGAACAAAGCCTTGAAGTTGAACAAAACTGCACCAGATAGAGGGAGCCGACGCAGGGTCTGCCAATCTACGCGGAGGTGTATATCTGATAATGGTAACGCTGGGTCTTGTGTCCGACGGTGGAGTTCAGCCGGATCGCCTGGGGCCATAAAAAGGGGCTGACCAATTTCAAGGCCCCAGGACCCACGTTGAATGGGTGTGTTCGGGAGAATTTTGGTAAAATACCTGTGGTAATTAGTAAAAAACAGGAAAAAACTATTAGGAAAGTGGATATTGCAAAGTACCGGTCTAGTGAAAGTTTTAACTTCTCCTTATAGTCAGGAACAGGTGCATGTATCTCGGCCAAAGTCATGCCCATTTTTGTCCCAAGATTCCATCCTATGCTACTACAAATGATACCGGCCTTAAACCTATATTGTCCCGTTTCTGTATCTGGTAACGTAATCGCAAAATCCTCCGGAACGTTCTCTAAAAGGACCATGAGAGGGTTCATTTCTCTGATACTAAACTCTTTATTAAGGATCTTGTTGACAAACAAGTTCGGTGTCTCCTCAGGAGTAGTACTTAAGAGAGAAAAATATTGAGGGTATCGAGCAACTAGGAATTGTAGGCACATTTCCATCGACTCTTTGCAAGCTGCTTCAGTGCCTGGGAGACTGTCTAGGACTGTTTTTCCGTGTAAGGCGAAAAGCTCTTTTCGCTGGCGGATTCGCTCGATGTATGTATTTTCGAGCTCAAGCCACCAGTCGGGTTCCATCTTCCAAAAAGCTGTCATTATCATCAACACCACTCTTTGAGATACATCAGGTGGGATTTATCAACGTTTGAAAATTACCGAGAATCATGGGAAATTCTAAAGAACCGGAAAAGGATTGATAGTCGGGGCCACATACCCATAGTTTGATGATATGTCCATCGAAATGGTCGGTAAGGCCTAGATAGCGCCTTTTCAATACAGAACTCAGGGTAAGAATGTGGTAATCTAACTCCACTCAATGCAGCGTAGTCAGGGAAATCTCCAAAGCTTTTTATCTCCTCCGTTGATCGATTAATGGTGGGAAACTCCACCAAGGACGTGTCGGAGGCAGCCGTCGAAGGTGAAATGATGGATCCACGACGAGACGGTAGAATGTTTGTTATTAGTGCCGTTATAGAGGGTCTTCGCCGGTTTAGAACATCAGGTGATGGCTTTATTGAAGACTTAAATGCTATATCGACTGCGGTAATCGACCTCTTGATAGGAGTAACTGATTCCTCAGTACCCAAATTTCCATAACTGTTTTTTTCTTTTGAGGTAGGAGTCAAAGATCTTGGGGGAGTATCTGCCGTAGAAACAGGTCTCCGGTTGCTGACCCGTTGGCGTTCGAATGGAACAAAGCACACGACGAATGCTAGGAATATTAACGCCGCAAAGAAAGAATAGTAAAAAGACCCATCAAGCATTGCGAAAGTGATTCCAGTCGACTATCCTCCCGAGGTGAGCAGCTATTGGACTAAGTTGAACCAGAAAGAAAAATCCACTGCAATCAGGTAATGATGATTTAGTGCACGTGGCTTGATAGGCAGAGATATACACCCTTGGAGGTCGAAGGGTCTTATATCCTACTCCTAATAAAGGTATTCGTCCAAAGTATTTTTTTTAGGGAGTTTAGAGTAGGTCATTCATTACCTTGCCGTTCTCAAATGACATTTCGCCTCCGCGGAGGAATGTGATATATATATGTAGTGACCTGAACTGGAACACTACCTAAGGCTACCACAAACCTTCCTATGCGATCAACAACTACATGTACCTTAAAGGAATGTGTATCTATGTCCCCTTTGAGCTGCAGGGGTCATGGGGGAGGTTCTTAATCATTCTTTCAACCCCCAAGAGAGTACAAAAAGCATAACTTCATGTTATTTGCAGCTTCCCTAAAGATTTTGCAGCTGGTCTTTCTTTTGTATCTTCCTGGTCAAATTTTTGTATTGACGCTAGCGGCAGTTCTCGTCGTGCACGCTGAGCTAATAGCAGCGATATGTAAAGCGACAAAGATGATGGAATGCATGGCTAATTTCATCTCCCTAACTAAATCGATGTAGTTCGTCGTTCATGCGGGGCAGTTATTTCTTTTTTTTATTTTCTTGAGGCGGAACGCCAGCAACGTCGGGGTCCACGAGATAGGAAAAAGGTTCACAAAAGAAATCATAAACAAACGATGGGAACTGCCGGTATATTCCATAACCAATAGATGACTCCCTCCAGTATTTCTTTGACGTTGACCCTTATGTGTTTATCCATTTAGCGAATTTTTGAGAGAGCCACAGTGTTCCTTCCAAGCAGAAGTGTGTCTTTATGTATAATACGTACGTACCTTGCTCCCAGATCACCATTGATTCGGATCTACCCTGATAAGCGGGCGGGGAAAAGCCTTGTCCGTGTGGGAGACCAAGGGAATATTTTACCTAATCGGGCATGTAGCTCCCTGGCCTGTGCTTTAGTTATTCGCTTGAAGAACCTGGAGCGGAAGCGATAGAGAACAGGCGGGAAAAAGGCGACAACTATTAATCAGCCTGTCAGAACTGTATTTCAGAACTGCACCTTGGAATTTCTTCCTAGAAACGTTCCCAGTTATAAGGCATAGATCAAGGTTAATCTCTTATCGATAAGAACTCTGGTCTGTGTTACCGGTAGTCTGGTACGATAATATGTACAGATTAAAGTAAACACAGGATGAAACCCATGGAAATTAGGTACTATGCCTTTATACCCGTTGGTGCGTGGTTCATATTATGCAGGTTCCCCCATGTTCTCCAGCCACGAGGTACGTACTAGCATGGGACACGCTCGAACCGGGTGAGAATCCAAGTATTTCTTCTTTATGTAGGTAATGATTAGGAATATTTAAGTACAGCCGTGTCCAACAAATTCCCGGAGCCCCCCCCCCATATAATAACAGCAAAAGAGTTCGCTCACCTACATAGCTAGGTGACTAGGTGAGCTACTTCTCCCCAGGGAGTCGAACCACAGGCCTTATGGTTTGACCCTGTTGTGCCAAGGCTATCATCAATTGGATGACAACTTTCCCGGTAGGCTAAGGGGCCTACCAGTGGTATTTGTTGAGAGCCACCAGCTCCTATAAGCTCGTACCAATGTATAGCTGTGTCATAGAGTCCCTTTATTGTGTGATGACTGACAGGACTTGGTGGGGATCACATTGCTTGGTGAGGCAAAGGGCACTCAAAGTGATACATTTATTTTCCTCATAATCCCTTTAGTCTTCGGATTTGTTCTCACATTAATACCAGCGTTTGTGGTGCTGAGGTTTGTGGGCTTGCCATTGCTATGGGGGGGGGGGGGGCTCCGGGAATTTGTTGGACACGACTGTACATGTATATAGCAGGTTCCTTCGGGTATGCTTCGGCACTTCCTGCTGTAGTGGATATGTGCCTGCTGTTCGGTTCAACCCCCCATGATTCTAGCTTGACCAGCGCAAACTTGTCACCTCACACAGACTAAACTTTTGATTAAAAATAGCAGTTTTATTAACCATATATAAAGAGGTTTGATTTACTTATGTGCCAATTGGGTATTTGGGGAAACAATGTAGGCGATACTAAATCGTACGTGGCTCCGTCTGAGGTAGTACGAGGCAACGAGAACAAAAATGACAACTAGAACTCAACGGTCAACGATGATTTCCGTTAGATATTGCAACTCTGTGTGTCGCCTAGCAAGTGGGCGCGAGCTCTTCGGGGATAGCCTGATCATGAGTGGGTGGTTTTATGGTCTATCATTTTGTGAGTCTCGATTTCCGAGATAGTTCGGTAAATGTCTCAAAACTCGGACTTTGATGTCTTAGATTACGAGAAAACACGTTGAGAGCAGAAGGAGGCTTGACGTCATGCATGTGGATAAGCATGTGCCGCTTAAAGAGGGCTTTCTCCTCCATGGCACCCATGGCAGGAATCCTATTGGGAGGATTTCTCATGAATAAGAATTGAGGATTGAAAGGGAAATTGGAGCCGACATAATACTAGGTAGCTAACGCTTATGAATACCATGCTGGATTATGGTTTAACCTATATAATGAAGATCAGGATCACATCATGCGAGAAGTTTGGTAATTTCTAAGTGCTACACATACTACATGTATTGGGGATAAAGGTTTATCAACACATGTAAATTAAAGTGTGAAGTATATGTATATTCAGGTTATTATTAGTGAGATTCAATCACGGGCAAACTAAAGTTAATAACCACAATAAGATTTAAATCTATGATTTAAAGAACATGATTCGCCTGTAGAGCCTCATAGTCCTATTCTCAGATCTCTACCGGGTACATAAGCACAAATACAGTAAGTTTATAAGTATATACTTTGGACTTTTAACGTAGGAAATGCACACATGGGAGTCCATGAGTTAAGAAGTGCTTGCAGCAGTCCTATACCCGAGTGAGAAATCATGAACCAACACCGTCACTATAGGAAACTCGAAAGAGATTTTACGAGAAAAAACTAAACTATCTCTAGATATACTATCCACTAAGAAAAATAAGAAAAAAACTTGAGTACATGTAGTACTCAGGCTTACTACTTACCCAAGACACTTCATCACAGGGCTGACTAATCATAGCCCCACCTTACAGCCTCAACACCACAACTTTAGCATTCCCACTATCGACGTCATCTAATTTCACTAACACATAATAAACTCATATCTGCAATTAATATCGTCGTACAAGCATGGCTTCTCCTAACGATCTTCCACCTACATTACCGGAACTTTATGAGAACCTCAACGCTATCCTTTCAAACCCGCTCGAAGCAGAGCTTGACGTCCGTCTGGTTGAGACCTTTACCGCTCAACTTACTGGTTAGTCTCTAATAATCATATCTACTCCTCAACCTATTATTACTCACGGTTTAATAATATAGAACAACATCTGAAGCCCCTCATCCCTACTCTGGTTCCACTAGTGGCGTCCACCCTTGCTGTGATTCGCCAAGACCCCACATCTATAACCAATCTTCTCCTACATCTGCTCTCTGCAACTACCTTCACAGAGATCCTCACCTTTAGTGAGCAGGAGAAAACTGTTCAACTTCTATCGGCTGCCTCGCCACCGGTTCGACAGCTTGGGCTATGGATTATACAGAAGGCTACCTCAGTCTCTGACGTCAGCATCGTTGCTACTTGGTCTGATGCTATTAAAAAATTTATCGAGGTCCTGCTCCTGGATGATGATATAGGTGTTGCATCGAAAGCTATAGATGTCCTTATTGAATTGCTATCAGTGGATTTACCACAAAAAGGGGGAATGGGTTTATTATGGAGGCGGGTTATGGAGGACAAAGGAGTGTATGAGCTATTCTTCAGAATTTGTTCTTGGAAAGGGGATGAGCTACCCGGAAGAAAAGCGTCAAAGACACAAGCACAAGGGAGACTTTTGCAATTGGTCGCAAAGATGGCGGCGTTAGACTTCAACGCTGTTGCAACTTCGGCGTTCCCAGAAATTGACTCCAAATACACTGACGGTGAAGCCTGCAAAGGACTGCTAGAGTTTTCTGCGAGATTCATGGTGAATATTGAAGAGGATGTTATGATGCATATGGTATTACTGGATTTCTACACTTCTTTACTTCAAGAGACCGGTGCCACTAGCGATACTCCAACAAAAGCGCTTGATTATTTAGAGGCTTCTGGACTTCATGGATCCACTGCAGGCCGATATCTCGCCCCTGAAGCTTACTCGAATGATATGATCGATCAACAGCTCTTGGAATCTAAAGCAGCAGAATACATCGCAACTTTTTCAAGGCTACACCCAGTACAGCTCCTTTCTTCACCATCTCCCATTATTCCTAACGGTAGAAATCCAAAGAGGCGGAGGATATCGTTGGGAACCTCTCCACCAGCACCAGCAAAGTCTCTAGTCGATTCACTTCTCGAAAGAATCGAGTCTATTCTTGAGAATAGCCCTCAGCAACCACATACGCCTTCTCTTGATATCCTTTCCTCCCTTCCACCATCAGTACTTGGGACTAATGCTGGTAAACGGGTGATTGCCATGATACCTCTCTCTCCACCATTTCCAGGGTACATTAGCACCTTGACGAACGTGATTTGCAAGCAAGGCAGCGGGAGAGAGATATATAGCCACTATAGTTCCACTCATCCCGAGATGTGGCAAAAGGTTACCTCCTATGTATCTGCGCTTGCATTGCGTGATGTAGTACTTTCCTGCATGGATTTCATCGAGAAACTCATCATCGTGCAGGATTCTACTGGAACGTACTGGGGAGTGAAAGAAGTCGTTAATGCACCTGGAGTTATGTCGTTTCTGATTACACCGCCGCAGAGGTTTGCGGGTTCTGCTAGGGATCCTATGAGCGCTGCCTTTACAGTTGCGACAAGGAAGCTAGAGGTTTTAGAGACAGTGTTAAGGGTTTTGGGGAGGGCAGGTAATGAAGTCCCTGGTGGGGAGGGGTGGAGAGTAGTTGTTGAGGAGAGAATGAGAGTTGGACTATGGGGGAACGCGGCAGGTGGAGAAATCGCTACTATGGAGATATAATTTCTTTAGGCTAGTATTTGGGGGTAGGAATTCCTAGAAAAATATAGTTCTATGCTTAATATAGTTCTAGGATTACAGAGTGTATAAGTACATTGAGGTTTCTTTGTTTCTAGCACGTGTTAATCTTGTATTTTACAATATCTGTCACCTGATAACTCATGGGGTTCTATGTCCAGATTTATTAGCATCTAGTGATTAATCCAAGCTGTTTGCATACGCTCATAAAAAATCCCTTTCTCTAACAGCATTGATCCTACTTTTTACCAGGGGACTTGGATAACAAAGAGTTGTTGTATCTTATAGGTTTATTTAGTACATGTATTCATATACTAGTTTTTTAGTATAGACGGTATTTTGTATGAGAGGGGTCTATGTAGTCTGTTTGTAATTATAGCCTTATTCAATACCCCCGAGAGTTTATCCCTTGGTGAAGTAAGCCAACGTGATCTTATTAAAAAATCTAGATGATATCATGCTCTAGCCAAAACCAGATATGAATAACACCCTCACAGAATTTGGTAACCATTAATTCCGAGGGACTCAGTTGTAACCCTAATTTAAATACATAACGTGTCACAGAGACTATTTCAGATGCTAAGAAATTGGCGGTTATTTTTGTAGCGTTGTCTTAAATCCCTCCAAGATATCTAAATCATATGGAGATCCGATTCCTATACGATCTAAGTACTTGGTTAGTGATTATTTCCTTCATAATTAGCGAGGAGACCACTACAATAGGTATTTTTCTGCATCGACCGGCCACGAGGCCGCTCAGGACTACATACTAACGGATACAGAGTTTTTTATTGGGGAGCCTAGGTTCTAGTAACCCTAACCCAACCCATTAGACTTTACAAATACCCGGTATCGGATTGTACCGATTCAATCCTCCGGGACCAGCGTCACTAATTACATGTATTGATGGTTTAGGAAGTAGTTTAATGCACTGCGCCTGAAAACACCGAATAACCAAGGCCCCAGTAATTTATGCTCGCTTAATGCATCCTTTTAGATTTTAACTATAGAATACATGTACTCCCCCACCAACCATTGTACCTGAGATATTTAGTTAGGGGTTGCGTATAGTTATTTTGAATATCTCTGGGCCCGCTATATATCACTACTCATAATCGGGGGACACTTGGAAAACCGATCAGACCTACATACAATATTAATTGTATAGAGGTTCACTGGTATCTATGCGAGTCTAGTGAGTCATCCGACTACGAGCACCTAGGGGTTATCACTAGCCTAACGGCACGGCTGCTAAAATATTAGGTTGTGGATCGAAGGCTAGATCTGAGTTTAAACACCTCGCTAATCTGGTTATAGATCGGTATCGTCCGGATCGGAAAAGTCTACACCAAAAATCCCTCATATTGTGACTATTTTCCCCGTAAACCACTATGAGAGTTCCATACGATATAACTTGGTAATATGGAAGGTCACTCTATAGACTCATATAGAAAGACTAATCATTAAAGTGTGAGCGCTAGAGGCTTTTATAAGGTGTATCCCGAGATTGGCGCCAAGACTAGAGATTTGTATGTGGTCTTGGCTTTTTTTTATTAAAATTCACAGTCTGCCCTACATTACTGCTCTCATGACTCATGTATAGAGTTCTTACCTCAATTGTGGATTATTCACAATCTATCCTACAAGAATTGTAAAACATGAATCATAAATGCATGCTCTGCAGTGATCTGAAAACGCTCAATTGTGGTGTGTATATGCGATCGGGCGATGGTATGATACCAAACTTTAGAATTGTCGCTCATGGCTTAAATGGTCTAGACAGTCGTTATCCCACTCAATTATGAGCCTGGGTTTTCAGGGATTCTACATGTAGCAGTGGGATCTAGCGTTATGTCGTCATTGAACTTCTTCAGAGCTTTATACAGGTACATATATCTCCAAAGTAGGCACTAACAACCCATTAGACATTATAGGGGGTTTTGGTGAGAATGAGTAAAGATGCCTTCTGATTGGCGAGAACAGGATTATAATTATCAGAAATATGACTCGCTTGTCACAACGCTAGCATCTCGGCACATCTGGCGGACAAACTTGCAGATCGATGACTTGAGTCACAGGCCGCATAACATGAGACGGAACAAGCTATAGTGCATGAAGTACGATCGCGACTCATATCCAGTACCACCCTCCTTGCGGTAAATGCAGAATATATATATATATATGGCCTTTTACCTGAGGAATGAATACTCCCCATCACTATCTTAACTTTCACGCTTCACAATATATACTCTCAATACGCGAAAATGTTAAAGTTGCTCAACTTGCAGTCCCTGCTTGGGCAATGGAGTTTGGCTCAAGCCAGTGGTGCATTCTTACTTTATGCTCCTGTGGTTTATATCTTTTACTTGTGTATTATGAACCGTTACTTCCACCCGCTCTCACAGTTCCCTGGTCCCTTCTGGGCTAGTATTACACCTCTCTATTCCATCTACATTTTCCTCGTGACAGGAGAAGAGCACCTTGAAATTGAGAAACTTCACAAGAAATATGGTATATAGTCCTTTCCTTTAATGATGAATATTATTAGTTACTAATAGGGGGGGTGTTTTTTTATATATATAGGCCCAATCATTAGATATTCACCTGGACTCTTACTTTTCGCAGATCCAAAGATGATACCGATCATATACAATAGATATGCCAATAAGACCGAATGGAACCGCTTTGATATGCTTGGTGAGGCAACTAGCGTGATGGGCAGCATCGATCACAAGGAACACTCAGCATTGAGGAGGAAGATTGCTTCTCCAGTAAGAATATGCCATAATTTTACAACGTGGGGGGGCACGCAGAAGCTAATACCACATGCAACGCGCTTAGTACAATATGACCTCTGCTAGAGAAATGGAACCAATCGTTGATGATCGGATTATAGAATGGAAGGAGAAAATGGATAGAGAATACGCTCAAACGGGGATTAAGTTAGACTATGGCAAATGGTCTCAGTACGTCTGATTCTATCCTAGCTATATATATATTTAAGAATTAATTCTGACGTATCTGACTATTTTTTTTATAGGTATTTCGCCTATGATGGTAGCTCCCCCAGCTAGCTTCCCCAAGATTAATCCCCCCCCCCCCCCCCGAATGATGTATACTTATGAGAAATCTTCTGTTTAGTGATTAGCGAGGTTTCGTTCGGAAAGCCTTTCGGCTTTATAAAATCGGGCTCCGATGTGCATAACTTGATCCAGGCTTTCCACAGTGGTGTAACCACTATCGTCGTACTATCTAAATGGGACTCGGTCAAGAAGGTTGTTTGCCATCCAATGATAATATCTTTGCTACCAACTATGGGAAAGGAGAATGGAATTGGCCGTTTGATTGAGGTAAGCCCTTGGTTTACGTGTTTTTCTTTTAAAAAAAAATAGAGGATGCTAAAAAAGGTACGCTTGGAATAGGAGCGTAATATGCGGGTTAATGAACGACTTAATTCAACCAAAAAAGTGGATAGGGTTGATTTAATGGAATTGTAAGGATATATCTGATACATTCATGCATATATTATCTATATTTAAAGGCTAACCAACACTTCTACCGGATAAGTTTCCTGAACAACAAAGACTTAAGCCTTGGAGTAGCAAAGTCTGAGCTCCTCACCACAATGTAAGTTTCTAGAACACTATTAAGCGCTTAAACAGTCTTTAACTCCATAAATAGGGCCGCAGGATCAGATACAACCGCCGGAGCGCTCCGAGGGATTCTTATGAACATTCTCCGAACCCCAGGTTGCTACGAAAAACTCATGGCGGAAATCAACGACTATACTAGATCTCGCCCGGAATTCTCTGTGATCAAGTTCGATGAAGCCCAAAACCTCAAGTACCTAACTGCCTGTATTAAGGAATCAATGCGATATTCAACGGCTACACCTATGATACTCCCTCGAGCACCACCAGAGGGTGGGCTGACACTTGAGGATGGACGGTATATTCCGGAAGGGGTTAAGTTGGCTGCACATTCACATGTTACTCAAAGGAATAAGGAGCTCTATGGTGAAGATGCAGATGCATTTGTTCCAGAGAGATGGCTGGAATCGAAAGAGAAGACGAATAATATGGAGAAGCACGATTTACAGTTTGGAGGTGGCTCGAGAGTCTGTTTGGGGAAGAATATCGCGTATTTGGAATTGTGGAAAGCTACATTCGAAGTTAGTTTTTGTTCTTCCTCTTCTTTCTTTTTTCCATTAGAACTTTACTACTATTGGAAAATTTACTAACCTAGAGAGTATCATCTTAGCTTTTCCGGACTTTCAAACCGACTATTATTGCCCCGGAAAAGATTAGGATTATTAATGTGTCAACATTAATCCATAAGGACTTGTGGATCACACTCGAGAAGCGAGTCTAGAGTTTAGACTGATAACTTATAATGGCTTTTTGTAATGGCGTTATTTTTTTTATAATTATGTATAGAAAGATGTATTTCTAGCTAGACTGATTAAAAAAGTAATATCATTATTAACCAGATTAACTATATTTTTGCATTGTGACTATTCAAAGCCCTTTTTGTTTGACTACAGGAGAAGCTGGCTATAAGAATACATTTATTCTTAGCACGCGGAGCCTTACTGCAGTGCGGAAAGAGGGGATGGGTACACTATTTTGCTAAATATAGTAGAAATCTTGTAGCAATAGTATAGAATACGAGATTATTACAGCATACCTGTGTAAATTCCGGTTTAATACGGTATTTCTCTTACAATGCTGTAGTAATACTATAGTGGTTTCACCCAGTTTTTTCGTACTGTAGACCATATGGTAATTTTTCTTCCGTATTAAGTTACGTATAGATTAACATTTATTATCTTCAGTATTGTTACAAAAAACAAAGGACAAACTAGCTCTTAGGGCATCTAGGTATCTTACTACCTAATTGTAGTGGAGAAATGAATGGGGGACGCATTTACTGAAAAGTAATGGCTCTATTTAACTTATTAGTTGCGGGGCTCATATCACGTAAGTAGTAAGTAAATCTCATGGCTCATACCACGTGAGTGTCAGTAAATGTTTCATATGTGGATCACCCTAGCTATTCGCTACTAATATGGCCCCTAACCCTGGATATAGAGGGGTCTTGTGTTACCCCAAGGGTTGCCTGAACCTTTCTGTCATCGGGTTATGGATAGTTCATCGCATTTCATAAGTGTCCTTCGCTGCAATACCAACGATAAGAACGATAATATGGCTCCCAAAATCCTTCCTACTGGTGCCTATGTTATCTGGAACAAACAGCGCGATGGTGTCTTGCATATTATCCAAGAAAACATAGTGACCGTTACGGAATCTGGGGTTGAACGTACGAGCCGTGATGAGGACTGATATCCAGAACAGCAGATATGGTGGGTCGAGCGAATCCCGGGATATGAGGACTCCGATGATCCAGCCTATTCAATCACAAATACAGCAAGTGGGAAATCTCTTTTGGGCAAGGCAGATAGTGCCAGCTTGGTCTCTCAGAGCAGTGGAGAAATATGGCAGAAATGGAAGCTGTTTGAACCCAAAAGTGAATATTTGGAAGAAGGGAGGTTAGTTGTGTTTAAGCCTAAAAAAAATAATATTTAGTGAAATATACATTATTTAACCCTTTACTAAAATCCCGTCCCAAAATCTAGGGTCTGTTATAGTATACGTGACTTTACAGGAATTTATTCGATTGACGCCGGGATTATTGGTATGCATTTAAGAAAAAATAACTATAATGACAGAGATCATATTTGGCAGTTTATTGAACCAAACACGAAGTTCGCTGTTGGGTGGTTTGAAGTTAGCAATGCAGAGACTGGCGATCTTCTCAATCACACATATCTCACATCTCCCCCTCACCTCACCCCCCCACCCAAACAGGACAAAGATTATAAATTACCAATGTATCGTGAAAGATGGGGGACTCAGTGGACAATCTCCCGGTACGCCGCAAACTGCGCTACACCACAAACCGAAAGCGAGACATCATGGGTTATCAAGAATCGACTTACTGGTGGGCGGCTTAGCTTGGATAGTTCTCTGGGCGTAGTTGCCGAGAAACAACATGGCTCGGTCAGTGATGAAGAAAGATGGATAGTAGAGTTCCGGAGCGGGGAGACTATTTGGAGGGTCAAAAATACAAAGAATTCTTGCTATCTTGAGCAAACTACAGACACAGTTGACACCAATATAAAGTTGTCTTGTACCGAAAAAAGCTGTTTGCGGTGGCCAATGGATAAGAATAAGAAGTGGTGCTTTAGGTATGTGATGCTCCAAAGATCAAATCCATGTAGTGCTTATGGCTAAGACCCAAGAAGGCCAGTAGGTGATCATATGTAAGAGAGCTTAGTCAGGAGGATTTCGGGGCTATTTTTCGCTTTCTAGCGCCAATATTTGTATTCAGTTTTAATATTCCCTTCTCCCTAGCCTTGGCATGTTCTATTGAATACATATATACATGTATGTAGATCATATCTTCGCATTTATTTTCCGTTATAACTCATATAGGGGTTTCTATCCTGTTTTTGGTATATCGGGACATTTATATAGTTGTGATTAGATATTGTTATTTTATTAGGTTATTTAGGCCAGTATATGA
Organism: Verpa bohemica; assembly: GCA_033030345.1. Lineage (NCBI taxonomy): Eukaryota > Fungi > Ascomycota > Pezizomycetes > Pezizales > Morchellaceae > Verpa > Verpa bohemica. The sequence continues at coordinate 217,286 of JAUFSE010000024.1, read as the reverse complement.
TATGGTACTCTATATACATGTAGTAAGAGCTCGAGGAATATCAAGGCTAGTTGGCGCTAATCCTACCGTTGCCAAGCTGTAGCGATATTACTCTGGGCATGGGTCTGTCCTGAGTAAATCATTAGAAAATCATTGTATATATACATATAGAGGCTTATTGTAAACCTACATGTATGCTTAAACCTATACACTTTTGGCAAGTGCACTACCTGGTCGAACCGTTATACGTAAACGTGTCCAACAACCCCAAGGTCCAGGTTCGGATATTCGCTTTCATCCGATCCCGGGATTCCATTACAAATCTACACAAGTACCGGGGCCGAGTGCCGCCGCCCATGCGATACCGTTTTTGCCTTATCTCCCTCTTGGCCCATGAGGTGTAGACATCCTCTACATACTTACAGTCACTTGCCCCCTTCTATCTTCTATCCCACAGCCTCACCACCAGTGCTTCTTAAGAAAATACAGAAGAAGCTTCAGCTAAAGAATCAGATTTCAACTACAAGCAATGGCTCACTCACGCCTTATTGCAATGGCTTCGGCTTCTACTATGGCAACTTGCTCAATCACTTCTGAAACACCTGAGGAAGGCGCGCCCACCGATCTCTCTCATCACATTAACTCGGTGAGCCGCGCACGTAGGCCAAATGAGATGAAGAGTTTGTATAAGTACTTTATGCTGCCCGGAATGACCAACTTGGCTGGTGGTTTGTAGCCCTCTCAGCTCGCTGTTCCCGCTGGAAATGTAGCTACACTACCATAATGGATATTAGTTAATCCTAACTACTTATATCAATAGGTCTTCCATTCCCTGGGTATTTTCCCTTCGACACACTCGAATCGAAAATATCAACAGCTACACGTTTCGTACCCGAACTCGCTGCTCAATTCCACTCTCTCCCTCCGGCAGCACCCTCGACACAATCCTCCTTACTTTCCCTCTTCTCCTTCGGCGGGAGTAAGCCTACTTCTACAGAATCAAAATCACCAGCTGCTCCAGATACACATAAGTCCGAACATCTTTTAATCCCCAAGTTCTCTCCTCACGGGACCCCGGAAACCCGGATCGATGTTTCTACCGCGCTCCAATACAGCCTTGTAAGCGGGATGCAACCGCTTACAACCTTCATCAAAGACTTTGCATTGAACCACCTTCACGGTGGGAAAATTCCTTATTCTAACCCTGGACCTGAAATCGCGCTTACGTGCGGTAACACCGATGGGCTTGCGAAAGCGATCTCACTACTTGGTGAAAAGGGTGATAATATGTTGGTTGAAGAGTTTACGTACCCTGGGGGGCTGCAGACTGCAGAGCCTTACGGGATTGGAATTGTCCCGGTTGGCATGGACCCCGAAGGTATGCGCGCGGCTGGCCCAGGGGGGCTGCAGGATATACTAGAGCATTGGGATGAAAGGGTTAAAGGCCGGAGACCACACCTCATGTATACCGTCACCGTTGGCCAGAACCCCACAGGAGGTACTCTCTCCCTGGAGCGAAGGAAGGCGATATACGACCTATGCGAAAGATTCGATATTATCATTATTGAAGACGACCCGTATTGGTACCTCCAGTATACAGAGTCATCCCATACAGATCCTAAGGCACCCTTGAAGGATGAGAATGGCAAATATACCTTCCTGGAAGCTATGACCCCTAGTTTCCTCAGGATCGATAAGAGCGGGCGGGTTATCCGACTTGACACATTCTCCAAGACAATAGCTCCTGGGTGCCGCCTCGGATGGATCACCGCGCAACCAGCACTTATAGAACGTATTACACGCATCACCGAGGCATCTACACAGGCCCCATCTGGATTCTCGCAAGCGATGGTGATCCAGCTGTTGAATATCTGGGGAATGGATGGGTGGGTTCAGTGGCTCGAGAACCTACGTAGGCTTTATGAGCAGCGCATGTTATCCATGTGTCGCGCGCTAAAGAAACATACCGATACTATTGTTTCTGTGCCCTCTGCTGATGGAGATGAGGTTGTGGTTGAGAAGGTGCGTATGTACGACTTTGAGGTCCCAATGGGCGGGATGTTCGTTTGGTTGCATGTGCATATCGCGTCTCACCCTGCTTACGAGGAGTATACTTCTGGCTTGGGTCACACGAAACTGGATATGATGATGCAACTGTGGACATACAGTGCTGAGACACAACTGTCATTACCGTGCCCTGGGTGGACGTTCGCCGCCAACGATGAGATCAAGGAGGGTTCGTCTGCTAAGAGGATGAGGTTCTGTTTTGCAGCTATTGAGGAGGATGGCATTGAGGAGGCTACGGAGAGGTTTGGGAAAGGTGTGGAGGCATTCTGGGCGCTGAGTGTAGATGAAATTGAGGCTTGGGGTAATAAAAGTGCGGAGAGGAGGATGAGAGGGGAGTTTACGGAAGGGAAAGTTAAAGCCTTAGGATGGGTTGGTGGAGTCGTTGGTGGAGGGTGTTAGTTTGTGGGACCTACCTGCTATGGGTACTTACCCCCGCAGAGACTTTTGGGAGTTGATGGGTGGATTGTATGATGAGTTAGTGATAAAAATGTGTTTTTTTATTGCATTTTTTTACGATTATAATACCAGCTTATTTCGTTCTAGAATACTGGAGGCTCATGTCGGTCACTAAGGATTGATATTTAGCCAAGTAAATGCTTACGAGTGACCACTAATGAAGTTAAACGCATCCTGCTTTCATAAAAACAGATACCCCATAAAACCACTGAAAATACAAGCTGTATGCCGATACTAAGATATTCCTCCATTCTAAGATATTTAGGCTCTTGAAACATGTCGGTTTGAAAGACAGCCCCCAAGGTAAGTCTTCCTAGTCTTTCGGAATCCATTGATCCGGGTATTATTATCACAAAAAAGAACAAATTGCTCAACACTTAGGCCCTACAAATGGTAACAAATAAACCAGACGAAGCACTAAGAACAGCTGTTATGCTTAATCTTCAAAAGGTCATTTTGAGTCATAGCCCCTAAAAGTGACGTATCGAGCCTTCACCACACCACACAGCAGCCATCCACTCGGGGAGGGAGAGATCCCGTGTTACTAGAGATTAACGCCCCCGGATACACGCACAAAAATGCTAGAGGGTATCTTCCTTTGTATGTAGTTTCTTTAGATTAATAACTACCAGACCCCTGGATTACTTTGAGGATTAGACGCAGGTTTACTAGAAGGGTACTTACATGTATTTGAATCTGTGAATCTTTACTTGAGTGTTACGCGCTTTGACCCACTTTCGTCTGATGTTTGGAGCTTCAACTATGACTCGGCCAGGGAGTGTTTTATGGACCTATTTCATAGGTTGCTTTTTTCACTATAGGCTTCACATGTTTTTCTTGAATTCTAGAGGCCCCAAGCAATCAATATCTAACCTAACGGTAATCAGAGCTTGAGAGTAACTACCCTGTCATAGTAAACCTGGAATATCTATCGCCCGATCAGATACTTCTGGGTCCTTCCGTAGCGAATAATGACATCAAGAATATGTAAAGATGCGAGTATCTCTGAGATTCTGATGGTGGTCTAACCTATTCTTGGAATGGCATGGATCATGGAGTTGATACCACAGAACGAGGTCAGAGAACATTAACAAAGCCGTCGTTTATACACCTGAGACATGTCTGATAAACAAACACAAACTACCTATCGATAACACAAACTACAACACCGAGATAGAGAGGGGGTGGGCAGTCCACTGATGATATACTTCGATGGATCCTATCCACAATTCCCACTCTTCAGGCGATATCTATATAGTTCTTCTAAAACCTCATCAAATCTTACACTGGGGTTTTCTCGAGGTCTTTCTTTATCCTGAACCACCTAGTTTATGAACGACCTACTTAGCGCTGCCATCAAACCTACATCAAACCTAGATATGTATACTAGAAAACATGATGTGAGTTTTTAACAGTCGTCACCTATTGGCGTATTCTACTTCTTTTACTCAAAAGAACCCCCTCGTAGGATTCCACGACTACGAGTCTAGAAACAACCTCTTTTGATAGTGTACTCAATAGTATTAGTGAATCTTCCAACCCCGGAAAAGGTATTGCGGCAAAGGTATGCCCCCCCCTACATAGCTACTGAGCAGAAAGAGGTGGGAACATCTTTTGGTTTCTAGGTAACTATACCTTCGTGAACTGACTTATCAATAAATAGCCATCTATCACACGTGCCTCTAAAGGCAAGAGAATATCAACCACAAAGAAAGTATCCGTAAAACTCAAAGCCGGGAAGAAAACAGCTACTCCTACGAGGCCTACTGCCGCCCATACACGCGCAATCAAGGAAGGAATGGGCTTAGGCGAAGAGACAAATACTACACAGGAGGACCAGGAGATAGACATTAGGGATGAGAAGAAAGTAGAGAAAACAGAAACGGATTTAGAGAAAGAAAAGGAAAGGGAAGGGGGAGGGGAGGAAGAAGGGGAGGACAAAGACTCATCTGAGGATAAGGATGAGCAAGTAACAGGAATACTGACCGGTAGTAAAGATTTGCAAGAGGGAACTCAGCTAGCAAAGAGGAAACGGAAAGATGGAAGTGATGGCGAAGATGAAACCACCAGGTCAATTGCGGTAGTGAAAACCGGCGATAGTACCATCAGAGGCAATTATGAGGCCAACAAAGAAGCCCCAAAGGTATGTTTATGTTACTCATAGTTTATCAATCACTAGATACTAACAATATTTTAAGCTCCAGCCTAACTTAAGATCACCTGAGGCGGTTAAAAAGAAGCGAAAAATGTCATCTGCAGCCGGGAAAAAACAGAAAGAGAAAGTTTCAGTTACACAGCCGGTGCCGCCGACAAGAAAGATGAGCATAGCTGAAGATACCAGGAGGGAGATTTTAACCGACTTCACCGTTGGGTTTATGGATACAGGTGATAATAGCGAGAGATTCAGCGGCAAAGATCACGAGAGTGGAGAAGAGGGATATATTGATCTAGATGTGGAGGAGGAAGAGGAGGAGGAGGAGAAACCGAAGAGCGCCATCAAAAAAATAACTGAATTAGCTACTCCCAAGGTAAGTTCTAATTCAATCCATATGTTTACCCACTTATACTTTAAAAAATAAGGCGTTAAGTTACTTAAACATTAACCCACCACCTAATCTAGAAATCACCTAAGCCTAGGGCAAAACGTGCCACTACAAAAAAGGCTATCAAAGAACCCCCCCAAGACGCTCTAGAGACCGATAACGAAAAGCCCACAACACCAACAAAAGGCAGTGCCAGCAAATCGGCGGGCATCTTAAAGGTTCCTAGAGGGCTTTCATCTGCTATGAAGAAATCTGAGATGGAGCTTATTTTTGACACTGCAAGCGAGAGACTGGATTGGGCAGGTATCGCGAGTATTTTGAACTCAAAATCGAGTGGAAAAACTCACTTGGCAGGGAATTTGAAGAAGCATTGGGTAGTCGTTTTAAAAAAGAGAGTTTTGGATGGGTACGCTGATTAACAGTATCGACAAATTTTTTGGCGCGAAGTTTATCATTTATTATAGTTTTCTAGGATTAATATGAGATATTATCTAACGAAAATTTGAGTAAAAATCCGACGTAGTCATGTTTAACTACACACCAGGCGGAACATAGGTATAGGCTCAAATACTCTACCATCACCTATAGCTCAGTACCCAGTACTATAAGAGTAAATTTTGGGTTCAATATTTATAGTGAATTAAAATTCCATTTGTAGCTAGTATGCACATGAGTACAATCGCATGTTTCAGAAACCGAAACTTGTGGAGTCTGGATATCTCAACCCACGTTATGTAACACATGAATAGAATATTCTTATGTGTTTGGGAGGCTATGAGAAGTCGTAGTCCCAGGATATATTAAGACACATCGCTCCAAAAGGGTTTACGCGCACTTATGCCGATGATATTGCATTGGCTTTAGCCAGATCTGTCCCCACTAACAATATATCCTGGGAGTACAAAACCCATGGTTTCTGCAGAAGAATGCGATGTTGATAGTTTTGGGCATCTTCGATTATGTTTGTGCCTAAATTAGTTCCACAAAAGAATTAAGGTTATTCCATTATTGATTAATGCCAGAAAGGTGAACAGCTGTGGAGTAAGGCTGTGATCCAGCTGGCGGTTATTTTGTCAGATTAGCGACATACCCTTCTACATATCTCTACGCCGCAATTTTTCTTTTAAGGTGTTGCTCTAATTTTGGAAAGAAATCTGGGATCACTGTGATGTAAATGATGACACAAAAAACAAATAATTGCTTGAGATCGCAGCAAAAATTAATATATAGAGAACCCCCTGTAAGGTAGTAACAGCCAAGAACCACCAGCCAATAGTTTTTGAGGAGGCATTGGATATTAAAAAGGTCTTATCTATACCATAAGATCGGTAATGACTTGAGTTTCCCGATTCCCCCTGCTATCAAGTGGCAAGTACCTCCAAGCCCCAACTTGGCGTAAGTGAGTGATAATAATAGGGCTAATCTATACCCAAGGCAGGTTAAATACCATGGGTCTAATTTATGCAACAAGATTTCGTACCACCTCAATAACCCTTGTTCGATTTTAACATCTTTCACTCCACCGAATAATACATGCAAGCCTAAGCAAATGGCCTTGTACTTTCCAGGGGGGGCGTCCTAGGTAATATGACAAAGAAAAATCTATTCTAATCAAAAAATAGACTAGTTCTTACCGATTGGGGCCCCCACAATTCAGGAACAACTGTCTCATGCTGAGCCTGAGAATGCCATACTTGTGTAAATCTAGTCATGTAGTACAGAAAACCTTACATAAACACGCCATCGCTTAACTAATGTAACTTGCTTATGGAGTCGCTTGAGTGAGGCTCAGCAGTGAATTTGTGCCTCACATATCCACCTGTGCCATTTGAGTAGGATTATCCAACCTTGAGTTCCCCCCAAACCGCGGAACGGGGGCTACCTTTGTCGCGTGTCGCTTAAAATGTACATTCTCAGCTGTTTTCTTAGTGCTATAATGTAATCTTAGGAATAACCTTCTGGCTATAGATGTAATTTTCGGGGGTCAAGAGGATACAGAAATTGATTTTTGTTTTTGTTTTTGTTTTTGTTAGGAGCTTTTGGACTGGGGGGATGTTGTAAAACAGTTCAAACAACTGAGCAAGTAAATTTTAGAGGCTGATTAAGTGCCGATAATCTGGGTGCTGCAATTGCAAGACGTAACATGACCGCAGCGAAAGGTGCATGCAGGGACACACAGTTAACGCTTTGCAGCCCCACCCCACCATGCACCACAACTAATGGCTATATCTAAAAGCAGATATGTGTGGTTACAAGCCCAGGTGGGGCTGGATGTACAAATACTATATATCATATGGGAAGACTCTAGCTTTCAGTTCTCCAGTCACTCCCAACTACTCTGGTAGCGATAAAAATCATCATCTCATTCGTATTATATATATATAGCGAAACCTTTTGGATCACCTTTTATACGCCATCTCATCCAAATATTCTAAATGGCAGAACATGTACCAGATGTACCTATATCAGCGGAGGGTCTACTGGGCTTGACCTGGTCGTTAAATATACTCGTGCTCGTTGTTATGAGTTTACGCATATGGCTTAATCGTCAACAAGGTCTTTCAACTCCGGCAATAATAACCTCTGATGTTCTGGTTGTGGTTTCATGGTTATTCGGTATTGGAGCAATATCGACAGATGCTTGGAAATATGATCTAGAGATTCAAGGACGAACTCGCGAGATTGCTCCAAGTGAGAGTGAAATGGCTGGATTTGTTTGTTCCCCGATTGATTCAACTTATTAACTGAGATCATAACTAATACCACTTATTCTAGCTTTCATATATTTGTGGATTCCTTGTCTTTACTGCGATGTGGCTTTCGAAAGGTGCTTTTGTAGCTTACTACTACCACCTATTCCCAAACCTATCACCAAAGTTGAAGAATTATCTCTTCTTTGTCACAATATTCACAGCTACTTCATATACCGTCGTCTTGCTTATACATTCACTCTGGTGCCGTCCAGTGTATACGAACTGGTTAGTTTCTTCAAACCTTTATGTAACTATCGTGTATATCTAACACTCTTAAAGGGATGGAACATGTAATGCAACAGGCAACTTAATCACACTCCCGCTTTGGAGTTTCCTTAATATTGCTACAGATATATTCAGTAAGTCCTATCTCTATCCACACACACAAACCATGAAATAGTACTAATACCCTCAAAAGTTCTCATACTACCTCTTTCAGTTCTTCGGACACTTCAACTCGGTAAACGCCAGTTAGCAGGATTATTTGCCGTCTTCTGCATCGGTGGTCTATCTATCTTCGCAGCATTGGCCCGCTTCATCGTTATCTACCCAAAGATCCGCAAGAACGAGAAAGCCGCAATTATACACACATACGAGTTATGGGCGCTGATTGAAATCACAATGAGTCAATTGGCGGTTTGCTTACCCGCCCTACGTGCCTATTTCAGACAAAACAGGGATAGGAAGACGGGAAGTAGCTATAATACATCTTCAAATGCGAAGTCTACAAAGTCTAGTGACTCTCATGACCAACCAATGAGTGAAACACCACTGGTGAGAGATAGATATAGTAATAGTCCAGAGTGTTGATTATGGGACTTGGTGGTTTTTTTTTCTTGTTCTTTTATTTCTGGGTGCGCGTTGGGTGTTTAAAATGGTGGTGTTTTTGATTATTTCATGTTTGTTTTTTCTTGTTCGTTTTTTTATATGCGATATAGAAAGTGGGATTTTCGTATAAATACATGAATTATAAGAATGAAATGATTATATATACTTCTATAGATTACTTATTTCTGTGACGGTGGGAGTCAAAGATCCGCTTGACTTGGTTCTTCAAACGGAAACCCTGATCCAGGAATGGGTGGCGACTTATGTTATCGTCATTGTACCGCAGGATTTATAATGCCAGCTTACTAAGCGCGAACGTGAGAAATTCTAGTGATTTTAGCGGGAATACCATAATCCATAACATGTAGCCTTTTGAATTTTGTGGTATCGAATATATATGAGACACGGTTACAAGCAGGTTTTGAGTCTATGATGCAGGAGACTTGCTTCTAGGGAGCTCATATATAAGAGTAGTAGGAGAACTCGCTAGAGCGAGGGCTCCTAAGAACCTAATCACCTTCACCCCAACAGACAAGGGTGGCCTTCGAGTGATACGTTGTGATTACCATAATATATAAATGTGTATCTTGCTTCAGGGAGCTCTAAGCTTTATCAATCATACTATGTCAGTGTTAGGCCCTCTTGTGTAGGATCTAGCGATATCTAACATAGAAGTAGGCTATGCTTAACTTTCATCTTTGATAAATTCTATTCCAAAAGGTTTGGGGGGGTTTATATAAGTCCGAAAATTTCCCTTAAAGTGCGCCAAGCCACTCGCTCCCAAACCGTTCTAGCCCCTCTCAACCATTGCTCAAATACGCAAGTCTCCAACAGCACCTTTATCAAGGAGTACTCCCTCCTTCTCTTTTTCTTCGTCAAATTAGTCTTACATCACATATCCACTAAATTTGCTCGGCATCTCAATGTCCGCCTTCATGTCGGCATCTCGTACCAGTCGACTCAATCCAATGAGCCAACCCTTTGTTCTAGGAATGAAAGGGAGTCAACACCAAGGTAAGAGCTCCAAACACCAGCTTACTTCTAAAAGGAGCTTCACCGCTAATCTATGTTTTTGGAGAGAAAAAGCCTCTGCTATTGTACCAGCTATAAATAGCTTCGGAGATCAAGGACCCTATTCTCTAACGGCAAAGGACTACTTAAATTCTACCACAGCAGCGATGGAGACCACTCCTATCATCACCACCATCAGGAAACTTAGGCCAACTGCCTCGCACATGACTGATTCGTTTGTTCCAGATGCAATCTGTAATGAACAGCAATGTACTAGTAGTGAATCTTCCTCTGGTTGGACCAACGAATCCGGGAATGGGATGTATTTCTCTCTTGCGCGTCTAGAAGGAAAATCTAAGAATAAACACATTGTAAGGGTTTCACTAGACTACAATTTAAATTATACAACTTCAGTTCTAACCATCAAACATCGATAATTTTAGTTTGTTAAGGACCAAAATCCTCTAAATCCTCCACTACAAAACAGCGGGGATACTATCTTAGGAAGCGTAAAAACACCCCCGGCTGAGAACCTTACACAGGCAACAAACTTGTACAATACAGGCTCGCCTTCCAACAGTTCAGCCCTCATTAAGCAACAACTAATTTTTGAAAATTACAATTTAATCATGAAGAAATGGGCAATAGAACATGCAGCCAATGCTCCACAGAGAGGAATTCATACCTCTACGACTAGCGCTGGCAAGGAAATTCCCGGGCATACTCCCTTACCTCATAAGCAAAATTCAGTCGTGTCATCTATTGACTCTATGACTTCCTATAATTGGGCCAAGCCACAGCGAAGATGTTCTTCACCAAAACTCTTAGCCAATTCTCTTGAAGAGTACTATGCGATGAGAGACGACATCTCGAGTTTTTCAGGCTGTGTTGTAAGTCCTCTATGGGCTTGTCTATAATTTTGACTTAACTCACACCCTTAGGATCTTCTTGTCCCTGGACCGACGAGCAGTGCTTCCGAGAGGGAGAGAACGAAACAGAGAGTATTTTCTCCCTTAAAGATATTTTATTTACCTTGTCTCAAAACTAATATTAAGTTTGTTTAGAGTCGTGAGATTGAACACCAAGGATCTCGCCACAAACGGGCATGCGTTATTCCAGCCATGCAGAATGCTCAAAAAGTCGCCTACAATCAAAATTACGTAAACAGGTCCTACGGAGGGAGCTACAACAACCAGATACTTCAAGCGTCACGCACATCTCAACAGGCCCGCCAAAAGCCATGTTTCGATCAGCCAGCGGCTGCTACAGTTGACTCGTCCGAGCCAGAGAGGGATTTTAATGGTGACCTTATGCGTAAGGGGAGAGGTTTTGATGGTACTATTAAGCATTGGAATGTTCCATGCATTAACCAAGACCATGTGGGATTTGCTGATGTATCTCCACCGTCAGAATCAAATATATGATTATTCCCGTTATTACTAACACATCTGTAGATTGATGCTATCGCACCTGATTACACCACCAACTGTGATAAAGATTCTCAGGGCCCAGAAAAAAAGGTATATCCGGTTGCCCCCCAATTAGCCTGCTGGTCCTCCAGAAAACGGATCTCGAACACTTTCTAACTCCTTATGTATAATAGCCTATGGGCTCTGCTCCTCTAGAAACAAATCGTGATGTCAAGTATACCACATATGCCCAGCTCCAGGCTCGGGTAAGCATTCTTTTAAAGAGTGTCTCATAAAGTGATAAAAATTTCTAACTATATCCGGTATACACTTAGCACCAGGCCGATACAGCACGAGTACTTGAAAAGAAAAAGGCCGCAGATGAAGCCGGACGTCACACCGTGCCCGCTGGGTCGGACGTTTCCAACCTTGCCCGACATAGTACCCTTGCTGAACGTATTGGTTATTACCTTTCTACTTTGGACGCCGTTACCCCAGATATCCCAATAGAGGATGATCTAGCTGCTGAGGATTATCCTTTTTGCTATCCACTAGACAAAACTACGTTTCCCGAAGTATCGATGCCTATATTTTCTACGGCTACAAGCGAGACTGATACTGAAGAGGAAAAGCCCACCCACACTGATACTCAAGAGCGGCCAGAGTGGATGCCCACAGATGTTCACAAGTCAGCATCCAAACTTCTTAAAACTCAAAGCAAGGAGTGGGCCAAACAAAAAGATTGTGGGTGGAAAATCAAAGCACCGAAAGCACTGAAATACCCTATCGGTAAATATAGGCACGGTGGTGAGTGTCAGTGGGATGAAGTCCCATACCATGGGAGTTTACAGGAGATTGAAAGGCAGATCATGGCAGAGGAAATATTTTGAGAATTGGCTTCTCCTTTTTCTGAGTCCTGTCAGGTCGAGAGAAGATTTGTCGAAATGTTCAAGTTCCGATAGATTAAATAACCGAGTGCAGAAATCATGGGTTGTCTTATATTGTTTGATTCGGCTTGATATGGTTGTCTTTGTTGTGAGAATTAAGGCTTAGAACAAAGTATATAATACCATAGGCGCGCAAAAACAATTGGTAGAAATAAATTCAAGATTTGGTACTCCAAGACACCCCACTATTACAGATCAACATATCCTTAACCCCGCAATTAGTCTAAAAAGCTGCTATTATCGAAAACAGTAGATATCTTCTCTCTCTATTTATTCATAGATGAGGTGTACTAGCCATTCGATTATGCTTTTGCGACTTGGGAAAATTAGATTCTATGAGATATTTGACTCGAGAATTATAAGAAAGACTGTAGAGATTCAATAGGCATAAAAATAATTGAGGTTATTTCTACAGAACCTAGAGGCATTACATGTAGCGATATGGAATGACCCACTAAGACTATAGCAAACGAATACATCACGTCATAGAATTCTATACGGTAGGTTTTCATACAACTTCTAATATTGACGAATTACTCAGTATTATACATTATAAAGTAGACATGAACACAGGTTATCACTCATGTTCAGGGTTAGGGCAAAATACAAAATTCTGTTAATTAAGTGCATGAAATCTCCCAGTGGTCTAAAAGAGATACAAAAGTCGGATTATTAGCAGAAATAAAGGATGTGTTTCCACGGTACAGCTACAAGTACATATATGCACAAAGAACGATTTGACAGTGCCTAGCAATTCAGACATCCTTTCAGCACTACGAGACTTCTTTCTTCCCCGTTGAGTTAAGGATTCTACCCATGGTACGTAAGACGGCGAGCCTAGAGTGTTGTTAGCTTCATCACCACCTCAATATTCCCAAAAATTTCTAGTTTCTTACAATTTTCTCATCATTACCCTTAGGATTCTTCCCAATCCCACGTTTCCCGTATAAGATCAACTTTTGCTTCTCCTTCTTTACCTCTTTTACTCCTTCCTCTCCTTTCATACTTCCCTTACTCCCCAAGCTACCCCTAACACTCCCTTCTCCACCTCTCACACTCCCTCCCTCACATCCAATCCTTTCCAAAATCCTCTCCCTCCCTTCCGGATTCCCATACTTTTCATCAATCCTACTCAAGACCTTTTCATGCTCAACAGCAACGGCCCTCGAAGCAACCAGATGTCGAATCAATTCAATATCACGATCAACACTCTGCTGGAGTGCAAGGATTCTCTCGTCATAGCACTTGATTTCCTCCTGGTACTTCAGAGTACGGGGGAGTGGAGGAGAAGAAACATCCATGAAAGGATTGGTGATTTCGGAATGACTACGGACGAGAGACTATTGCTCCCAACTCCCCACCCCACCCCGCGGTCCATCTTTTTGTTAGCTTGGGGTTATGGGATTGTTGGATTTAAGGGCTGTTTCTCTTACAAATACTTCAGAGTCTCGTAGAATTTCGGTGTCTTCGATCGAGATTTCGGATATTGTGGAGTGGAGTGAATTCAATGCCATTTTAATTGCTTCTTTTTTTTGGTGGGTTGGGGATGGATGTGGTGGGATTCCTTCAGTGTTTTTTGGGTAGGTAGGGTAGGTTGAGCCCCCGTTTTTCGTCGCACAGTGAGGTTCATTCTAGGCAGTCCAATTGCGGCCCAAAGTATTTTCATCATTATTTTATTATTTAAATAACCGTATAAGTAACTATGACATCCAAAACTCATACCTTAAGGTAGATCCCCAGCACCCAAGAAAGGCTAGAAGACCAAAAGACTATCTTAGGATTACAGATTGCACCAATAGAGAGAACCAGTTTACTTAAACCCAATCCAGCCGCATGCAGAAAAAAACTCTACACCACAGCCGCTGGCAAAGGTTGCTCTGGATGATTTATCTCCCACTCACGCATCCAATTATCCACAAGAGCATTTACGGCCCCGCTAGTTGCAGTTTCACCACTATTAAAGAGACTATTAAGAGCCTTACGCCTATAGGAGCCCCTAGCACTTGCCTTTTGGACCTTTCTTGGATTCGCCTTTCTCCATTTTGCAGCCGTTGCCCTCCTATTCTGCCTCTTTAGAGCAACTAGATCTCTTAGTTTTACTTAAGTATTCATATTTTCTCTAGGACTTACTTGGGCAGGTTTCTGTCTCTCCATTTGCGGGACCGATAACCGGGAGTCTAGGCTCCTCGGGGCTAACAAAAAATGTACTTTCAGTATCCTTTGTCCTGGGTGCTACCGTAGCGGCTGCTCTGTTAAGATTGCTGGAATTATCCAAGATAGTCTCTCCTCTAGTGATATCTTCATGGTTACCCTCATCCGCAATGACCTACACAAAGATTTAGAAACGACTTGTCGCCCAGTATGACAGTCCAAATCTCACATATTGAACACTTGCAGTAGCCTCAGTAGTACACTCCCTGGCTGGCCCACTGCATTCCGGATCTTCATTCACCTCTGCCTAAAAACTATTAGGAAAGAACAAAAAAAACAAGAAGCCACTCGCAAGTCCAAATCCCACTCACCTGCGCCACCTGACTCCTCGTATCTAGTACCTCACTCCCATAGTCCGCAGCACTAGAGAGTAGATACCCATTCATTGCATCGTTCACTGTATTGCTACAGAGTATGTACTGGTTTATTCTACGGCCTGGGGGACTCATTCCCCCAACCGAAGTACTCGAACCTTCTACGCCGTTCTCGGGAACACCGTCAAGGCCGGAATTCTGTTCGTATTCCATAACGGCTTCACGGCATGCATTAAGGCATTTCAGGTGTCTTTTATCACACTTGATTTTGACCTGGAGCATTTTGATCTGGTGGTTGTATTCATGTATGGCTGCTGGATGGGTTCGGGTGGCTATAGTGAGGTTTGCGAATTTGATGTCGTCAAGTTCGGCATTGTTTCCATCTGCTTCGATTACAGTACTATAAGGAGGGACCTTAGGTTTATTGTCAGAATCATGGATCTACTAGTTGGGGAGATACAACTTACGCGCTGTGTGTTAGATACTGTAGTTGTCATGTTATTTTAAATAGTTTTGTACGTTTAGGGACTCTTTCTGAACTTGTGCTTGAAGGTTTTTGGGGTGGTAGAGGTGAGGTGAATGATAGAAATCCCTAGGCAATAGTTTTTTTATGTCGAGTGATCTATTGTGATGCAGCCTACCTAGCTATAAATTAACACCTTTAAACCCCCTATAAATCCAAGCTGAAGATATATGCCGTCTCAGAAAATTTTAACCATTTTAAAATCATATACATACCTTCCGCTATGCCTAATCAACTTTCTAGATTGGCTCAGAAAATATAACACTAGCGCTATGTGAACGGAAATATCTATGTTGAAGGTTCATAACAATACAGGTTGAATAAACCCCTGGCTTAAGGATCAAAGCAAATTGTGATCCTACTAGTATTATAGAACTACTAGTATATCTATGTTTCTATCCTATTCCCACAGAGATCCACTAAAGATCCAACACCAAGATCACCACCGTTATAAACCACAAGATGAATATCAGACCTAGACCCGAACACCAATAGCCCTTTTAAACTCCTATGTCGCTCATCCCGGTCCTCGGGACAGTCCTCTCCTAATTCCAACAAGAAAATCTCATACTTCTTAACCGCCAACAGTCAGTAAAGCACCATATCCAATTCTACCCACCCAATAGTAGACATACAAGTCATGTTCTGAAGATTCCCCAGAGTCTTTGGGAAATACCGCAGCATATATCCCGTTGTTACACTAACCAATGGAGTCAATGTATCCCCAGGGTCTCTACACTGACTATTCGCCAGCCGGCTAGCAGCATTCCTAGTCCTACGTGAATAGTTAACATAAATTCTCCAGCTACAAAGGGCTCACTGACTCAATGAAAGGGGTCAAATCATTGCACAATAGCCTATCCACATCATCCACATACTCGATGGCTCTACGGTCCATCGATTTCATGCATTCTTAGAGTTTCAAAAGACTACTTTTAGCTTCGTTCCAGTAGGAATTAATCTCGAATGTGTGGAAACCATCTCTGTCTGATAGGGTTGTTTGAATGGCTACCATTTGGGTGATAATAGAGTTTGTATGAGTCGAGATATTATCACAATCCCTTGAGAGGTTCTTGGATTCGTATTCTACTCCTTCCATGTTGTTGGTTTTGTGAAAGTTTGTGATGGTTAGGTGTTACGTATAAAGGTTTTCTCTGTATGCAGCGGTACGGAAATCTCGTCCAGGTACTGCGAGATATCGTGTTATCTCGCCCTGAACCGATACGAGAAGAAAGCTTTAGAAACCCAAGCCTACGACCAAGGATGACAATCTCATGGTCTTTTGTGGTTATGCACTGAGTTGAAATTGACCACAGAATTATGGAATCTCCGGTACATGTCATGGATATCTAGCCGTCTTGGAGCAGAAAACAGTGAGCGGACTAGAAAGACACATGACGGAATAGAATACATACGAAACACGGCGGTATAGTATCATATTACTATAACCCATCAGGATCCGTGATTCCATAACCTTCAGGGATATAGCCAAGAGAAAATACTGATACGTAAAAAACAACGAAAAAATACAAAGAAAAAATGCAAAAAACACAGAGAGAAAAAAACACAAAAAACACAAAAATACAAAAATACAAAAATACAAAAATACAAAAATACAAAAATACAAAAATACAAAAATACAAAAATACAAAAATACAAAAAAAACACTAATTAAATCTTTCTTCATCCCCTCGCACAAGGCCAGGAAGACAACGAAAGAACAAGCTGCTAAGCCAGTCTTAGTGGAAAATCTAGCAGCGACTGAGTCGCTGCTAGGTAAAAAACCACAGATGGGGACAGGAACAGTAGATAGGCCTCTCTCCGCCCATATGGAGGATATTGAAGGGTCAGGAAAATAAATTCCTAACCCAGCAATGGGTGAGCCTTTAAGAAAGGTAGGGTGAGGACCAGGACCTTGAATATTAAATTCAAAATCCCGGCAATCCCCATTCCGGATCCTAATCTGAGCTGAGGACCAAGACCTTGGTTAGATCAGGTCAAAGTCCTGGCAGTCCTCAGTCAGACCCAAGCCCGGGGTTGCTATCCCCACTGATTAAAAAAAGATAGGAGAGGGGGAGAAGGGGTTTATATAGTGATGGAGACAAAAAATTTCGCCGCCGTCCTTGGCGGTAGGTGAAATACAGTCCCCCTTTCAGTGCAGCCACCTTTTAGAATATCGAGTCAGACAAAACCTTTATGATAGTTCACTCATCCCGTCCCTCCTCATGCAAGAAAGAAATCTTTCTTTGTTCTTCGTATAAACCTCAAATTAACCGCACCATCATCATGCAGTTTCATCCAGCCTAGAAACAAAGTCGATTACTCTCATTCCATCACATCAACGCATGTTCTCTGGTGATTTCTAGAGTAAATGAAATATGAACCCCGTTTCTTTGAGTGATGAATGAGATCTTGAGGGTGTTTTAAAGGTCTGAGGGTTGAATACGAGAACACATCAGATACCTTTTGTATGAACTCCGGGTAAGCTCAACTTCTAACAACATTTTAACGACTCTATCCACTTATTTAGTCTCCCGGCAACCAAAGATCTGGATTCTACATAAATCTCCAAGCGTGATACGTAGATAGCTTTTGTTAATCAGTTGGTTGATATGCAAAACAAAATTCAGCTAACAGTGCTAGTGTTGGATAGATACGGCCTGTCAGCCACCAGAACTCGTATAATATATCACTTTTAGGAATTCTCACCAATTCTACACCTCTAGTGGGAATAGTAATCCCCTTGCACGAGAAACAGTGTAAGAAATATTTATTCTTTATCAGGTATCGTTTTTTTGCTTTGGTTGATGTTTAGACGCCATAATTCAAGATGATCGATGAAGACGGACCACCGGGTTTTGCTCAAAACCTCCAAGTACCTTGATCCAAAAGTATTTCAAAGCCGATAATAATATATAGCAGCAGTTGATGTTATACCACCCTACAAAATACATAGTGGTAGATGCATGTGTACGAGATTTTCCATTGATATGAGTAACCCCAACGTAACGCGCTTACGCAAAACCTTTCGCTACTCTATTCCATATTATTGAAAGTTCCACGGGTAAAGATTCAGGGGGGGGGGGTACGTGTATCAAAAATAGGAAATTTATATCCCGAATCAAATATACCACTAAGGAATATCCTTCATTTCCCTTGAACTCAGAACTGATGAGTTGTTCATTGATACTAGTTTAACCCCTCTATGCTCTCTAACAAAGATCATCCCATTGAAGTATCGTATGTTGCTGGTTTATCCTTGTTACCCTCCTTGTTACCCTTGTCTAGGGTCCCTTGGGTGGCTCTCGATATATATATGACCACTGAGTAATCAGTCCAGTACATCGAAACATAAATTAACATGAGGCCGTTCTTTGGACATAACCTCGGTTGTAATATCTGGGATTTGTTTACTCCCGATAAGAAGTTGGGTAGTAAGCTAGAACTATGATGGCTGGGTCCACGGTGAAAAATTGGATAGGGGTTCAGGAGTAGTGATGATAATGATGATGAATTTCATAACGTACATGAGGTGATATGTGATTATAAAGAATGAATCATAAAAATACATGGATGATTCCTATACTTGTATAAGAGATATCTTAATCTCCTTCAATGAATAGCCTGCACTCAAGTTTAATACTAATACATGCACCAATTATTCTCTGAAATCTCTGCTCTGAACTCTCTTCTTCCCACCAACCAATCGATATATCTACTATTCCCTAAAATAACCACAGAAAACTCCTGTCGATCTTAGCTTACCTCTGCTAATAGATAAGTTACCAACAAAATTCACTACTAGAAAAACCAATTTCCATGACCCCATCACCTTATTTTTACGTCTTCTATTCGAAATAAAATATACAACAGACCTCTATAAATTTCAACGGGGGAAAAGAAGAGAAAGGTGGTTCCTTCATGAAAAACTGAAAAACACCGCTAAATCCCACCATTCCCCCACCACCAAAAAAGGAAAACACGCGCGAAAGTCTACCAGAAATAAGCATCAGCTCTTGTATCACCTAGCTACAGTATAACTATCTGCAACCAAGACCCACAACCCAAAACCAGAAGTCGCAGCTAACATATACCCGTAATGCAGGGCAGAGAGAGAGAGATTAACAAAAACCCCTTTCCAACCGACCCATTAGCTTAGAGTTACCAAATAAAGAAACCATTCTGTTAATATTCCCCAGCTCTATTTGATAGGTTTCTCCAGACGGTACAATACCACCTTCTATTCCCAGCGATAACCAACCTACGCAGGCTGAGTGGTTGCATCCTCATGCAAACTTTCTCAGCCTCATCACCCCCCCCCCCAAAGGTGCGTCTCATGCATTAATACATGTATGTAATACTTTATCAGATTACTCAGCTGATATTACTTTTGTGATTCATTTATTAAGGATCTATCACTTAGTATAATCCTACAATATCACTTTATACAAAAGAAAAGAAAAGAAAAAGAAAAGTCTGAAACCCCCCCCCCCCCCACAAAACCCTAACCCCACATATACACCCACGTGATACAATTGATCACGCCCCCCCTTATGTCGACCACATACTTCATGTACATGTCTAGCTATCCAGGTGATAGTTACATACTCACCGACTATTTGAGACTGATCAAGAAAGACTTCTCCATGTCTGATACAACACAAGACAAAATTACTGCAGGTAAACGAAAGAAAAAGAAATTCCTCTTTCCCCAACATGGTTTATCCTCCCTCTCCAGCCCCCCGGTAAACAAAAAATGACCTTCCTCGTGACTACATACCCAACCCCTTGGGAATTACGCAGGAATGACGCCCCTACGTACCCCATCATTATGTGTACTTTGTCAGAAACTCTTGTGTACGTCGTGATATATTTATCATTAATTAGCATTAGTTTTTCATTACATTAATCGAGTGTAGTCAATAACTAGGTAGGTTGTTTATACAAAAGAAATCTTCATAATCCGGATATCCCCTTAAGCCATCCACCCATTACCTTCCCCATTCCCCCCCCCCCAATTCCCCCCCCTCCCAATCAACAAATGAAAATTAAGAGTAGTACATCCAAACAACGCCAGTCATAAAATACATATAAAAAAATAACCTCCCAAAGTGAAGACTCCAACATAGTACATGACATAGGGAAATCAAATCAAAACTCCAACCCAAACCCAGAAGAGAAAAGTAAAAAAAATGAAAATATCGATTATATAACCACTGCTATCGGTATCGGATACGCTAAAATAATCGAAAGAACGCGTTAGCCGTTTATATCCCTCCCCCCCCCCTTTTTTTGCTTTCAGTTATATCTGGAATAAGGTCTACTTTACCAATTGACCCTCCTCCCCGCAATCCAAAATCGAACCCCACATCCACCAACTGAACTTCCCGCGGTGGGACTGGCGCCTGCTGCTGCTCGGGCGGTGGAGTTGACCTCATGTTCGCCAAGAATTCACGAATCCGAGCAGACATCGGTGCGAATGGTCTGTATACCTTCACCAAGGCTCCTATAACTGCGAGAAGAAACGATAATGCCAAACTACCGCAGAGGAATGAGATGACGACTGTTTCTGAGTTCGGCGGCGGCGTCGGAGGCATCGATAGTGCATTATCCTTTTTTTCTTTTCTTTTCCTTTTCTCCCTTTGTAGATAGAGAGGATAGGGTTCTTTTTTGTATTTGTTTTTTGAAACCCTTTCCACCTCTTATATATTATCCTCCTCCTCTCAAGGATATATGTTTCCCCGAAAGAAAAAATAAAAATAAAACAAGAAAAAATATCGAATATAAAGAGTATAAAGAAACTCTTTGGGAGAGTTGTTGTCGTGGGGTTTTTATCTGCGTGTTTTGATGGCCCGAGGATAAAAGAGAAGTGAGTGAGAGAGAGAGGGGAAAAAAGCAACATGAGACAAGGTCAAGGGGGATAAGACATGCGCCACGCGCGCGCTGAAGGGATGAGACTTTTGACACTCAGATATCCGGATGAGCATCAGATAATTAAGGTTCCCGCGCTAGAAGATACTTGTTGGTACTTTTCTTGTTACACTGGTAAAGTTGTTCGCTGGCGAGTGATTGTGGGTGAATGGTTGACTTGGGAGGAGTAGATCAAGTATATATATATAAATAATATAAGACGAACTCACACAACATATGCACAATTAACTGTCAATCATCAGTTTCAATTCTTTCTTGTTTCCTCCTGGGAATCAATCTATAGATACAGGTATAATACTCTACATTACTATATAACAAATACATGTAAATCCCTTTTTTCAACGTTTCACAAAGCCCAAAAGAGCGCCCCGCCACATATATAAAAACACACTACCCATGACATACGAAAAAAAAACAAAAAAAACAGTGGAACTATGGAATTCCCCTTTATAAAAAAAAAAACGAATGACTCAGTTCACCTCGAACCAGTCCGCGACTCGCAAATCGTCGTGGTATGATGCCGTCCGTGGTGTCCCCCGACAATGCTCTCCTCGCTCCCCTTACCCCTGCCAAGCTCCAGGTCAAACCCCGACTTATCCGGGGCAGAAGCCCCCTCTTCGATTGTGAATGAGAACCTCTGTTCGATTTCTAGTGTTACATCGGTACTCTTATTAATTCGCTCTTCACTGCCGGTGAAGGACGTAAGTGTGTTTTTCTTTTTTGACAGGTTACTAAGCGGCTGTGAGTCGCTTCGGACATATTTTTGGCCCTGCCCAGTGCTCTTGTCCGCGAAAGTCCCGAATTTGAACACACGGCGGAAGAGCGGCCATAGCATAGGGAGATTAGATACATAGATTGCTGTCGATGATTCGCGGATATACCACAGCATGTAGATCGTCGTGAAGGGGTTCGAGAAGTTGTAGTATTTGTTCAGGCACGCGGCAAGGATCTACGGTGATCGCTGTCAGGATGTGTTCATGTTGGTTACAGGGGGAGGGGGGGGAAACTCACCACAAATACACCACAGGAGAAGATACCGACAAGAATAATCTTTCTGTAAAAAAGCCTAATTTAGCGATCGCCCGGCGAAACCCGTGCATAGGGGGGGGGGGCAGTGGGGACCTACCTTTTGAGGGGAACTTTAGCTTTCAATAGGAGTGGAATCCCGACGGCGAGCATCATCAAGTCCGATGTGATATTGAAGGTGGCTTGAGTGATTGAATAGTGTTGATAGGTAGCGCATTGTTCTACGGACCCAGGTACCACAGTTAGCATAATTCCCCCCTCCATTAATAGCCTCCAATGGTATCAAGAACCGCCCTGGAGAAGACATACCCATTGGAACAGGCAGTGCCCAGTACCCGGAGAACGGCCTACAGCTCAGGAACCATGCCAATTCGCAAGCGATGAAGCCAAGGACAATGTAGACGGCGATTCCCTTGATGACGACTTGATGATTCAGACGCGATGTCAAACGATGGTACATGAGGATCATGCAGCCCTACCACGTTATTAGCATGTTTGTACCTGCAGATGCTGTTGTGTAGTGTGTGCGTGTGGTTGTGTTTTGTGTACCTTAATACCCCAAGTCACAATCAACATTGATTGTTCAAGCAGAATAACAATCTTGCTCCCATAGATCCGTGTCGGAATATCCTCTGGTTTTAATGTCTCGAGTTCTCCGGGTAGTAATAGATTTGTTGCAGTTCTTCCAGAAATATTAATTCCAACCATAAGCATTGTGTAGACGACCTGTATATGAATTATGGATTAGTTGACAATCTTTCGCAAAACAAAAAAACACAAAACAAAACAAAACAAAACAAAAAAGAGAGACCATCACATACCGCATTAAATATCATAAGGAAATCTTCTGCTTGCAAATTCCTAAACGACCCCAAAACTAATCGGCGAGAGTATCTATACTAATCCATGAGTAAAAGTGTACTTCAATATTTCGTTTCTTTCTTGCTACCGGAAATGGAAAACCAACATTCTACCAGTAATCAGGACGATCCCAAGGCTGTACATAGTCCATGACTCGACAGTCAATTGGTGTGGTGTAGGAGATTGCATCTTTTGATCCAAAAAT
Organism: Verpa bohemica; assembly: GCA_033030345.1. Classification (NCBI taxonomy): domain Eukaryota; kingdom Fungi; phylum Ascomycota; class Pezizomycetes; order Pezizales; family Morchellaceae; genus Verpa; species Verpa bohemica. The sequence continues at coordinate 194,222 of JAUFSE010000024.1, read as the reverse complement.
ATCGTCCGCCTATTGCTAAGGATTAACGCTCCCTTAGCCTCTCTTCACTCTCTCGTTCTCTCTCAGTAGTATAGTGTCGTATTCAATAGTTCATGCGATATAGCCCAACTGCCACTCCGTGGGCATCGCTCTATTCATAAACCCGGGTCAACACTTGCGTCTTATTATTTTCGCCTTCCCCCACTGATGACTAGTCAACAGTCCAGGCTGCGTATGATAAAATCTAATCTATCCCTAATTTGAGGAAAAATACACCCTTGAATATACATACAGCGGAGGGAAAAGGAAAAAAGGGCATGGCACGCATGGTATGATCAACTTTCCCACCCTGCACCCATCACAGGCCACTAGTTGGCATCACCTACGGAAGATAGTTGAGATCGAATATGTCTTAGCTGCAACAGTCTTGTTTTTTTTTCCTCACTGCCTTCCGCTTCTGCGCACATGCAAGGGCAGAAGTTTTGCCCGGTACTAACTTCCTGGGAAGTTACCTGGCGAGAGTCTTTTTTCTTGTTTTTTTGCCCACTCTACGGGCTGAGAGTTTTGAATCTAGCCAATAAAAAAGGTGGGAGAGTATAAATGTACATGTACCAGTATCCTGGATACTTCCCCTTGATCGAATGCAATTGTTGCGTGTCGATTTCTAATTTAATTAGGTTCTTGTGCGTTAGTATTAATTCCATACGTAAGTATCCCACAGGGCCTTATCCTTGAGACTTCGTGGATGCGCGCGGCGTGGGTGGATGGGTGGGTGGGTGGGTGGCGGACAGGGTGGGCTGGGTGGGGACCGAGATTTACCGTGCCATAAAGCTAAGCAAGCAGGTACTCCAAATAAGAGGTCGCCTCACCCGCTCGCAGTTCGCCTGATCGAAGTGCTAACCAATTACTAGTCCCCCTATAGTACATCATCCTATATATCTGAGACTGGATATATAGAGGCAGATAGAGATAGAGAGACATTCCCTTGCTAGTTAGCTAGTTAAACCAGGGCAAACAGGCTCAAGGGGAATTAAACAAGCCCATATTTCCCAAAGAACTCTAAGCTTCAGGGCTTCCCTCCGACGGGAATACAGCTGCCGTACGTAGATAGACAAATAACTCTGACTGGAGCCTTGTATTCTTTGCTTTTCATACTACTGCTGCTGCAAGCGTTTCAAATCATCAATTATCATAAAGGTGGCGCTCCTTCGGCTTCGTCCGAGAATAAGAGGGAAAGAAAGAAAGAAAAAAAAGAAACTCCAATAGGCGTAGGGTTAGGGTTGGAATAAACCATTCGATCCCAGTACACTATTTAACAATATCCTCCACTTTGAAAAGAAAAGCTTGCCTTCCCGCTGCTTCTTTAGAATCTTTCTTCTTCCCTCCTCTTTCCCTACCCGCTTCATCACACCATAAACGCCACCCCGCGCGTACTAAATAAAAGGGGAGTTTTACCGTCCGTTGGATATCTTAGTGGGACGGAACAATGTCGAGCGAGAAGAATATGGCTGTAGATACCAGCTCCAGTGTGGATAATAAGAGCTCGGGGCTAGGCCCTGAATTGAGTGTGGAGGATCGCGACGCCCTGAAGCTCGAAGCTGCACTGGGCCATAAGCAAGCTCTGAATCGCAATTTTGGATTATTCTCGTTAACAAGTCTGGGTATCGTTATCGCAAAGTAAGTCGAGTTCCTGTTATATCCCGCAATTTTGGTGGATGAATCACTGATCTTTTCTTCTCTCGGTCTTGATAGCGCATGGAGTTTGACAGGTGGTACAATTGTTGTAGCTATCTTTAATGGGGGGCCTATGGCAGTGCTGTATGGATTGTATGTCAAACACACACCACACCACACACACCCAGGAGGTTTCATTAATCACATCTAACAAAGCGCGCTGCAGGATCTTGGTTACAATATTCTATACCCTCATATCTGCTTCACTTGCTGAGCTAGTCTCTTCAATTCCCTCTTCCGGAGGTGTCTATCACTGGGCTTCTGTAACCGCTGGTCCACGTTACGGCAGAGTAGTAGGCTGGTTCACTGGGTTTCTAAATCTCTGTGGCTGGCTGCTCTCTGCGGCCTCAATCTCCTCGACTCTCGGGAATGAGCTAGTCGCATTATACCAGCTCGCACACCCAGAGATAGAATGGCACTCATGGCAAGTCTTCATTGCCTTCCAGCTCGTGAACTGGATCTGCTGCTTGATTGTCATCTTTGGCAATAAGCACCTGCCGCTCATTAACCAAATTGCGTTCTATCTGTCGATGGGCGGATTAGTCGTGACCGTGCTTGTGCTCGCCATCATGCCGAGGGGACGTCGTGCCTCGGATGACTTTGTCTGGACCGAATACAATGATCTCACCGGGTGGAACAACGATGGGCTTTGTTTCGTACTGGGGCTCATCAACGCCGCATTCGCTGTTGGAACACCCGACTGCCAAAGCCATGTCGCAGAAGAGATTCCAGAGCCTGAAAAGAATGTTCCAAAAGGAATAATGATCCAGATTGGTTCTAGCTTCGTCACGTATGTGTTTCTCCCTCCCTGCAGGGTCGGTTAACTTACTTATTTATCCAGAGCTTTCATATACCTAATTGCGTTATTCTACTCCATCAACGACATCGGTGCTGTTCTCGACTCTCCATCAAAGTTCCCCACTTCTGAGATCTACCGTCAAGCGACTGGCTCCACTAGTGGTGCTTTGGGACTTACTGCTGTTTTGTTCATTGCAACATTCCCTACCCTCATCGGCACGCTCATCACCGGTGGAAGAACCCTCTGGACCCTCGCTCGTGATGGAGCAACTCCATTTAGCGGGTTCTTTAGTGTTATTTCCCCACGCCATGGATCACCTCTTCGCGCGACAGTCGCAGTATCGGTCATGACCTCGTGTCTAGGCTGTGTCTACGTGGGGTCAACAACTGCCTTTTCGGCACTTATCACATCTTATATTGTCCTCTCGACGCTCTCCTACGCTGGGGCTATCATGCCGCACGTTCTCACGGGGCGAAAGACAATTGTCCCTGGCCCGTTCCACCTCGGTAAGTGGGGATACGCAACGAATATCTTGAGTCTAGCGTATATATTCGCTATGGTAGTGTTCTTCTGCTTCCCATTCGTAATGCCCGTTAGTGCTTTAAGCATGAACTATACGAGTGTTATTGTGGGTGGTCTAGTGACCCTGATTACAGTGTGGTGGTTCATTCATGGGAGAGGGAACTATCAAGGGCCTGTAAGTGCACCTCTGTGGGGGGAGATCTCTGTGTGGGGGTGGATTATACTAACTTTTTTTGCGTATAGAAATACTTTAGAGAAGCTGCGGAGAAACTTGCGGAGGGTAATGAGGTCGAGATTTGAGTATAGAAAATCATGTACTTTAAGTCTTTTTTTTTTTTTTTTTTTTTTGGTAGACATTCAAAAAAAAGTAGTATGGGCTATATAGCGCCTCTAATAAAAAAGTATTATTATTATTTATTTATTTTTCTATTTCTTTTACTCTCTCGTACGTGCCCAACTCTCAATCGCATCCACAACCTCCCTACAACTCGCCGTAGCACCGAATATCCCCCCTTCGGTCCTAACCATCTCCACTGCAGCCTCATGCAACTCCCTCACACTAGCCGCACACGCATCCTCCACCAACAAACAATCATACCCACGATCATTCGCCTCCCTCATCGTCGAATGAACACACACATCCGTAGTCACCCCCGTCACAATAATATTCTTCACACCCTTCACCTTCAACAACAATTCCAAATCCGTATAGACAAAAGCGCTTTTACCAGGCTTATCCACAACCGGCTCACCAAACACCGGAAGCAACTCATCAATAATACCATGACCTTCCTCCCCACGAATCAGTAACCTCCCCATGGGACCTTGGTCGCCGATACCGAATCGTGCGGTGTTGTTTTTACTCCGGTGTTTCTCGCGCGGTGGTAGGTCGGATAAGTCAGCTCGGTGACCTTCCCGCGTGTGCAACACCGGGAAGGAATGTTTCCGCGCCAGTGAGAGTAATGTGCTGATTTGTGGGATCACTGAAATAGTGGGCTCGAGCGAGTAGCCTTGGTGTGAGAGGTATCCACCAGGTGCACAGACTTGTAATTTTTTTTTTCTCTCGTTAGGTCTTGCTTGGCGGATGTGGGGGGGTGGGTGGGTGGGTGGGTTAGGAGTAGTTACAGTCTTTTTGCATATCTATTATTATGAGGGCTGTGGTTGAAGGTGAGATTCCACCATCTTGAGGCCAAGCGTATGGATTCGCGGAGGTGATTTTTGAAGTCATAGTTGAGAGTACAGTAGTAAGAGGAAGGGGGGGGGAAAGGGGGAGGAGTGTTTATGTGTAGTATCGGGGGGGGGGGGGGGGTAGACGTATAGATTTAAATTTTTTTCTTTCTTTCTTCTCTTTCTTTTAGTTAAGTCTATGTACATGATACTCCGATATAAGATCTTGCATATATCGGCTCTTTTGTTCCGTTTTTTCCTTCCCCCTTCCCTTTCTTACTGGGAATGGTTAAAATGCACTCGGGGAGTAACGGCATGTATGCTAGAGTAGTTAAAGCTTGTATACATATGTGGGTCGATGGTTAATCCATTTCTATAGCTAGCTTACTGGGAAACTGGAAGCTCGAGGAGATATTGCCTACTTGTGGTGTGGGGGGATGGTGGGGGGGGGAGATGAGAGATGGAAGATGGGGGAGAATGGGAGAATGGGAGAATTCCGTGGGGTGATGAGGCTGAATAGTGGCGTTATGTTATAATCAGTGTATCTATAATAATAATAATTAATATTAGAATTGTATTTTATCTAATAATACCCCCCCCCCTTCCCCCTTCCCCCTTCCCCCTTCGCTAAAGAAGAACCAACAATGCTGGGAACGGAAACCCAGGTTTTCTACTCTTTTTAATGCACATGGCCGGGCTGAAGCATCATACATGTATCTCTCTCTCTCCACTGGATCGGTTGTTGGGTGCAGATTCATCTGGATAACCGAGAAAAGAACGAAAGAAACCCTCCCACCATCCCTCTTCTCTTAATTCCCATCTCTTCCCCCCCCCACGCTTTTATGATGTTCAATACCTATTGGTTCGTATCTTTCCTTTCTTTTCGTATATCAAATGCCAATGCCAATGCTTCATCTTAAATCTTAATTACGGACCAGGTTTAAAGTGCGGGGGGGAGGGGAAGGGACGGGTTAAAAAAAAAAAGACGCAATAGAGTATACATATCGGCAATACAGAGTAATAAATTGGCAATTCCAAGTTTTAATAGTTATCCAAGTTTTTTTTTTTTTGCCAGAATATTCCCGGGATCGATCAAACGAATGATTTGTATGTTTAAACTCAAGGGACCTGACCAACCACGTGTTGATATTATATGGTTACTTTTCTCACCCTCTATCACTATCATCCACTCGTATCGGTCCGATTGGTAATATAAAGTTTTCTTTTTCCTTCTTCCTATTCTCTCTTCCTCCACAAAAATGTAGTACGTACCTAGGCGAGCCCCGGAGAGCCCCGAACGGACCGCAGATGTCAAGAGTGCAAGTACCAGCACCGCACCCATGGGTCTTATGCAGGGCACCATTCGAGTACATACCAAATCTCCAGCCGAGGAACCGTAAGTTGGATTCTAGCCCCCCCATTACATCAGTATGTAAAAAAAGGAAACATTAGCTCAACGGGATACGGTGAGGTTAGACAAGACTCTAGTTTCCCAGGAAGCTGGATCAAGGGAGGAAGAGAGACGGTACCAAGTTGCTGGGTAAGGGGCGGGATCTAGCACTTACCGTGTGTGTGTGTGTTGAGCGGGTGGGGAGTTTCGGTCCGTTAAGTGTATTTACCCCCCCCCCCCCCGACTGGATATGGAAGGTCTTGAGACAGACACGTAGCGACGGGTAAAGGTCTTTATTTTCTTACTATGTTGGAGTTTAGAGTTCCATCCCACGCTTTAGAGGGATCGATTGCGTTAGAGGTTACGTACTCGAACGGATCTGGAACATGTTCCAGAACGTCTCGAGTGATGTGGTATGTTTACCGTGGAGTAGGAGTTTTAATAGAGTATGAGAATTATCAATCTTACGTAGTCTGGAACTCACTCGTTCTCAAAATCAATATTCTCCCATCCTTTCATTAAAACTGCGTTCATATACCCTTCGATAATTGCATATTCACTTAGCTTTTGATATAGAGTCTCGATATAGCTCTCTAAGTTATAGATAGTATTATTTAGTATATCCAACCCCTCAGAGACGGTGATATAATTCTTTGTACTACTACTAGATGAATTTCTCGTTGTGGAGATGTATTGGTGTCCCGGTATTGCGAACAAGATCTCGCGGTTGGTAGAGTATTCTTGGAGTTTGTCTTGAGATAAGAGTAGATTAGTGATTATAATTGATGCATTAGATTGTGTGGAAGTGATTAGGTTGTGGAAGAAGGTAAGGCCGTCGATTGGTGGTTCGGTTCGATTGCGTTTTGTGGGGCGGGGGGATGTGGGGGTGAGTTTGCGTTTGTTTGACATTGTATGGGTTTGTGGGGGGGTGTTTGGTGTGGCCGGAATATATATAATTGTCTTGAAATGTGGGGTTGTTGATTTGAAAGTGTTTGGGTCTAGATTCAAGTGTAGTATACGTGCGTTCTTGAGTTTCTTGCGTGATTGAAGAGGTATTGTGAAACGGGTGTCTTTGTGTTGGGTGTGGTATAATTGTGTAGTACTGTTTGCGGAAATGTTATAGGAAATACTTGGTATATAAGTTACTTAGGTTATGGAAATATTAGTCCATTGGCTCAAAAGTGGTAATATAAACTCCGTAACTAGATCTAGTATTTTACATCTTAGGAATCATGAGGGTTTAGTCTTTTAGTGCTCTGTCAGGTACTATTAATCTCGCGCGGAGGGGTTGATTAACTAGGTACACTAGTCTTCCAAATTCTACAGAGCACAAGATTATTATAGCATTCTCAATACAGTACTTGATCTCCAATGGTGTAGCTAGAGACCCGAAGCACAAACTATCACTCGCTTATTTGCACACCTTCTCATATCCAACATTTTATAATTTCACTCCTTATTCACCATAGCCACAATTCTTACAAGATCTCATATATGCCCCATTTTAGTCCACTATTATACTATCTCCATATACCAGAACTACAGCGGGGTAGTAAAAGACTATACAGCCGTGCACGGAGTAATGCATGACGAATCCTAACCAATGCCGAACACGGACCACACTCAGAACCCTCGTCACCAATTCATCCTCCTTACGAACCCCCCCCCTATTCATCATTACCCGACTATAATACCTATTGTCAACATCATATCAAACTCCGCGTTGACATGGGCTGATCAGGTCACGCGAGTGAGGCACGGCTTTCTTTAACAAGAATTAGTGACGTCACGGTGTGTGATTGACCATGCATATATTGTCTGCTGATATCTGTTCCCCCGCGGGTCGAGAACGCGGGGACTTTCATCCGAATATCCATGTCTTACAATTGGGCCGTGGTCTTCTGAGACAAGTCCGGGGTGAGACAGATTGTAAGACAGTAGGAAGGGACGCGCTCTACTTCCGAGTGATTTGGGGTGAGGGGTCGATGTTAATGGGTAGGTCTGCATTGTGGTGGGTTGTGTTGTTAGTGCTATTGAGCTTAAATATGAAAAAAAAAGGGGGGGGGGATTGTTAAAGTTTTTGGTGAACGTGAGTAGTAGTTTTTGGGTTGTGGTTTGTATTGAGAAAAGGTATTAGGGGGGGTACTTTTTAATTATGGGTTCAGTGAGAATTGTATTACGCGCCTGTAGATAATGGTCTCGAGTGAGTGTACATGATGCTGCTGTGCTGGATGGTAAGTGCTTATTAAGCATATATTGCCGTGTTACTCTATAGCTATCTACGGCTAGAACTTCCATCTCCTACAAACAACGAGCAGACAAACACCACACAGGGGTTAACTAACCACGATAGGTTAATATCCACTTTATTCTCCCAAAAACCAGAATTATTATAATATCGGGCGCTTTATCGAGTGTACTATTTATCGCATACATACCTAGTGCATTTCCGTGGTAAGACTCATCTACCCCTGGCCCTAGTTAAACGTTACTAGCTAGCTAGCTGTATGGTAACCGCTAATCCTGCTAGGTCAGATATTATTAGATATTCGTCGTTTCACTACTATGGCTATAAATACTTCTACACCACCCGAGTTTCCCGAGGATGTTGGGGACCCTGTGTCTATATTGCTAGATGAGGGTGTAAGCGTGGAAAAGGGAGAGAAGGAGGAGGAGGGTAATACTGAGCTTTCGAAATCTGAAGACCAAGTACAACCTGAGAATACAATTCTGAACCTCAAGATGACTTAAATTCGAATTGTGATACCGACACTGCCACAGCTTGTATTCCCGGTGAAGATGGAGAGGTTTAGCCACCGCCCAAGAAGAGGGAGAATAAGAGGAAACGAGGCGTGACAAAGAGATATTTAGGTTGGGTTCTCGCTCGCCAACAAATGAGGGAATATGAGGAATGTAATAGGGTCGGTGTACATGAGGCACTTCGACCCCCTCTCAAGAGTACTGGAGAGCTTAGGAGGAAACGTCAAGCTATGGAAAATCAGAATATGGGGGAAATTATAAATGGGGATGAGGTCGGTCTTTCTAGTTCTGATGAGTATAGGAGGGAGAGGAGCGCATCTCCTCCAATTGTCTGGGAGTGGTGGCGGCGGTAGTTTTCAAGTGGCGAGAGTATGTATAGGGTGGAATGTACTTTGTGAGACATTGCGGAATATTTAATAGTGGAAGTTTTATTTTTGTGTCATAAATAAAGGGGATGATTTATTCTTATAGGAGTTAAATTAATATTAGCATGTAATTTTTTCAAATTAATAGTCGGGGGTTCTCTGGATAAGGATTTTTCTAAGCTGGGGATTGTTTTTTTAAAGTATTGGAGTTAATATATATAGTTTTATTCGAAGCGTCATTATATGGATTCCTGGAGGAGGTATCTACGGTCTCAAGGAGGGTGATAGTTTTCAAAATAGTAAAATTCTCAACTAAAAGATTGAAAAAGGATATAAGCAATCTTGCACTTGTCCTCAGCGGGACTCAAACCTACGGTTCTTGGTTATCTAGATATGATATTTATATTACGGGACTGGAATTTTGATTAACTAAGCTATGAAGAAACATTATAGTAACGATCTGGATACTTGACTCCAAACCAGCACTGCAACACAGAAGCCAGTCGCTATTTGTGTAGACTAATTTGAATTTGAAAGGTAAACGCCTGGTAATATTTATGGACAAAAGACGCAAGTTTCCTTCGCTTTTTTTTCATACTCGCATACAACACTCCTGAAGATTTCTATCAAAGATCAAAAGATGAAAAGTGGGATAATTACTCCTTTTAAGTTGGTGTCTTTGTATGGGCGAGGATAATACGCTTACTTATTCATAGGCTTGCGGTGTAAGGCGATAGTGCGGATTATAATATACCGGGATAGCAAATACGTGGCTTGATTCTGCTTGTTATTATCGAAATATGTGCCTAAGCGTGTTAGAGAGTTCATAATAAGGTCGGCGTACATCGTTACAAACCCCTAACCCTGGAGACAAAGAAATCGGGCTATGTTTGGGGTTGATATGGTGAAAGGAATCTACTCGCGGGAGTGAAGTAATAGTGCATGTGTAAACCCGGCCGTCGGACAGGAAATGCAGATCAAAATAAGCACGTGGAAAGATAAGAAAAGTACGAACTGTTGATAAAAGTACGTAGCCTATGCTATACGGGTAATGTGTGGAGTCATGTAACATATATTTATGTTCATTTACGGATAAAAAAGCATTATATTGGTAGTCAGCAGTTACTGAATATGCGTGTGCGAGCTGGGTGCCGTTTGTCGCTGTAGCGTCTTCTTGGCTGATTTTCTAACAAGAAATCATATCCCACAATGGTCGCTGTAGCTAGACAAAGTTGGGAGAACCGATAATGCTGGTTCATATTAGCTAAAGTCTGTAGTACTATGCGATCTTAAATATCGCCCTGCTCGCAGTGTGAGGGTAAGATCTGGCATAATCTCTAAACCATCGTCTCTGGAATACTCCTCATCAATCATGTCCGATTCACTGTTTTTCCAATTTCATAACAACCCAAGTTCGGGGATGGGATTTCAAACAAACTTCAACTCTGGCGACCTAGAGGTCTACACACACGAGAAGAGCTCTGCGCTCCAGGTCAAACTCTCCGACTCGCAACTGAGTGTAGCTGTAACTCCGCTCGTAACTCTAGCATCACACACATCAATAAAAAGCTACCTCAAGCCTAAAAGTGCTTCTCGACCTTCATTACTACTATTAGCCGCCCCAGCAAAGCAAAAGAAAACACGAAGACACGAATCCTCCTCCACTTCTATGATACCTCAAGTTCATTATGCAAGCGATGCCGCAAAGATAGGAGTGCCTTCATATGAATCCACTAGTTCATCAAGGAAGCATCCTGGCGGTTTCAACCTCCACGACTCCAATCGCTCTGATCGGAATCACTGTGACCGAAGGGGAACCGGTAGTGCTGAGACGAGGGTTCTGGCGAGTCATCCCGAAGACCTATATCACCTTGGTAGGTATCAGGGCAGAGATCAATGGAATATTCTTGCCCAACGTATTCAGGATCTAGATTCTGTCTCTGCTTCAACATCAGAAGATGAGCGTGATGGTAGAAAAATTGAATATGTGCCACGTTGGTATTATAAAGATGGCAGAGCACGTCCAGGTATGAATGGGGGGCATGCTGTTCATGGGGGTAAATATGGAAGATGAGCGGATCATGAAGGGTACTTTCCTTTCATACTTTTAGAAGATTTATCTGTATGTATTCAGTAGTATGGTGAAAGGGAATAGGTTCTGTAGTTTCTCGTTGCTGGTGAAGATGATGTGCTATAGAGATAGATACTTTCCTGTGCAAAGGAGCTCATATGATTCTTTGTGTAGTCTTATCAAGTTACTTAGATAGGTACTCTTGGATTTTTTGTTGGTTTTGTAATGTTATTTATCTAAGATATTTAGCTCTTATAATAGTTTCAGTTGATTTATAGAGACTTCCCGTTATAAAAGTGTTCCTAATTCTTGCTCAGTATTCAGGAAAATTGTGCCACAGTGCTATCGTATTTATATAATGAATATTAATAGGTTCTGGACTATTCCTTAAATGTACTACACACGTTGTATTGGGAGTCTTGAGATTTCCCTCTTGGTAATGCGGTATGGGTTGAATTCTAGTATCTCTTAAAGGGCTATGGACAAGGTTTATTATTTTTGTACTCCTTGGAATAGGATACAATCTTAGATTTTGTCTGCCCTCTAAACCTAGCCAACTGATATAAATCCACTATTTCATGATTAGCAATACTGCCTGTGAAAGTTATTAGTGATATGGGCAAGTAGGGCTGACCAGATCCACCTAGTTGGTGTCGTAACCCTATAAAGGGAGAGATTCATGTATGGCTTCTAGCTATTACCAAGTATATTCTTGAGCTTAATCCTCAGTGCAATAAGAAGAATAGCCTGCACCATGTACTTTTCTTAATCATCATCTCAACCTTCTCTTTTTATATACAGCCTTCTCCTTTTTGATAATAGGTGTCTTGTAGAATGCTGTTTCAGCAGCTCTTTTCCGGACATACTTAATTTTCGGCCCTGTTCTGGGTGCAAATATAGGTACTGGAAATGAAGTAGACCCGCGTGGGGGCTTATATGGGATCACCACAGATGGGCTACCTAGACGTTGTAAGTGTTTTGGGAAGCACTCATTAGTATTCTCCCGGGACTCAAGTGGGAGATTGCTAGTAATCGGAGGATCAGGCGGGAGATCCATTGTTGGAGACTTATTCCTTGCATTTAAGATAGCTTCTCTGAATGTACTCCTAGGTGTTGGGATCTTCGGTCTGTAGAGGTACCATAACAATCAGCAGTAGTAACCAGACTTTGGAGCAATATTTAACGGTTCATACCGTTTGCCTTGACAGTCAACACACCCTAAGAGCTTTAAGCAACCGCTCCTACCACATTCCCCAATGAATCCAGTATCCAAATTTCTCTCCATTATGTTATTATCCAAGTACAAGATCTCCCCATCGCTCTCATCATCGTATTCAGGCTCCAAGGACTGATCTCGTTTTTCCCAAGTGCCGTCTTCCAACTCAATCATCACTTGAGGTCGTGATGGGTCTTGCCCAAATGATGAAAGATTCTGCTTATTTGTAGCAAAGATCCATGCGTTTTTATGCGGCATGTCAAATACCGCTCCTTCTGCGATAATAGCATGATTTCCGTAAGACGGGTTGATGAGGGTGTCTGGCTCAGTCCGAGAGGTGTTTGGGAAAGGAGAAAGAATTTGGTAAAGAGGAAACTTGGAACTGTTCGCCGTGGCCTCCTTAGGTACCAAGTATGTGGTGGATGGAGAGTCACTCTCTATGGGGCTGATATACCGCATTATTGCATGGCGGTGGTGGTGATGGGGTTAAGTTTGTGATGATTATTGTTGTAGTGATGATTGTTGTTATGGCGTTTGGGGCTGGAGTATATCATTTAAACAAGAAGCAAAAGCCCATAGTATTTTATTGTGAGAGGATGAGTATGAAGGAATCGGTCATCCCGCTTATCCTTGGCATGTGGATCAGGCCGCATATTTTTGACCAATCAGGTTGCTATTCATAAAATTGTGTCTGACCAACGAGTAAATCCCTAGAATACATGTATCTTGAAGTTTGGTGCAAACACATAATTCGTCATTCTTGGTGTTTATAATTTAAATAAGCAAAAACCCTTGAAATGATAGGTTATCATTCGGTGGACCGGAACCACGGGCTGGACCTATGCATGGTGGAAAGTTATTACTGTAAACTATGTCAAATTTTCACTTAAAACCTATCATATATTTTGGGGGGTAATCAAGTAGACGAAAGAAAACTAGTTAGAGGTTAAAAGAGTATTTGTACTTAGTGGCATAAAATAAAGGGCTTTAAGGAATTATGCATTTAAAAGACTAGAAAATGGATGCCAGAGACCTAGCCGGGGGGGGGGGGGGGGCACGGCAAACTAAGTAGACTTGTACGGTTGTGGTAAAATTATATGCGGAGGAGGAGGTTATTATATTCAGTTTTCTTGATTATGGTGGGCTGACTGCAGCTCTCACCATGCTTTTGTAAGTACATGTATTCATACACCGCCGTACACAGGCTCGATGAAAGAATTTTCTTGTGCTCATGCTATATTGCATTATGATTCTATCTAGAATATAAAAATGGTATTTTTGACTACAAATTTCTGTTTCTACCACACTCATCTGAAATACATACAAATTTCATCCTACCCACCTTGTCCCATAAGACTAAACCTTCTATCAAGAATGATAAGAGCTCTAGGGTATAGGGTGTAGCGTCTGATAATGGTGAAGGTGACGCCTCTGCTTATAGTCCCTACGATATATATAGTACTTAAGCATAGTTTTTGAGGTTTATCTTAGTAAATTAAACATAATGTAGCATTTCTAGGCTAGTGAATGAAATTAAACTTTAAGAGCGGGAACTGAATATATGATTTATTTTAGTGTATTAAGGAGATGTATTTCGCACTTCCAAATAAGCTACCGCGTGATATTTCATGATGTGACTTTTCTAAGACAAAGGCTTAGAATTGTGATCTTTGACCTCTAAACCTAGATATTTATACTAAATAATGTAGAATAAGGAGCTTTGTTGAAGAGGAATTCTTAATGCATGGCATAAATGTAGGGTTATTTTTGTCTAATTTGAGGTGGTGATATCACACATATTCTATTTTGCCGTGCCCCATAATATTGATTTGTTGATGGGTGACCACAACGCGGTCTAAGACTGCGCACAATACCTTCTTCATACTCTTTCGCAAGTTTTGAGTCCCTTCGAACAACGTACCCACTACCAACTGTATCCCGCAACAGCTTAAAGCTTGCTATCAAGTGCCGTAGATACTGGGTGTTTTGTATCAGGTAAAGATGCAGATCCAGGTGGTTGTACACGATTGTGAGTTTTCGACTATCATGTACCGTATTGGGTGAAAACAGGGCTCATTTTTCGAACATTAGTGGACCGTGAACTACTTAGGAGAATCGATATTGATGACCAACAGACAGTCGAGGACCTACGAAAGATTATAGAGGGCAACATAGATACTTCAACAGATACTTCAACATTATGGGACTTAATTTGGCATATATACGATGGCCCCTCATGACTCACTTTGTAGGTGCGGGATTGTAGATCAGTCGATATTATGCATGCAACTAAGGAAACGCGGGCAGCTAGTTGAGAATATACCGTTGACGCTGATGATTAAGCAGGTTGGAACTCAGAGGACTATTCAGATGAGGTTTTTCACCGGACAGACCATCGGTGAATGTAAACAGGAAATAGAAGCTACTTTTAACCAACCGATAAAGATATATATTCTCGCAAAGCGTGAGGGATTTGAAGTTTTGGATGATGGTATGACTTTGGGGGATTATGATATAAAGGATCTGGATACGTTGGATCTTACTTATGAAGTTAAGGGTGATAAGATAGCCCGAACAGGGAATAGTGTAGTCTCAGGGGTGAAGGCTTATTGGAAACTTCGGCATACGGATCGTTTAGCTACATGTAATTAATTTGATATAGAGAAAGTGAATAATAGCTTAGACTAACCTTTTAAAATCCCATCAGCCTTAAGTGATTAAGTTTTTTATTTACCTGCTACGTCAATAATAGGGGGTTTGAGGTAGGATATGATAAAGAGATTGGAGATCTCTAGATATGTGATTACATGTATGTGCAAGAGCGCTATACGGAAGTTGTCGTTGGCTTAGTTTTGGCGATGTGACTGATTTATGAAAGGCCACGCGTCTCTGTGGACGGACTAATAAAATGTTTATGTAGTGCTCCATCTCTCTAGAACCAAGTCAACTTTGCACATCTCCAATTGACCGCTGAGAAGTGCATAATTTATGGGATTACCGGCATCGATAATATATATCTAGTTAAACTCTCCAATTTTTCTAGATTTGTTCAATAAACCACAAAATCATGAGCCCTGTGAAGGTGGACCTAGCGGAACCTTCTTACTTGAAAGTAGCAAAAGAAGACCGCGTTTTCCCTTACCGAAATGGTGGAATCGGTAGCTCTCTTACTATGCTAAGAGCATGTCCAGGGTTTGGGTGGTATTGTAAAGTACCCAAAGAAGTCTGTGTCCCATAGACTTTTGTTTAACATCTATGAGGCTTACTAACATCACTCCAGATAAAGGAAATATGGTTAAAGTGGGATCATGAGCGTCAGCTGGGTGTAACCTATGATTATGACGCACCATCTCTAGATGAGATCCATGAAACGCAAATTTCGTTTAGTAGTCTTCTATTTGATTTGAGACAGATGGCATATTTTGTGGCAAACTATGCTGTTGACATGTTTGTATATGAAAATGCCTATAATCAATTCACACTCACTCATATTAAAGCAGAGTTATTCCCTTGCCTCCGGTACAGGCAGCTCGTCGAGTAATACCTCAACTCGTTGTCAACTTCGCATTTAATCTTATACGGGACAACAGTTTACATGCTCGAGTAATTTTCCTAGGGATCGTGTACCTTGAAAAGTATATCAAAAGCCTCAAGGAACCCCTAGATAACCAATGGGAGCTTTTGTATATCAAGCTATCGATCGCTTTAAAGCTTGCATATCACATCCTAATGGATTCTGCGTTACCGATGAGGCACTGGAAGAGTGGTAATATAAAAGCAAGTGATCTCATTAGAGAAAGAGACCTGTGGCTGCACCAGGTCGATTGGAGGTTGCACCTTGATACTGAGACCGTACGTGCCACAGATGAAATAGAGCAGGAGTGGATATGGCGCTCGAGGATGGGTGGTTCTGTTGTCTCGAATGAGTTATATCAGCTTATGGGTAAAAACAGACATTCGGCGGGGTATGATGCAAGGTAGTGATGATAATTACATATTGGAATTTTGCAGAGAGGGGTGTTACTACGGTCGAAAGAGATGATATTAGATGTTTAAGTTACCCTAAGAGGTTATTTTATAGGGAACCTTGGCGCAAGAGTGGTATAGAATTGAGACTGTACTTTTATTTGGGGAGGGGGTTCTTATTGTCAATATGGTCCTGTGGTAAATTTTAGCTAGAACAGGATGAAGGTTTTCTTATGCTATTAGGTTGAGTCAAAATAGTTTTATGCGTCACTGATCGGGGCTAGGGGCATTAGATACAATTAGAGCCTCAGCAGTGAAAAGTTGTCAGTGAGATTGCTCTGTGGTCAGCTATCTAGATTTTTCAAAAGAAATATCTATTTTCTGTCAAGCGCCTATCATAGTATAAATACTAGGACTCCCAGTAAATTATGATAAACTTAACGGTACAGGTGGCGTATGGATGAGGGCTACAGTCGTATCTCTTAGAGGGTGGGTTTCAAGTATCCTCTTTATTTATTTTTTTGGATAGGCGTTGATCTATTAGGGTATGCCCCTAGGACTGCCAAGTCATTTCTATCTCTAGAAACTCATTGTTGACCTACATCCCTATCTTTTATTATCCTTCATTGATAAATAGATTTATAGCCATAATATACCTAAAATCTGAAATGTCGGGATCTTCATCCTCAGAACAGCAGCAGCAAAACTACATTGCTAGAATCCGCTACAATAACGATCTTCAGCCGCCTCAATGCCCACCAAAGCTCTTGAATATACCTGGGTTACCAATGGAATCCATGACTGATACCTCATTTATCTCAACTTTAGCTAGAACAGATTCTATCAATATCGATATCGATGCAGAAGGAGGGATGCCATTGAATGGAATTTATTGGCCTGGGGTATTTGATGGAACTAATGAACGTAAGTTGTCTAATTTCTAAATACTCTAGGAGCGTGGGGTTTTGAAAGAAAATAAACTAAGTTTCTTCACTTTTACAGCTATTCCTGGTATAAACCGTCTACCAGTTCATCCTACAGACCGTCTTCTCTTACGGACTCCAAATCAACTTAGTCGATTTATCCCACGTGCAGCTGGAGTGCCTAAAGCAGCCTCTTTCCTTCGTCGTACTGAGTATATCTCTGCCGGCAATTTAGGGTTGGACTTCGTTGGCCAAAAAGCTTCTTATACCCGTTCTACAAAGCTTCTTAATGCTACCCGGGCTACACGTACTGCAAATGAAGCGGATGATAAGGACCCGGTTCGTATACTGCAAGCCATTCTCAGAGGATTTGACACTGCGTACCCAGACAGTCCCAAGCAAGCGGCAGCTTTAGCAGTAAGAGATGAAGTTTCTGCACAAGCGGAGGAAAATTGGAAAGACCTGGAGGATATGAAGCACCCTGGGAAACCGGGTTGCTACGCTGTTGACTCCTTTCAAGTTTTGCCGGATTTCCAGGCGAGTAGTGACACAACTGGATATATGATTTTCAAATTTGCTACTAGTCCTATCGCCAACGAGGGGGAAAGGGATACTAGACTAGACGTGGGACTCCTGAAGCCACAAGATGTTCCCGTCAGTGACGACCCAATGAACCCCGGACAACAGATTTTTGACTACTATCTTCCCACAACTAGCAAAGTCTCGAGAGATATAAAAGATAAATTGAGATCCTACAACACCGCCGATTACAGTCCTGATAAGGTGTTCCCATACAAATACATCCGTGGATACGAAACAAAGTCTCATAAAGAACAGCCTTCGGAAACCGTGGAAGATGTCGCGCTTATCTTTCACAAAGGTGGTGATGAGAGGCAGAAGGCACTCTATTACTATCCAGTGATAGCAAGGTATATTTTGCAGCCGCATAGGACTAACAAATTTATGCCAGGGGCACCAAGAAAACATGGGCAGGTTGAGGTTGAGAGAGAAGAACCAGTCGAGAGATTGAATGTCTCTGTTAGAGAGCTTAATAATGAGGAGCTACAGAGGAGAGAGGAGATAAATATGGCAGAAAGGTTTGCGGGGGTTGTCTGATAGCTGAGGCTGAAGGGTTCTTTGGTCTTTATTGGGATATGGGAATATCACTGGGCAATTTCTCTAAATTTAGGCACTTTTGAACTTGTAATACCTAAATACTTGATATCAATAATGTTAGAATATTACGGTGTGACTATGCACCTATATTCTATCAATTACAAATCGTGAGAGGCGTAGTTCCTACAAATACCCTACTAAAGGTTACTTCTAGAATAGACCGGGGAACCATGGATTTTCTTGATCGTGTGTAGCCTAAAGAAACCTCAAAGGATTAAACATTAGTCCGGAGTACTTTTAAGTGAGTAAATTGGGTAATAGAGGTCTCTAGTGTTCTAGCGCCATCATGAAACTCCTGTAACATGTGCCCCTTAGGAAACATATTTTAATAGAGCCTTCATAACGTGGTTTCAATTCAGATATGGCGAGCTTCTTACCGGGTCACTTGAGATTCGTCTCTAGGAAGTTTAGGTGCTATCATAAAATGACTGACACAAGAAGTCGAGTTACCATATCATCGTGGGAAAAATACCATTTCTTGATTCCTAATCCCTTTAGAAATTTCTACAAGTCCTTCCTATGAGAGTGGTTATTCCATAGTCATTGATAAAGGGGTATTAAGAGTAGCATAAAAAAACAATATCCAGTATCAATCTTCATGTAGCACCTCATACAATTCTAGCAATCAAGACGAATTTTCAGTTTCCGATCAACAGTAGCAATCCCGAAATGCTTCTCAACATTGCCATTATCCCCTTCTTTCCCAGGTTCATCGACTGCCCCACTATTAGAAACTGAATTTTCATGAAGGCTATAAGGGCTTACAAGCACTAAACCAGAAATACGGGATACCCTGAGCCAGTAGTGGACAAACAGAATCTGACCAATACTTCTGTTGGTTGTTAACCGATGTCATGGCATAGCCAAATTCTGGACCAGCCGTAGGCCATCCACTTTCTCCAACTATAATAGGCTTCCCCGGAAAGATTTCTCTAACACTAGAGAAATTTTCTGCAAAAGTACTTCCTGAATTCTCGATGGAGACCCCTTGCCAATATGGAAATCCATTCGATAGGATAACCTAGTAGCAACCTTTATCAAAACCATCTTTTTTCCCCAACATTCATGAGGGAATGACTCACATCAGAAGCCTCAAGAACAATTCTTGCACTTGGTTGCACTAGCTGTGTCCATGTATCGGCACATCCAACAGCAATATGAGGGGCATTGAGGGTTTTATGGACTAAATATTTGACTTCTTCGATATAGCGAGCCAGGACCTCCGGAGTCAACTTTCCTTGGTATAGGTGTTCTGATCCGACATTGATCCCAGCCAGCCAGCCCGTTCCCCACGTCCTGATAGCATAATCAAGTTCGTCACGCTCCCTATTATATTTACTCTCAGGGGTAGCCCAGATTGTGGCCCAGATCTTGATATGTGTAGCTTGAGCAGCGGGAATAACATTCCTTAGGTTGGAGCAGTCGTTGGTAGAGAAGATTCTGGCAGTGTTGATTTGGACTTTGTCGTGTGACCAAGACTTGATTGTATTGAAGTCACTGATCCAATCATATGTACTTTTGCAACTTCCATCGGGCTACATAAGAGTATTAGGATATGTAATACTGAATTTTGGGTGGAGGTAGAGGTAACCTACGTTTTTATGGCCAATGTTGAACCCGGCGTTACCTATAACGATAGGAGATGCTGAAATAGCGACCACTGTAGCAAGGAGGGCGATAGCGATAGCGAAGAAGTTCTTCATTATGACTTGTGGATGGAGATCTGATTGATTGTAACCGTAGACAGGAGTTAATCGATAATAAAGCTGCTGATGAAGGTGAATAGCTCTTTGGTGATGACGGCAGAGACACAAGTATTAGCTTACAATAGGTACATATACTATAATCTTCATAAAGTATCACTCGACAATCATTTACGTTTTTTTGTCTTGGCGTGGGCTAGGGCTAACATATCGCTCCAAAGTTTGCTTTGAGAACCAGCTTCAAATCTACTATTTATGTACGCATTGAACCATATCACCAGGATTAAAATGAATAAGTATTCCTACAGCTTTCCCCGGCGGGAAAACCGGTCTAAACGTAATATTAGAATAATAGGTATATCCAGAGACATATTTACTCTTTAGTTCATTTTTATGGCCAGGTACTACATGTAGATTATACCTCCCTAAGCCATGTCTTTCAAGGAGGTTATAAGGTTTAAGACAGACTTTCAAGCTAGTTGAAACATTCATTAGTAGCGTCGATCAAATCCTAGTACTTACAGTCATCTAGAGTTCTCTATGATTATTAGACGGTAATGGGCTGCTAATGTAGACTGTTTGGGGTCTTTAGTGGAATTATTATTTTCTATGAATATTTGCTTTTCATAAAAATACGCCTATCGCATACATGTATATAATGGGCTATACATGTAGTCAGCTCCACCAGAAGTCCGTGTATATTTAAAATGATACCTGACTGTGTTGGGATTTTTATTTCTATTTAATATGAAAGTATAGAATGGATTATCTTTGACTACTTGTAACCACGTCATTTGCCTAGCCTTCAATGAGTAAAGCGTTCATCTTTATATGTTATGTTGGCTAGGTGATATGTGTAGATACGGCGAACATATAATTAAAACATTGATACTAAGTACAGTAAAAATAACTGATAAGCTCTAAAATACAGAATAATAGGTTACAGCCATCTTAGGGCGCGTATCTTCTCTATTAGAAGAGAATATATCTATAATGCTCGATTAAATACAGAGGTACCTATCTATATGTAGTCCCACATCTCCTGATCCAGAGATCCCTACAAATCATTGCATCGAAATTAATCGTTCCACCTCGGCCTTACTTGGGATCCAAAACATGCAATGCTCAAACGTATCACCAAAAGTATAGTAAGGTTGTGAACTAAGTGGATCATCATGCGTGGGGGTAAGGTTGCTACTTGCAAGGGGTCGAGAGCACTCTGTGAAAAACTGAGATTTACTAGCCTCAAGTGTAATCTCCAAGCTAATCAATGTTTTATACTCTTGAGCCAACGAATCTTCAAGCTCGGCAATTACTATATTCAATTCTGCTTTCAAGATATGTATATCTGGGTCGTTTATCTGTTGGAAATCAATAGGTTTGCGGTAAGAAATGTAGGAGCGGATTTCTAGGGTACGGTCCGGTGTGACATCTGCTTTGACGAGAAGGCTTTCTAGTAGTTCTCTATAATGTATTAACTTGGCGTTGATTTTATTAAACTGGACAATTGTTACTGAGATCAAATACTTGATAGAACGGATTGCGTTCAACCAGTTCGTTGATCTTGGTGACATTCCGGACGGGATTACTGCTGTAAAGTTAGAAGTTGTAGACATCCTAATCTTTATTCTGTTGATGAGATGTTTTAAAGTTACTCTGTAGATTTAGGCAAGGGTGCTAGGGGTTTGTCCTTATATATGCTCTAATAATTGGATGTGTATTCAAGATGAATCTCAGATCTTATTGGTAAAAGTGATCTTTAAATAGAGCTTTCAAGCTATCCAAGTCAATTGAATGAGTACCTCAGCTGCAACCCCCCCAAGCCTTTATATAGCGCTTAAACCGTAACTTACGGAAAATGCAACTAGGAGGAATAGTGTAGTAATTCTAATTCCAGAACTTGGGCTAGTTGCCCTTTATATTAGCTTTTAGAATTAGTATAATACCGAGATTTTTCATCGGTGCTACGGTTGCTATGTCATCAGCGCAAGGTTTGTCATCCATACATCACATCACTACATCTATCCTAATCAAGTTTTACCGGCTATCATCATAATACTCTAGAGCAATGGCTTCTATAATTGACGGAGATTTAGACAGTCATCAAACTTGTACTTATCGTCAATATCAAACAACCCTTTTCTCCTCCCCTCCCACCCCTACTCGTCCCTGGTCCCTCTCATCTTCAACTTCAACTTCATCATCCACATGCTCTTACCGGAGCTCTATTTCTTCCCCTAAACTAAACACTCACTCTACAAATGCTATCACCCCCCTCTGCCCCAATTACCGCTCTCACAGAGGTGTCGACTCGTGTCTTTGCTGCCTTTCTCGATGGTCATAAACTTCAACCGGAGGTTCAACGCCCAGTCATCATCCGTGATGTCAGCCCTCTCCAGTGGGACATATTCCGCAAGACCTATGCAGACTGCAATGAGTTCAAAGGGTCTAAGTAGGCCATATTCCCCCGCTATTGTACAGAGCCGTGCTCCGGATATAAATAGCTAATGTATTCATTAGGTGGGAGTATGTCGAAGATAGGTGCAAGATAATTGCCATACCGCTTGCTACACCGTTCCACAGCTTCTCCATAAAGTTAATGAGTGATCATGTCTACTTTGGTCTTAGGAGTGCAGGCCTCGGCACCGATAGACGTATCAGGTCTCTAGTCGTCAACCGAGAAAGTATGCCCCACAAGTCTGCCGCTCTGGCTCTTCCGACTACCCACGCTGATCACTGCAAGCCAGACTTTGTGGGAAAAACCGCCGGTGAGGGCCAAAGCCAGCGAGAACCTGACTGCTCTGTATGCACGTTAGACTATGAACGCGGCATTATCCCCACAATTATCTGGGAGGTCGGTCATACCCAGAAACGCAGCTCACTCCTCCGCCGCGCTAAGATGTGGTGCTGCCGTTACGATGGCAAAATTTGTGTCGTTTTCCTAGTGAAGTTCCTTCGCAAGAACCCAAGACTCGGTAACTCTACAGTGCTCACGGTATACCGACCTCTACGCCGTGCAGATTGAAAGTGGACTGCAGATCAACAGGGGCCTATTTATACCCTGCTTCCACGGCCAGTCGTTGCTATGCCAGATGTTTATGAAAATCCGGATAATGTGGTGCCGCTAAAATATCAGGACTACTTTGGACCCGGAAATCATGGGCTAGCCAGCAACGGAATTCCTGTCGATCCAGAGACACGCTTCGATTTACCACTAGAACTAGTAAGAGAGGTGATGGAATTGACCATCCAGTTTACTATTGAGCGAGAGGCCTTCGGGTACGCCTCTGGGGGATACAGTGCCGGTGATATCACAATCAATCCCGAACAAGAAGGGGAGGCCCAGGGTGGTGATGAGGAGACCGGAACATGCGGCCATGACCTAAGCATGGAATCAGACGACCTACAGAGAGAAAACACCCCAGAGGAAGAGGAGTATGACGGGTATGGAGAAAATTGAGATGAGGCTATGAGTGAAGTAAGTGATGGGGAGTAGAGATATTCTCTTTACTTCGAGCTGTATTATAAGATAGAATTCAAATGCCCTTTTATTATACTGTAAATTCCTAGCTTTATAAACTCAGACACTCTACGTAGTTATGTCTTTAGGCAAAGTTCATTCACTCCCGGGGCTTGGTAGATGGTATGAACCCGTAATCCAGCACACCTTAATTCTTATATTCTGTGCTCCTATCTGTTTTCAAAGTCCTCAAAATTAACTTGCTCAAGTCTAATAGATAGCTTCAAGTTATCGGGTGTGATTTCTGTTTTATAAAGGAATAGCCTTTCCAACCACAGGTGGAGTCACTATCCTTGAGGGAATGTCCTAGAGCCTTCTGTCGTGGCCCACTTTATATTCTTAGCTTGAAGGAATTTTACCTCTCCCCTATAACAGCTGCATCGTGATCATGTACATTGGGCCGTTGAAGGCTAAATTGACTATTAGCCAGCAAATATATAGCAGAACTGATATAGGTCTGACTCTATAGACGTAGTACCCTGGTGGTGCGATAAATAAACCACATCTGACAACATAAATTACATCTGTATAAATGACAACTAGTCTACAAGGGCGAGCGAGGTACTCGTCCTCCAGGGTAAGAACCAGAAAACAGGGGGGGGGGTACGCACGGAGGTGTCTCGGAACTAGAGATTCACCTGAAATAAGGTAAATAACAAGCCATTATTCCTAATATTAAACAGGTTCAAAGAAAATTCTATTACCAAAGAATGGTATATAATTGAGTACATGATGCCAAAATCTATACCTCCGCCACTTAACCCCCCCCCTGTTTTCTGGTTCTTACCCTGGAGGACGAGTAAGATACGTTTAAATCTCGCCTATGCAGGTACAGTCGATCATATATGCAAGCGAGCCAGGGGGATACCAGTGCCAAGCTTCTGCTATAGACATCAGGGTTAGGGGTATTTATTCACGTCTCCGTCCGAGGATTAGATATTGTAATAAACAATCTTTTTTCCTCGTATTTTCCGACTTTATAGAAGCATCGCTGTGTTCTTGGAACATGGTACTTGTTGAATTCTAATGATGAGTTTCTTCGTAACATACTATGTATGGTAACCCACCTCCTCTGAAATTGCCTCCTGTGTATTTCGCATAATAACTCTACTCGTTTGGTACATCAAACAGCTCACATATTTTCCTTAATCCCCTCTATTTGTAAAGATGTCTCTAATTAAACCCGGGGAACTAAAGAGTTCTTTCATCCTTCATTGGGGAGTTAACCAATGGTTCCACGGAGTGATCAACGGAAGAGTATCTGGATTCCCTTTTGGCGGCCGAACAGGGATATGAGTGCGTTAAGGGTATAATCAGAGATTGTTTCGTTAATGATGATTTATTGGGCTATAGAGAGAAGATGGAAAGTGGATAGATGGGTCGGTCCCATGTCGTGATTCATGGAGGCGGGTCACAAAATCCTGCCGATTAATCTACATTATTGGCTCAAATCCCTGCTATAGAGCCGGTCACAAAGTGAGTGAGGTACGTGTTATAAGTGAAGAGATTTTTTTCGACTGATTGAAAATCACACTGGATTTCTACGGCCGGAGCTTTCATATTTAAAGGATCCGGCTCTTGACGAGTTCAAAGAGATCTTGGATAATGCTTCACCGAACTGAATATAAAATCCTCGAACTACATCATACAGTTTATACAAACCGTATAAACAGAAGCCTTGAATGCCCTTTATAGAGCTCCTCCAATAGTACCCTTACTTGTAAAATCTTAGATCCCCAATAATGAGGTACACTAACATGTTATAAACGCATTTGACACCCCCCACTCGGTGGACCGAATAGAAAACTCTAGCAGTCAAGATTGATGTCTTGTTTCATATGAGATCTCATCTCCCAATAACACTCGTCCACAGGTTCATCATAACCAAACAATTATCTTTGGTAAGCCGTGACGCAATACCGTAACCTATCATATAAGCAATTCGATCTACGGATAGTGTTTTATCATTACCTATCTTATCACTCTGATACCGCTTCGCCCAGCAGTTTACGAACGGGTGCATAAACAAAAAGTTTATCCTGTTCCTACCACCTTTGTTGACCGCAATGCCCGAAATCTCCGGTTGGTACTGAATATCAGTGTCAATAACCCACATAAATTCCCTATAATATTCACACTGAGGTACGGTATCTATTCTGAGAAATAGCTTCCTCTCTACAATGTGTAAACTGAAAGCGACATCACTCCACTGGTCAAAAATAGTTTTAACCTCTGCTTCCGGTATGCCTTTTGCATTTATGATCTCCATACCCCCTGGAGGACTTGGGATTGTGTTGGTGTACTTTTCTGCTTGTTCTTCGTTTATGAAAGTAACCCACAACAGTTGCCTGGGATTCGCAGGAATACAACTCATTATCATACGGTCGTACCCCTCAGGGATCTCCAGGGTCTCGATAACTTCGTACAGGTCGAAAATCATAGGAATACCTCTGACAAGGATGCTTCTTTCGGGCGCTACACGCTTTAAATATTTGTATACGTAATAATATGCGCAGATGGAGGTATGGTCTATCTTGAATGTTGTATCATTGTATGTACTAGCACTGACCTGTACAACATCAACAGTTATGGTACCATCGGCCCATGGTCGGGGCACAGTCTCTGGTCCACCACGAGGTCTTGTATGAGCCATTAATAGTTGTGAAGAATAAATAATCGATGGATGGTAGGGTTATCTCGCAAGTAAGATGTTTAAATAATGTTTTAGAGAGAATGGGTATAAGTGTAACGTAGGTGGTGACGCGATCTATGGATACCCTAGGATGAGTAGGTGGGTAACGTGTTCATAACCGCACTAGTATTTACGTAGGAACTTTAAGCTCTCAACTCTGGTTACTACCACATGAAAACAGAGATATTTCCCTAACTCTACTAACATATACGTAGTAGCCCACAAGAAGAGAATAGTTATAATGAAAACGCAAAAGGTAATGGGTGTGCTGGGAATCGAACCCAGATTCCTGTATTTCATGGCATTTTCAGTCGCAAAGGCTTCCTCAACGTTCATTATGAAACTGGGCTATCGTTCATACGCCGTGCCCTGATATTGGATAATCCCCCCCTCAGTAGGATTTGAACCTTAGACATAACCACAAGACTACAGTGCTTTACCATTAAGCTACACACCCTATGTTGTTCCTTAGCTGGAGATGCGTATATTTAACCAGAATGCCCGATCGACATCTCTATTGGTAGACCTTGGTTAGGGCCCAGCAGGATTTTTATCCGGAGTACTTTAGAAATAAATGTGATATCATAATTACGCCCTAATCTTGCTCAGAGTGGGTGGCCTTAAACAGTCCAGGTATATACTTTCCATAGAGAGATTGGTGCTATATCTACACTTATGAAGTGTATAATTTAGTATGATACTGATTACTAATTTGTAACTGCTTGGCACCTAGCTATTAGAACATATTTCCTAAAGTATCTAGTATATATACGAAACAACCCACAAGGACCCAGTACTTGAGATAGGCGCGAAACTTTACCTTGAACGTCCCCGGTGAACGAAGACTCTCAGCCCACGGTTGTGGTGACAAGTTTGTCTAGTATCTGGCACACATTTTTATCGAAGGCTGGGTTCACGAGCGATTTCAGTCAAAATAAGACTAGTCTTGGCTGGTTATTTGATACGTGTCTTAATATATATTGGTCCATTCAGTCACTTCACCTAGGTATACTTGTCTATCCTTATTCACTAATTCACCATCAGCCCATACCTACCCTTGATATCTTTATCTCGGTCTATAAGAAGCATTCTAAACGATATGTCTACACTTGCGAAGATACATGTCCAGACGTGTGAGTTAGCACACAGTATATATCTCATGACGAAATAATACTAACTATCAATAACTTAGCCGACAGTAGGATAACCACAGTAGACATCGGCATCAATCAAACCGTCGCTCAATTACAAAGTGCCGTCGAAACAAAGCTCAATATATCCCCAGGGACTGGGTTTTTATGTTTTAATGGACAAAAACTCGCTCTAGAGGCACCGCTCTTACGTTATAAGATTACAGGGTTCTCAAAAGTCTGGATGATTATGGGAAATAGTAACTTAACCATCAGTATCCTATTGATTGATAGTAACCGTACAGTGGAATTTTCATTTCCCCCGTCTACAAAAATCTCCGAGGTCAAATTTAGAGTAGCGGAAACTCTCCCAGGTTTTCCATTAGCCGTTGGAAAAGAAAGATTAACCACACTAGGCGAAAAAGGCGACGAGCTGGAAGATGAACAAACCCTAAGCCAGCAGGGGGTTGTCAATAACTCAACACTGGTTTATCGTGTTGATCGCTCGCAATATGACAGGCTAAAAGAAATTCTACCTCGTTGGGCAAGAAATAAACGTAAAGATATATGGTAAATAGGTGGAGCTAGCCAATAAGGATACTTAGTATCATGCCATCGAAAACTCAAACAATCAATAACTCATTCTACTCTATAGATACAGTATATTCCAGGTTCTGAATTGGTGTATTTTTAGTATATTGAGAGAGACCCCGTTAGCGATAATGTATAACTGATAGTAGATTCCCTTTATGGGACTTTACTGCTATGATATGACATTACTGTGTATAATTGCATGATTTTAGAGAATTAAGACAATTTTATAAGAACTGTACCAATTATTAAACGCAATCATCACTAGGGAAGTATTATCGTATAACCTTGTCCTATAACCAAATTATATCGTTTAAGTTATCCTCACGTATGTACAGGACCTACCATTTAGAGATTTTGCTTTGTTTTGTACCACCTTGGCACTAGGGTTAGGGTCCGCAGTCATGAATTCACATTTTCGCATATTAATAGGTCGAGCTTAGTTAAAACTCTAGGTAGTTGGTATCTACTCATATAGAATCAATTAATCAGGTTGAAAGGGGAGAAAAAAAGATCTAGTCGCCCATCTCAATAGTTTTGAAGAAACGAGTGATCAGCTGTGAATATTAATAAGTAATTTGTTTGTAAGGACACGTGGAATATAATGACCAAACAATTTCATCGCCTAGATTAACCCAGTACCTATCTGAGTATATCTCAGCAGACTCTGGCCCATCATCTGCAGTTTTTCGACCATTTTTGTCAACCGTTGGGTGACCCCTTGGCGGTTGCCCAGATCCGAAAAGTCCAAGTCGGCTGCCAATAATCCAATAGCTAAATTCACCTAGGAAAAAAACCACACAAAAGGGAAACTCTAGGGGGCAGTCTGAACACAATCTATTTCTACTTCTCGATAAATATTGCGGTTATCAATGATGGAACTCAAATCCAGTATTACCGATTTAGAAACAGGCCTCTCGGAGGTGGATTTGACGCCCAATACTATCTCATCTTACCCCTCAAGGGTGGATATAATTCTTATTGTGGGAGTCCTTGGCTGTTAAAGAAGCTCGTAAGAATGCTAATAAGACCTAGTGGCTACAAAAAACAATTCCATTCCCACTTCCAGATTCAGAACAGTCCCCTATAGGGGTATTG
The DNA here is from genome assembly GCA_033030345.1 of Verpa bohemica. Classification (NCBI taxonomy): domain Eukaryota; kingdom Fungi; phylum Ascomycota; class Pezizomycetes; order Pezizales; family Morchellaceae; genus Verpa; species Verpa bohemica. Next base: position 165,420 of record JAUFSE010000024.1, on the reverse strand, counting down.
ACCGACTCTGTTGGATCATCAACTTATTACACTGCTTCACAGTCGGGAAATTTATCCATGGACTGTATGCTCTCCTGTATCCCTTCCCAGGCTTTCGTTTTTTGTAGACCCATCAAGTGTACCAGAGGTGATAGTTCAAACTAATTTCTGAGGGTGCAGTAATCCCGCCACCATCTGTTGCGTCAGGAATCGCGACCACCCCCACAGCACCGGGACATCCCTCTATTGAACCACCAGCATTGGGTCCTACGTATGCGCTAAGAATTTCCGTTGTTCAGCGGCCATTGACTCGCCCAACTCGACCCATGCAGTCGTCCAGTGCGTGGGATGCGACCTATGTGTTATCATCCTTGGATCTCCCTCTGTCCGAAAGACGCTATTTGTCGTCTGCTGAGCTTAGCAATATGCTGATCGCAGGAGGGCGTGTTTATATTAGTTATAATTCTAATACACCTACCGATAAAGATTAGTCAAGAGGGAATATATAGAAAACAGGTATGTATTATGCTTTGCGCGTGATATGAGAAGCTACAGGGGCATTTGTTTAGATTACCTAGTTTAAATTTAGAAATTTTATGATCTTGCCTAAATCAGCCACTACCGGTGCTAGAGTCCTTAAACAGCATATCACAAAGAAAGAATATCCTATTGTGTTCTTTGTAGCAGGCTGGTCTTCTCGAAATTACTAACCTATAAGTCGGGATTAGCAAGGTAATGTGCGTAAATAAAACCTACCAAGTATCTTAATATAATAAGTTAAAGTCCTAAACGCTAGTTATGTCAACCTCGAGACCCATACCGAGATAAACCGAAGAGCTTCATAGAAACCCCCTATTGTGAAAATTTAGTAAAGCTGTTTTCTAGGATAGATTATCTACCCCAAATCTCCGACTCTGATTCTAAAGAGAGGCTCCCCTGAAAAAAACACCCCCATCTTGAGAATCAGATTTATTTAGTATACTAAAGAAATCACTTCTAAGAACTTTGGGTGAATTTCTGGGTAATTATCACTGCGCAGGGTGTCTTAATCAACTCGCTCATTCTGCATTTTGCCCCAAATTTACCTAAATGCCCTACAAGCCATATGTAACACATTTCATAAAGCTTAAGTGACAATCCTAGGCATTTAAGACCACCACTTTTTATTGTTCTATATTCCTAAGGGCTTTAGGCGCACATAAGCGGCCGCTGAGTATAACTGGCGTATAAGTTGATGTGCCATCATTACTCGTATTAGAAACTATAGAGCCACCAAAAGATAGATGTGGTGTCAGTCATTATGAATGCCCAGAAGTTAAACACTCCACCCCACTCCACCCCACTCTAATAGTACCGACTAGCCCTGAACATCAAAAATCTTTCCCTATCCACTCCCTCCCAGAAGTATGAATTGCGATATAGACATGGTGACAGAGGCGTCGGATACCAAAATCACACCCTCAGAATTTGACCAAGTTCACATGAATAGTGACATCAGCGATAAATCTCCGCCAGAAATCTTTGATGGGCTGCACTTGCTAAACGCTGGGTTGAAGGAACTTGGTATTATAGAGGCCCGGGATAACAAATCTAATACTGCTAGCACCGATAATACCACCAGAAACGAGGCCCAGAGAGTAAGTGATCCCATTGGCTGAATACTTGCTTAAAATCATTATTAACAAAGGTTTAGAATAACGCATTGGAGGGATACCTACCAGATATCGAGCTTGAAAACACCACAAGCATCCCCACCGGAACCTTTGACTCTGGAGGCATGTATCCCCCCCCCCTTCCCTCCATCAATTCTCAGGATCCCCACCCGAAAACGATCCCCAATCTTTGTTAGTGAATCCTAAGCTAACAAAATTTAGAGCCATTGATTGACTCCATTACCCCAGCCCCTGTTATTTCAACCTCTACACCACTCATGAACCATAGTGACCTTGGATACACTCTAGCGGCTACCTACGTCGCTCATACACACGCGTCCACACGAATTAGACGCAGGTGTCGCCAAACAGGACCGCCTCCGCCTTATGTTCCTCCGGGCAACATAACTCCAGGCAATAAAAACCACTCCTCGGGAACTCTAGGGCCTAGGGAGAGAAATTCTAGCAAGAGAATGTGTAGATTGTTACAAGGGCATCCCAGTTCTCCAACATAGGTTGGGCTTTTAGAAGGGACTCAGGTGACTGAGATAGGTATTTGCGGTGGTCGATTATGGTATTTCCAGATATGTATGTACCTAGTACCACTAAAGCAAAATAAACAGCCAGCCACAATCGCTATCAATGGCGGATGATCTATCCCAAAGTAAGCATTAACCAACGAAATCTCAAAGAGTAACTCAGAGGGGGGGTAGCAATACCACAACCCAAGAACTTAGAACACTTGATATGATGTAGATGAATGCCCATTCCAATTTGCCGTTATTAATTAACCCGGATAACACCTCCTATAGTCAGAAAACCATAGGAGGTGTTTTACAAAGTGCCGAGAGTATTTACAGCAAGATATATTTAACCTTAAAATGACAGTATCAGCCTTTGTTTGATATTCTTAATAGTGAGGGGCTTACAATGATGAAGTTTTGTGAGTATTGTTGTAGGGAAATTTCCTATGAATGGGTTTTGGACATCTTTTGGAGGAAGAAGTGAATAAGGAATCTTTTTATGGCATGTCGTCAAGATATTCACGCTAAGCTACACTTGGAAATAGATGGGACAGAATTCCCCATAGCTGAGTTAAGCAGATAGAGACTTTGGACCTTTCTTTGTTCCCTAATATTACATAAAGGCACCTATATTTTAGAGCAGGTCGGGTATAGGCAAAGAAATGCATGTAGTGTATAGAGCTTCTCCAATAAAAATAGCATAGATACCCTTAAAGCTCTACCGTAATACGTCTCCGGCTACCTCCAATGAACGAAAGAGATAATTAACCCCGGCCACTAAGAGATGAATTTTTACCACGGAGATCTCAGCTGAACTTTCACTATGAACAAAGAACTACATTTATATAAAATCATCTAGCCAGTTCACAACTATATCACTAATTAACCTAGAGTCCTCAATACTAGGAGTATCAAAAGAGAGGTAATGAAAGCAAGACGTTATTTTGTTTCGGATTTAATTGATGTAGTGATTTCCTATGAACTCATGAACTAAGCGAATACAAAAGAAAAAGACCTCTTAATTGGTCTTCAATGACTGGGTGATGTACTATAATCTAATACAGTCACAAAACGCTCTACTAAGTGGCAAACCCAAAATCTAACTATCTCCTCTCATTATTAAAAGCACTTTTACACCCATCAATCCACCCATCAATCCATTCACAACGCTCTTTGGGGCACCGGTGTCTATCCCTTATATTCAGGACCCCAGTAATTCTTCCAGTACTAGATGGCTCTTTCCTAGGATACCTTCTAGGTCGAACCCAGGATTCTGGGGGAGGACGAAAGGGAAGGCGCAGACCAATCGTAGTCTCAAATTGTCTTCGAAGTGCGTCGCTATCGGCATAAGGGAGTTCACCGAGAGCGATGAGCATCCCACTTATCGAGTGATCTGATGACAGCGTTAGTATACTGAATATCAAATCGTATAAGAATGGGTCTTTTAGTGCCATTTTGGGTTTATCCCAAAGACTCACCACTCATTGCTTCAATATCCTCCACTTTTCTCGGGAATCCAGAAATCTTTTTGCCTGTAATACTATCGTATAACGCGTAAAGACTGTGGGTCTTGGCCAGGAGACTACTGTTTTGTATTTTACTTGCACAATTTTTCCTAACCCACATCAGCAAACAGATAAAATATTCACCCCAAGGGTACCTACGCTGCTGCTATCATACTCCTCCTCTTTTTCCAGCTAACCCTCTCTGCTTCATGAACCTCTTGCAACTGAATCTCCAATCCAATCTGTTCATTACTGTTCTCTTTCAGCTGATCTCTGACTGTGTCCAATTGATCTATAAGAGCAGAGATGTTATTGATCCGAGCAGTGATTCCTTGGATCTGCAGCTCAATGCGTAGGGGGGATCCTTGGGTAGTCCTCTTTCCTCTGCTTGCTGATGCGTTATCCCTGACTGAACTCCCAGGATGTGAATGCTGTGGAGTTAAGGCTGTAGGTGCAAAGTTGTTAGGCATAGCTAGTGCTAGATGAAATAAGGATAAATTAAAAATAACTGGGCCCGCAGTAGACTTTTGACAGGGTTTTGATGGGATTTGGGTTTTTAGGTGAAGGAGCTGGTGCGACAGAACATCCTCAACGCAGAACGTGAATCAATAGCCACCATTGAAAAGTCTTGGCCAGAAATCTTTCTTTATATTACATGTACTCCTCCTAAGCCCCCTCGGACTTCGGGTTTTTAGCTCACAGAAATCTACCGCCCAAAACATACACTATCAGACATAAGTGCATGTACTCCTCCACCCTTAAGGCCTAGAAAAACTCCTTATAGAAATCACCAAAAACGACCTGGATCATATCATAAGATAAAAACCTTCTTATAAGACTCCTGTATCTAGAAAATTACTTGCTATTACCTCTTCGCAACAGAAGCTAGAAATTCATCAATAAAAATACATCGAACTCCCAGTGATTTAACAAGCAGCCGCTGATATCCTCTCCAATTATAGAGATTCTCTTCTACTCATAATACCAAAAACCGCCAATACTTTTTCCTTCAAACCCTAGTGCAGATTCCTGTGTTATTCATCTTTCTAAGCCTCGGAGTCTGCCTTCATATCATGCCCTTGTTCTTGACGGGGGCCCCCGTCATGTATCTCTGGTTCCCACCACCCATGTAATTTCTCCAACGCTCCACGTTGATACCAAATAAATATTCCCAATCACCTTCCGAATCTCTTCCAAGTATCTCAGCAGTTCTATCTCTTAACTCCCCCCAAGCAGGTCCACCCCTCCCTTCTGTACACCATGAGCACGGGAAGCTCAGATCATGTTGAGGTTGGAAAATATAACACTGTCCACAAAGCTCTATGTCATTGCTTATTACCTGTTCAAAATTGAACATAGGACATAATTGACCCCACAATTGGCCCACACCACAGTTGCAATTAAAGACGACGAGATTGTATTGACACATCTGATTTTTTAGTTTCGTTAGATTTAGGAGTGAGTTATGATCAATGGTGACCTTGACTAGAAAGGCCTTTTTATGATGCTACATAGTCTATCATTCTCAGAACACGTGTCATCCCTTCTAGCTAGAAACTCCATTAGGGCAGTCTTTAAACAACATCTCACTTTCAACCTATAGACTTAGAAGCGAGACAACACCTCTCATACCCATGACAAGTGATATAATACTTACCAATCCGAATACTCGAGACTGACCCTCTTAGTTACTATAGATAAACATTCAGAACATTGAAGCAGGTTATGAGCAGCTTACAATATAAGCAATATATTTTCAATTTTTACATCCAAAAATGAAAACAAAACTCCTTCCAGACCTTGTGATAACGTGTTCGGTCATAGAACGATGAAAATGGAGCATCCCGTCCGCTCTGCTGTACCCAATCATCGTATCGCCTAGTTAGTACTGCAGTGGGTGACCATGTGGGAATCCTGGGTACTGAACTCATTCTTTATTTTTTGCTAATGTAAAGAGGGTATCCAGTTGGTTCAAGTGCTTGAGTACATGTAGCATTGCCCCGCCGCTCTTGGTGAGTGGTATAAAAGGATTTTTTATAACACCTGAAAAGGCTAACTTGGGTAGGTTATACATGGCCTACTCATATCAATTTAGCAACAAAATTCAAAATCCACAAATTACTACATTCTACTCGAAGAGAAAGTCGAAAAAAGTCTAATCTCCAAAACGCGCATTCTGAGACAAGCGAGTGATTTCTTGTGATTTCAGGTTATCAAAAAAATATTTCCGTTGTTCATAGGAAAACTCTAGGACCGCAAATTCATAAAAGAAAAAACTACTCCCTCGTATCGGACTCTGAATCTTTAATATATCAGCAATATAACGTATATCGGTCCAAAATTCCAAGAAACTACCACTTGCTAATATAACTACTATCTTCACCTAAGTCTACGTTCCCTTTAACCGCGTAGAATCTATTCAAGGATTCCTAAACTCGAGCATATAAATTCCCGTAGGTTTATGGAGCATCGACGTATAACCCTATAAATAAAATTAACCCCTGATAAGTGTCCACGAGAACTATACTACTTCTAAGTCCTTACGTATTAAATTAATTCATTAAATATTAAATCTAGATACACTAAATGTACTCATATAGATGCCCAATAATAACAGGTAGCTTAAAGCTATAGAAACTGCATGTACCTTCTATTTCTGGCATATCGTGTCCTGTACCAAACCTGGATATGAAGTCCCACTCCAACCAAACCCAGCAATCTTTTGGCCCAGTTCAGTTTCACGGCCAGCGTTGAGGAGATAACCTATATTCAATAAGTACGGTTAGTATTCTAGATATTTTTTTTATACTCAGTTTAATAGATATACCTTCTTCGGCGACGTAGTAATAGTCGTCTCTCCTCTGTGCCCACGGGAGGTTCTCTGATAGGATGTCTCCAATACCACAGCAGCAGTACCCACGTGGTCCACCGCACCTATCACGGAAAGTTGCATGCTTGCCCCAGCTGATGAAAACTTTTGGCATCTTTTGGTTCACACCATCTTCCGGAGCCTTGCTGCGGTCATCCGTACTAATGTCCAGTTTGTTAGCACTTCTTTGGACATATAGCCCGATAGACCCCAAAAGGCCACTAGGAAGGGGAATTGATTCACAGTACCTAGTCGTCCATATCTCATTCCAATTATACTTGTTATATTTCCCATGGTAGCTATACGCAATCTTCGATGTTGTCCAATTCGTCCCATTTTTCGTCCATGTAACAAAAATACGTTCCCAGTCGTATTTATGTCCTGTCCCGCCGTGTCCCCATCCGTCTTTTGGGAAAAAGAGATTATAAACCACCTAGCTAACACTTAGTTGCGATTGATAGTAAGCCAGAGTTTCACAAACATACCCTTAATTCACCATCGTTACATTTGCTAATAGTGTAGTACGTCGGAAATGGATTACTCCACCCCGTGGGACCGGGATCAGGACATCCTCCTTGGGTCTTCGGCCAGTTTTGTAGCTCCGCTGGGGGTGTTTGCTCCCCAGTAGGGGTGACCGCGCTTTCAGGATAACAGGTGTTTTGTTTAAGATATTTTGCGAAATGCCACACACTACAGATACCCTGTCAGATACTCCAGTTGGAAAGCAAGGCTCGGTAATACTTACGGGCGAGCTTGCCAGGCAATGTTGTAACCGCCGTTATTTATAAGGTCCTCCTCGAAGTCATACTCATCCATTCCAAGGTTCTCTACAAGCTGTGCAAGTGAAGAGCTATTCTTTTGGAAGTCATTATTGTTTATTCCGATATTAGTCGCGAACAGAGAGTCGTCGGGCACAGGCTCTTGGTCAGAGAGTTGTGCTAGTGTTGGTGTTACGCATTGCAAGGCTTGCCATGCAGTCCAGATAATGACAGTGCTGAAGCGGGATAGAATCATCTCTTGAGTATTTCCAAGTTAAGCTGCTGAAGAAACTTTCTAGTATCGAACTTGCCGATTTCTCCGCGCGGGTTGTTCCTAATATTCCATCTGTGGACTCCTAAACAGACTGAGCCCTGAAATGAGTAAGGGACAAGAACGCCAGAAGAGGCATATAATGAAATGAGGTTAGTTTTAATATTCGCCTTCCGGATGAAGTAGTATATACTCTGAATGGCCAAGTATTAAAATGTCCAAATTGATGGAAGTTGCATGAGACATCACCGTTGAGTGATTGGCCCAGGTGCTATTAGGGTAAAGCGTGGCGCTGAGTAGGTTGTAATTTTGTGCAACCTCAACTGCAACACCGCAAATCATAGCAGTTCCTTGGTTCCGACTTCCCATGTGGACGGCACGCAGTCCTTCGCCCACGCATGCTGCTGTTCTTGTGATGATTTCGGGTAGTACTCGCGACCTAAAAGGAATATATCATAAGGGGCATCCTGTGATAAAGGCCGAAGACCTTTTAAAATAGTTGATTATTAATGAGATGCAGGGGCCCAGAATTGCAATGTGACGAGAAGCAGACTTGTGAGTGGTTGGATTGTGTACCCGCATACTAGCTCAATTATTATTGAGGGTGTAAGGAAATGGTACCCCTGATTTGACTTTTTTGAAGATCTCCTTTATTGTGGAGGTTATTATGTAGTAGACTTCGGAAAATTACTAATATAAGCTTGCAGCCACAACTACATGTAGTATCGTGACATTGTAACTAAGGGTTAAACAGCTGCAAGGATTGAGTACGAATTGGAGCATACATACCACAAGACCTATGATCATTACTATAATAAATAAGTTAAGCTATAAGATTATCCCTTATTGGTGCCCAAAGCTAACCGTGCCCATGACACCTCGGCCTCCTGATTTCTTGCATAGCCACCTACTTCTAGGCACAACTATCCGGAGCCGAGGGGTAACACCACCTAACTTCTGAGCCTCTTTACAACCTCCACGCCATATCACTCGGTTATTAAGCCGCTTATGTGCATATCAGTGAAAACTCGATCCTTCAGCCCTGTTGGCTATTGTTGGAGACTTTTTTTCAGGTGGGCGATTAGCTAAATGCACTACAGATTAGATGGGTGAGATAAGTGCAATATTCAGCGGCTAGAGTGAAGACTAAGAACCACCACTCCCAATCGTTCTACCTACACCATGTCAAGGCCTTGGCCATATCGAAGAACACGCAATATCGAAGGACGGTGAATGTTGTAGCGACTAACTGCATAAATTTGTTAAAATAAAGTTCAAGACACGGACAGCATGAAGACTAAGAATATACACGACTAGATAAGGGCAACGTTGCAACGCCTAAGACAGTGTAGCCCCTTTACCAGTTCCCTGGCCGTGGTGGTTCCAACGCGATCCATTCCACCTGCAGATTCATTCCAAGGTAGCAGATAACCGCTTCTCAAAGTGAAGTTTTTGTTTTTTGTTTTTTTTTGCCCTCGCGCGTATTTATGGTCTTCGTATGGTACATATATACAAATCTTGTATATGTAGACGCAGAAACCCTAACCCATTAGAGCGGCCTATGAAATGATTCCCTAGGAGGGGCAAAGTGATCTTGTTCTCCTAACGATATGGGCGACTTCCTCCGAATGCTTATCACTCATGTTCCGTTTCAAAAGGACATCATAGGGATATTTGAAGAATACTCTTGGCAGGGCTAGGAGCACTCGGTCCTCTCTCGATCAACCCTGAGTGTAATAATCACCGCAGTATCCGCACCACGGTTCGGAAGTTACCGGCTCCTAGACATCGTCATCCTACATATCACAATTAGAATTAGAATAAAGAGCCCGATCAATAGCAGCATATAAATCTACAAAGCCATATATTCTATACGGTAATTGTGAGAGGGCTAGGTTTAGGTCAACGCGCTCGACGCGCGGTAGCTGTAACAGGTTGAAGCGGTTTGAATTGTCTAAACCGAAGAGGTAAATGTGTGGAGAAATATAATAGATTGGATGATATTAAAACGACCCTTGTAGTCTTCAATCAAATACGATATGCCAGATCGGATGGAATAAGTGCAATTTTGGATGAAGAGCGAGTTGCCCAATCGCCGCTGAATAGGATTCCAGACCACTCTTCGACGAAAGAAACAATGCAGCCTAATGACCAGTAATAATAGAAACACCCTGCAACCACGGAGCTTTACGCTCCTCACGTTAAACAAAATCCACGGATCGTCCTCTCCTGTGATCTCGTAACTCCCCCGGACCTCGCCTGGGGGGGGGAGCAAGGTATAAACATTTTGTGCCCGTTTAGTGCTCGCTAGGCCGATGAATTCCCACTTTCGCACTCCATATTAACCCTTCGGACGAACAGGGCCCCAACTGGGAAACTAATTAACGGTCATCGCACTTAAATCCTGAAACGCGACCTTGCAAGGTTCCCACCCAACAACGACTCGCTTGCCGAATTGTAGGCTGTATCTACTAACCGCGTTCACCCCGCGATGACTAGGGTACGACGCCATGCAGTCTCAGTTGACCTACCATGGTCCCTCGTTGCGGTGAATAATGGTCAGATTGGATTTCTTGATGATCGGTAGTGGGTGGATGATGGAAGGTGGAGGTGGAGGAGGTAGTGAGATGGGATGGGATGGGTGGATGGATCAGATCACCAACAGGCTCCATCCCCTATTTGTGCTGGGGTGTTTGGGGCTGTTATAGAAACCCTTGGTCCCGCCCACCTCGAGAGTGGGTTCTTATTCTCTAGCCTTTTATAAGAATCGTTCGTTTTGTGGTGTTTTTTTTGTCGTTTTTGTTATTCATCGGAAGTGCTCCTTTATTACGCTGAGCGTACATATCTAATACATATATATCACGACTTAGCCCTCCCTTCAAACTTGAAGGCTTGTTGCTACACGCTCCCCAAAAGTTATTTTTTTATTACCAACGAATACACACAACTACCGCAATCATGAGGCAAAGAGCTTTTTCTAGACCGGTACCAATTGTGAGAAACCTCCTGATACTTTCAATTGCCCTCGAACATGGCTAACCTGCATAGAATACACAACTACCCGTGAAAGCTGGGCTCCACGAAGACGATACAGATGATACCGTCCTTCCCCTTCCCTTGACGCCTCTTACCCCACGGACTGAGTTCGAGCTCCGCCGTGCCTGCAAGGCGCTCCTTACCGCCCCTGCACCATCTCCGAATCCAGAGACATCATACAAGCACATACCATCGAATGCAGCATCATCATTCAATCATACTACAACCCAGACATTTACATCTCCCACGAGCTCAGATGAAGACGCGAAGAAAGCCACTCTTCTCGCTCTTACCTCAAAACCTCATCCTGCCCCACCGCCATTGGAGCCTCTTTCTCCAATTAGGTACGAATTCGCTACCACTGCGACTGCAAGAAAGTTTAGCGTCATCAATCTCCGTGCTTCTGATGCAACCTTGAAGACGACAAGTTTGAGGAGTACAAGTATCACCCCTTCCGGAGCCACGGCTAGCCCAGTCCTTTGTCGACGACCAACGGTTATCGATGTATCTAGCCGACCAAAGACTGCTGATATCCGATCCCGAAGACTGGAGAAGAATCCTGGGTTGCATGGAGACCGAGAGAAACTTGCATTGTTTCCTAGACCAAGCACTTCCCACCAGAGACCAAGCACATCTCACCACCGACCAAGTACCTCCTATAATTCAAAGTCGACCATTGACTTGGCCGAGAGGCCACTACCACCCTTACCTGATTTTATCAAGCCGGTACAAAGGAGTAAAAGTGACAGTGAAGTTGTACTAAAAAAGGGTTCACTGGGGAGTCTGGGGAGGAAAATTGCAGGGTTTTTTGGGAGAGGGAAAAAACAAGAAGCTGCGGCAGCAGCGTAAAGTCATCTTGGTGAAAAGAAGACTTTTGGAGCAGTAATGGGCTGTTTATTGTATTTTAGTGTCTAGTACGTGTAGTTAATATTCTTCTTGGTACTTTGGCGTTTTGATTACAACGGTGTTTGGTTTGGATGCGATCTTAGATGACTGTGTCTCTCCTTCGTTTTTATTTCTTACTAGTCTCTTCCTCACTGTTATTCTGATGTTATCAAGAATATCTGGCTCTGGTTTCTTTTTTTTTCTCCTTCAAGCAATGAGTCTTTGCTGTTCTGAGTTCTCTCGCGCAATAGAAATCAATGATATGCTCCTGTGATCCTCTACGCCTACAAGATAACGATTTAACCTCAAGATCTCCAAAGTCACTAAACCTACCCCCTATTATTCTTAGTGGTTGAGCAACGGGCCGTGCAAACCCCGAATCCCCTAGGCACCTAATTAGTACGTAATTGATGCCCCCTACCTTTATAACGCCACTGTAAACTTTATCAGTACAAACACAAACAACCACATCTCAAGCCACTCGCTAAACTGAGGCTCAGAGTTACACGATATTTATCACAAGGAAGTTAGGGATGATTAAACCTCTTTTCCTTTTTACATAACAGGCATTTCTATATATACAGGAACCTTTAATTTCATCACTTGTTTATGGTAGATCACGATCCTATTATCCGGGGTAGGGGGGGGGAGATCGTCATCCGGACCCCGATCCAGCCGGCCCGGTAAAGCTAGCCCTAGTTACAAATATTTCGTGATGTATAACCTTCCTACTAGGAATTCAACCATATATCTACGCTTACACCCCCCGGCGGAGAGTAATGTGTATCCTGGTACCTAGGGTTGGTTTAGGCGTGGGTGGGTGCTTATGGAGTCGGGGGTTTGGGCTTATCCTTGTAATATTGGGTATATAAGAATATGCTATTGTGCGGTAGTGTTTTTGTAGAGTGGAGTTTTTACGAGGCGGGCGTTGGAGTGGTTATTTTATATTTGAGGTATGATTTGGTGAGGTAGGGAGTCTGGATGTCTTGAGTTGAATCAACTTCATGGTTTATCACTCGCTTAAATATTAACAAAAAAAATACAAAATTTGTTTTAATTCATTAAGTGCATATTACATATAATCTATAGATCTCTATAGTATAACCAACCTTATCTGAAGTATTAAATAATCTGAGTAATAACCAGCCGAGCGAGACTATTCATAAACATCACCTACACGTTTAAGTTAGCTACACTGTTGTAACTAACCCAAAACACACCAAAAAAGAAGCATCTTTAGACGCAGTGCACTCTTGGCACATTACCTAGATCGATTCAACCCCAGAAGACATCAATTTTAAGGTTTTATAACCAACTAATAATAATAAACTCTAAAATTAGACAAAACCCTAATAAACCCATCTCAAACACAGCTGGTAAGTAGTACACAAACTACAGCTAGAATTTTGGGCGACTGTGATCGACAGGCAAGAGCTTTTAGGTAAAACAGGGGCTAGGGGGATTACCATGGATACCGTTTTTGGGGGGAGGTATATTGGACTGACGGGGGTGGCTGAATAATATGAACTACTATTATATAGAGTTATGGTTTTTGGGTAGTCTGGTTATTATAGTCAAAAAAATCACTAGCTATTATAGTATTAAGCAACGTAACTCTCATTTATAGCTGGAAACTACTGTAGTTGGTGTTAGGGTTAAGGAAAAGAGTAAATTTTCGGAATTCTGAAGTAGGATTAATTCACACTAATGGGGATAGCGGGGTTTGTTGCTGGTATTACCTTTTTTGGTATATAGTACATGCACTGTAAGTTGTTTGTACCCAACTGAACAGAGTTATCTAGTAATAAGTACATGCACATGTAGTTCATACTAAAAGATTAAGAGTTATAAATTAGTGATATACGAGTAGTAGTGTTACATATCTTGGGGAATTAGACTTAGACTATAAAAGGATTAGAAATAATCCAAGACGGTTGGATAAGTAAATAGTAAATAGTTAACGGTTAACTTACTAACAGGCTTCTCAATAGGAGGACGAAACAGTTATGTTGTTTACCCAAGCTTTGGTACGGAATTTCTAGGCTAATCCAGGCAGATCAGAGCTCTACATAGGTTGTTAGCCCGAAAAGGTTTTGTTTTCGGGTTCGCCTATCGGGGTGCCTGATTACCAGCAGAAAAAAGCATTCATAACTTCACTATAGAAAAAAAAGTTATCAAACCCAAGTAACGCCTTATTTAACTTATGATAATTTAATAGTCCACAGTACAAAAGAAAGAAATAAAACCTCCGCCCAAAACATAAAAAAAACTCCCAAAACATATCAAATACATGCGTTACCACCTCAAGTCATATACCCGTAGAAACGAATATAATACAATTGTACAACCCCCACGTACTACCCCGCGCCAGCGCCAGCCTCTTGGGTATAATTTAGTCAATGATATAACAACCCAAAACATAACTGAAACTATACATTCAAAACCCCCCCCCCAAAAAAAAAAAAAAAAAAAACAAAGGAAACATAATCCCGACATTACAATAACTCATGTTATCCACCTTGACCCAATAGCTCGATACGAACTCTCCAGCACTTGAACAGTAGTACTTTTCCTAGCGATTGAGTACAGGGATGATATATCAGAAGTTCCAGCCTTCCACAGGGGTAGAATCAAGCGGCCCAAGCGTCTCCAGAGACGTACTGAATATCCCATGCCAACGAGTATAATTATGCAGGGCTAAAGAGTGTCAACTCCGCATTGGGGCCCAAGTCTGGAATGATGACTTTTCCAGCAACGCGATCCGTGGCAGTATCAACACAACTATCCAACAGGGCTCTCAAAGCCGCAGCTGCAAAGGCTGAGTTCATCCCTACGGCACTCTGGTATAACAAGGTAGCAGTTCCGACTGGTGGTTCAGTCTCCTTGAAGTCTCCGGGGCCAGTTGTGAGGTCGTATATCTTGGGGGGTACGAATGAATCGAGAAGGGTGATGAATTGTCGTACGTCGGGGACTTTGGAGCTGGTGGGGCCGTTGTTGCATTCGATCTTCATTACGAATGAACCTCCGGATGGGATGCTGCTGAGGGATTGGGGTAATGGTATGGAATTGCACTGTAGGGTGAATGAAAGGAGGAGGGATAAGATGAAAGTGAAGGAATTCATAGTGAGGCTAGCTTGGTATGTACGTAAGGCTTGTGGTGGGTGTGGTAGGATCTTGGAGTAGTTCTTTAATCCGATGATGTGGGTGGGTGGTAGAAAAGGGAGTATTAGAATTAGATAGAGAGTCCTGGATAGCGGTGGGTATGGAGACAGTACTTATATAAAATCAGAATATATCCCTATAATATGGTCTGTTGAATAGAGAACCCCCCTCATTATCCTATTTTAAATTTTATTTGGCATTCAAGAGCCAGTCCGTGTTTTGCATATAATTGGAAAAGCGGTTTGAACAATCGCGATGCTGCGCTAAAGCCTGTAAAAAAAACCCCTCCCCCTCGAAATCGAATGTTTGTGTTCAACCCAGGTAGAAACGTACCCATCCCCCTGAACCTTACGCAGTCTAGGTCTCGTAGACCTCTGCTCTAGTTATCTAAGAAACGCCAACCACGATGAAACAACCACGGGTTATCACTCCTTTCGAAGTAACAAAAAAAAAACCGA
Source organism: Verpa bohemica (assembly GCA_033030345.1). Taxonomy (NCBI): domain Eukaryota; kingdom Fungi; phylum Ascomycota; class Pezizomycetes; order Pezizales; family Morchellaceae; genus Verpa; species Verpa bohemica. The sequence goes on along the minus strand of JAUFSE010000024.1, from coordinate 150,321 downwards.
CTATTATTAGGAACAAAGAGGTAGAAGAAGCGAACAAAGAACTGCTAGATTTGAATTAATCTGTCACAATTACTACTTGATCATACGACCAATAAGGTTGAATTACGCGCCGAATTAACCACGCGCATACAAGATATTGAAATGAGATAGCAACACAGGCTCATAACTCCAAGTGGTTTGTGCCAGTGGATTCGCAGGTTACGGTAACCCTGATATTAAACTACCCTAGCGGAAACGACTCCTAAGAACCGAATCGTACGCGTGAAACGTCGCGTAGCTGTGGTATCTAGGAGAAGTTCTTGGCGTGGCCCTTTATGCAGCGGCTAGTCGCTTAGACAAACCTTATTCTCTCTATACATGTAGCTATACGCATTGCCCTCGTTCGCAAAAAATACACGTAACCTACGTCAAAATGGTGGATTTTCCTACAAGGACTACATACGTCACTCAGTTTTACTAGCCGGAAACTCTGGATTTGGGTGGTTGAGGGGCTATTGTGAAATCCGTCGGGTTGTTCTCAGTAGTACTATTACACTACGTATATTGGGTCGACGATTATATGCATGTATGGCAGCGGCACTGCTGCGGAGGTGAGGCACAGATGCCCCTATCATGTGTTTTGATTGGAGGTTTTGCACCTCACCTCTTCTCAGTTATTGATCTAGACGAGCCTTTTTGTGTTTAATATTTTCCAGGCGGCAATTGGTATCTTAGATGGCTAGATTGCAACAGACTAAGATGGACCTACCAACCGCAGTAGCTTAATCCATAAAGGCACTTGGTCCTTGATAAAATTAAATTACGGTGTCTTTGTTATAAAGAGTCGAGTCTGGAGTCAAGAGGAGGCACTTTTAGGCTTGGATTTCCACCGAGCTACCTGTGGCATTAAATACTGACTGAGCATGTATGTGATTCCACCTCCCTTTAACCCTTTCTTGAATTTCAGGCGTTCCTCTACGGAAATTTGGCTAGATATAGTTATTTATCAGTATTATAACAAGTTTAACAAGACCCCTAAGTACGTCCTTTATATACAATACAACCCAATCCAAATAGCCACTCATAAATAATCATAGCATAATGCCCTTTCATTGATATGCATCACATCCCCGATACTTACCTTCCTTGCCAAACGTCCCATATCAATCTCATACTTGAGCGTGACATTTTTCGCATTTGGTCCTTGTGAGTCCGGGCCCGATATATCAGTAAAACGCTCCTCTAGGTTCCGTTGTTGCCACTGCCACCAGAGTCGATCAAGATTTGCATAGTGGAGATAAAACAATGGATCTTTCCCCCCACATTAGCCAGAAATTTCATCTCCAAGATACATTAGAGCCCACTTACCACCAGGAGACGAATATACATCGGATAAAGTCCCTTCAGCATCAACCTAATCAGCGAACCCTAAAACCACCTAAGATTCTTTTTAACTTACCGCCTACACCAATGTGCCCTGCTCCATGTAATCCGATCTGTCTCACCTCGAACATCCCCTCCAGTCGTCTCCAGAATTTAACGTAGCTACTCTCGTTCAGTGTCTCTGTTACCTCTGTCTCACTAAACCAGTACTGAATAAACTGGATATGGAAATTTCGGCGGAGGCAGTGGTCGTTGCGTTGGATGTTTTGACCTGGGCCGAGGCGGAGCGTGAGGTTACGGAAGGGACCATCAGCGACACAACCACCACCAGTGCCGTTGGGAACGCAGAAAGTTTCAAAGGGTTGGTCTTCACAGGATACGTAGGGGCCTTGTTGTAATGAGGTGTTTTGAGTTAATATTGGCATGGGAAGGGGGGAGGGAGGGAAAAGTCGAAAGATTACCATTACCCCCAAATCCATCCACTGAGGAGAACACCGGTGAATCGATCCATGTACTACCTTCATGGGCATCTAAAGTCCAATCCCAATACCTAAGACCATTACCTCAGCTCATACTCTAATGTAGTAGTCCACGATAAAATCAACTCACGGCTGGGCACCCTTATATCCGCAACTCCCGCTCAGCGCGCTCTCGTATAAAGCTGTGAAGTAGCGGTGCCATGGAAGAAACTGGCCGTTAAGATGAACACTCTCCATCTGCAAAATATGCACACCTTGAAAATCGTCGAAGCGGGTTAAAACCCCAGGGATTGTTGATTTCATCCCTGATGGTCGTTTCTGGAGACAGAGAACTGCATCGATGTATTCTTTTTTTTCTTGGGGAAGGAGAGCACGCCTATGCTCGATAAGCGTCAGTATTAAGTACGATCTTGAGTAGGTCGGTTAGGGCGAGCACCATTCTTTTCGCTGAATTGGGTTGGTACAGGTCGCGTTGGAGAAGAAGTCGGTTGTTATATTATCTAAAGGTTCTGCAAAGGATCGTAAAGGAAGTGTGAGAAAGGGGGCAAAAAAGAGTGAGTTGACAGTGAAGCCTTTGAACTTCATATTGTCGGGGAAAGAGTGTTATAATTATGATGATAACATGGGGAGGGAGAACGGGGATTCGCGTAATATGAGAAGATACTCTAATGTAAGGGGGACTTGGTTCTACATTCCCGTAATTATAGTCAAGATACATTTAACCTCTTACATATTCGTATTAAACATGAGATTAGTTGAGTTTCACGGAAGTTTCAGGAAATTCTAATGCCCTTATATACATGTATATCGTTCTAGTGGGTGTAGAGTTTATACTTTACAGTCTACCTATCATTACCTACTACCTTGGCTACAACCTTCGTATCCACACACACGTGCAATAAATTCCCTTCCCCTACCAAAAGCCCTATCCAACAAGACTCTTTCCCCCAAGAGGCCTATTCACAAATCTGAGCCGTAGAAGGAATCGCGGGTGCAATCCCTGCTGAAAAGAGATAACTGCTCAACTCCCAAGAACTTCGGTTAAAATGCGAGTAATTTAGGGTACCCATTATGCTTGGTTCAACCCACTATAGGTGGACTATCACCCATCTTCAGACAGTCATCACGAAAACCCCCTCAATTCTATGAGAAATACTCAACCCTAACCCTCCTCTTGGCTGGCGCCAAATACTTTCCCTAGCAAGGAACCCCAAAGGTATATAGCAGCCTCTTTCTCCACATCCTTCTAACATGGGTTTGCTTGTTTTGTATTTTAAATAATTCACACTCTGGTTAATATCGATGACAAAAATCTCGTTGTTTCCTGGCTTCTATGCGGGTGAATTGGGAAAGGAAAGTATTTGGATATGTTTGTGTATAGTAAGTGAATAGATTCATGGAGTCTCACTAACTTATATAGCGCTCTCTAGGAAGAACCTTCCGTTGATTAGGTTTGTATCTACCACAGCCGACCCTCAGTATCATGGGAATAGCCCATATGTAAGATCATAGACTATCACTCGTGATATAAACGCCCTCACATGTCAATCATACTATCTTCTTTAGGTATAGCGCTGATGTTTAGAAGTCATATATGTTTGCTTACTATTGGGCTTGGCTAGACATCAATAAACAATATAATAATACAACCTCTAGGGTTATTTAGGATATAGATTCCATATACAGAAAGATGTATAATATGTTTTGTAATTATTCTAGAAACGGAATTTGCCGCTGCCTTTAATCTCAACATCTCGCGACTTAGAGAGGATTAAAACCCTCTGGTAATAGACTTAGGATACATAGATCTAAAAGCCCCATCCTACCCGATTCTTTGATAAGGTGCACAAGTACATAGGTATATCGAGTATAGTAGGGTTAGGGCTAATGCGTCTTGGCAACGATATTCCATAGTCCCTAGTGTAAGATAAATAAAGGCTTCATAACTGCACCTCTGCGTGAGATAACGTCTTAATGCTGTCGAATAATCTCCGAAAATTCCCGATATGTGCTTCTTCCGCGCGATAAGGGTTGGCCCTCTCATCACACAAAACTGATGGCAAGGTATACCTTGACGGTTCTTTGCAGACCATAGTTTCTATGACAATTTTACACACCCGGTAGACATAATTATGCTTATAGAGACAAAATATATGTAACAATTGGGTTTTGCACTCATAGCTATAGGCACCGCTGACATAATCAAGGCATCATATCTCGCCAAGAGTTTCCTCCCTGCATCGGTTACTTTTCTAACTTTCCCAGGAAAAAACATCTCTCACCCAACAAGAACAAGAGACAGACACGCACGAAAGAGAGAGACGACAGCTTCTACGACTGTTATCTCGAAACACCATCTCCCTCCCGTCTACTCACTAAAAGACGGTATCATCGTTGATTTACGGCTGCTTCATCAAAAGACGCGTCAATCATCTTCTGATCCTCATCTCTCTCTCTTCTTGTGTACCATCATCTACTGTGTTGCATCTCTCTATCAACAGATCCATCACCGCTTTGATTACCCCACGATTTACATCTATCCAGCGGGGGTCTTACTCCCTTCCTCTCCTCTCCCTCCTCCCCTCCTCCCCCCTCCCCTTCTCCCTCCCTCCCTCCCTCCCTATCCCCCCTCGTCATGCCCAGCCATCCCGATCGTCACTCAGGCGACCGGAATCGCAAGCGAAAACACTCCGATAATAATCAGACCCCTCGTATGTCACCCTACAACCCTGGCCGTTCGGGCGATCAGTACTCACCTCGGAACAATTCCGGCGGCGGTGGTGGCGGTGGTGGAGGAGGTGGTGGTGGTCAAGGTGGTCAAGGCGGAGGTGGAGGAGGAAATGGTCGTTCTAGACGCGGTCGCCAACAGAGCTCTTCTGTCTCATCGCAGCAACAAGCCCAGCAACCTCAAATCCAACGAACCCCCCAACGACGAACGATGGACGAATCTATGGCTTCAGATGATCTCATGAATCCCGTTAATCAACCCACCCCTCCTGCTACTCCGCGCGATTTCTACCACTGGGAACACCTGTCAGATAACGTCATCAACGAGTGGCAGTCTTCGGGGTTCTCGCGTGTCAAGGACTCTTTGGCTCTAGCGACAAAGAATAAGGACACAAATACCACTTGTATTATATTTCAGGAACTTATCAAAGCTACTGTAGATGGGCGTCTTTCGGTTGATTATGCTGCGAGATTTCTTACCGATGTCTTGACAAGTTTAGATTTTAGGGATAGTGCCGCCGGACTCGATCTTCGCAGTCTATTCCTTTCCACCGTTTACGGGTTTGAAGTACCAGATTCTAGCAAGGAGCCAACCCCCCAAAACCTAGCGAGCCTCTTAAAATCTCTCACCCATAATCCAATACCTCCGGATGCTTTGTCATCGACGCTTGAGTCAAATACCTTGATTGCTATTGGTTTGGTGTCCCCGCAGTTTACAAGGCGGGCAGTTAAGGTTACAACTGGGCTGGTTTACAAACAGCGAAAACACAATCTCCTCCGTGAGGAAACAGAAGGGTTTTCAAAACTTATTACAGAATTTTTTACTGCCTCATATTCTTCGTCACCGCTTGAAGTTGTCGGAAGGACTGGGGAACGGGTGAAGGGTTTGGTTGGCGCGTTTGAACTAGATCCGGGAAGGGTTTTAGACGTGTTATTGGATACCGCCGCTTGCACGGTCGTTTCTAATGCTCGGTTCTTTGTCAAGTTGTTGAGGGGAAGCGCGTGGTGGCCCAAACATCTCCCTAATTTAATCGACGATGACCCAACTACCCAGAAAGCAAGAGAAGAGCTGAAAGCAGAAAAGGAGAAGGAGAAGGAACGCGCTGACCGTGCTTTCTTTGAGAGTCTAAGAAACGAAGGAATTTCCGCGTTCTTTGAGTCTGCGGAAGGATATGGAAAAGGAGGGAATAAGGTCGCTGCTCAGTTACTAGGCTTCAAGTTCCGGTATTATCAGCAAGAGGATGTCAGAGAGACCACTCCCGAGAACCTTCTGGTATTGAGCGCACTATTAGTCAAAATCGGATTTGTGGATCTGGCCGACTTATACCCTCATCTTAGTCCTAGGGATGAAGAGGGCATGACATCACTAAATACCGCCTGGAAGAAAAGGATGGAGGAGAAGCAGCGGGGAGGTAAACGGAACGCGCTTATGATGGCTGGTGCCCTCGCCGATGATACTGTACCCCTTCCGCCACGGCCTAAAGTTTCCTCAAGTTCAACTCCCACTGCCGAAGAAAAGAAACCGGAGGAGCAGAAAGCAGAAGAACCTAAACCTAAGATCCAGGATAACCAAAAAGTTGTTCTACTCAAGTATCTTCTTGCTGTCGGCGCTATCCCTGCTGCTATGTTCATTCTCGGAAAATACCCATTTCTCCCCGGGCCCGCTGACGATGTCGCCGAACATATTGGCCGCGTCATTATCCAATCTATCGAAACTGTCTATATCCCCCTCCGACCAAAACGAACAGAAATGGGCATGAAGAAAGTCGCAACTACAGGCGTTGGCGGAGTCGACCTCGTTGACCAACCCCGCCGCAAGCCAATGGTCACCTTCACAGTCAGCAACCTTAAGCTTAAAACCGGTGATATCGAATACCGCTTCTTCTGGGAGGAGTGGAAAGATGGCGTTCCAATCTGCCGCGATGCAAAGGATGTTGTAGTTCTTATGGAAACTCTTGGCCGGATCCTCGGTCCCCGTGTCGGGAGAGACCCAGGCGTGTTAACTAGAGTTTGCCGTATTGGTAGGATGGTGCTTACATCTCCTGATTGCGAAGAGTCTGATAAGAACCGATGGATCAACCTTTCCCGTACTATCCTTGTACCTGCTGTTTCTCTTACAGACGGTAACGCAGGTCTCGTCAATGAAGTCTGGCGCCTCCTTGAGTGTTTCCCAACGACTACACGATATAGCTTATATGGGGAATGGAGCACTGTCTCTTCAAAGCGGATGCCTGAGCTGAAACTCAAAGTTGCTGAGACGGAGAGGGAGACCAGAGATTTATTGAAGAGGATATCAAAGACGAATGTTAAGCTTATGGCGAGGCAGTTGGCGAAGATAGCAACTAGTATGCCGGTTGTTGTTATGCAGGTTGTCCTCGGTCAAGTGGAGGGTTATGACAATTTGATTGAGTGCGTAGTTGATGCAGCAAGATATTTTACACCACTTGGGTTTGATGCAGTTGGATTTTGTGTTCTTAATAGGTATGTTTTGCGTGGGTTACAGAGTGCGGGGATGGGTGCTAATAATATATAGTATGAGTACCGAGGGAAAGAAACGAGTACAGGCTGATGGGATGTTGACGAGCCGGTGGTTACAATGTAAGTCACTCTCCTGAATTTCAACAGTATACTCATACTTTCATCCTTCTCCAAGTTCCGTCTTCGTCATGTCTCTTGCCATACCTAGGCACCGACTGAAGGGAATTATAATAGGGTTCCCTTGATATTCCTTGGAAAAAAACTAACATTTTATAAAGCCCTTGCACACTTCTGCGGTAAAATCTACACCCGGTACAACAAACAGATGGATCCTACACCAATTCTTGAATACGTTGGACGCCAGCTTAAGCGCAATATCTCTGTCGATCTCATTGTTCTCCAGCAACTAATACAATCTATGGCCGGTATTAACCCGGAGATTAATCTTAATGATGCTCAACTCCAAGGATTGGCTGGTGGTGAAGTTTTAAGGAAACAGATCCTCAAGGCGTTCCGTGACTCCAAAGCTGAGGACACTCCCGACACGATGAAGACTCTTACCTATACCCTTACTAAATCCGGACTTGCAACTCAGCTCTTGATCTTGATCGCGCAGGAGAGGCAGACTTGTGTTTTTAGGTTGGATGAAGACGGTGCACCGCTGAAGGTTCTTGGGAACTTGTTCGATGAGATCCATGTCGTGCTCAGTCAGTACTTGGATCTCCTCAACACTGGACTTCCATCAGAAAAATATGAGGATATTATTCCAAGTGTTAGCAAGCTATGTTTGGATCTTGGGTTGGAGCCCGCCGTGGCATGGTGGATTGTCAGGAATGCGGTGAAGAGTAAGATGAGACGAGTTGAATCACCAGAAGTCGATGATGTGGAGATGAAGGATGCTGAGGATGCGGCGCCTGTAGTCGAGAAGAAAACGCCATGGAACCCTGTGTTGGAGAAAATTATGGAAGAGGTTAAGCCGGTTCTTCCAGAGGAGGTTTGGTCGAAATTCAGCCTGAGCTTCTATGTTACCTTCTGGCAGCTTTCAATCTACGATATTCATGTCCCCATGGAAGCATACCAGATGGAAACCAACAGACTCAATGCTGCTGTCAGAGCGCTTGATAGTGACCGTTCGGATATGTCGATTTCTGGACGGCAAAAAACTAGGGAGAGACGCGAAGAAATGATGGCAACACATGGCCGTTTGTCTGCCGAATTGAAGCTTCACATTCGCGATCACAATTTGGCTAGGCGAAGACTAGTTTCAGAGAAGGATCACTGGTTTGCAGGTGACCACTACGATCAACGCGAAGTCACGAACCACTTTATCCAATACTGCCTTCTTCCACGTATCATGCTCTCCCCCAATGACGCTTCTTTCTGTTCAAGGTTCATAAAGGATCTACACAAAATGGGGACCCCGAAATTTCATACGATTGGAATCTATGACGCCATCTTCGGAAAGTGTCTCGGCGCTACTATCTTCATCTGCACCCAACGCGAAGCCGAAAATTACGGCCGTTTCCTCAAAGAAGTCATGACTGACCTCCACGCTTGGCACGCTGACCGCGCCCTCTACGAAAATAATGCGCTCGGAAAGAATCTTTGTGGGTTTAACGTCAAGGGACATCCATTTGACTGGGAGGACTTCAGGAAGATATTGTACAAGTGGCACAAGACTCTTCATAATGCGGTAAAGAATTGCCTAAGTAGTAAGGAATACATGCATATCCGCAACACAGTCGTGGTGTTGAAGCACGTACATATGTTTTTCCCTGCGGTAGATTGGATTGGGAGGACTGTGGTAGAGAAAGTTGAAGAGATTGGAAGGGTTGAGAAGAGAGAGGACTTGAAAATTGCGGCACTGACGCTACTCGGGTTGCTCAAGAGGCGCGAGAGCGAGTGGGTGTTAGTTGCGGGATTCCAAAAGGTATGTGTATCTTAAGTCTGTCGGGGTTGGTATTTAAGATACGATGGCTTTTAGCTCGGCGGCAAATTCGGCTAAGTGACTTCTTGTCTGGCTTGGTCTTGGTACTTACCTACCTGGTTGGCGATTTGTTGTCGAGAAAGGGTGGCTGTTTTTTATTTGTTAATTTTTGTTGTGGCGTGAAGCGGGGCGCTAACTAGTATGGTTCTTTAGGGTGCAAAGAGTGAGGTCCTTACTCCGGCAGCATCAAACAAACCTAGTCCAACTCCAGCTACAAACCCAACTCCTACGGAGAAGCTACAACCAATTCTATCAACTACGGGTACTAAGTATGAATATTCACCATCCATCATCACCACCATCAACACAGAACCGAAGACTGATCTGGATGCTAGTAGCCCTTCAACATTACCATCAAAACCCGAGGTTGAGAAGGAGGATGGTGAGATTGATGATAGCTCAAAAGGAGGTAAAGGCGACGGTAGAAGAATTGCACCTTCGCCACAGGGCTCAGATGCATCCAAGAATGATTCACGACGGGCACCAAACCTTCCTGCTAGGCCCGGTCCTATTCCACCACCAATCCGACGCGGACACTCGAGAGAGCCGCCAAGACCACAGCAGCAACAGCCGCAGCAACAGTTGGTGAATGAGACCCCAAGAGTGGGGACACCGAGGAGGGATGATTCAGTACCGATTCGAGGAGCTGCTCAGCCAGACCTCGTGATGAGAACACAGAACGTAGTACAAAATAATAGGGGTATTGTACAAAGACCTCAACCGCAGCACCAACTTCCCGATCGACCACAGGCCCAACATCTACAAGATGGACGGAGAGTCTCCGATTTAGAACGAAGATCCGACCTTAGAGATCTAGTTAGGGATTCGAGACCTGGACCACAAGTTGAGATTAGGGGAAGACCAGGTGCTGGTGAGAGGTTGCCTGAACGACCGGGACAGGAGAGGAGACCAGGGAGCCCTAGAAGAGATGGAAGAGATAACCGTGGAGGTGACCAGCATAGAAGGGATGTTGACAGAACGAGGGGAAGGGATGAGTCTTTCCAGAGACCGGCACTGCCAAGCCGTGATGATAGAGGGGGCAGGAAGGAATCTGATATTATCCGTGGGGATGGGACGCCAGTTAGGCAGAACCAACCACCACAACAGACACCACCAACAAGAGTTATTTCAAGGGTCCCAACACCGGACCAAGATCGTACAAGGAGAGGCGAGAGGGTTGATGATCGCACAAGAAGACATGATCAGCCTAGGCATATAGACCCTATGGTTGTGGATTCTCCAGAACAACGTCGGGTTAACACAGAGTGGAGGCCTGAACAGACTACACCTAGACAGGAAGAACCGCACCAACGGCCGCCTGCTGCACCCAGGGCCGATGTGGAGCGTGATAGGCGGAACCGGCAACAAGTCGAAGCAGGACCGCAGACACCGAAGGAGCGCGACTTGTTCACCAATGTGCCCATTCGTGCACCGTCTGGACCAAGTAACCAGGATCACCGTGATCAACGGCATGTTCCGGTTCAGCAACACCATCAAGATCCAAACCATGGGAGGTTAAATCCACCAGATCTGATCATTCCAAAAGGACCACGGGAGCCGAATCCACCACATGGACCGAGACGTGGGCCAATTTGGGTCACTCCTGGGTCACAATCCCAGAATCTAACAGGTCCTGGAGGGCAAGCATCGAGAATGCCCACTACGCCCATCATTGGTGGGATTCCTCTATTGCCATCCCCGGGTGATTTGAAGCAGAACATGATGGCTCTTAATTTGCCAATTGATAAGTTTGAGAAATCACAGCAGAGTCATTCTGCGCCTAGTACCCCGGGAGTTGATATATCTGGTATTCACCCGGATAGGCTCAGGGCTATGGGGGTTGGTGAAGGTGCTCCAGCAAAGATGACAAGCGCGAACGCTACACCCGTTGCTATGCGACCTGATTCTAGGAACGATGATGGAAGATCGAGGGGAGATCGAGAGCAAAGGCAGCAGCAGGGACAGGGAAGGCAGCAGCAACAGCCTCCACCGGTTCACCCGAGCCGCATGCAAAGTATCCAAGTCAGTACTTCTGTACCATCCGGGCCCCGAGGCGACACCTCTGGCGAGTCACCCGCTACAACTTCACCCATCACCGGCTCGAAACCAGGATCACCGCCTACTGGGCCCGCCACAAATAGGACAGAAAGAGGCGACACTGAAACACATCACCAGCGGAGGCGTATGCAAGCCATGCAAAACGTCCTTGGCCAAGCCGGAGACCCTGCACCAGCAGGTCAGGTCATCCGCGGCCGTGCTCGTCGTCCTAATGGTAATAATACTGGATCTACATCTGGCCGCGATTCTGGGCGGGATTCTGGAAGAGTTTCTCAATCTCAGCCTCAAGTCACTATCACCGAACTTTCAACATCAAGCTCGGGGAGAAGAGGGGTTGTATCAGTGGAGGGAGGGAGCAGAAGAGCTAGCACCTCAATTACTGCTGACACCCCATTATCTCATAGTGGAAGTGCAGAGGATAGGGCTAGTGATCATGGGAGTCGCAGCGGCCGGCATGGACGTGATAGAGACGGCGGCAGTGGAAGGGAGAGAGGTGGTGAAAGGGAACGGGAACGGGAAAGGGAAAGGGAGCGAGAACGTGATCGAGGCATAGATAGTAGGGATAGAGATAGGGATCGTCATATGGATCGCGATCGTGGCGAGCGGGAGCGTGAGCGTGAGCGGGGCCTTGAAAGGGATCGTGGACTTGAGCGTGACCGTGAACGGGACCGTGTTGAGCGCGAACGTGTCGATTCTCGTCGTGGCTCTGAGCGTGGCGGATCTTCTACAGATCGAAAGGACCGTGACCGCACCGAGAGAGGTGTCGATCGTGTTGACCGCGGAAGAGGCGATGGAGACCGTGAGCGCGAGCGTGAGAGAGAGCGGGAGCGGGATAACAGAGAGCGGGATAGAGACCGCGAGAGTCGCGACCGAAAACATCGTAGAGAAGACAGTGGCGTTCGGGGAGATGGGAGAAAGGGAGATGAAGTCAAAAGACGTAGGAGAGGTGGGGGGGATAATTGGGGGGGGAATTAAAATTTTGCATCTTCGTGTACAAATCTTTCTTTTCAGTGTACGGTTTCTATTACTCTACTCTTACTCTATGCTGTTTATTTTTCTTATACTGTCAGTTTCATTAGGAGTGGAGGAGCGTGTTGTTCATTCTATTGAGTTTAGTTTAATTTGAGGCGTGACGAAAAAACAGTTTTGTGGGGGATGAATAAAAACTTGGAAGTCCGTTTTGGTTAATTTTGTTGACTACTCGAGTGATAATCTGTGAAGGGATTCCCTATCGTAGTAATAGCATTGAGTTGCCGGTTTGGTCCTTTGAGATAGGATTCACGGCAACGATAACACAGTAATAAAGCGGTCCCTTTGGAAAAATCGGCACAACTATATCTAAATTCTAATAAATATTAAAAAACAGAACTCCAACCCCCCCCTAAAGTAATAATATCTTACTACAAAATCCCAGCGCTCTCTCCACTAGCGCTTCCCTCGGCAAGTACTATACCCGGTTTAGCAGATAGATTACTTATCCACATGAACCCTCTGAAAGGATAAGGGTTAATTCGGCACATATTCCGTGCAGAAAATGCTTAATCGGCGTAGCCGATTCTAACATAACCCCCCCCTGTAATTAGATTATAATATCCTAGAATGCCCGATAGCTTACGAGTAGTATTCTTCCCTACCACCCCCTATAATCATCCATGTAGATAACTGAGATTGGTAAACGAGATATGATCTTCGTGGAGCTGAGCTCCTCCAGGTTATGGTGGTTACTGGACTTGGACGATGTCATTGAAGGGGGATACTGCAGCAATGCCCCCCTGCGAATACCCGATCCTTGTATGTCGTACGAGACAGAAGAGAAATGCTTAGCTGGACCTTTCCAGTGTGGGTTTCGTAGTGACTCATGTTGAAACAGTTTCTTTCTAGTGGCTGTTTTATATCTGTATTTGAGGGGGTGTTCTCGTGATCTTTCTTTGTCAAGTGTTTTAAGTTGCGAATTTGAATCAAACAGTATGCACGAGGTGAATGTAAATTTTTTCTTCAAAGTTTGCGCATTCATCCCATGAAATAGAAAAAAGGCTTGGAAAACAAAAAACACACCCCTTTACGACTATCGTTAAAAGTAATAGAAAACACTACATTTATTTCCTTATCCTTGCGTACCTGACGTCCCAATAAGATTATTACAAATCCTTCATAAAATTTTCCATAATAAAACAATATACCATAAAATTAGAAAAAGCGACCCTTTAACGATAAGCCGGCATTTCCTGAGCATTCACTGGCGGAGGAGGGGGAGGGGGAGGAGCCGGCGACCCAACGTATCCCTGAGGTTGTGTATATGGAGCTGGCGTCTGCGGTGGAGAGACAATATGCTGTTGCTGCTGTTGCTGTTGCTGCTGCTGGTAGTATGCATCAGTTGGCTGCTGGTACTGCTGCTGTTGTTGTTGCTGGTATTCAGCAGGCTTCTGCTCCTCGTAGTAGACTGGTTCGTGGACAACACCTTGGCCTTGGTTCTCTATGTCGGTTGCTTCGCCGTCGGGGGTAAGGCCAGAATTATGTTTGGCGCCGCGGAGATCCTTGCGGTTCTTGTGAAGGACAATAGAGGCGATGACGAGAGATACGATGAAGAGGACGCTAGTTTTGTTAGTCTTTTCTTTCCTTTGGTGTGGAGATAAAGATAAGACTTACAACTGAAAGAGAGAAAGAGAGAAGTCTGCCTTGATAATACCGCAGTCTCTCTGGTCTACGGTATATATGAATTCAGAACATTGGATTGAAAAGAATGCGAGTACTGTGTTGAGCTCCCCCAGACCCGCCATAGATGTGAGCCACAGAACGAGAAGGAAGGCGTCAACGATGACGATTGGAAGTGGCAGCAGTAGGTCGATGAAAAACAAGACAAAGTTTATGATGCAATAGATCAGTGTGAATACACCGGTCGCAACTGTTAAATTTGTTGACCTGAAATGATGACCGATTAGATGACTTGGAATGATGATACTTTAGGAGAGTATGAAGTTACCAAATTATGTATCCAGGGTATTGCCCAACAATGAATCCTGAGAGACCCAGGCAGACAACGGCGAAAAACAACTGGATGCCACGGAGGGCAAGCAGCGGGATAGCTGGCCAGCGAGAATCTGCAACCATTTCGTTCTGACTTGTTTGCTGCTAGAATTTTTTAGTCTTTTATATCGATAGTGATGATAGTGATGACGATAGTTGGTGAAGAAGAAATGCTGATTGCCAGACACAACACACACACAGGGGAGATAAAGGAATCGCTGGGCGGTCACAGTTCTTATACCAGTAGGACTGTAGCACCCAAACAGAGGGAAACAGGAGCGAACAGGGGGGATAATGATACTACACTCCTCAGAGACAACAAAAAGCAATCGGATTTGTGCTACCAAGTGTCTTCTGGTGGTGTGACAGATCCAATCACCCCAATCATAGAATTCTCATGTCTCACAGGGCACACAGTGGAGATAACTCGCAATGCTGCCAAGAGGTACTAGCAAGCGAGAATCGCCTGTTTTGGCGGAGATGCGAAGGCTGAGTGGGTACTTTCAAAATGCGGCCTGGGCATGGATGGTTGCAGGCGCTTGTCACACAAACACAAACCGCAGCGGGCAAGTGAGTGAATAAGTACATGTAGTAATGTGAAGTGTGAGTAGGCACTCTTTTCGTATCAGTGGTACATACATGTAGTGTTCTATTTACAATCAAGTATCTACTTAGCTATATGCACATGTACTATGTACTATACACACAGAATTCTTCAGAAAATAAATATCTATCTCTACAGTTACATATTCATAACTACATGTAGCTATATTCTGAGACTGCTTCCTAATAAACCCCTGATCTGCCACCTGGCCCTGAAGCGCTACAGTAAACTCTTCACCTAAACAAGGAACCTTTAGCATTCCCTACCTAGAGCCTCACTCAGCCACTGAGCTAGTACAGCAGAAAGCCAAGCCCAACCTCAATATATTTCCCCTCATGATAGCATCTCTACCATTCAGGATTTCGTAGTCCCCAGCTGTGGCAGTGCGCGCCGAGACGTTGCACAAAAAACCCACGACTTTGAGACTTGTCAAACCAGTACATCGGGGTCGGATGTGAGTGTCTACTCGAATCGACTGCCACCTAAAATCATAGACTTGGCGTACTTTTGTATGGTATGCAATAGCAGTCTATCAAGGTTTTACGAGCGCTAGCAGCAGCCTGGGGTGCATGATCTATTTCTGACTTCCTTCACGTGATGCGCCAGAGAATTTTCTATGCCACGCTACAGGGTCTTCATCGTGAGCTGTCGATCACAGCCATGTCATCATCTCCATTCTATAACTGCCTTTCTTCTAAATGCGACATAAGGCACAAAATCACGACGCGTGGATGAACGATTGATAGATAGGCATCAGCGGTTACAGCCGGTAATCTGGAGTTTTTATCCATTTCTGGTACGGATTAACAGGTATCCACAGTCAATCTACCGGCACTCACTTGTAGAGGAACTCCTCTATCAGTCTATACGTCGAGGTTTATGCAAATACATACACAGCCACCTTTTTATTGTCACCTGGATCAGAACCAAGGATGCGTACCCCCCTCTCTCTCTCTCTCAAAGAGATAGACTATTTTTGACGCTATCATAAGAAGCTTAATCGTGGACTTGCACAGATCGCTTTGTTCTCCGCACACCACAGCCCACGGAGCTTACCGTTTTCGTTGTCGCACAAGACAATCTCTGCTCAGCCCGTTGACCCACTTTTTTTCCTGTAACCTTTGGGGCTTCCATGAAAAGCACTTGCAGCGGGGATGGTGTTTTGCAATTCGGTAGGTTCTCGATTGGGGAGATTGGAGAGTCGAGACTCGAGACCAGTGGGTTAGGGGGGTAGCTAATGTGGGTCCTAGGGGCGTAGTGCTTTTCCCCTACATGATCCAACCGCAAAGTGTCTCTTGCTTTTACACACGATCACAGCTTGAACAAAGGGAGCCAGTTAGGTTGATTACATATTCGCAATGACCTCGTGTTCTGAAGTCTTGATTTAGGAGACGTTCACTTTGTGGACTGTTTGACCCCTTGTTGGTCAGAGTTTGCACTTTTAAAGACCAATACGCAAACACCTGCTAGACCAGCTTTTAAGCGAGATGGAAGCTTATGAACTTGGCACACATCATCTCTCTATAGGCCAGTTATTATTATCATGCGAGTGATTATCTATGAATGCATAGGTCCTGCATCATATCAAATCATTGACACCCCAGGGGGGGCCCGGGCTGTCGATGAAAAGCTTCTTTTTTTTCCCCTGCGAGATGCTGTGGATGTGCCTTTCTCAGATCGGTGCAGCTTATCTCCGTGGACCTGAGTGGACGCCACTTAATGCAGGTTCTGTCTCAGTCCACTTATGACCTCTTCTACCATCTCCCGACAATACTCCTCCCCAAAATTCTCAAACCCCATTCTTCCGTCTTTCCATGAATCAATGTAACCGTCCACTTCTGCCTCTCCCGTCTCATGATCAAATCTCCACGTAAACCAGTCCCCAGATTCATACGCTTCCTGGTCAACCGCTGCTACAGCCACATCCCACATCCGCCCACTAGTGTTGCTGCTCGTAAAAAACAGATGACATCCGCAGCGCGAACAAAAACGGCGCGTAACGTTTCGAGTAGAGTTCTTGAAGGACTCGTAAATCTGTAGAGTATCGTCTGCTGTGAAGAATATCTGCTTCCGTGGAACGAACGCCCACACCCAAAAGGGAGCGCCGGAAACAGCTCTACAGGAATGACAGAAACAGTAACTGGCGCAGTACTTTTTGCCGCTACAGTATGGGTTGGCATCTAAAACGCAGTAGAAGGTGAAAAGGGAAAAAGACTCACGGTTTCACCCATTCTTTCAATACCGAGTCTTCCGTGTAGGTTTCGTCTGGACGGATAATGGTGAACCCGACCCCACGGCAGTGGCACCCTCCCGTAAGTGGCGTTTTGGCGTGTTCGGGATTTGGTGAGACTTGCGAGACTTGCGAGACTAGCTTCCAGAGCTCCCCTCTAGCGAACCTGAATCGTGGCAGTCCATCATTCATGAATCTAGAGACCCCACCGCAGAAGGTCTCATCGACATAGATGTGCTCCTTGGGGACCACGAACCGTCTCAGACTCGACGCACTATCAGCGCCCCCAGTTGTTGAGGCAGCGATATCGATGGTCGATGCCAAGAGCTTTATCACCCCTTGGTCCTCCTTATCACGAAAGAACAGTGTAGTGCCGCATACCCCACAGAAGTCCAATGTTCCAAAAGCGCTAGAATAAGTTTTGAGCCGCGCGTGTGCGCTTTCTTCCAGCTTCAAACATGCCTCTGGGATGGGCGCGTAGAGGATGCAATGGAAGCCAACCGACAGACGAAGCGCAGTGCGGTGGTCGTATGTGCCTTGGAGGGGGAGTGTCTCTGTCGGGAGGGCGATGGCGTAGGTTGTAGACTTACAGTGGCAGGAGCCAGTGATTGATGCCATTGTGGTTGCGTTATTCTTACAGCGCAGGTTGCGAGATAAGGTCGCAAGGAGAATCAGGGCTGTATAAATGCTGCGGTGCGGAGATAACCCAGTGATGTAACACCCAAGACCTCGTATTCGCTTGTGGGATAACTCACCCATCCGTATAGCATCACTGGAATCATCAATAGTCACTCGTGTATATGTGTCTTGATTATTACAACACCAGACATAGATGGAGTTTTAGGATTTCAAATCGTGGGTTGGTGCTTGTCAGAGAGATTCAGAGTAAGGAATGTGTATCCCCCCGGTGAAACAGATCTGTATAATGAATAGATAGCAAGATCAGGCGCAAGGATATAAATGACATCAATGCGATAATTTTATCAAGATTTGTAATTATCCCAAGAGATTTGAGAGATGTTTATCACTATGAGACAGCTCAATATGTAGAGAGTCGGTATTGTTACACCTATTTTCATTTCAAGTTATGGTATCAAAAACGACGCCGGTAAGTAATGCTAGAAAGTAACCCAAATATACCGCCCAAGCCCTAAAATAAACATACAGAATAAATCATGATACAAACCCCCTCCTGCCCCGCGTATAATGTTTTACAAAACCGAATACATAAACACAGCCACCACCCCAGTAACCCAAATACCCATCCCAGAGACCATCCCCCTCACCGCCCCCGAATCATCATCCGAATCACTACCCGACGGCGTAGCACCCGAATCACCCCCCGTTGTCAACTGCGAAACGTCCGAGACAGAATGCTTCTGGAAAGCCGGTAACCATACATTCAAAGCCTCAATAAACAGTGTATGCGCAGTATTAGCCCCGACCGTTGTTGCATCACCTCCCACATCCGGATTTGTCGTATTCTTCAACTGGACCACATTTCCTAGATCGGGACAATGGAAACCGCCGGGAACAACGTATCCAAAGAACGCGTTACCCCCAGCCGTTGTACCGTTCGCGGGGATATTTGTTGTGGAGGGACGTTTTGGTGATAGGTCTTCTGTGGAGTGAGGTGTGACGGCTCTCCAGGGGTCGAATTCTCCATCGTTCCACATTACGTTTGTGGGGTTCATGTTCCAACCTCCGTATTTTTGATTAATAGGTGCGACGTTGGGTCCGTCGGCGACGGTTTTGCCAAAGTATGTTACGCAGTCTTTGATCCAGTTGTCGACGGATTCGAATTTGGGGATGAGGGATTCGGGTCGGGAGGAGTTTGCGACTTGGAATGCGCCTGGTGGGTGTTAGTACATTTAAGGTTGTGGGAGGAGGAGGAGGAAGAGGAGGGGGGGGGGTTATACCAATTTCGGTGCAGACTTGCCAGTTCCAGGAGTACTGCGTGATGACATCTAGACAATCTGCTGCGTCCCGGGTTGAACCACAATTGACGCTGTTGAGGGCATCGGTCATGCTGTATCCTTCTGGAGGAATATCGGCTGGTGTTAATATGCTACCCCAGATCTTTTTAAGTACCGTCGCATATATATCTAATGCTGACTCGAGTTCGTAGTCTTCGAAAATACCCTTTGATCTTGCGATACGTGAAGATGTAGCACTGCCCGCAGCCTCGACTTGGAGGCCATCACAGAAATACCCCAAGAGTCCTGCCATTCCAACATACTAGAAAGCGTGTTAGCAAAATAACCCCCCCCCCCTCTCTCTATACGAAGAGATATATCATGTACCTGAAAGTCCTGAAACATAACCTCAATAGCAGCCCTCAAGTTTGTCCTTCTATCCTCCCACGCATCTGTTGTGTTGTCGTAGTTGAAATATCTGTATAGATTTGTCCCAGGCCTTCCGGTGATAGCGAGCATGAAGCTGTCAGCAGCACTTGCGTTCTGTTTATCGAACACAGTATTAAGGTATGTCGAGAGAGCACGCATATCAGCTGAACAGTTTGAATATCCAGTTGATTCCATGACTTTTTCAACAGGGTGATAATACTGCCACATGTTTTCCTGGATTTGGACTACAGCAGATGAAGCAAGACTAGCATGGAATATATCAGGGTTTCTAGCACGAGCCCACGCAGCTCTAGCACCGGGGTAAGAACCACCTATAAAAGAAACCAAATCAGCAACCGCGATAGGGGAAAGAAAGTTGAAAGAATTCACTAACCGATAAACACCCACGGTGTGTTCCCCGGTGTTAGATCCTGATTCGGGAGTCCAGCAAACTTGAAGTTTTTGGCAAAAACTGCAACATCCTCTAGTGCCTGATCGACAGTATGGTAGCGTAAGTATGTTGCGAGCTTTTCGGGTTCGAAATTCATATCCCTTGTCATATTCGGCATCGAAGTACCATAATAACGATGCTCCCAAAGAATTAACAATCTAAAATCACAAAGTTAGCCACTACTCTCCACTCTAAAGTTTTACAACTCTATACACACCCATTAAAAGTCTCTGCTAGTGAACCGGATGCTCCATCTCTTAGGTACTGTTCCATCCCCTCAGCTGTAGCTTCTCCATTATCGATAACTATGTTTCACAATTAGTAACAGAATCCTCCCAACTCTTCAAGACACACACATACAAAAAACAGGCCCTCCGGGTTTGTAAAAGTAATCATCGACCCAATATCGGTTTAAGAAAGTCGCAGAGTTTGAATCTAGGTGGTTTATGGGTAGTTCATAATATAGAGCATTTGGAGTCGAGGTTGTGGCCCGGGTGTGTATTGGGCGAAAGCGATCTTTATTGACTAGGCTGTTTAAACTCAGTGGGTTTAATCTATTTGATGTGTATATTTTCGCAGTAACCGATACACAAAGCTGTGCTATAGTTATGAGGAAAGCTATCTTTGCAAACATCATTGATGCGGCGGCGGTAGCGGGGGAAGAGGAAGGAGGGGACGAGGACGAGGACGATAATGAAGGAATTAAGAAAAGAAAAAACCGTCCGAACTCGAAATTGAGCTTGTCGATCCAAGAAAGGAAAAAGAGAGGGAAAAGTATGGGGAAATATATACATATACCAAAGGAGGCGTGTGGGTGTGGGTGTGGGTGTGTGGTTAATTCTATAATTTTTGTTTTCGGCCCCTACCGTTTCCAACCAATGACTGAGAGGGGGTGTCCAAATTGAACCTTCCTTCTTCTTCCCTCCCTCTCGCCCCCCCCCCTCTCCCGCCCTCATGTAACAAACGATTACTCTTTGCATATCATGAATCATCCGGAAGATTAACTAGCTCAAAAGAGAAGGTTGGGCTGTGCGGGACCTTGCACTATGAGAATTGAGGTAAATTCACCAGGGTTACACACCACAGCCATACATTTTCTTTTTCTATTAAAAATATGGCTATCAAGTACCCATGACCTCTCTCTCTCTATTAAAAGGGGGGGGGGGGCTTTCATGGATCTAAAGTTGGTACATG
The DNA here is from genome assembly GCA_033030345.1 of Verpa bohemica. Taxonomy (NCBI): domain Eukaryota; kingdom Fungi; phylum Ascomycota; class Pezizomycetes; order Pezizales; family Morchellaceae; genus Verpa; species Verpa bohemica. The sequence goes on along the minus strand of JAUFSE010000024.1, from coordinate 129,382 downwards.
TATATACATAACCTAGGGTTGAACCTATCAACTTCACACTGCCCGTTGAGAGTATTGCATAGATACCATGAGCTGGACATTGTTTGGTGCATATTATAGAGACCTGCATCTCAGGTTGTGGGCGTAGAGTAAATGATCCTAAAACTCCGGGACGGGTGCATTACTAAGCGTAGACCACTTGGCGCCTGCCGAAACGAATTGATCAAGGTTAATTGTGTACTCTACCTCCCCTTCCCTCCCCTCCCCTACCCTTCCACCTTCCCCCTGCAAGGGTTCAACAGCCCATCCCATGATCCATCGAAGTAGGGTTAGGCTTCTTCCGAGATCTCAAGGGGAAATTTCAAGGACGTACTCTACATACTAAAGCTAAACCTTCTGTCCAATATGCATACTTGGACCTCTCTCTCTCAATGACTTTTGCCGATATATCCGAGGTGAAATGTATGTATTTTGGGTCTAGGGTCTTGAATCCAAAACTTTCTAGTTTCTTACCAGGGGGGGTATTCACCACCAGCGCGTACTCTCTCTCTATCTCGGCAGTTCTCACTCCCGAGCGGAAAATTATCGTGAGGTCATCTTTCCTTATAATTGGATTGGATTGGGTATCTACAGTACTGCATAATAAGTTTCTCCTTTCTTTTTTCTTTTTTCTTTTTTCTTTCTTTTTTCAAAAGACACTTGGGCGCCTTCTTACCGAGCGCCTTATATCAAAAAAAACCAAAATACATCTATTGTACACGTTTTTTATTATTACATGCACTGCCAAAATAAAAAGGGTTATCAACACGGGTTTCAAAAGAGTTGTGTTTCAGTGTTGGCTGGGTGTGTCATGGCGGTATGCACGTGATTAGTCATCTAAAATAACATGCTGACCCCCCCCCCCCGGGAAAACCGGCATATCTACTTGTTGTTCCTGGCATAAAGGGGGGCGTAAATATAACATCACACACCATGGTAAAGAGGAAACTTTATTTCTTCTGCGGGGGTGATGGATTGATGGTGCCAAGATATGAACCCCTAACCCTGATCCTGGCATATAACGGTCGTATATACAGTAGGCTTGCAGCTCGCTTGGGGAGTTTGTGAATGAGTCTTATAAAGGTCACGTTCTTGGTGGGTGGGTTTTAATATATGTGTGTGTTCCTATAGGGGGTTTAAGATGGGTTGATCTATATGTGGATCTTGCTCTTGGGCTTAGAGTTAATGCTGTGCCTCTGAATTATGCAAGCATGGTCCATCACTCGACTAACTAGAGATGTCCATCAAGGGCTGTGCAATTGGTCTTGGTAGTTTCTTCCGGTGAGGTAATTTTCAGGCGTTTTTGTGTTAATAAAAACTTTGCCGCAGACATGCTTGGTGTTGTACCTTGGCGGAAGGTACCGGTGTTTGAACCTCACCGGGTGATGCCTTTTAGTAAAATGAGCAGTGCAAGATAGTGTGGTTAATTGTACAAAGAAGAAGAAGAATAAATAAAAAAAGATAACTCATAACACATGTCTAGAGAAAGAAGGAGAGAAGAAAATCTAAAATACGGGCTTACACCTGTTTATTCAACACACAATCGAATGCCCCACCAAACGGACATTTCCCATCTTTATATTCATAACAATCCACGCCATCCGGTTTCTTATACCAACACGGCGGACAACCAGCACCTTTACAAGCACTCGCCACATCCGTACTCCCGCCCTTCCTACACGACTGAGCCTCACATATAGACCCATCACCCGGCGGAGCCACACTCTGCCTCTCACCAGGAGCGTAAGTAGAGCCCTCAAACGTCGACTCCACAACCATGATATCAAAACAAGTCGACCAAGTATTCTGCCACTCATTATTATAATCCCCCTCCTTCCACCCCTGTTTATTCCCCACCAACCCCTTCTCCCCAGCCCACGCCCAAACCATCATATGTCTCCCATTCTCAATCTTACTCGGTAAGGTAACATGAAAATAATTCGCACGATCATCCGGTCTGTCACCCATAGGGACACTTATCGCATCCGCCGAGAAATTCGCTTGTGCACCAATCAACCAGTTCTCCTCTACCAGCTCCGACTTTGATACTATCTCAGTTTCTTTCTTACCCTTCCAATAAACCCTCACCAGGCCCGGGTCTTTATGTACCGGTAGACCAATATCCCAACGTGCATGACCGTTACCCCAGTGACGCATCAAGAGTGTGGAGCCGGGTTTGGTCGTTGTCATTGGTTGGGCTGGTGGGTACATGTTTGTTTGTGTAGGGTTGCAGGCAAGGTTGTTTTGTAGGAGGTTCCATGTGTAGTGTGTGGATTCGTCTACCCAGGCTCCGTTTAGGGCTTTGTTACGTGGGTATCCATTGCAGTTGTGGATGGGTTGGATGGTGCTTGGGTTTGATTTTGCTTCGGCGTAGTTTGGGACTGTGGTATCGACGCATTCGAGCCATGAGTGGGCGTGGGTTGAGATTGCGAGGATGAGCTGTAGTAGAAGGTGCTTCATGGTTGGTTATAAAGTGATTGTGGATGGATTTTACCGGGGGTTTATGTGCTGGGGGGTTATAGTTGATGTGAATACTAATGTGACTGTGTTGGGGGTAGTTGTGATGTTTGAGCGAATAGAAAAAAGATGGGATGTCTTACTTTCATATACGCTTTAAGTAATTCAGTGGGGGGGGGGGGCTCTCTTTTCTTGTGGCAGACCCCGAGTCGCATAGAATGTGGATATTTTTATAGTATGAAAGGAAGTTAATTCACCGGGTAAGGCACATTACCGAAGAGTCTTTTGAAGGTAAGGTTAGTATTGGGGGAATATTTATGCGGGAACTTCATGGCTCTGAATAGTTCTTTTAAAATCAAATGGCTTTAGTATAACTGCTGTTTGTGGGGGTTTATCAAAATAAGATTCGGGTTCTGGACCCTAACCCTAGAATAAATACAACCGTGTCCAAGAAAATTATAAATTTGGGTGCCCTTTACCTTACCAAATAATATTGATCTCCCCTCACTAGTGAGTCCTGTCATGAGCCAAAATCTCAAAATACCTCCCTTTGTAGGTGATGTAGTATCCCATAATCTCATGTATCTAACTACATAACTCCTGGAGCCCCCCCCCCCCCACAATAGTGGCCGTTTATGTGAGTTAGCTTCCAACAAATAACATCCGGTAGGTCAATTGGCCTACCGGTAGGGAAAGACAACTGATTATGAACTTGGCTCAGAGATCTGCGGTTCGAATCCCGGGAGAAGTAGTTTACTATGTGAGCGAACTCTTTTTGCTGTCCCCATAGGGGGGGGGGGGCTCCGAGGATTTGTTGGACACTACATAATGATGTATTTAATTCTTTCCAGAGGGAATAGGCTTTAGAATGGTCGGGGGACCTGTGGAAGAAAACTGGTATTGTTTTATCTTAGTGGGACTTTACTTGAATATCGGCATAGGGGGACCGGTGTAGGGGTATGCAATTGATATCAACAATTACCCTACATGTTTCTTAGGCACTTTTCAATCTTGTTCACTAGCTATCTATTTAACTATACTCAAGATTCCCCGTGTTGTATTTCTTAAATTATTAACGCTGTATTGTATGCTTCTATGAAAACTCGGAGGGTTTGCTCTGGGGTTTTGGAGCTAATGACCGTTCGGCAAGAACTTTAGGTGGTTACCGGATTGTGCCCTGCTTTGTTCCCGTTTTCGATCCTAGCAGATGATAGATCTTAATTTTATGCAAGAATTTCCTTTAGTTTTGGTTGTATCAAGCAAAAGAAGTGACTCAGTGTAGAATGATATCTAGGTCAGGCCTAAATTAATATCTATAACAAGAATAATTATCCCCAGTCAGAGAAGCGTTTGTGCACTGTGGCAAGCCTCCTAGATCATAGACCTTAAAAACTCGCCTATATTCATGTCTCGCCTATTCGATACCATACCGTATTATCTCGGCAATAACGAACAGAGCTGTGTGAGAGCCCAGAATATTACTAGTGGTCAGAGCCTGTTTTAGTCGAGCTTGGTGTCTATCTTAACTGGCCATAACTGAGCCTCAGTGTACATTCAACCGGCCTCAGAGTTTCTTTTATCCTATAGTCGTGTTCGGTATCACCCAGTTACTACTACAATATACTACAACAATCAATAACCCTAACCCTCCCGAGTGATTGTATGTGATGTAGTTTGTTTTCTCCTTTTCTCCTCGTCTGCCTCATTTGCTCAGAAATATCGATTAAGCGTTTGCGAATATCGCCTTTTCCGGATTTATGTTTTCGACTAGATGTAGAAGTCAAAATAGGGGCTTACTAACAGGATAAGAGTGATTTAGGATGGAGGAGTATGGTTAGGTGAAGGCTAAAAATTGGGCGAGTGCAGTAACTAAATTTTGGATCTATTCCCGGTCTTTAGTATCAATTTTTGGCTTCTTATCTCTAACCAGAGACATTATTATGCATTTGGTCAATTGTGCCACACATCTGCATCAATTACGTCAGACCCGAGCGGGGTTGTGTCTGCATTACCATCACCTATACAAAACCCCTAACACCCTACCATGTCACTCCCCTCCCTCCCCAACGAGCTCCTCTTCCTCATCACCTCGAGTCTCTCCGCAAATGACTTGTTTTCGCTCTCGCTCACGAACTGGCGTTTCGCGCACTTCCTATTCCCTGTGTTGTCGAAGCTGATGCTCCAGAGTGTACACGCCACTAATGCACTCTTCCACGCAGCCGCACGGCGAGATAAAGCATACATCCAGCACCTCCTCGAGAAGGGTGATGGAATAAACGTGATCGTTGGTAAGGACTACTGGTTTGGGGCCCAAAGGGACAAAAACCAGAGATGCCCCTCTCAGAATATTCGACCCTCCAGTAGCTTCCCCACCGAGTCCCGGGGGGCCGACCCCGATCTCCTTAACTTTGTTATGGAGCTCGGTCCAAATCTTGTCCTTCGTATTAGTGGGGGGGATAAGTCGGTGTTTGGTCGTCCTTTATCAATGTGTCGTCAGGAGATAAGCTGGGTGAGAGAGGTGATGGCGATTGAGTGGGCTGCTAGTGAAAGGTCTGGATCGCTACTTCGTCTGATCATGGCACAGAAAGAGGAGCTGGAGAATAGGTCTTTAAACAGGGCTTTGAGGGCTGCGTGCTCGGCTGGAAACTTGGACGCTGTTAAGGTGTTGGTTGAGGCGGGCGCGGATATTCATGAGGAGGAGGAGTGCTTGTGGGGGGGGGAGGGGGAGGAGGACGGGACGTTGTATTATGCTGCGAGGTATATGCATGTGCCTGTGATGAGGTTTTTGGTAAAGGCTGGTGTAGATGCGGGGTTTTTGAGGTTTTGGTAAGTGGGTTCTATTTAGTACGTTATATGGTTTTGGTTTACTGATTTGCATTGGGTTGAGTAGGCTTCGCCCGGATGGTGAACATGAGTGCTTCTTTTGCAACAAGACCCTTAAGGGTAGTTAATATCTTAGATTTTTTAGTTAGTCTTGGTCTTAGACTCTTGTCAAAATGAAACATACTGGGTATATTCTGAGAATGATAGGCTTATTATCCTTCTACTAAGCCCTGGATGGGTAGTCTGAAAATGGTTAAATGTTGAGTTGAGAGTAATGGCTACTTCATAAAATAGCCTTTAAATGATATAGTTGGTTACCAAAACAACCTGTACATTCTTGTGGCAACACACACAAGTTATGAACAACACTAGAGAGACAACAATACATAATATAAAGGTATCAAACAAGCGGAGAAATAATGTAGTATATATAAATACTTTCCCACTATTGGGCTATGCCTGTGGCTTTTTAAGGTAGTGCTTTGGGCTGTAATGTCAAGTTATGAAGGCTCTCACCTGGTTGCTACGCGATTCAAAATGTATGGGTTGTTTTGGTAACCAACAATACCATATTTTGGACTACACCTGTCATCAGATTAGATGAATACCCTGCTATTATAGTATTTAATAACCACAGGGGGAAGAGGTTCGGTCTCAATATTTTGTGATCTAATTTACCACTAACTAACACTAAGTTGCTCTATAATAAACCTGTTAACTTACTCTTTTCACTACACATATTTTATCTTTCCTCGCTATCCCTAAGGATATCACCATAACTCCCATCTCGACCCCTACAACATAGTGGTCACATTCTACTCTACCCTCACTAAAGCCTTCATTACTAATACAACCACTGAAACCGGCAAATGCTCACACTTTAATAAGACTACCACCTCCGGTCGCTCCCACTACATCGAAGTCATCATTAACGATCGCATGGATATCAACTATATAGTTATGAATCTAGTCCACACCGCCACTGCCACCGGATCCGAATATTGTAGAAAATTTTCGTTGAATAGTTGTGTTTTAATTCAAGGCGGATAGCGTAGTGCTGAATCGCCGCTACCACTATTTGAACTTGAGTTAGTGCTAGAAATTATGTTGTTTGTGGATTATGGGGTAAATAATTTAAGTGATGGTCATGGTATGATACATCTAATTTAGCGGTGTATTATAGGTGTATTAAAACGGCAGCTGCTGTTCTGAGGAGGATGGTATATTTGGTATACAATGAGTGAGCAGGCTCTACCTGGTGTAGTTGAGAGGATGAGTTCGTTTCTCTGGGGTTGGGTATAAGTGGACTATGATAAACGGTGGCAAGAGTTTTGATATAGGAGGTGGTAGCCAGGAGGACAGAACCATAGCGTATGAATTAGAGCTCGGAATTGTGGAGTTTGGTTTATATTTCGTGATTTCGTTTATAGTTTGTAGAATAGAATATTACCAAACAGAATATTTCTTGTATAGTGTAATTGTGGGGTTTATCTTTTAGACGCCGTAGCTTTGATACTATGGCTTTGGTCTTTTTATTTGGTCTCATTAATATCCATGGGTGGATCACGTGATCTTGATGAACGTATTACATCCAAGTCCTTAATAATAATAATAATATGCAGCCTCTTACATCCAAGTCCTTGAATCACCATCATAAGATGATGTTTGTCATGGTTGTGCCTGCCGCAAATTAACCTACACACACACTATGGCGAAATAATCTTCCGGGGGGCTTCCACGGTATAATGCCGGGTCGGCTCATAGGAGGCAGCTTTCAGATAAGAATATCGGCAGCACCTCTGGCCTAACGGTTAGGTGCTGTCAGTCTATAAATCCGCGACTAAAGACTAAAGGACCGTGGTTCGACTCCCTGAGAGATCAGGAAGAGATGTACTTCTAAATTGAAGGAACTCTTTTTTGCTTTTCTTGCTTTTATTTTTTAATACGTGGCCTAGTCGGGGTTTGTATTGACTGAGTTGAAAGAATTTGGTGGATTTAGAATATTCATGGTATAGATGAAGTTTAGAACTGTATCTCGTATGTAGGGTATTGTAAATCTGGACTTTGCCCTTATACTGTTTGCTATCGTGTGATGTAATCATAAATTATCACTCGGTATGCTAATCGTAGCCCTACGGTATTTACCTACGAGAAGACTTTAAGTTGTCTCTGATACATATCATAGAGTATATCATAGAATAAACTATATAAATTAAAATTTTTTTCGTCTCTCAGGTAGTGTGATATAGACCATTATATCGCATATAGAAATTTCTTTGGATGCCTCCTAATGTGGCATATAGAGGTATAAAATTTCTAACAGACTAAAGACGTAATCTACAGGGGGATATAAACTTTATTAAATTTCTAGACCTAAACTTACGGTGGACTGCTGCATGCACGTTATGAATTTCATCATCATCATCATTACTGTGGACTGCTATAAAGCACTTGAGAAAAGGGAGATATATTAATGACTTTTTTAGTCCTATACTGTATTTAACTAATGAGACCGTATAATTTATGGATTAAGGAGTGAATATGTAGTAAGAAAAAGCCTGTTATATCTTTGTTAGGTCCCGAAACCTCTAGCGAGTGATGCACAGTGTCTCACTCATAGCGTATAATGGGAGGAATACTCTGTAGATGGTGTTTTTTCTCGCTACGTTGTATTGTATCTTGGAACTAGAATTTTTAGAAATAAAAGTAATTAATTTCGCTCTTGAGTTTTTGACGGTATTCTACAGTCCTTGAAATTCACTGCAAGTAATTGTTTCTCCTGTAGCTGTAGAATCCCTACTAATAGATGACAAGCCCGTCTCTTAGAGGAACGTGATAAATAATAGTATCTACTTCCTTTACTTACTGTAAGATTCAGGAGTATCGATCTGCTGATATCGCAGGCGAGAGACCTTTTTGGCTGCCTTATCGTGTCTCATGGTCGTTGTGGCATGTAGAGCTATTCTTCCACAACCACCGGAAGCTTGTGTATTAGATTTATATCTAAATAGTTTCCGCTGTCCCAATATACTCGTGTCGTTGAGGTTTGACTTGATCAGGTGACCAGTTAACCAATACATTAACCTCTCACGTGATCCAGTCAAACCTCGGCAACATGAGTATGTTGTAATAACCGAAACACTGGTGCCTTTGTGGAGTATGTTAGCCGGTGTTTTTCGTTCGGTATTTTAGTACTGGTAATCTATTGTGTGAAAGAAACAGACTGTTTGCTGCCCCCCCCCCCCCCGTGGTTAAGAAGTCCGTAAGTTATCATCTCTATTGCTTGAAATCCAAATAGGCGTGAATTCTGAGTATTTACTTAAAAAAAAAAAAGAAAGAAAAAAAGAGATGAGGCTATCGAACTGGGGGGTTAATAGTCCCCCTTATACAAGACATAAGTGAGTCAAACATTAATCCTTATCGCATTGCTCCTGGCCTAGTGCGACTTATATAATTAAGCACTGTGACTTTTGTGACCTTTATCGTCTTTAATTAAGAATATATGTACTTGCTATTAATAAACACTTTAGAGTGATTCTTTGAACTGATGCTGTAAATAACCAGCTATATGCAAGTACTCACGGGAACTAGATACATGTAAAGTCCCGCCCAGGACCAGAACCCCAAGACCATGCAGTCATTACACATCACTCGATCTATCCTGCTATTACATGAGACAATAATAACACTAAGACCAAAGAATAGATTATAATTCTATATATAGCTTCAGATAAGCATTACAACATCTCCCCCCGCGTCAGATTCTAGACCCCAGATTATCTGTCAGATTCTAGACCCAGATCATCTCCCCGCATTCCCGGCAAAAAGTTTTAGAATTTGAGATACAACAACCCTTGTCCATACCGATCCATATTTTTCTTTCCCGGTCTCCACTGCCGGCCGGAATATCAACAATCAACAAAAGAAACACTATTGTCGGCTCTCGGGGAGTATAGTAACCGAGACCTAATCCCAACAGAACACCATTGAGTTATTTTAGCTATACAGTGATCTTCAAAAAAAAACCCCCCCCCAAACTGTAATCTTACCAATTGGATTCATCATTATGAAGGGGGGGCGTTATTGATGTACGAGCGCGCGCGCGGCTTAGTTGATATAAGGTCTTTTTTTTTTATTACTAAGGGGGGAGAATGTCTCGCCGATGCCTCCGATGTCCCACTCTATACCTATTTAGAAGAAAATAACAAAAAAAAATCAAAAATCAAAAATCAAAAATCAAAAGGCCATACTCGCTCGTAAGATTCAGACATTTCCGGAGTCTGGTAATAGGGAGAGCGATTGGCCTAACTCCTCGGATAGATGGGACCCGATCTATCACTACGGTCCCTCTTTTCTCTCTTTAGATGACCGGCTTGGATATACAAGGTGCTGTACGAATTACGTTTGTGGATGTTCATCAGAGCGACATAAATGGCGCTCCCGGTTACAGTGTCTCCGTGCCGTTTGGTAGCGTGGCGTGAAATATCTAGTTTCTCAAATAGTACCCCCGTAGGGGACTGGCTGGTGTTCAGATAGAAAACCATGCTCTTGGTAGTAGTCTGAATATGGCCCAGGTCCCTACGATAGGTCGTATATTTTATCGTATGTTTTTTATTTTTTGTTTTCATAGTGGTTTGTTTTGTATTGTCAGGGCTGAAGTACCGTAGTATTGAGAAAATTTGTTCCGCTGTAGCAGGGATATTTTGCACCAAAACTTGTAGAATTGGTGTCTAAGACGCCAGAAGGGCAGCTTCCCTTTGTTCAAGACAGCTTTACAGCGGAACGAATTTTCCCAAATACTACGGTATTAGGACCCCCCCCCCCCTGCAAAAAGGACATACTATAGTGAGATAGACTTGTGACGTAATTCCAGAACAGTAATCCCCGGAATTGCGACTTGAAAGACAGTATATATATTTTGATCTGGGCTTAAAAAACCGTGGAGCTTAGCTTAAACTCTGTAATAAAACACGGCAGGACAGTAGCGGTACATAACAGTACAATTACTGACCGCTCAGAACCGCGATACCCTGGTATGTCCCAATACTTTATTCCCGGCCCGAGTATTTAGAATCAATCACTTCTATAGTGAAGGTTCTAATACGGGATGGGACAGATTATTTGACTCAATGGCTCACGGTCCCATTGTAATTGGTAGGATCTATACTTAGACGGAGTAATGAAAAAAAGAAACAGAGGGCTGCAGGTGTACATACAATGAAACCTGGGACGGACAAGTTTGTTCCGTGGTTCCAGCTACTAGATCACGGGGGTCCGGCGAAGAGCAGCAGTTTTTCAGGATTAGGTTTGTATTTTCGCTGTGGTGAACCCGTGTTCGGCATACTGTAGAGTAGTTGTCTTTCATACTCTTGGTAGGTTCAAGTGACCAGTAGGATAACCTCAACACCATCCCAACGGTTGTATCTGTTAGGGCTAAGGGTCTCGCCAAGCTTGTATTGGCCCCCCCCCCTACTTTTTCATGCAGATGAATCTGTACCGAGGTGAAAAGGTGTACAAGGTTCTCTTACTATTAGTCAGTAAGAGACAAATAGAATAAAAGTTATTAAGCTTTGGGAGAAATGTGACGATGAAGAGAAGATGATTGGTGAGTAGAGAGCACAGTTCCCTTTTTATTTTTTTGTTAGGATTTACCCTCTAAGTAACGGGGGGGATTGTAAATTTCACATGTAAAATAATCTTTGGTTATAGCTCTAGATACCGTGCGGGGTTTTTTATTCGTAAAGGTAGACAGAAGGAGTGTATAGGTTTAATTAACCTATTCTCCAAGTCGCGAATCTCAAGCCTCGAGAAGCTTAGGGCTATTATACCAAAAAGCAGACTGTAGGGCGACCGGAACGATAACACTGCAGAGTGAGTAGTTTTAAGGAACTCAAGTTGAAGAATAGATATGTAGTTCGAGATTATAGGGTTTAAAAAGTTTTCCCCATCTCCATCGTCACACCATCCTATATACATAGTTCATGTATCTTCCGCACACGTACGATCGAGTGCAGTTATCAAGATCCAAAAAGCAAGTCTTAAAAAAAAGAAAGCCCTCAAATAATCCCCGAAGAAAAAAAAAATCTCATGTTTTTTTTTGCCCCACTTAGATGCACATCGACTTTTGGATGAGATGTCATCCGATGTTGCCCTTAGGCTTTTTAGCGTGGGCTAATCTAGAGAGCCGTTAACCAGGAAATACTGATGAAGTTCGCTTCCTTCTGGCCCAGTCAATACAGAGGTTCGCCATGGGTTGGCTTATTGTGATCCAATCAGTTCTGTGGTTCGCAGTAGGGCTCATACTGGTGGTGGTGGTGGTGGTGGTGGTGGTGGGGAGACCAAGACTACTAGTAGGTAGTGCAATGTGAGCGATGCCAACGGTTTTCAAATGGGGGTTCTCATCGATAGTGCAAGAGCCTATCGATTGACTCATTGGATGTTCTTGGCACAAAGGAGGGGCGAGTGGTTGTAAAACAGTCACACACTCCCCCCCCTCCACCAGTTATTGGGAGATGGGTTTTAATGAATTCGCCACTACAAGTTTATAAAAACGGCTTTATCAATCCTTCTTTCTCTCCCTGAGATGCTCAGGGCTATATTGGGCGAATTCCTGTGGAAAACGTGGTGTTTCATCATCTTCAGGTACATACAACAAACACCGCTCGGATTTGTCGCCGCCCTTCCTTTTTTTTTTTTTTCGTTTGTGGAACCCCCAGATATGTCATGGGACAATGCTCAAGGCAGCAATGGACAGCGCAGAACCTAAGGAAGAATCGTTTGATCGACCCCTGTCAGTAGTTCTATTCAATATCCACTAACTGATCGGTTTATAGGCAATCTCGTTGGTGGTCTTGCAAGAGGGCTAGAACACATTAACATCAAAAGGTCATTATATTTCATCGGTTACAGAATTTTTTGTGCAATCTGTTATGGAAATACTTTGGTAGAACAACGCCGATGAGCAGCCTAGTTAGGCAAAACTCGAAAATTAAAACCAAAAACCAAAGACCACAAAAACCAAAGACAGAAATAGAAAATTACACCAAAAAAAGTTTTCCTCACCCAAACCCAAACATTCCTGCCCCCTAAAACCCAAACAAAATACAAAAAAAAAAAGTAAAAGTTCAAAAAATATATAACAAGAATGAAACACGCTGAGGTCTACCAGCCAGTAGCAGTTGAAAAGACTGTGCTCAATGTCTATATGACTCAACCACTCGATCCATGTGTCGAGTCTCGAAATCATCAACATCCGGGGACTTCCTAAAAAGGAGCGACATTCAGACCCATGACACTTCCAATGGTGCAGGACGGACTGCAAGCACAATCCTACACACAGACCGAAGAATGTGCAGGTTGGCTAAATCCTGCCATTAATTTCTTCTCGGAGAAATGTTAAGCTCGCCAACTCCATCTCCTTCCGCATAGATGCAGGATTGTTCGTCAGGATTAGAATAGTTAAATCTGACCATCTCTGAATGTTGCTGTGATCTTTCCTCTGTTGGATGTGATACCAAAGTCCAAGTGGAGGGGCTTCCACCGGATAAGATACTATCGATTTCGTTAATAATCGATCCAGGTCCATAACGATTGATAACTCGACTACAGGTGTAGCATTTGGCGATAGGAGCTTGTCTCCCTTCTTGAATATGGCAACAGTAATGGTTCTTTGTTGGGGCAAATGATGGATTTCCTCTCGTGGCGATGGGTGGATTTCCCAAAGTAGCCTTGTGTTACCACATTCAAGTTAGCAAAAGATCCCAAAGAGTCATGAAGGGTAATGCCAAACATAATTACCTTCACGTTGCCGGTATTGAGTAACTTCTTGAGGCAGTCTGCACATCTAGTAGCTTAAGTTAGTCGTAAAGACAACGATGAATGCATTGGTATTGGGATTAAGAGCAACTGAGCTGATGGATAAGGAAAGAAAAGTACCTCTGGCATCCCCCACAGACAATCGGCGAGGTCTTTTGTAGGTTTTTTGACATGCTGGCTAGTACTCGGTGGATGGTGTGGCCCTCTAAGGTTGAGAGGTTCCTCGGGATTATTGACTTGTGATGACGGCCGTCAACGCTGAGGATATAGGTTCTTCTGTGCTGCTGTAGCAATGTAGCAAGCACTACTATTGAAAAAAAAACTAGTTTTCTGGTGGTGGCGAAGGCAAGGACAGAGGTTATGTTATTGGTCTTTAGAAAGAGAGAATCGTGTCTTTGTAGCCGTTGTATCTTCAAGAGTAAAGGATAGAGGTGGGAAGACCTAAAGAAGGTAGGTGTAAAGGGAAACTAGGGTCAGCTCTAGTAGGTTTTGTTGAAGCAGATCTTTGTAGAATGATGAAAGTATAGGTGCAATAAATAGACGGAGGGATTATTGAAATAATGACGGGGTCTCTACTGCCTTATGAATGTTAAGGAAGAGACCCGTCTACCCATCCAGGGCGACAACTCACACACACACACACACCCACACCCACAGCCGCACCCGCCCTCATGTCCACTCTACTCAGACAGAGCAACTCAAAACCTAGGCTTGCCATCCCATCCGCCCCGTTTCGCCAATTAGAAGCACTCGGTCAAAATCTCCGTCAGTGCTATCGCCCGATGAGCATACAAGCACGGGCAGCCGATGCGTTGGAGCTCATATTGTGCGAGTCTTTTCCATTCAAACACGCAGCAGAGGAATCCACGCAACCTGCGACTCACGTGCGTGGTGGTGGTGGTGCGCAAAGTGAAGTAGGCAGCTTGTTTCAGGAAACTTAATGGTGGGGTGGATGGTATTCTGCATCGGGGAGACGGGTGGAATCATGGATGCAGCTAGACTAGTATTCCACCCTCTTCTCCTGACCCTCAATCTTCTATCCACCCCCCTCCTCTAGATACGTGCAGTTACTGGGTGTAATGGCTGGTTTGAAGGAGGAAGCAGTCAGCATCTCATGCATCAGTGGACTTCAACAGAGCATCATACAGTGGGTGTGGTAAGTATATGTAGACTGTCAGGTGCACCATCGACTTGAAGGGGCCCGAGAGACAGCCATACATCCCTCGAGTATTCTCCGCCCTTAGTCGAGCCTGGTATATTGTTGTGCCTGATTAGCGGTGGAGAGGGATGGGGGGAATCGGGGGAGAGACACATCATCATACGGGCCAAGGAGAGTAAATGGCCGCAATATTCGGTCCAGGCTGTTTGGTTATTCTGTTAATTCTTAGTAGGCCCTTGGAACGTTAGTGGAAAATGACAAAACCGAATATCGTTGAAACCGTATCCACACAGGGGGGCCTAAAGAGGGAAATTTTCCATAGGACTTCCTGAACGAATAAGGCGGAAAAAAGTACAACCAGGAACTGAACGAGAGAAATTGAGGACACAAGCTAGAAATTGAGGCAGAAAGAGCGAAAAACAGAACCTTTAATACACCCTAAATGAGGGGTATACTTGTGTCGCACAAAAGGTCTCGGGTTAGAATATCAAGAACATTGGGAAACAAATTGGAAAAAGTGATATATTACCCAACAATACAACAGGCAACACCCCCCCCTTTTCACCCCCACCAATTGATTCGGTATGGGTTCTGCAAACAAATTCTTGCCGACTGGATTTTTGAAAGATATAAGCGCCTAAAGGAAACAATCCAAAAAGCAAGTCTACATAATATGTGATATACAAACAGGATTTAGCATAATCGGATAAAGTAAGAATCGGCTAAAATTGATGCTCACCTACTCTCGTTCTCTGGACCATGTGTAGTCTGGTATCCGCCTCAAGCGATTTTCTGCTGATCTCTCCGTTTTTTTTTTTGTGGTTATACTTGAGTAGGTAGAAATTATCGTCTTACAGTGACCGTTTATTCTGCACTGAGACAAGCAATGCGAGCAGAGTGCCTATACTCGTAGTCAAGCGTTTACGGAGTAGGGTGATTGGGAGGGTAATGTCCCTCACTGGGGTCGACTACGAGTACATATCATAGCTAGCAGGGAGTTTGCGTAACCTCTCAAAATCTTACGCGCAATGAATGGGTGTATGCTAACTGGTCCGCCAGCGTGCGCGTGCACGTATGCGTAGCAGATTTACGGGAACAGTTTGGTTTACACAAGCCCTGTAGTGCCGCGTGTGCCCCCTGCTGATCCCTCCTGTGCTTCTTCTCTTTCCTAGACCTAATCAATCATTAGCTTTCCAACACTTTATACCTGGTCACTCGGCCTTTTACCTACCTATTCTTTGGCCCCAGTGGTTACTAAGACATCACCAGTATCAGCCTTTCGGAATATCCCACCCATAACATAGGGCTTCACAACTATCGGGTGTAATATAAAACATTATCTGAAAACTGTTGGGTTCATGATCCGTAACCACGATTACAGCTAACTATGGCGAAATCTCCTAGGTAGGGGGCTATGTCTTGGCATCGACACCGACAATCATTTCTGCAATTAACCCGGAGAAATTCGCATGCTTGACGCATTCCTGATTCGCCTTGTAGTCATGTGCTTAGTGATGGCATGATGCACTTTCCGAGATCTGGCATTGCGTCCTTATCTGCATCATATTATAAAGTTTAATTTAACCTCTTGTGCGGGGTTTCCTGGATCTGTGCGGTGGCCGGGGTTACTGGGGGACAAAAGGCCTAACAACACGGAAAAAAGCAATTACTCGTCTGGATAAAATTTAGCACTCTCTTCAATACCATATGGGAGAATATAAACTTTGGAGGGTTTCAGTACAGCTGAGTATAAATCAGACCCAAACATGAATGCAAAAAGTAGTAACAGACGGTTATTTTGACGCTAGGAAGTATTAGCATGTTAATAAATTTCATAGCTAAAGAGGTTTACAAACTTTGCAAATGTTTCAGCACCCTAGTTTCGCAGTTTTTTTGGTTGGCTTAGTACAGCTTACTTGAGGAGCATTGACCGGTCCAGTAAAGTAAGCTTGTGCTCTTTGCCCAACTTTTATGGTGCCGTGTGTTTTCCTCCGATTTAACCACTCTTTATGTTTGACTAAGATATTTAATGCTTATCAGCTTATCTGGATATGACGACATCATTCTAAACCCCTGGATGTATTATAAGGGATATACACGACAACCCTGATAAAGTTGAAATTACCCTTATTGGGTGGTATCATCACTGGGGTTTCAGTATCTTCGTGATCCACTCGCATCTGGTTGTTTGTTCGGATAGGTTTCCGTATTCCTGGGAATCTGCTAGAGCGGCGGAGATTCCTACTGGTGCCAAGGAGATTCAGGATCGAAATATTAAAAGAAAACAATCAAACGTGTGGAGAAACGGTGATCCGATCAAGTGAAAGAGGGGCAACAGTAACGGTCAGTATCGGTATGACACGTGTTTTAATCTGCACAAGATTTATTTTTCTTGCGGGGATGGGTGTTTCCTAAAAAAAATCGGGGGTAAGCATAAGTGGAACAAACACAAGAAAGTAGTCACACGACTAAAAAAATTATTGCAATTCGGGGGATCAAGTGGAATACCTATTTTTCAGCGTTGACAGCATTAAAGCATTGACAGCATTGTTTCTAGATGAAGTTCCTCTCAACCAACTATTAAAAAAAATTTTTTTAACCTAAAGTTTAAGCCGCCTATCAATTGTGCCACGTGAGATGATAATGTTGAACACAGACTATTTGATAGATTCGGAAACTCAGTGAATCTCAAGCTACTGCATAATTCTGGGGTGAGGGGAGTACTTACATGGCCTGTATCTACCAGGATGCCCGTGCGACAATGACGGCAGTATGAAGCGTATAGACATATAGGAATCCTAGAAGGAGAAATATATGTATCACGGACACGGACCATGTTGAAGTGGTGAGGCAGCGTGCCTATTCATTAATCAGGCTCGAGGTACGGGGAGCTTCTTACTGATAGGTATGCGCCTGAGTGGGGCTGCATGATGCTCGAAGATATAAAGGTCAGCTGGGACCTGCTTTTCCAATTGCTTATCAAGAACTATAAGCACAATTAAGTGAAAGATTTGGGGCTTCCCTTGTTTCTAATCTGTAGAATTAGTGTCTTTCGAGGAATCAGGTGATTTGAAGGTAATTTGTAAATATAGAGAGTTTGTAGTAAAAATAACACATATATACTTAGTCCTCAAGCTTTCCAGCGCTTTTTATAGCCGTTAGGTATGTAATATAATCTCTGTAATGGGTACAAGGTTGAGCTGACGGCGGGTCTCAACAGAGTCAAAACGTTGGGGAGCCTAAATATAGACACAAGCATAGACTAAAGCCTATAGTTTGCGCAATAGAGCATAGCCAAGTTATATCGCTTCATCCCATTAGAAACCCATTTTAAAATACGTTATTAGTACATGGTATGTTTGCAGGGGCAGAGATCATATTGCATCACTCGTCGCGTGATCTATCTCGTCAGCAAACCATTGATTTAAGATTACTATTTCAATTCATAGGACGCATTTTATACGCTCTTAGTATATCAAATCACATCCCAAGCCTCTGTTCGCTAAGCCTGAGTGTGATGTGGTATTAACAGGATCGAGTGAGTGAATTCCATAACCGCTAAGGCGGGAAGTAAAGAATTCAAGCAAATAAAGTAAATAAGAGGTTAAGAAGACCCTCAAAAGCTGGTGGTGCTACATGAATCTTTATGACCGTAAAAAACTACCGTAAAAAGGGGTAGGAAAAAGGCATTAAAAGACATTTTGGGCTCTATGGTCGCCTAGGAGAACAGCTTACCATAGGTGTTAAGCTGGTCTCCCATCCTTGTTTATCCTTACCCTTTTATCGCACAGCCTTCGCATAAGCATGTGATACCTAGCACTGGGGCCCATGGCTGCTCACCCCAGTGCTCTTCAAGAAACCTTTCAATGGGAGTTTCAGCTTGAGACTCGTTCCTTTGAAGCTTGGGTCGAGGGGTATTGGTGCTAGTGTTATTCGAGATCGGGTTACCAGTGAGCATCTCGTCAATAGTCCTTAAAAAGGAAGATATCTTTGTATGCCGATTGGCATAATGAGACTTTTTGTGGATTTTTTTATCCTTGTCGCCCTTATTGATCATATTATCTTTAGTAAAGTATTTGAAGGAGAATATTATTTTTTTTTAGCAAAGGGAAAACAAACCTGAGTATCTATCACAGGAAATCCCGTATTGGGTACGATTAACGTCTGTATATTTGGCGTTAGGGGTAGACTTAGTCCTAAAGGTCAGGTCTTGGTGTTTTTATGCCTTGGGTCAATGGGAGTGGATCTACCTCTTAGGTTCATCACAAAAAGCTCTAGGTAGGGGCAGCTGAGTCAAAGAATTACCCCCCATAATCCTAGCCATAATTAAAGGAGAATTGATTCTGTAAAGCTTTATTGGCTCGGACTGTATATTTTGGTGAGTCCTAGCGAAAGGAACAAGAATTTTAGTTGCTTGGATTTTTTTTTTTGCTCAGGAGTGGCGGGAGAAAGAAAACTCGGAGAATTGGCATCCCTATAAATTATCATCAGCTATGTAGTCCGAGGCTTAAATTCATTAGGGGGCCAATTTGCAGAACGCAACTCTGAAAAAGTAGTAGGTGGTCCGGAAAACTTTGTCAAATACGCACTTGAGTGCAGATAAACGGGTGGGGTCTTAATGGTTTCACAATTATTGAACGGCCTTCGACATTTGGTGTGGGTATATATCGTTTAGGGTATACAAAACTTCCAGCATGTATTCTACATACGTGCTGTTGTATTCTTATAGTTTCGATTATGTTCCCCCATGGGACTCTAGTTCCCTGCGAAATTAGCGTCAGCAGTTTAGAAAAATGCAATTAAGAGGTCTGATTTACTAACGTCTAATAATGGGGGGTTTCTACCCGAAGTAGGGCCTTTTGCGATGTTTTTCGCACTTCACATACTGCATTTCTAGCAGTAGTACCAGAACGAGCATCCATTGTTATTTAGAGGGAGTACATGGTCAGGAGGAGTTCGTGCAACTTCCCGCATAAAGAAGGAAAGTACCATAACCCCTAAGCTAAAGCTTAGACCATATGCAACTTACCTGCGAACATTTTTAGAGTATTGCGGATTTTCGTGAAACCTGATAGGTCATCCCTAATGTTATACGTGGACACGCGACACATGCATAGAAAAAGCTTTTCCAATCAATACACGGCAGCTTTCTTAACCCCGGCGATTGACCACAGGAGTCTCTTCACCGCTGCCGTCCTTAGTACGTGTTCAAACACGAGATTTGAAATACAGAAAACACCTGATGTCTCGGTGTTTTCTTGGCCCGAGGCTTTTTGCTTCTGTGGTACATTTGAACCAGGTCGGGGGGGGGGGGGGTGCAAGAAAGCGTATACTATTGTAATCTAGACCACTGGTGACTCCGTGCCAATGATAATTAAGAAAAGCCCCAAGTTTGTAGAATCGAGTATTATAACGTCTTTCGAACATTATTTAGCGAATGCTCCGTAGAGACTAGGATTCATTTCTGTGTAACTCTGGTATAGGTCCACCTACTTCACAGCCTCAGGGTCCACAATAACTATTATTGCGCTATTTGCCTGCAGAGCATGTATATTTTCGCATTTATAGACAATATCTATGTTGTCAGTCCCTCAAATTGGAATATATACTTGCCTTTTTAGGCTACTTTATGGATTGAAGAACCCGTAAGCCCTATGCCATCATATTCAAACTTTCGCTAGCCTAGAATTCCAACTCCTAGATGAATATGAAGGGTGTTTATTCAGATCTTAAAGGATGTTAGAGTAGAAGCTCGCCCTAGCTAGCCTTTGCTCTTGGTTAGCCCAAAAAGCTAGGTTTTAGGATGATTTGGGCTGCTAAGTAGTAAAGAGAAGAGTCAACGGTTTTTGAAGACTTCCAGTATCTAGAAAGAGTAATAGCATACTGCTCTTTTATCCCCTAAATCTGTTCATCTCAAGATCAAGAACTAGAGAGAACGTTTGTTGATATGAGAGATGAAATTCCTGTTTCAGACTTTATATGGCCGTTGCCGTTCAGCAACTTCTGACACTCGGTCTAGCTAGTAGTGTGATAAAGAGTAAGGCCTGTAGCGAGAGTTTGATGCGGGATATCTCCACTATTATCAACGAAAGCCTTCTGGGTGGTTTTCTTGAGTATGAACGGTCATCTTATAAAGGTTACCTAGAATGAAGGTGTGTGGTTGCCTTAAAGTTTTATCTCATAGACATGTGCTGGCCTAAAAAGGTTAGCGCACTCAACTCAACGACGTTATCTGTGGATTTTGGGTATATGCCTTTATAAACCAGTCATTCTATATTCTTAAATCCACTAGGGCCGATCCCTCACTCTCGTACTATTTTCTTAGTTCCTAAGAACAAGTCTAAAGTACTCTCTTGACTCTTCAAATAAACCAGTCATTTGAAGTCTTAACTCCATTTTCCTTCTATCGCTGACTAGATCTTGTCTTAGTTTCAAGGCCAGAGGAAACTCATAGACCATACTGATGTAAGTATAACTAAATATTGAAGAAATAAGGATATTTTACTTAGAGGGGAATATTTCCAAAAGAACCATAAAGGCGAGTATGAATACCAAAAGGCATGTATTGACAAAGGGTGACCTTATTGATATCCCCCAACAAAGGGTGCGGTGGAGAGTAGTAGACCCAGGGTTGTAATGGTATAAAATAATGAGGTCGTTTTTGAGGATGTCAGCCTACTTTAACTAAAATATGGAACCATCCTACTCGCAACAATACACGTCACCTGCCCGTAAACTTCCGAGTGGTTGGACACTGTAGAGTTGTTTCCGGAAATTTTAGACCGGCGAAGACGGGCCGCATTTGATTCTGTCAAACGTTTCAAAAAGCATAGCGCTCCATGGTTAGACGGACTATTGGTAGAACAGCATGCTCCCAAGACTGAAAAACTAGACTACGAGTGGTGTATAGTCAGTCAGTCGATTCTAGTATACTATCTCTCCAGTAATCACTCGGCGATAATTTCTATCAAATCACATGACTGCACGTTACCACCATATTCTTGTCCCCGGTATTTCGTTAACTTCAAAAAAGTAAATTTAGTGCACAATTATGAGATCTGAGACGATACAACTCATGATGAATGTAGACTGATCAGCTCGGTTATGGGGTGTTGGCTCCAGTCGTTTCTCTAAGACATTCAGGTACTTGTGATACGAGACATGGAATCTCACTCATATGTAGTACTTTCCAAGTGTTAGAAGAAAGTTTCTTGGTAAGACCTGATATCGACTCGTAACTTGAGGCGATAATGATTTATTGTTGTTAGCAACGAACGCATCCAGGAAGGGTGGGAATATCTAACATTTATAGAAGTATTAAAAGCAACAAGGAATTAGCCAAGAAAATAATATGTGTTCGGTTATGCTTCATTACGCTGGGTGGCCCTGAGTGCAGAGTAAGAAGGGGCTAATCTTAGGAGCTAACTGGCATAAGATTACCAATTTAAGACAAAAGGTACAATATACACAGCCACAACGTTTCATAAGTCGTGTACGATAAATGTTTCATAAATCTACGTCGGGTTATTAAAACTCTGGTTCTTATATAGTCCCTTTCTCTCCTAGGATTACATCGCCTTTCAGGGGAAAATAACTCGTTTGTATTAAATACTACTAGGATGCATGTATGCATGTAGGTAACGGTTCGCCTGCTGTGTTACAACGTACCCTCATTCCGTATTAGGCATGTATAAATAAATAAAAAACGCTGCAAAGAAAATATAACTATATGCAGACAGAGACAAGTATAGATTTTTGCGACTAATACATATAATCCGAAAACTATAAAATCCATCTGAACGAGACTCTCAATGCCTTATTAAGTATATATGGGGGGGGGGGATCAAGGCTCTCCTAAGTATCGCTCAAGGGGCGTTTTAAACTGCCAATCGTTCCTTTCGAGTTGTATCTTAGAAAGACGAGGAATCGAAATCTGATTTGTCGAAGCTGCAAGCGCTTCGTCGACCCGTTTCATAACTAAAGATAACTCATCCCAAGCAGTGACTCGGGTAGATATGGGAGACATTCCTTGCAAGTATTCGTATTCCTTGGTGTATTGTTGGACAAGACAAGTCCTCACCTCGCTTTTGATATCGTCGTCGACGAATAGCTGGGATAGGGTAGACTTGGACAGTCCTAGAGAACACTTGTAATTATTAGCGTTAGGGAGGGACCTTCAAATATATATATGAAACTGGGGTGTGTAAAACCTCAGTGACTCCCTTAGGAGAGCCTCTATTAAACCCCTCCAACTCTGATAACTTGGGGTTAGCCCTTTTGGAGACATCTTTATCGAGGAAACGCGTGTATCTAACATAAAAAATTAGCAAAGGCCCGGATGTAATTGTGTTGATCAAGTTTCTACTATTTCTTAAATATAGGGTGAATGCTATAGTTCGTACCTATTACGCTCTTTAGATATGGCTTTAGACGATAGAACGATATACTTTCTAGTCATGTTTACGCACGTGCTAAAGTTCTAGGCTGGATAAGGTATCTTGGGAGATTGATGCGAGGTATACAGTGATCAATGCAGCGTTTAAATTTTCGAGTAGTGCTGGAGAAAAACTGAGAGAGTATGTTGCTAACTAGTGAGTATTAAATATGTGAGAATCAAGGACCACTTATAGACTTAAAGATACGAGAGAGTGAGAGATTTAGGTCTCTCATAATATATATATTTAATATCTAAGAGAGCATCTATGCGACTATCCACAAGGGTACAACATAACACCCAGTGGTCCTGTTTCCCCCTCCCCCTCCCAAAGTAGTTCGGTCATATGCGAGGGAATTATTTCAGTACATTCTTGTTTTACCTACATACCTACATACCTACGCAAGTGGTGATGGCTGCTCGATCGCTTTCCAGAATGCGGCCACTTTGTTCGAACAAGGATCATCCACTCACCAACTACATAGTGATTCAGAAGATCCGGCAATCTTCGGTGAAAAGCGATGGCGTTCCTGTGTAACGGGTTCTACACACAGCATCTCGTTATGACCGGGTACCAAGGCTTCCCTCCAAGCAATATGAACCTGGGGGCTGTCCCGCTTAGAAAAAAAATCTCAGAATCTAGAACCCCAGTTAGTTTGTTTTAAAACTCCCCCCATTACACTACCTCCTCATGCAGTAACGACTCTACAATGGTCACATGGCGGCCAACTAAAGGTTAACTAGCCTTGTGTTCGTCATTGGCAGACGCCGACACCTTAAGATATCATTGGGGGGTCGCCCCTGGAACAGGTGAAACCACATGTATGAATGATTTGGGGGATATCGCCAAGAAACTTCTGTGCTTGGGCCTGTTGTGTCTCATGAGCCCCTAGCTAGTACTCGACGGCAATAGATTTGGCTCACCTTTATTTTGTTTTTTTGTTTCATTTATTAGGTCCATGCAATAGATCTCGATGAATCGGAGCAGGTTGGTATAGCGTCCATATTTATTATTATTTTAGCCTTGGGCGTTCTACCACTATATGAGTAAAGGCTCAGTTAGAACCTATGGCTACAAGTGCAAATATACGAGGCTACACTACAGCCTCCTATTGTAAACTCTTACTAGTCCACAACCTTTCATAGTAAAGGTGCTATATGCCACTGCCAGTGAAGATCCCAACTCAGGGAGACGGGTGATAGCCGGTGACGTCAACTTTAAGGATGATGTTCCAATTAACCCTATCCTTCAGTCATTCAGGCCGTGCTCATAGGAACACTCCTTTAAAGCGCAAAAGGAAATGTTATTTATTAATCTTACACGAAGCGGGATGAAAGTCTTGCCCTTGTACCAGCTAAAAATGACACGTAAAGTCATACTAGTGGTACCGGCTAAAGCTAAATAATAGCAAACAGCAGCTATAGGAAGAGGCTCTGGTATTTTGTTTAACAGAGTATAATATTGGTATTAAGAGTCGTAAATCTTTGGATTAGAGGTGATATTTATCCCTATTGCATACAATGTTAGCGCTTAGTCCTAACGCGCCCTCCGCTCAATATCCTTCTTTACAAGCACAAACCTCATTTTCGGCGTCGCCCAAAGAAACAGACTTACTTTCTAAATCGCCCACATTATGTTCCTCTTGTACCAAATTCTTACCCGAAATCGCTCACTTTATGTTTGAAGCTAGTCTTGTTTTCATGACACGCATTGAACATCCCATCCATCCCATCACGCAACAAAAGACACCTTGACCATGAAAGGTCAAGCTCTGTAGGGTACAGTAACCTATCCTAACAATACCATATTAATCCTTATATTATCCATGGAGTCTAACGGTACAGGTCATGGGCATAGAGTAGCTCCTAGCAATTAACTAATCCTAGGAACCCATAAAGTCTAGTTTTAGATGCCGAGGTATTGGTGGGAGGTAGGGTTTTTGGATGGTTATTTGTACATTAGCTTGGAACACCGGCATATGCATCTTCAATACAAACATAAACACTCAAGCTAGTAGTCCCATTCCTCATCGCCCATAGAAACCTACCTTGATATAAGCATAACCCAACATAAGTATTGACTCTCTATATACTTATACCGAGATATTACTGCAATTTGTAAGCCTACTGTCTTTGAGAAAACCGGCGGAGGTATCTGACCATCTCCGAATGATATTAGGTATGAATATATGTCTATTCTATGACCGTCATTAGGCTTTTAGCGGACTCGAATTCAATAGAGTTTTTTTTCGTACGTATCCGAGAGCTCGGCACCGGAATATGTTGGCCGCTAGAGAGAATATTTACGTGTAAGATTCTCGGAGAGTAAATCGACATTAATATCAATAGCTGATATAGTCCTACCAGGGTAGTGTGGTAGGTGAGCAAGACAACGCTAACTACGGGAACACTAGTGATAGGAAAAGGTAAGCTAAAAGCGCTAGTATTTATCCAGCAGATCAGTAATACTACTAGATTTCGCTAGTCACAGGGCGATGATTAAACTCTGAAGTTTTAGGACTCCATCGTATACGATAAATTTTAACTAAACGACCTATATTCATGGCAGAAGAGTCCTCATAACTCACTAAGACCTTAGCAAAAAATGGATTATGGGGGATAACCCTTACCCTGGACCGAGAAAACACTAGTATGCCGTTAAACGCCTCTGTAAGGGCTGAAATAGGCATATAATCAAATTTAAGAGACGTTTTCAAGCGTCTCCAATTGTCTCAGAAGGGTATCTACGTGGTCATAGCCTCAGGGTGGTGATCCAACCGCCCTAATCTTGTTATAACCTAAAAATGAAAACAATACTTTGGGGGGGGCAAAGATTTACATCTTTAAACCCTACTAATCGGTCTAGCTATCCCTAGGAAAAAATACCAGTAGAAACCCTCAAATGGAAAGTGAATTGTACCCCCGAAGATTCATATGGTATTTCCAGGCCTAGTGCATATTCAAATATAAGGCTTATTTGTTTATGGGTAGAGTGATCTAGAAAATGGCTGCGGGATTTACATTGTGTTGCTTAGAGGTACACAATGTAGTACGGTTGCTCTTTCAACAGTTTAACTCTCATGATATCTGACTTCTGTTGTCAAAAGGGCTTGGAATGGCGTTGTCCTACCTTTATATCCACTCTTACTTATTCCTGTAAGTTCCCGGCTGATGTGTGGCGTCCCTACAACGGATTCGAATTTGAAGTCATGAGACTCATAGGTACTGTCACAGGGCGCTTTACGTCCATGTCTGGTTATTCCCTAAGGCCGCCCCCGGGTGTCTGCCTCATGTAGCCTACTCCAAGGGGCGCTCAATAATCATTCAGGTCCTAGTGCACTAGCATAATCCTTGTGGGTTCCTTCTGTTGGATGACAGGACTTCCGCTCAAAAGGTTGTGTAACTGCACTGAGTTGTAGGTCTCTGTGTCACAGTTCTCGTAGCCATGTAGGATAGCGCAACTCTGGTTCGCCCGTACCCTTATCAATGTCAAAGAAATACATAAATTTAATTTAGATAGGGAGTTGACTTTCCAACCCTGTAGTTCCTCCTCAAGGCTTAGAAATTCGATAGGGATATAGATCGCCCTGTTTCTAAATCCCTGAAGCCGTGGCGCTAAACTCGGTTGATACTAAAATGAGATCCATAAGAAAGGCTTACGTAGACCTCCATCCATCTGCAGGCGAAAGCGGGAGGTCGCATAACTCTTAGGTTGTTAGTGATAATAAGAATCGGTTGAGAGGCAGAAGCATGTATGCATAAGACAAATTCGGCTAAAAGTGATCCGGGGGGTTGATTTTAGGGCTCGAGCAACTATGCGCTCCGGAATGCGATCAACAGAAAATTGCTCCTAGAAAGGTGTTTTATTCCGGGGGAAACGTGGAAGGGAGGGTTCAGGGGTCACTTTATTATTGTCAACTCCCGCTGCCGAGGCCGAGGAGGTTGCACCTGAGAGATCTAGATTAATCGATATTCCCAGGTTTCAGCAAATTTATAAGTGGACACAAAGCTGGGCACTGAATCTTGTTTGCTCTTTAATGGATTTAGTGCTTATATATCCAGGGGATCCACGCAATAACCAATGGCTGGCGATACTGCGTTTTGATTCTCTATCAATCCAAAATCTTCGCTTGTTATCCGGTGTCGTTGAATTAAAGTTCCCAGTACGTAGTGGCTATACCATGTCAATGTCTTGATTCACCAAAAGCGCGTCCACGAAACCCTAGCCCTGGGTCAATCGAACGAGTCTTGTGTGGGAGTTATGCGCCCGCCGTGCATGTATTTGTTCTAGTGCCAGACTTCCCTCTCGTAGTATTTTTTTGGGTAAAGCAGAAGGTGCCACTAGGAATGTAAGTAGGTATGTATGTAGGCAAGACTTTGCCCGGGGTGATAAGGAAGGCTTTCTATGTCCAGGGTCCAGAGACCCAGAATCCAGAGATTCAGAGATTCAGAGATGGAGATGGGGATTCGGATATCTAGAGAATCAGAGATTTAGAGAAGATTCAAAATACACAGTGCATAGTAGCACAACGAATGGTTGGCTCTACTGGGAGTTGCGGATACGGTACGTGTAGTAGGAGAGGTTGGGTACGAGGGCCGGGTTAGGGGTGAGCTTACTTGAGCAGCCTGGGCCCTGGAAACTTTAAGTTGAAGCAACACAAGTGTGTTACTACGTGATATTCTCACGCGCAGCTCACCTCCGCCAAGAAACAAACAACCACAACGCTATAGCATACTATAAGAAAGATCGAGAAATCAGGATCTGCTAGCAAGGTCTTGTGGCCAATCCTACGACAAGAATCTTCGCCAAGCCCCCAAAGAACGAATAAAGACCCTGGATCCCGTATCTCACATATCTCGATCCTTTTTACCGTACACTGTATGGAGACCCCAACTTAGAACTGACCACAAGCAGCTGAGAGGCATAATGAAATACTAGGTATATCTGCGTGACAGAACCTCGCATCCACAGTTCTGCCGGTTTTCACCAGTGACAAACTCACACGCAGTATAGTTTTCTCTTCAGGTCTCACCACCCAGTTAACGACACACCACCAAACCCTACATTACCCATCAGGTCTTTTGTTTGCCATTTCTCTTGGTATAGATAAATATCTATCTACAAAAAAATAGAGGATTAGATTTAGCATAATTGAAGGGCTTTTAATACTAATAATTGTGTTTTTAGGAAGTATATACATGGTTCATCCTGCTCTTGGCACTGTCTCGGTGCGGACTATGCCCGTGCAGCCAATGGTTTTATTGTCGTCAATTGGGTGGACCATAGCCCCTCTTGATCAGCGCGCCCACGGGCCTCGGGGGCTCGTATGTTTCAGCGCACTTGGCTGGAAAAGGGTTTGATGGTATTGATAAGAGATTTCACGCGAAGTAAGCCACCAGTCACTGGTTGGTCGTCTACTAGTGCTTCATAGTCTCAATTCGTAAAAGTTTTCACCGGGTCAACCACCTAACAAAATCATAGGAAAAGAAAAGAAAAAAACGAAAAACAACTCTATTCTATCAGTATCCCCCTCGTTAGTGTACCTTCAATTAGTGGGAGAAGAAAGCTTCTTTGATAATGACTCGCAAAATACAACTGGTAGATGATTTTTCACTCAGGTTACTTGAAATAGAACTGACCTCTAGTTCTTGCAATGCTACTACGTTTTTCTTGACGGTTTTTCTGTCACTTCTGGCTCTAGCGTTGAGTGAGACATGGATATGAAAATTGACGTGGTCTATGCGCCCGGAGACAATCTGCGCAGGTGCATGAGATCTTGCGCAGGTGCATAAGGCCTGTGCTAGAAAGGTAACACGCGCACTGCGCACTGCGCAGTGAGGATGTTGACTTCGCGTGGTATATAATCTCATGTTTAAGCATTGTGGGACTTTCTAGTTCTATGCCTGAACCAAGCTTCTTTGTCAATTCGCAATATTTATTCGATCAATCTACATTAAAAGCCTATCCCAAAGTGGCCTTCCCCAAGAAATCAGTATATATGTCAGAAGCCCGTTCCCAGTACATTCAGAACCTCGAGGAGAATATATCATCAATGGTTGCTCAGATAGAGTATGACCCCACCGGGGGAGGCAACGAGAGAGACGACAAAGATAACCTGGCTACATCCGCTACAGCTAGTGAATATAAGTGTGCATTCCAGGAATGTGCAGATAATAACTTTACCACACAGGCTCAGTTAGAGTATGTATAAGATCTTATTGATATTAGGATTGAGCTGATCATATTTAGTGAGCATACCATGCAACAACACACTTTCCCTAAGGCATATAGGTGTCTTAATTGCGGGATGGAATACAAAACTCTACGTGAAGTTAGAAGACACCATGACCGGAATCATCAGGGGGATTTGAACATAGATATTGTCGACTAGTAGCCGCTTCGCTTTCAAAGATCCTCCTATACCAAAGTTATGTTTTTGTAGTGGCCAATGCTAGGTGGTCGAGTTTTTGGGCTTGTTTTTTCTATATTTTGTTTTTTGGTATCGTATATGGGAAGTAAGGGTATGAGGATGAGATCTTTGAACTTGTGTAGTCAGTGGATGGTGTTTTAACTTTCGTTCTTTAAATTGTCTTGAAAAATCTGCAATATAAATTCATTCACTACAGCAAGCGTTGGTTCATCTTAACTAGGAACAAGAACCCTAACCCTAGTAAATGTTTTTATGGCTCAAGGCACCATCCATCGTAACTTATGTACATGCGCTCACCAAAAAAAAAGTCTGTTGATGGTTTATGTACTACAACACAACCAGAACCCATTCATTTCCACCCAGCCGATTTATGAGCTATGCCGTATAAATATTATCCCCCATGATAGCAAGACACTTAGAATGATGAATTCATAACGTACATGCAGTAGACATAGTACTGTGAAGTACTCTAATTCTCTTATTAATACATGTATCCTCCATAGTAATTTCCTGACGCCGTGAATGGGGTAATTTAACTGTGTTCACGGATGTAGCTCTATCGCATAGGTACATAGTTTATCAACAGACTTTATTTTTTAACGAGTGGGTACAAGCCACACACATATCGTGTTTTAAATAGAAATTTCTAACCAAGTGGCTTATACTGTGGCCGGAGATTACGGGGATAGCTAATACCCCCACACTAACTCCCTATCTTGTACGTAACATCTTAAATGGCATCATTTACACCTATCTATTATAAAAAGAACGGATTCCTACTAAATATCCACCACTAAATTGCTACCTTACGACCGGGGGAAAAAAACTAGAGACAACATGAACGAACCACAAGCCTCATTCGACCCCTCAGTAGCCAAAAACCAATGGTACCTCCCCACACCTACTACTTTCCCACCAGTCGCTCTCGAAGTCTTTAAAAAACATACAAACCTTCCCGAAGATGAAATCATACCACATATTATAGCCGTCGTCAGTCTCCTACGCTATGCTACATACCTATAAAACCTTAATTAGAATCCTAACCCTTCTACAGCGTGAAAAAGCGTGGAAAATCTTTCCATATCCATGTATCGGTACCTTTCGTTTTCTCGACTTCTCAATCTCCGAATCACACTACTACGACACGATAGTTTCACGTCTCAAATCTGGCGAAAAATTCCTTGATCTTGGGTGCTGTCTAGGGCAAGATATAAGGAAGCTTATATCAGATGGCGTACCCTCCACAAACACCTATGGCGCGGAACTAAGGCCAGAATTTATCAGCATGGGCTATGATCTATTCCTGGATAAAGAAACTATACAGACAACGTTTTTGACCCCGGTTGATATATTCGACGAATCTGAGTCCTCGCCGTTGAGTGGGATCGAAGGCAAGATCGACATAGTTTATATAGGGTCTTTTTTGCATATGTTTTCCTATGATGATCAGGTTCGAGCGGCGAAGAGGATCAATAAGATTTTGTCGAAGAAGAAGGGGTCGATGGTGGTGGGTAGGCAAGCTGGGGCTGTGGTACCGGGGGAGCGTACGCATGTAACGAATATAAAGGCGACTATGTATAGGCATAACTTGGAAACTTTTGAGAAGTTTTGGAATGAAGAGATTGGTGGGGTATGGGAGGTTGACGTAAATTTTAAGGAGATAGAACCGATAGCAGATGTAACAGGAGAGGGTAAAGAACCAGCATTTTCTGATAAGCAGTCAGGGTGGTTGAGGTTCTCGGTAAAGAGGGCTTGAGTGTGAGGAGAAAGGTAGCTAAAGAGTGAAGTGTAATTGGTTTAGACTAGCTATATAGCTACACATATTATCTCTAGTCTCCATTTCTGTTATAATTTGGACGAAGAAACTAGGACCAGTCAGCCCACCGATCACTTTAATAAATAGCCACTTAATTTGGTAAATCACAATAAATCGCTCATTATAGGTTAGTATATTTCGATTATGCCGTATTATATAAATAGGCATTTCTATAAACAGCTAAAAAATAAGGGTGGCTAGTGAATATTGGTATTTCAATATTCCAAGGGATCAGCGACTATAAAGGGCCTATTATTGGCTAGTCTAGACTATAGAATACTTGATTGGTACCACTTAATAATATCACAGGGATGCATATGAATCACTTCCTCTGTGGTTCACCTAATTTCATCCTAATAATAAAGATGCTATAAAATAGTATATTAAAATACATATCTCCGCAAGTTCTTTAGTAGTAAGATATTTCCTAAATAGCAGAATTTATAAGATCCCGTAGTTGGCTTGGTCAGGTCTATTTGATAGTTATTTTTGACCTAAATCCCTCTTATATATACTAAGCTGGTTCAGAACATAGTTAACTTTAGATAAGAACATATATAAACAGCTCTATAGCGTAATGGTATAGAGTCCCGATGATATTTGGTGAGGCTAGGAGGTTCAAACCCCGCCCAAGTCGGTTAATCACCAGGTTGCGTATTTGTTGATCTCCAGGTATTTGTGACTTGGAGTGGCATACCGGAACCTCCCATGTAATGTGGGTCTACCAATTGGACAACAGCTAATACTAGCTGGGTAGTTTTTCGTCTGGGGCAGCTAATATCTGTTGGTTCCCAACGCTTCCCGACTCTGGTGTCGTAATGCCATCAGATGAAACATTATCCAACTATCTCTGGGGTGATGGGCGCCTAGACTATATTGCGGGGTCAACAGGCAATTCTCATGACCTAGAATACTCTGTACCCTATGATCAGTCAAAATGCCCACCGCCCTCGAAAATCTTACGCCTAAGCTTGTAAAATTTGCTGAAGATAAAAGAAATATATCTAAATGGCTGAGTAGGTAACATCCAAGCCTAATCGGCAATACTATAGAATTGTAAATTAGACACACCAGGTGTTCAACCCTTCTAGAGAGATTAATACGGTGCATTAATTTTGTCTCGCTAAAAATGTTTGGAGCAAAACAAATTATACTAGTGCCCATGTGATAGTATTCAGAGTTTCTGCCATATAAAACCCTCCTGACAACTCTTTTAATACAGGTCATCTCTAAGTGGTCAAGCACCTAGGCTCCGATACTAAAGCGGCGGCCATGCCAAACCTCATCAGATCTTTTAGCGAGCCTTTACCCCGGAGTTAAATCCATTCCATTAGCCTGGAACCTTTTAATCTTGCGTTCTTGGCAGCCAATAGGCAGGAATGCGCAGTATGTATTCATTCCAGCGAATAGGTACATCTGCAGGTTACCAGCTGACGCGCATATATCCCCCGCGGCACACCACGCTAATAACGACTCGATAGGCTGATATACCTGATGTTTCTGTTTCAGTATACCCAACCATATCAACCATCGATTATTTTTTTTCCTTTTTTTCCTTGTCCGGATCTATAGCTTCGACTCCTATTCGTGAAAAGAAAAAGGAATAATATGTTACGTCTCATATCTCGCCCCACGATCCGACTGCAGATTCTCCCAGCTATTCAAGCTCGAGACACCACCGCATATTCTCCCAATGGTCCGAGTATCACAGATGCTATAAAACATGACCACCGTGAATTGGAGTCTTATTATGCTAGGATTATGTCGGCTGATGATAAGGATATCGATACGAAACAGCGCTGGCAGAACCAGTTAACGTGGGAGCTGGCAAGACATGCGGTGGGTGAGGAGATAGTGGTGTATCCAGCGTATGAAAAATATCTCGGGATAAAGGGAAAGAAAGCTGCAGATAAAGATCGGGATTCGCATCAAAAGGTATGCTTATATTCTCAGCTTAGAGAGATGAATTATCGTTAATGATACAGTGTGGATTGGATAGACGAAAGAGCGTCTCGAATATTTCCAACGACTCTACCCTCAAGCTGCTGATTTTAAACCTAAGTTGATGGAGCTCATGGAGGAGTTGAAAATTCATATGGGCGCCGAGGAACAAGACGAGCTCCCACTCCTTGAGGATGCGATGGGTGAGGGGGTAAAGTCTCAAGAACTTGCACGAGATTTCAAGAGGACTAAAATGTTTGTTCCTACAAGAGGACATCCGTGGATGCCAAATAAGCCACCGTATGAGACTGTCGTGGGGTTTTTGGCAATGCCAGTGGATGTATTGGCAGATATGTTTAGGAAGTTTCCTAAAGAGAAACAAAAGACTACCGAGAGCTGGTGTGGAGAGGGTCTGAGATAGTGTAAGAGTACTTCTTGCAGTTATGCTATGTTTGAGTATGTATTTGTATGTGGTTTTTGATGTGTATGGTTGTTGGGGTGCATATAATTCTAGGCTGTTTTATAACCTTTTATGATATAACAGCCTTAGGAGCGAAATCAACCTGTTGTGAGTGGTCGGCCTAGTTTCGAGTCGTATATTCAAACAAGGATCGATTTAGACTAATAAATGTGCTCCCTGAATTCCCTCTCCATACCCCCTTACTCTTAATTGTCAGTGCTAGGATTCCGCTTCCGAGCCCTTAATTCTAGTCCACTCTTATATAAGAACAACCTCGACTCTTCCACCCAAGGCTTCTCGGGTTCCACTAGCTCTAACTCGAAATTCCCAAACAATCGCGGAATTGTTTTACAGATCTCCATCATTGCGATATTTTTACCGATACAACTATTCACAAAATTTTAGTTTAACCCACGGCTACCGCGCCTGTGCCTGGGACAGAAAGAAACAGACACTCTATTCCCGCCGCCATACCCGATCTCAAACTCTACAAATCGACTCTTGTTCGCCTCCTCCAGCCACCTCTCGGGTCTGAAAGTCATTGCATCATCTCCATATAATATCTTATACCTCCTAAAAACCTAATTATTAATCCCGACATCGAACCCCCCCCGGAACCCACACCCCCGGCAGTATCTCCGCTCCTCTAGTGGGTACGTTTCTCGAGAATATGGCACCGATAGAGGGTGATAATCTGATAATCTCTTTAACTACCGCACTAAAATATGTGAGCTGTAATGTGTCTGTATAGGATACTAGGGTTTGGTCGAGTTCTTTGACGAGATGCTGGAGTACTAGTGGATTTTAGAGAATATACATGCTGGCCCCTTGGATTGATGCTGCAGTGGTATCTGTGCCTGCAATCAGGGTGGCCATGACTTCGCCTAAGACTGAGTCTCCCGAGATAGGAAAGCCATCTTCGGTTTTGGAAGCAAGGAGGCCGCCGAGAAGGTCCTTTTTATGAGATGTAGAAAGGGAGGCACGACGAGCTGCGATGATTCTTCTGGCTAACTGATTGGCTAAGGAATATCAGACCCTAGCTACCATTTTAGCGGTTTGAGGTGAGTGCATACACCAAGTAGATGGCCGATTCCAGTTTTAGATTCCGGAGGAGGCAGATAATTCACAATTTTTTCGAAAGCCCCCATTATGACTGGGAACGCACCCAAGATTGCAAACATCGAGGATCCACTCTGGTCATGTTAGAATTGAATCATGAAGGGAATTGATTAACTCACATGTATTGATTCCTGATATCCATTCACATCGCCCCCTGTTGCCACAAACCCAAACTTCTGTCCGTATCCTAGCTCACTGGTCAAATCGAAAGTAAGATGATTTACCGACCCTACTAGAAATCTATAATAGAGCTATTGGATATTGGTAGGTATTCCTAGTAACTAATAACATGAGCAATCCGTTTCTTCACGCGAGCATGTACCGCCGGATCCTTTGCGAAGAACACAGGCGGATCTTCGCCCGGCAAGAACCCATTTCAGAATCGATCGCTCTTTGCAAACTCGCCAGAACCACGGCCATAGATGATCTTAATAGCAAGGTGGTCCGAGAAGCTGAGGGTATTTGGGGTAATGCGTACAACGGGTCCTGTTGAGATTGTGATTTAGATACCTATTCTGTTAATTATCAGGAAGAGATAACATACCGTATTTCTCATGTAGCTCATAGTTCTTTAGATGTTGTTTCCCACTCAAAGCAACCCTCAGCCACCAGATTCGTGTCACGCGAGCCCATAGCTAGTGAGTACCAAGTTAGTTATCGCCACATTAATCCTAAGGTGGAAGTATTATCAACACTTACAGGGCCAGGGAATCGAGCCAGGGTGTAAATACAGGTCACAAAACACACTACTAATGATACATAGAAGGATAATTGTAACAATGTTACTTCTCAAAATCTTAAGAACCGCTAGTAATAGGTGGTCCTCCATCATTGAATCTCCTGTTTATAGATAACACCGACCTGGAGCGCCGAGTCTTTATCTCTTTCTAGTGAGGCGTGAAAGTGTAAGAAGTTAGGAGACGAGGCTCAAGGGCTTGCAGGGCTAGACGGGATTTCCACCCCGCTTATGCACTCCAGGTACAGTCTCCGGCAAGAAAGATCGGGCCTACAACCAGTAAGATTGCTAGGATTCTTGCCACAAACCCGAAAGACCAATGGGGGACCTAAATCCCACTCTCATCTTTTTTTACTAGAGGCTGTATAGCGGCACGAGTCGATAACTTTGGTTCGTTCGATTAGTCATTAGAGTGATCAGTACGTTGAAGCTTCCTGTTAGTAGGATATCTTTTGTGCTCACTTTGCTTTCTGCCGTTATGCTTTGGAATTCTACCTAATTCAGGAATCGGGAGCTGTTTCATCCGACCGAAAGGATGGGTGGTGGCTCAAGTTTCGACCTCTACATCGAGTGATACCGAGTGATACCGAGTGATACCGAGTGATACCGAGTGAATAACAGTGTCTGTCTTGGCTAAACATCCCGTAGACTTTTTATGTTTCTATATGTACTTAAAGTAGCTGTAATTTCAAATAACTCAGGGGTCTAAATGAAACGAAGCATAGTACTATTCTTAATATAATTTGCTCGATAAGAATACCCCAAGATCTGTAAGCTGGGATATGAATTTAGAAACTATAGCCCAAAAGACAAATGCTAAACCCAATTTCCAAGGCCTGACCAACAAACTCCAGAAAAATGTATGCAAGGGGAGGGGGGTAACGGAAGAAAAATGAAAGGGTAGAAGGTTTAGTAAGGAGAAATGAGGAAAACAGAAGTAAGACTTATTAAACATAGAAACTGAAAATATACAGTAGATAGAAACGTTTCCTTTATGCCCGTATTAATTATGTGGGTGGGGTAAAAGAGGTATAGAGCCCCCTTATTCCCCTACCTCCTCTCCCACATCCAACTCCCCCCGCCCTCCCCTTCACTATTCCCAATCGCAACCGCCTTCACTGCCTTTGCCTCCATAACCGGTAAAGGCGACCTTCCCACTCCTACACTTTGGGGAGGTAGAGGCAGAGGTAATGACAAGGGTGTGGGAAGCCCGGAGGTAGATCTCCAGACTTCATTTGCAATAAGGCTCCGGTGCTCTTTGAACTTTCTCATTTGTGCTTCTTCGCGTAAGTCTTTTGGTGGTGCATGTACAGCATGGTGCGTGTAGCGGATAGTGAGTATGTCTTTATTTGTGCTGAACCGGATTGCTATTGAGCCACCACACGGGTAGCGGGGCTTAGGTATATCTGATTTCCTCAGTTTCTCGTGCTATTCTAATTAAGGAGAGAAACTAACCGCTAGCATAGTTATACGCCCTCACTCCCACTCCTGCTGGCGCGCCTCCCTTCGCGCCTCGATCTCGTACACCTTCTTCACTCAGGTTACAAACCCACCTAGCTCCTGCTGTAAACTTTCCCTTGCTCGTAGTCCACTGTGAGTGTGCAATTGTCCACTGGAGCTTATCTATTTCTGCGATTTTTGCAACAAGTCCTACTGCAAAGGCTTTGTAGTCCTTATCTAAGGTTTCAGATGGTATTGATGATGCGGGAGTTGGGAGTGTGTAGGATACGCTTACGGGCCGAGGAATGAAGCCTGACGCAGCGGTTGTAATCGTGGATGTGAGGTGCGAAAGGAAATCGGGTATTGAAAGAATATGGGTAGGTGGAGGCTTCTGGGTGGGATTGGTAGATTTGGGGGGTGGAGTGGAGCGCTTGCGCTTTTGGTTGGGGGGAGACTGGGATAGTATCGGTGGAGTGAATATAGAGGGTGTTGCGATTGAGGGTTGTGCCTCCGGGGCTATGATACTGGTGGAATCGGTGGTTTGGAGGGTTTTACGTGGGCGACCACGACCACGTTTAGGTACTGGAGGGGAAGGTGCTAACGTAACTTGATAATGTGGTACCATAGTGTTAACTGACAGATCTTCTGAGGGAGGATTGTAGGGTGGCTGTGCTGAAAGATCCATAGCCTGGAGATCATGTCTTGCAAGGCTTGGTAATGATAGCTTAACCAGCAAACGGGGAGGAGATATGGGTGGTTCAGTACTGGCTGCCTGGGTTAGAGGAGGTAGATATAACCCTTGCTGGTCATCCTTTGTCGATACTGGTATTGGTGATGGCAATGTAACTCCATATGTCGGAGAAAGATTGATATATTCATCCCCCTTCCCATTCCCCACTACAGGCTGAGAACCAACATCTAGATCCTGAGCCCTACTCTGGGCTGACCACCCATTGCCTGTATCCGTAGTACTATAGTCCATCCCAATGAACGAATCGCCGACATCTGTCCTCTGTATTGACGCCTCCCTCAAAGCTGGAACTCCTAATGCACCCTCAACCGCAAAACGGTCGACATCCATAATACATCCCGTCTCTTGCATATACCGAACCGGACCATCCACGAGCATGGCTTTCTTCATATTCGCTACTGCTGCCTCTCCCTTGCTACCTCTCCCTAGCCTGTGAAGTTCCTTCCGTACTGTTAACTCTGACGGAATCCATAGCTTCCCCTTCCGGTAACGCGCCTGTATAGCTCGTAGCTCATCCGGGGTGAGCAGAGAGATGTACTGCGGCATCGGAGGCGGATCATTAGCTACGCATGCCGAGTCTACCCCACCACTTTCGGATACAGTAGCCCCCGGCGTGAGTAATGCCGACAAATCCAACTGAATCGGTGATGGCGGATCAGCCGTCTTCCGTTTATTCTTCTGCCCCCCACGAGGCCGCTTCGGGGGTGGGAGCTGCTCGGAGGTCCATGGGGGTGAAGGTACGTCTGGGGCTGTTGATTGGGGGCCAGGGGGAGTAGGATCCGCATGGTGGAAGGTCCGGACAAGAAGACCTCCGTAGGAGAAGGCGCGCTCGACGATCGCCATCGATGCGCTGGTAGGACGGGGGCGGTTTATGCTGGAGGACTTTCGGGGGGTGAGGTCGGATGAGTTGTGGTGGGTCACGTGTGGGGCTTGTGCACTAGCCACACCGGCCCAGCTTTTAAACTTTGCATAGAGACTGTCTAGATTCTAGATGGAATACAGTATTCGGGGTTATACGTAATAGGGGGTTTTATGGGGCTTAGTTGACACTTATCTGAATTTAGGGGTTAACATTGTACTATCAGAGGCATGAACATGAGTTACATGTACTTTCGGCAGGTATAAAGTATTAGCCACAATCTTTGGTTAAGTATTTAGCATTTTAACAGGGACTTTAGCTCTTGATTAGCGAGTGATGTCTCATGTCATCAAATAGTTCACGGTTTGCTACCATATCTAGGAATACCATTTAGAACGCCCGGTACCTGCCATGCGACTTCTTAAACACTCCAACTTTAAATTTATCTCAACTCTATACCTTACTGCATGTACTTAGGGGGTTCCGAGGATCAGGTTGTATTTGGACGACTATATAAGATTCCTAATTTTCTCGTTCTATTACCATTTCATCCCATATATTATTTCTGCCCCTACAAATCCTGTACTGGAATACTTAAACCATAAATATCTCTTGAAAGATTCATTAACATCCCCTGTTACACTAAAGCCCGGCATTCCAATTCAATTATGGGAAGAATGGATCCTGCAGCTCTCCTAAAAGAACGAATCCGTCATCTATTATGTAGGTAACCTTTATAATCCCTGCCAGCAGCCTGATTTATAAAATAAGAAAGTGTTAGAGGCCTTGGATAATTTCTGTTGAGAAATATTATTCGTTTGACTATTGTTATAATGGCTTTATTGAAGGTGGAGGAAAGGTAGTGTAGGTATAAGCTCTTTTAGTGGGGTTAGGTTTGTTCTTATTGTAAAGTATCCCAAGTCATATCCACGTGCCTTGTTGTAGTTGAGGGTGAAAACACAAAGAATTGTCCTCGACAATGCTGGATCTGAGCGCTTCTAAGATCTTCGATCCCCCGGAAGTTTGCATCGGAGTGCCTAAAAACGAGACCCTTTGGGCAAAACTCTCAAACTCTAGACTCAAAGTTGGCAGCACCATTCCATAATTTTACTATATTCTGAGATTGGTAATATATATTGCTAAAATTTGAATTTAATCTAGAAAGTTATATAAAAGGTTACGCTCGAGCGAATAATCCTCTTCTAAGGGTGGGATTTGAATCCGCCCTGCTTAGATACTTATTAAATTAGTCACAGGCTGCTTGTCAAGAGTTTTGAGTGGCTCAAAGTCTACAGCGGTTCTAAGATGAAAGGAGTTGGGCAGTAACCTGTGTTGATCGCTGTAACAATAGCCAGTTTGTTTACTCCATACTCACCCGGGGGGCGTCACGGTAGAGAATTGATGTTTGGTGGGAATTGAAGTTGGTGCTGGGTCGATATCGCTAAGTGGTCACACTTCTGACTCTCCGCGTCAATTTTTGACTCAGAAATTTTCTTGTTAGCAGGGCAGAACTCTGTGGCAAGACGGCACCCAACATGCTGCATATACTGGAAGAATTACATAGTAATACGTATAGGAACGCCTTGGAAGTTTTGACCAATACCGTAGAAGTCGATGGTAAAAAAAACTTGGTCTAGTGTTAGGCTGTAGTCCGTGGCGAGTAATATAACCTGTAGGAAAAAAGAGATATGTACTCTATTCTAGATCCGAGGCCCTCCACACGGAAATTCTGTCCGTTAGCCTTTATTTCTCGATCGTGTTGTCGGGAGCTGTATACGGAGGCGGGGAGCAGCAGCTGATAAATATATGCACATAGTTAATGGTATGTATAGGCCTGAAGAGGGTGGGGGGGCAGTTTGAATAAAGAATTTGTGAGGTTTTGAGCACACTAACAAGCGTGAAACAAAGAAGACTGGGAGTTCTTAAAGGTATGTCATACATGTATCCAGATCCGGACACGCGACGGGGCAACCCTAACCCTTGCACATACCGGGGACAACAGAATAGAGTAGAGCAGGCAGGTGGGCAATTCCCCGCAATAAATAATTCGCTAGGAGTCACTAACTCTACGCTTCTGCATCTCATATCGATACCTCTAAGTTACATGTACCCCAGATGAAGGTGGTAGTAAGTGCAGTGCTTAGCAGACTTGCCTCACCATAGGGCGACCGGGATCATGGCATAATTTGCTCAATGTGAATGAACCCAACTATGTATCCCTTACTGCCGGGGGTTGTTCAGTTTTCCTCTCGACTGCATGGGCGAATCACATAGCATAACACCTCTGCTACGTGTACGCACGCATCATTCCTGCCTGGGCCCTACCACTGGGAACGCTAGGCTCAATAGGCTGCGTGGAAAAGGTTCAGGCAACCAACAATAGCCAGTGTTGCAGTACTGTAGTAGTAGGTATGTCCCCTATCGACTATGCCCGGCACAGTCAGTCCCAGCCAATATCTGCCCGGATCTGCATACGTGTTCCGTGCTGTTACTCTAGGGTGTGATTCATTCAGGCATCCAACAGCCCATCTTTCGGAATACTTTGCATGTGTCGTCACCTAACACTGCTCTCTAGCTGTAACTTGGACTTTTTCGCCTCCTGGCTGTCGCTTTGTTCGTTTGACTCGGTTCCCTAACCTCCATCAGAATAGATAAATACTCAACTCCTGACCGGGGGTTAATCTTATTCTTCTACTCAGTTGCATAGTCACAGACTTTTCGCTACATCTCGCTACACAAACCATTCACTGTTTTTCTAAAGCACAGTGACATTTCTGGATTCTTATCAATCTTAGCAAACAAGCAAACAATACAATAACAATACACAACCTCGACACACTTTAATGTCTGGTCGTGGCCGTGGTTTCGGTGATCGTGGACGAGGAGGAGGTGGTGGAGGAGGTGGAGGAGGCCGTGGAGATGGGGGTGGGGGTAGAGGTGGGGGTGGGTTTGGTGGATTTGGACGTGGAGATCGTGGAGGGGGAGATCGTGGTAGGGGAGGTGGTGGTCGTGGTCGGGGTGGGCCTGCCGATATCTTTAGGTATGGGCTTAAATTCTTTCCTGGTTTCTAGTCTAGATTAGCTTCTCAATACTAACTGTCACAGACCTCCAGGTCAAACACCAGCACCATCCACTGAGGTGAAAAGGGTCGAGGATGGGATCATTACATCTCAGAAAGGTCTCCCCATTAGTCAACTTTCCTTGAGTAGTGATGCTATCTCCCTGCAACCGCGTCCCGGCTACGCTACTATGGGGACACCAATCATACTACGTACAAACTATTTTCATTTCCAGTCAACTGCCAAATTACCTCTCTTTCGATACAGCGTTGAAATCACTCCAGATGAAAGGCAGAGGCGGAAGCGGCGTCGCATATTCCAACTTCTTTGGGAAACCCCTACATTTGCGCCTATTAACAGCAGGGTGGCGTCTGATGGTGCTTCTACAATCATTTCTGCAGTCGAGATACCATTGGACTCCGATGATCGTGGGACGGTAGAGATTACATATTACGATGCGGACCAGGCTGGACCTCACGAAGGCTCTCCGGTGTATAAACTAAAAATCTCGAAGGGTCGAACAATCAGTGTTGAGGATTTGCTATCGTATCTGTGCAATACATCTGCGGCTGCTTCTCTTGATGCCCAAGAAGAGGTAGTTCAGGCCCTGAACATTGTCATGGCTAAACGAGTAAATGCTGCCCCAGATATCGTGCCGCATGGCCAAAACAAATACTTTGTGCTTGAAAATAGTCCAGACTCGCTGTCTGGTGGCCTGGTGGCATTGAGGGGATACTATTCTTCAATTCGGAGTTCTAATGCAAGAATGCTTTTGAACCTGAATGTTTGCACGAGTGCATTCTATAGTGCGGTTTCACTAGATAAAGTCATGTCTGAATTTCTAGGAGGAGGAAATAGGCCCTCGGGGCCAGGTGGGTGGAATAGGTTTCAAATGGCGAAACTACGATCATTCGTGAAGGGTCTACGGATTGAAATAAATCACTTGAAGAACGCGGGTGTGGCCTATAGAAGGGTTAAGACAATTATTGGTTTGAGTGGATCGCCGGAATTGGGTAGAAACCCAAGAGAAATAACTTTCACAGCTTCAGATGGACAGAGTTACACTGTGGAGAGGTGGTTCAAAAAAGGTATACCCCAGTCCTTCTACCCGTTCACCTAAGGGTATAGATGCTTACTTTTATATAGAATATAATATCACTCTCAAATACCCTTTCCTTCCTGTGGTAGATCTGGGCA
Source organism: Verpa bohemica (assembly GCA_033030345.1). Taxonomy (NCBI): domain Eukaryota; kingdom Fungi; phylum Ascomycota; class Pezizomycetes; order Pezizales; family Morchellaceae; genus Verpa; species Verpa bohemica. The sequence continues at coordinate 86,867 of JAUFSE010000024.1, read as the reverse complement.
AGCCAGGAAACCCGGCGTATACTCCTCCTGAGGTCTGCACGGTTATGCAGGGTCAACCTTACAAGGGAAGGCTCAACGAAAACCAGACGCGGTCAATGATTGAGATTGCCTGTCGGCCCCCAGCAGATAATGCTAGGTCGATTACTGGACAAGGCTGTCAAGTTGTTGGTATTGGCGGAGGTAACCAGCAACAGAACTGGCTAGTAAGTCTTTTTCAATTGTTCCTTTTCATAAGCTAGCTGTTTCACGTCTAACCATCAAACTTATAATAGGCGCCGTTTGGGTTTGCGGTCGATCCAAATATGTTGACAGTCAACGGCAGACTTCTTCAACCCCCACAAGTTTCATACAAAAGTTCTAGAGTCAATACCATCAACGGATCTTGGAATATGAAGGGAATCAAGTTCACAGTTGGCGCTAATCTTGGTACATGGGCATGCCTTCGCCTCAGGACAGCTCAAGATAGGTTTGATATCAGTGGTAATATCGAAGAATTCACGAATGCAATGAAGAACTGCGGGATCAACACTGGCGTTCGGTCTGAAACAAAGGAGATCATGCTCGGCTACGGAGAAGCAGAAAACGAGGAAGCTATTAAAAAGGGCATGCAGTACTTCTCGACCAAAAAAGGCAACGACCGACCAAAAATCATACTCGTTATCCTTCCAAACAACGACAAGGTCACCTACGCAAAGATAAAATACTTTGGTGATACAAAGGCTGGCTTTCACACTGTCTGTGTAATCTCAAAGAAGTTTACGAAAGACAGAAATGAACAGTATTTTGCGAATGTTGCTCTAAAGTTCAACCTCAAATGCGGGGGTGTGAATCAAGCACTTCTTCCAGACAAACTTGGACCACACCTTAAAAGTGGTACAATGCTCGTTGGTATAGGTAGTAATAAGCTAGTCTTTAAACTTAACTTTGGATGAATTGTACTAATTCCGGAATTTTCTAGATGTTACTCACCCGTCACCTGGAAGCGTGAAGGGAGCACCAAGTATCGCAGGAGTGGTAGCCAGTATCGATAACCACTATGCACAATGGCCCGCAAGTGTGGTCTTACAAGCAGGCAAGAAAGAAATGGTCACCTGTCTGGAAGAAATGATGGTTGAAAGGTTGAAGTTATGGTCGAAGAAGAACAACAATGAGTTGCCCGCTAGGATCATCGTCTACCGTGACGGTGTAGGGGAAAGTCAGTACTACTCAATACTTCAGGAAGAACTTCCGCCGATCAGAGAAGCCATCAGGAAGGTATATGGGAACCGTCCAAAAGCAAAGTTGGCGATTGTAGTCGTTGGGAAACGTCACCATACTAGATTCTACCCTGTCAGCGAGGATGGTTCTGACAATAAAGGGAATCCGAAGAATGGGTCAGTTGTGGATCGGGGCATTACGGGTATTCGCTATTGGGATTTTTACCTACAGGCTCATACAGGCCTTCAGGGGACTACAAGACCGGCACACTACGTTGTTGTTCTAGACGAGATTGGACTAGGTGCTGATGGCATAGAGCAGATGGTAAGTACATATTTTAATCTATAATCGCTACTCATAACATCAGCTAAATCTTAGTAGACTCATAATCTATGTTACTTGTTCGGGCGAGCCACAAAATCTGTATCAATTTGCCCTCCTGCGTACTACGCCGATCTTCTCTGCGAGCGTGGAAGGTGCTATCTGCAGAGCCTGTTAAACGCGGATGGATCTACGAGTGGATCAGAATCGTCTGAAGTAAACTTCAAGAAGGCGGTAACTATGTGGGGCGCTGGGATTCACTCCAACTTGAAGGATAGTATGTTCTATATCTAATGCGTTGTTGTAATTCTCGGGGGATTCTTTTGGGAGATTCTTTTTGGTGGATACTTTTGGGGGATTTGTGACAGTACCTGGGGTAGCTGTTATCTAAGGATTAGTGGGTGGTTGCGTTTCAGGAGGGGTTTGACTTATGGCAGTGGTTATATTGTTTTCTTCTTTCTTTTTATTTAAAATTTGATTCTCTTCTCCTTTCTTGGGTATTAGAATACTTCACTGTTTTGCGCTAGAGGTGGATTAATGATTGCCTATACACATTTATTCACCTTACTTATTGGACAACTTTGCCAACGATTGTTATCTACTACTATCTTTAGCTACAACATTCCCCTAATCAAGTATATTTTTGGGTGTGTGAGTGGCCTAATTTCTTTACCACTGTTGTGGTTCTACATGGTATTACTAGAGGCCGTAGGATATTGGTAGAGTCTAGTCTTTTAATATCGAAAGGATAGAGTTCTAGGGATACGTATTGAATCCTCTATGCTCAGAAGGTAAGGAGTGAGTTCGCCAATCGCATTAACTACTGAAATTATTTTATGCAATTGTAAGCTATTCTAAGTTAATACCTACTACATTAGTAAATGCGGCTACTAGCACACCTAATAATCAGTACCATATATATATTTCTTTTTTCCCACTATTTATGTGTAACATGATAACATTTATCACAACTAACTACGCCAGGGCTAGGGTTTGGCTCATAGATAGTCACTCACCTAGCCTCCTTCTTTTGTACATGAAACTTTTCAACTGTAGTCTGCACTAATACAAAACTTGAACATATCAACTGAACATTTGACTAGCAGCCCACTCTCATTATCTACTCCTCCTTTGGTTCATTTACATATTCTGTTATTGACGACGATGGATTCTGGAGATGGAATTAGTGAATCAGAGGTATGAAAGAATATTCCACATCGTGAACATCAAAGATTGATTTCTATGGTCTAGTCATTCATACATACTTAGCTCACATTAAAAAACTATAGTATAGGCTTCGTTGTTATTATTTAGTCTTGGTCGCTACCTCATCACCACACTACTCATAGATTAGGAAGGAATAAATAGACCTAAGCTCTCGTATATCCTGATAATAAGGCTAGCGGTTGTGATAAATCCTTGTGTAGTAATGTAGTGTGGCTCGATAGCTAAAACCTTTACTTGGATTTGTAGGTATTATTTCACTATTTTTTTGGAGGGGGGGGGGGGTTTACGTATTTGGGTTCTTGGGGATGTTATTGGTACGATGCCTATTAGTAGGTATTACATTCTCACGGGGTCTTGAGGTTTACCTATAATCTGTCATGTTGTATCTAAGGGGGTTTGAAACTAACACCCCTTTAGTAGGATAGCTTTTTGGGTCATGAGGCTGGGATAGTTTCGGTTATCATAACATTTTGTATATAGGTTCGGTTTTTATAACCGATAGCATAAATAGGACATAAAAAAAGTGGTTATAATAATCACAATGACAATTATTGGAAAATTTAACGGTTATGCTTCTTTACACGGTTACCCTTGTGTATGGCTAAGTAGTGTGTTGTGTTGGAGGTGACTTTCATACTATAGATGACCACTTGTTTTACTGAAAAGCCCCTGTATTTAATCTATAGAATTTATCTTATTATATCGAAAACCTACTTGAGAATTCAGAATCATCAATCTCAAAATTTGTCTACCTTTCGCGGTCTGGAGTGAGAAGGAAAGAAAAACTGAAGTATAAGTGTTATACATCTATCAAAATATTGACTACACCAAAGATCTCAATACTAACCCCACCCAGTCCTCTCTTTAAGCCCTTCAAAAGACATTAAAATCCTTAAATCTTCAAGTTATAAGCCCTCACTGTATTCTCACTCCAAACCATCGCTCTCTGCTTCTCCACAAGTCCAACTCTCTCCAACAAGACGACAGACAACTTCCTCCAGGTCTCCCATGCTCCTTCAGCACTCCCGGCATCAATTCCTGGGTAAATCTCCGCAAAGCCAACTTTACAGACAGGCCAGTCGCTCCCCCAGAGAACACGGTATGACCCAAATATTCTAAAGACTTGTTCAACCCATGGAAATACGAGGTCAAGGATGACGGATTCTTTGGAGAGAATAGGTGGGTAAGCTTCTTGGTCGTGGGGAAGCTCTGAAAAGATCCCAGAGAGCTTTATTGTGACCGAGGGGTGGGCGGAAGCAACGCGGGTTAGCAGGGCAGACCATCGCTTAAACGTTTCCGAGGAGGTAATATCGGTAGGGTCGATATTGAGAGGAGGTTTGCAGAGGTGATCTGCGACAGACGGTTACTTTTAAATTGCTCGGGGGATAAAGGCTGATCCTTACTTATTACAAAGGAACCAACATTCTCAGGCACATCCTTCTTGACGATACTCTCTATTGCCACTACAGCCTCCTCTAGCTGCCACATCCCCCCACTCCTTACATCTACACCAATCTCGACTGCCAGCCCCTTCCACCAGGCCCATTCCATCGAGTCTACAAAATCCTTCTTTAGAATTGTACCCTTCGGCTTGTCCTGCACTAAGTATCGAAACCCCTTCAACATCTCCTTTCTCCGCTTATTCCCCTCCCCTTCTAGCCGTAGCAGGTTCCAGAATCTCTCTATTGCGGGAACCCCCAAGTTCATTGGTGCCCAAGGTACAATCCCGCGAACGAGCTCATCTTTTTCCGATAGCTCGTACACAAAGTCAAACTCCTCAAGTGTCCATTTCCATGCCTCTTTCAAGGCTTCCTCATCGTTGCTTGCGATTGCAGCCTGTGGGGGCTCTGTATGGACACGATCGGTCTCGATAAAGACGAAGCCCCCGAAGTTTTGACGCTGGGATGATGGGATAGAAGTAAGATATTCGGAGATTGAGTGTTGGGAGTAAAGTGGGTTCGAAGGAGTTGCCCAGGCGAGGTAAGGAAGATGGCTAGCTGTGAAGAGGTGGATATGGGAATCGATTATTGGGGACTGAGAGTTGGCCATCTTTGTGATGTTGATGGGGCGAAGGATAGAAAGAGTTGCTGGTATCTTCTGAAGGCTTGACGAAGAACGCCGTAGTATAAAAAGTACGGTTAGCTATCGTGGAAAGTTGCAATTCATCATGGCAAGTTTCTTGCTTCAGCAATGACATCGGTGGAGGTGGAATTATTGGAAGAGCACCTTGCGGGGTTCTCGGCTATTCGGACTCTCCCGTTGATCCTTACGGGTGGGTGGATAAAAAGGGCACATGATCAAATAGAGGCTGGTTTTAGGAGAGTCTCGAATGTGGCAAAGGTATGTAGCTAGTTGTTCCATGATCAGTGGGGGAGGCCTAAGTGACGTTTGTGGTGAAAGTTCTGATTTATCTTGGCGGTGTTCGGATCACCGTTAATCACTCGATTTGCGTCTTGGCACATATAGTTTTAACCTCTACCATGAGATTTCGAAACAATTTACTGTGATAAGGTTGAAGGTGTATTTTGGATCTTGGGTAGATGCTGAAAATGGTGTAATCAAGTCCTATTAATCAAGTGATACTATTCTTTTGAATAAATATGGTGCATTCACACATTATATAGGTGACACTAACCTAATATATAGCACTAAAGAAAATGGTGAGTATATCTTGTGAATATAAGTAAAAGGTGCTTCAATACATGTATCCTCCTACGCGTGATATCGTAGTATAGGGTCCTTCCTGTACCCCTGAAACTCTAGATGGAAGCCGAATAGGCTATTCACTACTGCGTAGTACCGTACTAAGAACCCAATTGTGAATTAGCTCACCCGTAATCCCTGAATAGCATCAAGAAGACTCATACTCTGAAGTGAATTATCTACCTGCAGTTTTGAGAAATGAGGGGTAGCGGCGGGAGAACCGGGATTGAAGAAGCGGAGAATTAATGGGTGCCTGGATGGACAGATGGATCATGCAATATAATTAATTACATCCACAACAACAACATCTACAGATCAGTACATCTCTACCAAAATATAATTTTTAAAAACTATAACCAGGGGGAAAAACCTAAGGCTTTATGCTCAATTCTGGACTCATCGGGGTTTTCCTTAATTGGATTTAGCCAAGCTAGCTAGTTGAAATTAAATCACCAAAAAAAACCAACTCACCCCCAAAAGGTGGATTAATTAGGCTGAATTAATATATCTGCCGACCGAATTAATGTACCACTTTTTTCTCCGGTGCTCGCTTCGGCGGAGTGGATAGACTTCCATCTATGTACATAGTTTAATCCGGGGTAATATAAAAACTTTAAGCGGAACTTCCCAGATGGAATCCGACTCCATTTGTCCGTCTACGGAGTATCGCACCGGATATCCATACAAACTCCAGGTCAAAGAGGCTTATACTCTTTATTATTACCCGAATATGAAATTAATTAGTTAGTATTTATTTTTTTCTTCTTGGATTAATTAAAGGGGGAAGGGGGGGGGGGAAGTTCTCTACTAGCTAGGTTTCTGGAGTTATATATAAATACTCAATCCCCCCCCGTTTGGGCTTGCGATTTCCCCTAGTCGGAACCACCAAGAGTTTACCGAAGCTTACAACCTCAACATGATTTTCTCAATTTCAAGTGTTCTCTTCGCAGCGGCCAGCTTGGCCTCCACGGCGGCAGCTGCGTCGCTTCAGCAGGTTACAAACTTCGGAGTGAACCCGAGTGGTGCTCTGATGCATATCTACGTATGTCATAAACCCCCTACTCTACTAATATTTTCGGTTATGGTTTTCTTTTTCTCACAATACTTCTAGGTCCCGGATACCGTTAAGCCTAATCCAGCCATCATTGTTGGTGTCCATTGGTGTACTGGGACTGGACAGGCTTTCTACGATGGCACAGGTTATAAAACCCAAGCAGATCTCTATGGGTTCATTGTCATGTACGTCTGCCCAATGATGTATTATCTCATTGATTGATAGACTAATTCTCTTTATTATAGCTACCCTACTGCTCCAACTGCCGGTGGCTGCTGGGATGTTGCCTCAACTGCTACTCTCACCCACGACGGTGGTAGTGATTCCCTCGCCATCAAGAACATGGTCTTGTATACAATCTCTACTTACAACGCCGATGCTTCCCGCGTCTATGTAACCGGACACAGTTCCGGCGGTATGATGACCAACGTCCTACTTGGGGCCTACCCAGATGTCTTTAAAGCCGGATCTGCATCCGCCGGAGTTCCCTTTGGTTGTTTCGCAGGAACCACCAGCTGGAGTGTCGCATGCGCCACTGGTCAGATCACAAAGACCCCCGCCGAGTGGGGTGATTTGGTCAGGAACGCGTATCCGGGGTATACTGGAACAAGACCGAGGATGCAGCTGTGGCATGGAACTTTGGATGATGTTTTGTACTATCATAACTTTGAGGAGGAGATTAAGCAGTGGACAAATGTGTTGGGTGTTAGTCAGACGCCAACAAGTACTGAGAATAATCCATTTGGGTATAGTGGGTGGGTTCGCACTAAGTATGGGACTCAGGTTGATGCTATCTCGGCGGTTGGACAGCCTCATAATTTGGTTATATTGGCAGATCAAGGTTTGTTTCCGGGGGTTTGACAGATACGGTGGAGAGGTTTGCTGATAATTTCTTTGTAGTCGTTGCATTCTTTGGCCTTAATACTGCAACACCAACTACCACGACCACTGCTACCCCTACTGCGGTCTCAAGTACTACGGTCTCTTCCGCATCTGCAACAGCAACTGGTGCTGGTGTCGCAAAGGTAAATAATATACACTGTCCCATACTGAAATACATGGCTAACGCAAAAGTAGTGGGGACAGTGTGGAGGGCTTGGATATACAGGAGCTACGAATTGCATTAGTAGCACCTGCACTGTTATCAACCCCTACTATAGCCAGTGTCTTTAAATTTGAACTCTGTCTTGGGGGTTTGTCGAGTAAATCTATGTAGTATATGTAGTTAATACACCGAGTTCCTATCGCACCCTAGTTAAACTTGGGTACGCGGGCGCCAATAAATTAACACTTTCCACAAAATTGCTTTATTTGTGCTCTCTATGTAATTGCGCTACGGTATACATTGTAGGGTTAGAAGTCTTGAACTCATAATGACTGATGAACTCCACTTTTGCGCCTTGTAGAGCTAAGACCAACTCATTTTGGTACTTTTTCTAATTAAACATTGACTACGTGACTATACCGTCTGTTTATGAGTACAATCTTCTTGTTGGTTCATAATCACCAAACAGGCGTCCCAATTGAGTTCTCGGCCACATCAAGTACCCTATCATTCATCTTTCTAGAAACCCAAATAATTACATACTCCCCAGACCCTCGAGAAGCCACAAGACCCTAATCCCCTAAAGAACCTACCAATGCCCCTGGGGCTCCCCTCCTAGAAAAATATAAGCGAAATGACACCTTGGCACTGCATAAGCGATATGCGGGGAAATACTGTGCGAAACGTAGGGCTTGAATAAAGTTAGAGTTGGGTCGCACGAAAGAGAGCAATTTATTTTTGCCTAAATTCTGATCGATCGCTGTATTTACCTGGGAAGTATTTAGCTGGGTGATGCATGGAAGGGCCAATAAAGATTGATTTGGTTGGGGAGGGGGGTCTGACCATTGTGGAGGGCTAGACAGCCTCTGTGAGGGGATAGCCAATCAGAACAATGGTTTGGTACTTCCCCTCCCTTGGCCGTTCAGGGCGGAGCACCTTTGATTGGCAGAATAGATGATCCCCTTGATTCATAGTGTACCTATTGAAGGGGGCTTGCTAAATAGGTAGCACGGCAGCTAGGGATGGGGTGGCATTACATGAGTCCCGGGGATGAGAGTACGGCTCGGGTGCTGCCCCGATTACTAGTCTCAGAGATGCCGACGCAGACTCGGGAAAGTTCGGCAAAAGGAATCGTATGTTAGTCGGACACATATAGATCTGTGGGGTATTTATGATCATTACCTATCCAATTATATATTCCACCTTGGCCTAGAAAACCTTGGCCTTTGGTTTGGCCTAGACATACGCTATGAATTATATGTATGTAGTTAAAGTGGAGTCGAATGATGAGCTCTTGAGTTTGTCTGTTTTTGATTTCCTTTGTATTCTAGGTGCGGGGTGTATTAACTGTAAGAACAGCGGGTGGTGATTTTTTGGTTATTTTATATGATTATGCTAGTTATGCTTGGTTTGTGTACTATTTTTATTAAAATTAGCACGAGAGTATGATACTTTGAAGGTTTGATGCATCTATTGAATACACCATACTTATTATTGTGGCTAGAACAAGCCTGTGAATGCAGAAGGGGAGAGGGGAAGTATTTATTGGATGGCCATCCAATAGTGGCGGGGCTAGACAGCCCTCTTTAGCCACACTAAAAGCCTGCAGTAGAGCCAACCTCGAGTATAAAGAAACGGACCTTTTTCAATAAAAGTTGTTAGAGGTACCGCGTATTGCTCTGTTCATCTAATGTTCATCACTGTGAAGATGTATAGAGAGTAATTGCCAATTGTGCACCTAGATAGTGCTCAGTTACAGTGAGGATGTAATGAAACTGGGGTTGTCTGGAGGCAGGTCTCCAACAACAACTAGAAACTCTGGGTCTCTATTTATACAGCGCCAGAACTTATCGTGGCGTGACCTTCTTGGCGATAGCTTAGTAACTAACAGTGACGAGTTTCAATAAAGTCTGAGAAGATAATTCAGATTATTAGAGATTATGGAAGTATGAATAAGATCTAAAAACTAGAATAAAAACCCTCCGAAGTTCATTTTCCACTTTCTGTATAATTTGTCACGCCTGCTCCGTCACCATCGGATACCGGCATCACTAGGTACACCACCAACACCTGACAGGGTTAGGTTTCCCTTGCAACTGGGAACTTTCGTTCACTGCAGTGAGGACATGTAGCCTTTCGTCTTTTGATAGCAGACTATGGTAATACTCTGGCCGCCCACAGTCCATAATCTACCCCTTCGCGGAATTCCCCATCCAAACCGAGCCTAAGGAAACGGAAGAAACAACTCTCGGATACTGGGAATCCCAACTTGCCTACTAGAGTTCAAAACGGTGATTTTGTTTCACTTTTCTCCCTTGGGTTTTATCCGTGCTCCTCTAGTCCAACAGCTATCTCCAACTTAGCCCTTCTTTCACCCTTTCACCTGTAGCTTCCCTCCGCTCTCTCGGTTGCCAAATCCCTTTCAAACATTATAGTATCAAAAGCCAATGATCGCCCCTTTCCATGAAAAACTTGATGAGTTTAAAGCGGTCGCAAACTAGGCCCCGGGGGTTTACTCGTGGGAGTATTGCTGGTGTAGGAATAGGAGTGGTGGTGATTATACTCAGTTGTGAAGTTAAACTCTAGATTAATATTCCACAGAGATTCACCACTGCTTCAGAGAACTTCACACATCGCTGGTTAGGAGTAGCCCATATTCAGGGGTTCCCATGCGACATTAGAATACCCACGAGATTTCATCCACTGACATAGATCAACTTTACTCCGTATCCCTTTTGTTTTAATACAAGGAAATCCGAGTTACCAGGGCGAGTACTATAATCGTACAAGACATACTCTGGATGTATCCTGCATTTAAATATTCTAATAGCTTACATTAATACTTCTGTCACTAAATCTCAAAGGTTTGCCGGATTGTTGTGGAATACTAAGCGCCCGCGACTGTTTTGGGTGGACGAGAACACGGCAGTCAGAGCACGAATCCTCCTACCACGAGCGCCTACATGGCCATCATCTTGTTTCCGGGTTAGTTTTATAGATACAGCTAGATGGATAAACAATTATATGGTCGATTCGCATTAAAAGGCACTTCCCCGCAAAACAAATCCTCGATAATAGGATGGTCTGTGGGAGAAAGACATGGGGGCTCCCCAGAGAAGGTATAACGGGCGGGAACTGGTTGAATGGAAAATTGTAGAGGGGAGGGGGCATCTACCCACCTACAATCAACTACCAGTACTTGTGAAGGCTGAGCGGCTCAAACTATTTTGTAGTACGACCACACCATTAACTTCACAACAAATGGTTTGTGTGCCCCCTATGTGCTATGTGCTCAATGGTAGCCAGCAGGCAACCCACCGATACGGGTCCACCGCGCAAAATAAAATAACCTTCCCGGATACTGTAACCCCCCCGCGATTATGACTACTAGATCATTGGGATTTTGGTAATGAGGGGATCTTGACGTATTACTTACATGCCTTATACAGGAGATCTCGACATATTACTTACACGTCTCATACTAATGGGCATCAAACGGTAACATAGATGCATGTACATATGAGTTGTTCGCGCTGTTCAGTTTAAGACATGCAGGTTGCCTTAAACTCACATTTCTTGAGAAAAGAAAAGAAGTCATAGTAGGGGTAGATTCAATTCCTCCATGTTTTGTAGGTTTGGCTTTCAAAAAGGTTGCTTTTCTCGTGTCGATGAAATTATTGCTTCATGTTATATCACTCGGGGGGAGACAGCTATTGTAGGGCATTCATGAATACTGTGTTCTTTCTCTTCAGGGTGGGGCATCAAGTACTCTTTAGAAGCTCTCGTTGTCTCCACTATCCAATTCCGTTTCAGTTGGGACACAGACACAAGTACACCCATCCGCGTTACGATCCAAACTTGGTAATACCGCCACAACCACCACGATGAGTTTGGAAAAGGTAGGTGGTACAAGAAAGATGGAGGGGCCAGGCTATGGACCGGCACTTCGTTTACAGTTTTCTACTCAATCTGAGTTGGCTGTTGATCGGGCGGCTGAAGAGCGTCTGCAGCTACTGCTTCTACATTTCCTATCAAGGAATCATATCGGTTATCCTGAACGTTACCTATCACTTTGCACAGTGGTATCAGTCGTGAGGCTCTGTTGCTCGAATGGAATTGATATTAAAATGATAGCTGTTCAATGTATGTGGTCGAATTTGAAAGGGATGTTCATCATATTCTGCCTCACGTGTATCAATTCAAGCACACATGATGATGATAATAATTATGGGATGAACGGCTCGGATAGATATATTCACGCGGCTATAGGCCTGGAGTTTCCATCTGTGGAGGTGCTCAAGCGTCCCCCGCCTAAGAGGCTCTGAGTGGTGCGCAGGAGTAGCCGCAAATCACGTGACTGAGCGCATACAATATTGAGCACAACTGACATTGGTATAGACTTCACTGAATATCATCGTGTATCCTCCCATCCATACCAACGTTACCAATTCATCACGAAAATACCGCAGCAACACCCCAGTATGGAACCTCTATCGCACAACTGTTATTCGGCTTCGGAGTTCGGGCTGCGCATCGTGGACAGAGCCTCTGGCGCGCACTGCGCGCCAGTCTATATTATCCTGTCGCTCATGGAAGCAGCTCATCTTCAACACATAATTGTACAGAACTCTGTGCGCACCTCCCCGGACACACAAAGACGCCGTCTTCTGGAAGCTGTTTAAGGTTAATAGAATACACTCGGTTCAGTTGCCTTCCCCCACCCCTCCTATCCGGTAACGTTAGTAGCTCCTGGTGCCGTTCTAGAGATGCTCTTTCTAACGTGATATGAGATAGGGCATTACTACCCAGTCTAGCCTGGTTACCTTGCTTCACCAAAGGCACTCTCTTTCCGGATGTAAGTGTATTTTATTTCCTTCTTGAAAAGGTTACCCCCGTACGTTGGCTATATGGTTACAATCACCGGTTGTCACCCATTTCGTCCGATACTGACCGTCCTTAAAGTTACAGAGCTACCTAAAATGGCCAACAACAACAACAACAACCAACAAGAGTCTGAGCTATCTACTCTTGATCAGTTTACAGGAGCACTCCAAAACCAGAGCGATGGCCTAATCCAGATTCATAATCGATTTCAAAACTTCATGAGCGCAAAGTCATCGTCAGACTTGGACGTTATCAATAAGATGTATGCAGATATGATTATCAGGGAGATAGCCCGTTCAAATAAAGGCGATACCTACGTACTCAGCGTAGCTATTAGCCGACCGAGCGCCCGCGATCAACATACCGACGACCTCGCGCGCCAGATTGTTTCTCTGAGTGCCGAAATTGATCTTAGCCATGAAGGTCAACCGAGACAGAATGGCCCAATACCGGTGGCCGAACCCTCACCTCGTATTTCCCCTCACCCCTCGCCCATGTTCCCTGGGAGACGTTCGAACAGTAGAGGTCCAGCATCTTCACGGCGCAAAGGAAATAAGAAATCCCATAGCACCGATAGCTCTAAGAGTTCTGGCCCTTATTTCTGCCATCATGTGGGATGTAATAATGCTGAATTTATGTACAATTCAAAGTTTCAGTATGTATACCTAAATACCTTTTATGATAGCATTTTATATATATATATCACTGTCACACCCGATTCTAATGCTTACTAGGGACCACTTGCGAAAACACGAGGATCCGAGCTACAAATGCCCTTACTGCCCTACCTATCTCACCCAAAAACGTTCTCTCAAGAAACACATGAATAGGAAACATAAGGATATAGGTATTGACAAAGCTCCCTGGACCCAAGGGACCGAAATCCCATCACAAGAATCAGAATCTGCGGGGTCATACAACCCATCAATTCTGATCCAACAACCCCAAGACCCGTCTTCACAGCCCATAAATGAAGCCTCTGTCCATTCCAACATTGATCCTCAGCTTCGGACTTTTGGATATGATAGTACTATGGGTCTTAGTGAACCGGAAGAGGAGGACTGGTACGGTGAATTTATGGTCGAGCAGACTTAAATTATTGATTTCTAATAAGTGCTAGTATCTCCCTACTACCTGTGGTATGTCATATTTAACAATCCTTGCTGTTGGGTCTTTTTTTTTTAACGAAGAAATAGTATCTCTATGTATTGATGTTTTCCTCCTAGTCAAGGAAATCTGTTTCAAAGCAGGCCAGATATGTGATGGTTTTATGTACCGGAGGACCTACCAGACACTATGGATCGAAAATAATATCGCCACGGACCCTCGAGCATCTCTAAATCGAATAATTTACTATACCAGCACTATCCTGGTATTCTCCTAATACCTTGGTCTCGTCTTGTCCAATCACGCTACCTCTCGATAAGTCACTTATTACTTGTCTCGTACCTAGCCGGCTTTACATTCGTTAATTTAGTATCGTCCTTGTCCTACCAGAGATATATTTGGATTTGGATTATTATTTATTGATATCTTCTTTCTATATGTCGCTAGTTATTTCGCTTCCTAGCAAGCTCATCGTTTATTTATCAATCTCTGCTGATGTTGTCTACTTTTTGGATGTGTTACTATTTATAGTTATCTTTACTATTATTTCTTTACTGTTGCTTAAGGTTATTGGCTGGTTATATTATTATCTCGCGGAGCATTGGCCGACTCTTGCATCATATTTTTTCTTTGCGCATACATACCTTATATCCTTGTATCCGCTCTAGGTTTGATTCAGTGTTTTGATTATGATTATGATTTATGTTTCTTTTTGTCGATTTCTTTCGGAGGGACGATTTTCTATATTCTCGTTTATTATTTATGAATATTAACGCCAGATGTCCTGGCCAGCGCACCAAGGATAGCCGGGATCACTAGCAACCCTAAACCTGAGAAGTCTACGGGAGAGATACCTGCTTGAGATAAAATAAAATACCGGGATATAACTTCTTGGACAATGCTCATCTCCCGGGACTCCCAAATTCTTGCGACAAATTATTCCGGTTTGAAAGCGGTGATCTATCTATCGTAACTTTGTCGTCACTGTTGTTCCTTGAATGTTTCGTTGCGATCAGGATCTAGGCGAGCAAGAAGCCACACAACTTGGCCTGGAGTGTGACGTCAGTGGGGGCCGGGCTTAGCTATCAACTCCAGTCCCCATTCTCTCTCAATTTCTATAAAACACACATCATCCTCCACGATTGCTTTCTCCATCTCATTCAAGCTCATACGATAAACCAATCTCAGTTACAAAAATTACAATCAAAAACCCACTTTTCCAAAAAACCAACCAAAAACCGCAATGGACGCTCTCAAAGGCATGATTGGAGGCGAGAAGAAGCCCGCACCTCAACAAACTACCGAGTCTTCTAGCGGCGGCGGATGGGGTGATAAGTTTAACACTATGGCTGGCGGTGGGAGGGCCTCAGAGAAGAACGAGGATGCTCTTGACAAGGGTGTGTTTCCTTTATTACTCTACTTTTTGATATATGATTACTGATTATAATGTTTGTCGAAAAAGGTGTCGATTTCGTTCAGGAGAAGATCTTGGGTCAGGGACCTCAGGATAACGAGAGCGCCTTTGAGCAGGCCAAGGATGAACAGATCAGCGATTGTAAGGAAGCCCAAATTCTTTCTCCCTATTATCGCTAACAAAGTCTATTGTTTAGTCATCCGTGGACAATACAAGAGTAGGACCGGAAAGGATATCCCGATCAAGGATAAATAGATCAAATGCTTTTAATGTTCCTTGTTCATTTTTCATGATAGGCGAAAGGCTTCTTGGCGTTAAATAAATTTTATATCAGTGAGAACATAAAAACTACTTTGTGCATTTGTGACGACATAAAACTTTACTTTTTTTTTTCAAGGCGTCTCTGAGGGTAGATAATTTTGCCACCTACTAAAAACGCCTTATAAGTCGATCTCCCTTCAGTGTTGATATATTGAAACCCGAAGTGCCTTGCCCATTATTCGATCTGCCTCACGCAGAACTTATAAACCCCTCCGGGTATCAGCACCAAGTTAAGCAGGGGGGGTGAGATGGGTGCTAAGATTAATATCCCTAGGTTTTAAGATAGGCATAATTAAACACGTAGAACTCAGCTAAGTTGAAGATCTGCTACAAGAAAACTTACGTATAATCGACGTTACCAGCGCCGCAAGATCTTCCTTTTGATACTTGACACAAAGTCCTCTTTCACTGAGTTTATGAACCCCCCCCCTCCCCAGTCTTTTCACATATAAGAATTGAACACGGATATCTAGAGGTGTGAAAGACCAGGTCCTCGAGGCTTAGTTTTTTTTTGCAGCTCCCCTGGCCCACTTCCGAATTAAAAAAAAATTTTTGTAAGGCTAAAACTAATTCCGGGTGACAGCTGTCATAGTCGAATTAATAATAGATAGGGGTCGAAACTTGAATCTTTTTTTCCCCTTCCCTTTTTTTTTTTGAATACAAGGCGGCCATTTAGATAGTTTGGATCTTGATGCCTATATACAGCCTACTTTTGACTTATGACGTCATTACTTAATGTGCCAAGGGAATGATTTAGTGCGTAAAGAATGGAGTAGGGGAAGGGAATGATTTTGTGTTGTATGGGGTTTTGGTGTTTTTTTGCGGTGGGGTGTTTGTGCGAGTGATTGGGTGTGATTGGGGTGGGGATTTTGTTGTGTAGGTTTGTAGTTGGGTTTTCGTAGTGGGGGTTATGTGTAGGCTGTGTTGTGTGCTTTGGTGTTAGTGGATCTGTTGTTGGTTTGGGGTCGGGTTGTGGTTATTGGTGTGTATATATTAGAAATTTCACTAGATTCTGTGTAAATGATGAATGCTTAATTCACATCTTGGAGATAGATAGTTATAATAAACAATTGAACCTGCCATCCCTCTATAAAACTCCAAGATTCAATAGCTGATCTCTCCCTCCTACTTACTCGAATATAAGGTATATAGCGGAATAAAGAAACATAGATCCTAACGGTCACATTACATCAGCGTACACCTCGACCTAACCGGCTAGAACTAATAACAGTGTGAGTGTTCTTTATTGTTCGTCTTAACGAGGCTTTTGGCGACAAGAGGACTTTAAGAACTGGTTTTGTAAATGGTGCCGCTATTGATGCCCCTGGTAGGAGTAGCGGTGTTGGTGAGTTTTTTTAATTTTTAATTTCTAGTGAGTGTGTCGATGTTGTATGTAGATGGTATCGCTAGGAGTCGAGTGTGATGTTACTTAGTTGATACCAGAGGTGGAAGGGTCTATTTGTTTGTGGGAGTTTCTTTGGTAGTATTTCAGGAATGAAGGAGAAAAAGATTAATGACTGGTTTTGTATAGCAAGGTTTTATAACTAATTCTTGAGAAGATTGATCAATCGATGAAGAGCCCTTAATTGATGAGAATAGATTTCTATGAGCACATATGGTGTAGTAGTGTATACAACAGGGGGGGGGGGACTCTAGGTTATGGGATGATTTCTTAGAGATCTTCATGAGTAGGTAAGTTCACCCCCGGTACGTCCTTTTGTTAGTCAGTAATAATTGATATAAATCCCCTCTTCATAATTACATGTACTTACTCTCGTGATGTCCTATTAACTTGAGAGTCAGTTGACTCCACCTCCATAGCATGGCATACGGGAGAAAAGCTACCATACATAATACTTATATTCTCTCTACAGTTCTGTAATATAATTACTACCGTCTTCTACAAATCACATATATAATCTCTTCGGTACGCAAATAATAAATACTACGATAATAGATCTTTAGTCGTATCCCGCCAGTTACAAACCAGTACAGAAATATAGCTGGCTACGGCAATCATTGACACCACACATATCCAATATAAGACAACTACCGGCACTGAGCCAACAACTGGATGCACAACCTTACTGATATCAGAGACCACCCCCCTAAACAAACCCCAATACTCATAACCAACACTGAGTACAAGGGCTGATGTTTAGATACTAAAGTACTCCTTATCCTACTAAACACTAGTGGTAGACAGCTCTCAAGTAATAATTATATGCTTATCTAATCTATTCTATCTAAATTACAGGGTTAGGGTCTTCTACAGATATAGCTTGGTGGTCAATGATTTCAACACCCTAACAAACCATCTCACGCTGCCACGAAGTTCCCCCTCATTCTTTGTTTTCCTGGTTTATTTTTACATCTCTCTCCCAACTCAGGTGTTACCTAGAGACCAATAAATTAGGAACGTGTTCGGACGCGGACGTGGTCATGTTTTATTGTCAAATTGAATAGATTCTTATTGATTGGAGATTATTATTTCCACCCCCTCTCCCTGAGATATCGGATATAGTATCAACCCCCATGCCACGAATAAGTAATTATTTTCCTCTTTCCTTCCTAGGGAAAATGCACACCACGCACCACCTCCACTCTCATAGAGACTGAGTATTTACAACCCGGAACAAATACCCGTGGTTCCTTTGCCCACTTGCGCACAGCACTGCATGGTAAAAAAATAACCTGCACCAACCCAACCAACCCATCAGAACTGAACAAAAAAACTTTTCCGTCAGGCTGAAAAAACTCCGTAAAAAGAAAAAGAAAAAACGCCATAAGCCAAACACATGCTCCGTCGTATTTACCGCAGATAGAATAACAAAACGCTTCACAAAACCAAAAAGATCCATGCCCGAAAGAAAAAAAAGAAAGAAAATTAACCCGCCTAATGCGCTTAGATACTCTCACGTCGACTCTTGGTATTATTCGCCCTGAATGGGCGGCCACCGATTCTGCGTCGCTGACGTTCCCGTTTCAGTAAGGTCAGCATACTAGTAACAGCAACGACACGGGACAGGCCACGTTCGTCGAGAATTAATGTTCCGCCGGTGGTTGTGAGCGGACTGAATGTAGATAGTTTTGAGTGATTCTGGGGTTTCCATTAGTAAGAGTGGTCATAGATGGTATGAATCCTGGACTCACAGAGAACATGAATGCTCCAATCTGGTGGCTCCCCATTTCCTCACTCTCCTTTTCCAGCACCAAATCTCCCATCTCCGTCCATCGCCAAACAAACCTCTCCTTCCCTAAGGCCCATAACTGCGCCCTCCTATCCTCTTTCCCGCACCACACATCTATCTTCCTCTCATCCTTTCCCTTGAGTATAATGGTCGCCGGCTTCATGATATCCCATGGTACCTTCCACTCAGCTGCATCGATACTTGGAGTATCGGCATTATTCCCTGGTAATTCTAAGGTGCTTCTCGATGATAGACTCCCATGACGGCGTGATATTAGTGTAGGCGATCTCCCAGATTCACTCTCCCACTGTCTTGATGCAACAACACCTTTTATATCCCTCATCGTCACACTATCTGGTATCGTAAGGGTATTATGGTTAAAACCGGGTAAATGTCTAGTGACATCATGAATGGCCAGCTCGGTGGTCGGTTTCCGCCCTCTAGCTGCACAAGCTAAGCTTCCGTGGTTAGGTATGTAGAGGACAAGAGTAGGGTTGAAGTCAGAGATGACCCGGTTCTCTTGAGACGACAGTGAAGAGATTGAGGTATGTGTAGTCGAGGTTGCGGAGAGGGGTGAGAGGACTGCTGAAGGGTAGGTGTAAGTTGAAGAGGACGTTTCTGTTGTTGATACGGAGTTATTGCGGGACATTTCATATGAGTTCCACTATAGTTATGTAGGGGTATTTGATTATACTCTGCCAATACCGCTAGATAATGTTGTAGAAAGATATAGAGGGGTATTTGTAGTTACGGACTGTGAGAAGTCGGGGTAGCCCACAGCGTTGAGGGGTTATCCGAGTATTTGTATGCAGACTTTGAGGAGTAAGGCTTCCTGCCGGGGATGATCGGGGAATAAATAAGATTATTACCAAGGTCGATTAATGGTAATGCTAGTGGCAGATCACAAGGCGTATAGTGAAGAAAAGCGAGTTCGCCGAGTTTGCCGTGCACAAACTACAAGTAAGGGGGAACGCCCCCCCACGAGGGAATTCCATGTCTTCAATTGAGCGCTCTTACTGGATAGGGTAGAATCCAGGATTGAGTTGTTTATCCTAGCAGGATGTACAAGCGAGAGCCAGATCTTACACCAATACGTGGAGTAAAGTGTACAGACCGAGTAATGAAGAGGGGAGGGGAAACGTCACAATCGGCTGAGGGGAGAGAAAATCAGCATGTTGATAGGGAGAAATAATGAATAAAAGCGTAGATCTTGATGTGTAGGTGGTCGAGGGAAGGAGAGGAGAGAGAGGGGGGGGGATCGCCAACCAGCCAATGCGCGACGTCATCCAACGGCTGGTGTTGTGGAGCTGCACGACGCACGGCGCCCGTGCCCACACGCACACAGTCTGTCTCTCGAATCGGTTGATGGCTGTGGGGGCTCCTACATAGCTAGGCGGAAACTCACCGCTCGGTAGCGAAGCCAGTCAGTGGGCACGCAAACATATTTTACAACTCAGTAAAGGGACGGCATGCGGGATGAATTGCGAGACGTTAGGGAGGGTGTAGTGGAGAGGTAGTGGAGAGGTAGTGGAGAGGTAGTGGAGGAGGTTATGGTGATAGTCGTGACACTAGGACACCAAATGCAGAGATGCAGGGACCAGCAGGGGAGGGTGCAGAGTCCATGTAGCGGTGCAAGTGCAAGTGTTTTCCCTATATACGGGACCTTCCCTTTCAAAGTATCGTGGACGCAGGGCTAGGGCTGCTGTTTCCCCACTAAGAGTTTAGCTACATACCCTATCCACATCCATCCGCATCCATCCGCATCCACACCATCCCCACCTATCCTATCCCCATCTACTTCTACTCCCACCTATCCCCATCATCACCCACGATGCCGAGGCCCGGCCTGTCAAACTCGGAAACATGGAACCCACCATCTACCGGGGCACTAAGGGTCCCCGCTTGTGCCAGTCCGGGCCTCGGAGGGCGTACAAATCTCGACAAGTGTAATGATGAGACCCGAGATATGAGTCTCTGACACGTCAGAGATCATCGATCGCCTTTGCAGATGAATCCGGCTCCCTTTGTTTGTTAGCAAGTATGCACAGGCTGAATCCTGTGAGCGGTGAACCCCTCGATAAGGTGTCGCGTTTCAAACGAGCCTTCGACTCTTGAAAGGGCTGCCCGGTTTTGCCCTAGAGATCGGATCCCTCGTGAACCGACACCTACATGTATGTTTACATGAAAACCCGTACGTAAATATTCTAATTTACTTTATATACTTTTTATACATTCATTAGCCCATTTCATCATGTCATACTAGGTTCTATCCTGTTCTACCTTGCATATATAGGTCTATTACTCGGTTCGCCAAGACTTTTTGCTCCGGTATCTGAATGCCGAATGAGCCCTGCAGCTGTAAATGTCCTTATCCAGAGACCCTGCATTAAACTCTACTAAATAAAGCATATGTAGAATATAAAACACTTTATAACTCAATCGCTAAGGCTGTAACAACACCAGACTTTATCTCTTTGGATGTCTTTGCTTGCTTTTGGCCGTACCACGTGGCTACATAATACCCTAACCCAGTAGGCGGCAACGATGCGTCCCCTCCAGAATCAAGATATTCAATTTATATGGTACCCCTTCTCTGCGAGGTCGGAGCCACCCTTTACCGATCGATCAGCACTTTACACCTCTCCCGGGGGAAAAACACTATGTTGGGCGATTTAACAAGGCATTTACGCTTTGCCACCCACCACTACCCGTGAATAGCTTTGAAATGGCGAGGCAGATTGAGTTTGATGCCAGTGCTGTTCATTTCATGATCGTAGTGATTTTTGGTAGCTTAGTAGGTGCCACGACAATACTCTCTTTGCCAGGCGATTTCATGTATAATTATCAGCCCGGACCCCCTGCGTACAATTGTGCGTATTTTACGATTAACTGCCGGAATGATATTGACGTAAAAAGTATTATAGCCCTCTCTAGTCATAGAACATCACTCGGCATTATGGGGAATTCCTGGAATAATTTTCCCTGATTTAGTTATGATTTGTCTGTACAACGATAGGTTAAAAGCCCGCCATGCAAAGAATGAATTCTTCCCGCCCGGATGGGTTACGGCATCATTCTGAATAGGGTATCGAGAACCTATTTGGTTATTGAGAATTTCGAGTTTCAACTAGCGAATTGGAAAACAGCTACCGAGGAGTTTTTAAGGCTGTAAATGGCTACCTCAAGCGTTTGACTGATAAATTTGGGTATATACTCCTACTGTGTACCCAAAAATACAACCCAATCCTGATCAGAGGTCTCCAAAAAAAAGTGATGGAATTCTTATCGGACCGATATAGTCTCGTTGCTAAGCCCAATTGGGGTCGATAATTTGTACGGCAGGTTACATGCAATCGGCGGTGAGTGTATGGACCACCGGTAAGATGAGAAATAGGCAGGTGGGTGGGTGGGTGGGTGGGTGCAACAGCCACAGTAAGGTGGTTAAACAGCGAAATGCTTAACTTACAGGTGCTGTTCATGTTGGAGGTGAAATCTGGGGTTGAATTAAGCTGAAACCCCTGCCCGCCCGGCTATATGTACAGGTCCCTAAAACCGGGTGCCGATGGCTGCGGGGGCTGCGGCAAAACAGAAAAATCCCCTTCATCAAACAAGGGTGCCACACGACGATAAAACACAAATTATGGTATCCTATCTACCGCTATATCCTCTCCATCCACGATTTCATCTTACAGACATAGGGAAAATCACATTTGTACCAGATAAACTAGGTAATTATATTAGTCCTCGTATTTCCCCAGAAGCCAGGTTCTGAGACGAGTCCCTGTCATGCCTTTTAAATGCCTATGACTAATATTAATTCTATGCAATATTCAAGATATTTTATAGATACCCCGCCTGGTATCACATGTATTTCCAAATTCTTTCATTATTTATTTAATTACATTATCAAACGCATTTGATACCCAGAATATGTGTATTCCTCCACCTGGGACCCTTTGCTTACGGCATTACTATGAAGCATCATCCTTAATTCGTTCCTCCCCTCCTGGTTGCTTGATATTCTCAACAGAGATTTCAATGTTTGTCGACTTATGGATGACATTGGGCATTATCCGTTCTTGGCTCTCGTTATCAAGTGAGTCCCTAACAATATTGTTTCTTCGCTCGCTCGACTGGCCAATGGGATACAACTCCACACTCAATCCCGGCTTAGGGTATAGCCCTTTCCCTTGCCCACTATAGCCCGATGTCGAGCTGATTCCGGTAATCCTTTGCTTGAGCCGTCTGAAAACAGGGTTGAGCGAAGGGAAGCAAGACATGATCAACCCTGTGTGAATCTCTAGCTGTGTCCACATCGCAGCATATGTTACGTTCCCTTAGTAGAAAGTCAGTGAACGGAAATGTGTATATAGTGTGAAGAATTTCGTACAGGTACTAGTAAACATGTCAGCGTAATATTCTGCGGTGATGGTAAACCATACATACTCACGTATTTGTTCCCATATCTAACGTGGTAATGATAGATAATCTGACAATTCCTGCAACACAAACGAAAGAGCCTTGGGAGGTGGGAGTAAGCAAATCAGAACCAGAGAAATTAGAATCATAGTGATGCAACTCACCAACGCTTAACAGAAGGGCTATTCGGAACCTCATCTTGCGGTTCCAGATATGATTCCAGACAAATGTCATCGGCACAATGAAAAGTGCAACGTCGATAGCTATTCCGATCCCACTATGCGAGTACATAAGATGGGCTTCACCAGCACGGCTCATGCAAGTTTTTGGGAGATCATGAAGCCATAGTGCTCTAGTAAGTGAGTAAGTATATATAACACTTGAGAAGTTCTAGAGTATATATATAGTACGTACCGGACCGGCCGACACTGTAGGAGAAACACAAAGAAGAAAATAAAATGTTGGATTGTTAATGCTGCAACTGCGATCCAAATCCCGATACTAGCCTTCACTGTTCACACTTTTATGTTTAGTTTTGATACTCTATATTCTCTATCAATGATTGTTCTGTTGCATCACTTACCCCCCGATATCAGTCGGCGAATAAATAATACACCTGATAGTCTGACGAAATATACTGCATTGAATGTAACTAGTTGAAATATTGGAAGAGTCTTGAGATTTGTGTGTTAGTTTATAATATAATCTAAAGGGAAATAAATGAAGGTTTTTATATGTACCTTGAAGAATTTCTCTAGGTCCACTGGGTCTACATCTTCAATCTGCCGGCCCATACCAAAGTTCAGAGCTATTACATGTCAGAAACCACAATATAATTTCAAACAAATGAAAAAAAAAAAAAAAAACTATACCATCAAGTTCTAAAGATGCAGTTGTCACCGCAAATACCTTTATACCAACCAATTAGCATCCACCACACACACAGAAACCCAAGCGTTCAACCTCCCCAACTTACAAGAGCAACTAGAGATGTCAAATCGTCCATACCCAGACTATTTGAGATAAACCTCCGAGTATATAGTCTAGCCAACACAACTATCGACGAACATGTTATCAATGTGATATTGCAAGAGCGAGTGACATACGACCGGTCGGAAGGGCCATCGTATCTCGGGACGAGAAGGTACTGGTGTATGGCCACCATCTCGAGATGGTTCCTCTGTCGCCAAAAAGGACTTTCCAAGTTCTGTAGGGTTTTTCTTTTTTGGTAATTCGTGTGCAGCTTAAAGTTAGACCATTACTCCGGGGTCAACAGAGCCTTATCTACGTACTTGGGGGGAGGGGGGGGGGGTAGAGTGGGAAGGGAGGGTTTTCGTAAGACTTGATCAGAGCGCCCTAAGGTACTAAAGAATCTGGCAAATCAATCACATTTTGTAAAAAAAAAAAAAAAGAGAGTCTATCATCTGGTGCAATAGCGAGATGCCGGTGATTATCGGGCATAGTGTGTATTGGACCTTGCATCTATCTAGTGGTGTGTGTGCGACGAGACAAGGGGGAGGACAACATGCAGACAGACAACTTGGACTTCATTTCGGCAAATTGCAAATCAAAACCATAAAGAGAGGGTGTACGCAATAGCGGCAATAATTATTTAGCCATATATACATATATGCTTCTTTTTTTCTTTCTTTTTCTCTTTTGATCCTCAGAGTGGCCGTTATCTGTTTGAAGGAGCCACTTAAGTCTGGAAAATTAGCCCTCCTGCAAAGCAAAGCAAAAACCTGTTTTTTTTTAACAATCAACACCCAGGGAATTCTAGTGCTGTGCAGTAAAATCCCCTTTGATGGGCCTAGTACATGACGCAGGTCCTTCTCGGGCCATGGACGGTTCCTGGTACATGTGTAAGCAGAGACATGGCACCCATACTCAATTCAGGTAGGTGTTGTAAGCTCATCTCTAAATATGAACACCAAAGCTTAGTAAAATAGCCATATCTTCGATTA
This sequence comes from Verpa bohemica, assembly GCA_033030345.1. NCBI lineage: Eukaryota > Fungi > Ascomycota > Pezizomycetes > Pezizales > Morchellaceae > Verpa > Verpa bohemica. The sequence continues at coordinate 62,020 of JAUFSE010000024.1, read as the reverse complement.
GTATTGGGAGAGGGACCCAAGGACGGGGTGTTCCGAGGATAATTAACTCGCACACAGTACTGGAACTATCTTACCTCGACCGCCACTTACGTTTATAACCAAAGAAATATACTCCCCGGCTTATAGTTTCCGCTCGTCTTCTTTTAACTTTATTCCTAAGAGGCCAAGAGACTTCAACCGTGGATGGGAAAGACTGGGGGGGACACAGGGAAGGAGAATAATCAAGCAAGGATCCTCAAACATCTGACGGGGTTTGGCTAGAAGGAGACAATTCACACTGCATCGGCCAAGATCAAGCAATATCTCCGCTTCTATTCGTCGCTAAATGATTAAGCTTTCAAAACCGTGACATATATTGCCTATCACACCATCATCCAGATTACAATATATATATTGTATATCATTCATTACTGGCCGAGGCAGTAGCAGCCACCGGGGCAGAACTCCGGGGGGGGGGGGTTCCTCAGATACTTGATATGAGTGTCTATCAGAAGAAGAAAAATACAGGATTTGCCAAATACATAGTTGCTGTGTATCATATAACCGGCTGAGGAATAATCATTTATTACCAACCCGACCTGTCTACAACGCCATTTGAGGGGTTTTGTTGGTGTCTCGGAAGCATCTCCAAACCCTTTAGCGACGAGTGTAACATTCTCTGTGCCGGCGTCGACATTTTTCTTTTTCTGACCCCAGCTTTTGGGTGTCTTCCGTAGTACAACTTGCCCGCCTTAGTAAGGACTAGGTTGTTCCTGCATTAGAATATCCCTTTTTCTACAGTACCAAGACAGTAAAATTGCGTTCTTTTTTTCCTATTAACTAGAAGAACATTAGCTGATCTACGCACGTTTTGAAAATCAGATAATGTGGTATAGGTCTCGGAAGCAGTACCGAGTCGGATACGAGAAAGCCCGTACTGCCCAGAATCTTGGCTTCCAGTAGCATCTGTTAGTGTAGAGAGAAAACAGAAGAGTGTATAAGGGGAAGTGTAGGTACCTACTCTAGAGAGAGTCTTCGATCCCGAAGGTCAGTGCGGTGCGTGGGGTTCTATGGGAGAGAGCTGCGGCCATGATGGTCCCTGGGAATAATATATGTACGATACTGTACTTTATTCTTGATCGGTACCAATTAGCCCGCATGAGTACTACTCTGCTTGCCTCGGTTGGTGATACCCTCACGTGGATGAGGCATTGGTAGAATTTCTATCTTTTCTTTTCGTTCCCCGGCTGGTATCTAGGAAAAGAAAATCTTTTGGAACGCCCCAGAGTCCGCCGTTCGCTTGGCACCTCCAGCCATGCGTTCTAGCCCACGGCCGCCCGTAATCATAGGGGTTCCATCTCCAAAAGAAAAACACACAGTATCCAGAGTAAAGCTTCGATCAAAGAGGGAGGGAGGGGGGGATATCATAATAGCATACGTGTCGGTCTAAGAGCGCGCGGATGGTACAGTAATTATATAATGCAGGATGTACTATAGCACACAAGAATTAAGGCAACACCAATAAATGACCACTATATGGAATATATGAGCAAACCCCATAAGTATACGCGTCTACTCCTATCCATTAGCGGCGCCTATCGCGCGCATACAGGCCCTGGGTGTATATACTCCCTAGCAGCCATTATGTATCAATACATGAACCTCCCTAATCTTATGCTTGTTTATCTCCGGCCGTCTTACTATAAGACTAAATACATAAGAAGAAGCTGGCTATCAGAATACAATCACGTCGGAACCGAAAATTACCGCAGCTTTGGAAGAATATTCTTATAAAAAGGACCCCGCACCCTAGCTAGCCCAACACGGAAGAAACTCTACTAAATATGGCCTAGTATGGCTCTTCTTAGGAGTCGCATACTATAAATATTCTTATAGATAATATTCTTATTGGTACATAGTTTCTCAGTAATAGAAAAAACAACGGAGCGGGTCGGAAGATCCACGAGCCGGCGCAGTTCTTAACTGTAATCATGCCCAATTATAAACCAACGTTTATTAATTTAATACCATAGAGACCTAAGCCTAGGTAATAGCCCACTTGTCTGTCTATCCTTTTGTTACTCGTGACATGTGGAATGGAGCGAAAGATCCCAAGTAGAAAGACCGGGGCTCCTTTGGCCTAAGGGTATATATCATGACATGACCCACACCGCATCTTGGGCGCTCGGTAGAAATACCACCGGCTATAAGTGCCCTACCCAAGATTTATCCGCATTTCTAGAAAAATTCCGATATTACTAGAGCTCCAGGCACCACGATAGCCCCCTATTTTTGTATCCTAGCCTAGACGCCATATCGAAAGATAGCATTTCTCCGCGGCAAAATTGGCGTCTCCCTAGTCGAGTGATGGGCTATGTCGCCCTGTGTGTACTCTAGCCCTTCATGTCAAGTCCTAGTATGGAGATTTAACCCAGGGTAGCTAATTAGGGGGTCGCCTATGTGTTGTAGGTGGGCGCAAACCTTAGTTGAGGCTGATCACAGTGGGGGCTGTAACCTTCTTATGATCTCCAGATAAGGTGTGCGCCATAGGTAAATAATACCCTATTACGATAGCATTGATACAATCTAGGCCGACAACTACTATTAATCTAGTATTGTATACATACGCCCCATGTTACCCCCCCCCCCCGCGCACATGTTAACTGACACTTCTATAAACCCTCGCTTAGGGGAGACAATCCCATCGCATGATCATGGGTGGTGGGGCATGCACATCTAGTGAACCTGGTGGGAATAGGGTACTTATTGCTTTGCATGTATCTACCGATTCGTACACCTCCCCCGCCACACGCTTAAAGTGGCCAAGCCCCCCCCCCCCCCACAATAGGAATGAAACATTAGATGGTCGCTTTTATTAACAAATCAAATTTCATGTGCTAACTAGGGAGAATCGGAAGTAAAGTTTACCGGACAAAGAAATTGTACCATATTAATTCCTTATTAGTACAACTATTTTATGCTTAATTTAGCCATATATATAGAGAGCTATTAATTCCCCCTTATGCTTATTATTATTATTAGGAGATCCTAGCTTGTGCTCTCCAAGTGTGTAATATTACATGTAGATAGAACTCTGGTAGCGAACGTGTACACACAATGAAAGGGGAGAATACTACATAGCTAGAGAAATACTCCAAAAAAAGTAACTATAAAACTTCTTCTCTATTCATATAAGTCTTCCCTGCAGCCGGATAAAATATTTTTTTTTGAATACCGTGGAGCAATGCAAGATGCACCTCCCCACCCGTGGACGTACGCTGGTTGACAAGGTTTCCCTGCGCCTGAAATGGTTGAGATGAGGTACTGGGTTCGTTCGCCTACATGCATATTGGGTGAAGCACTCCACGGGAAAGAGTGCTCGTGCGAATTAGATGCGACTCTTTTGTTTCAACTATAAACGACGTACGCGTGTTTTGTGACACCTATAAAGAGCACAGTAGAGTATGTGTGTGTGTAAGGGGGGAGAGTAACATTCTCACCTCCTTACAGTGAGTGAAATCTGCAACGCCGGACAAATCCGAGTCAAAACATCTACCACTCATTCATTCGCTCAAAAAACAAAAAAGGAAATAAATAAAAATAACATGGCAAATTTTAGGTTTTCAGCTTTGGTCTGGAGTGGGCTTTTGGTTTTTGCACTCTTTCAATTCACTTCTGCTGCCGTGGTGAATAAGTGCACAAACCCTCCGGTACGCAAGGAATGGTAATACTGCAGCAGATCCCCCCCTACAGTCTCTACGAGAGACTGGTCTAGATAGGTCTTACTAACTGTTTGATAGGCGTAAATTGTCTTTCTTGGAGCAACAAAAGTACATTTTGGCAGTAAAGTGCCTTCAGATCCTCCCTGCCAAAACCACCGCAACAACTCCCGGTGCGGTAAACAGATTCGATGACTTCCAAGGGGTTCATATCAGACAAACAGATAACATTCACTTTGTGGTATGTCCCTTCGATACCTGAACGAATAAGAAAAAGTGGGCGTTTACTTACTCCCCCCCCCTCACTCTATAGGGCCATTTCCAACCCTGGCATAGATACTTTGTTGCCACTTATGAAAAGTCAATGAGGGAAGAATGCGGCTATACCGGGGCGCAACCGTAAGTATACTACCTCTCAAACATTCATGCTTTTTTCAACGATTTTAACTCTTCGTGGCGTTAGGTATTGGGACTGGACACTTGACACCAAAAACCTAGCCTCCTTTTTGGCAGCACCCGTTTTTGACTCTTGGGCTTTCGGAGGTAATGGACCCTACGTCGAGAACGGTACAACTCTTGGCCTCGAAGTCCCTGGACGAACAGGTGGAGGGTGCGTTCAAAATGGTGCCTTCAAGAACCTCGAGCTCCATCTCGGCCCTGGAACAAACATTCAACGAAATAATCAATGTCTTACTCGCGACTTCACCCCTCCAGTGGCACTCGGGAATCTTACAACGACGATAACTTCTAATGCTCTAGCCCAGAAGGACTTTGGTTGGTTCGATAAGGTTGCTCAAGGCGGTATTACAACTGATACATTCACGTACCATGCTGGTGGACATCTTGGCGTCGGGGGAAAGCTTGGAACAGTTGCAGATATTTATGCTAGTCCCGGTGGTAAGTTCATAGTCTTATTTGGAATAAAGCGAGAGAAAAAGTGCTAACAGATTCATAGATCCTCTCTTTTACTTGCATCATACTAATATGGACCGTCTGTGGTGGAAATGGCAAAGTCTGAACCTTGCAACTAGGTTGACGGATATCTCTGGGCCGATTAAGCAGTTCGAGTTCCCATTCGGTACTGAAACTACTGGGGGAAACGTCACTTTGGCGTTTCAGATCCATTTGAATGAACTTAGGGGGAACGTTACCCTTGCTGATGTTATGAATATTAAGGGAGGAACCTTATGCTACGATTACGAGTAGAACTGTTGCTTCTTACCTGTATTTTAGTAGTATGTAGTTTTTAATATAATACGAGGTGGTTTTGGTGTTATTGGGGGCAGGGAGCTGTTTTTTTAGGCTAGGTGTGATATAATATCTAGATGTATTGAGAGTGAGTTCTGGGTTTTCAATGCTCTTGGTTTACGTAACTATCCTGGTAAAGACGAGGCCATAATCTATTTACCACCACGACGCGTCACCACACAAGACGGGGAAAACCCTAAACCCTCTTTATATTTGATATAATAAGGGCCCGGTTGAAGGCATTCCGGATCCTAGAAACAACCCTTAGTATTACAGAGTTCCTGAAACAAGCTAGTTGGGAGATATCCTATTATCTAAGGGTCTGTTAAAAGCCTAGGTTTTGGTTCCAGCTTTATGTCATTTAAATTAAAATACTATCGCTAGAATAGCACAAGATTTGGGGCCATTGGTCCGTCGGTCTTCCATTTTCCTCTTTTCTTTACTAACATGTACACGGCGCGCCGGATTAGCACTAGAGTTTATAACCTAGAGGAATCCACAGTACCAGGGTTGAACAATGCCCTTATGTAACCCCGACCATTAGTAACCATAACAAAGGCAAAGTGTCCAAGTGCATTTTTTCACGAGTTTTTTTTTTTTGATTACTGTACTCCTGGTTTTGTCTCTCAACTGCGGACGGATATATCATATTCTCAACACTTTATAAATGTATAAGTGAGGCAGCTTATAAGATCGAGTCTTCTAAGGCGATCGTGGATTCGGGTGAGATTTTTTTGTATCCTGGTAAATAGTGATAAAAGAGGACTTGGATAAATGCAGCACCTATAGCAAAGCGGTTTTCGTAATATAGGTCATACTATCTCACTCGGTAAATTTGGGAAAACCGTTTTAGTTCGCTTGGTTTGGTTCATTCAGTGCATGTTTTACTCAGGCGGGCTATATGTGAAATACAGCGTCTGGTAGAATTATTCTGGAAACAGGGATTATCGAACCGGGACTTCTGGTCCATACTATTGCCAACCCCCTGTTGAACCCCGGGAGGGCCAATTATCTTACACGCCACATTTCTAGAATGATCTTACCGGAGGCTATAGTAGAGGTGGAAGTTTTGAGTGGTTTGGGTGGCCAAGATATGCTATACTTATCGCTGGTTGATTGGTGTAATATAATGACTGGTCTGAAACTGTGGAAGTTATCATATCTATCTTTATGATAGAACACGAGGTCTCTAGAACATTAGTAATTACTAGAGTGCATTGTTGTCTTGTTTTGAATTGCTCACGGTTTACAGCTAAGTTGTGTATAACATATGCTATTAGAGGTGAATATTTGGGGCTAGTCGTATAGTAGAGGACTATATGTAATTAGTTCTTGCCCCAGGTCTTAGGATGCTGTAGAATACAATGCAATATGTTTACGTCTTTCGATAGGACCACTGGTTGGTAGGGGGCTGGAGCTGGGACCCGGCACATGGTGTTAGCCCCTAGATTAACCCAATACTGCTAATATCCCTCCCCAGCTGGTACCTCGGAGACTGGAACTGAATTAATGAAGAAAAATCAGTAGCTACCCAACCCAGTCACTGCTTACCACATTCGGGTTGTGGGCCAGGGGTTGATTACTTACGTGTATCTTATTGGACCGGTAATTTAGCCCAATAGAGCCGCATAATATTCCAGTGCAGGATTCTGAGGCTGAATTAGACAAGAACAGGGTGTAATATAAAAAAACTGATTCGATTATCCAGATACCAGCCCCAAAGCCTGCAGTCGATAAGTCACCTAGATTCCAATCAAAAAAAACGGTTCGGAACTTTGCCTCAAAACCAGGTACATATGTAGAGTACCTACTTGAGTGGAGAACCTCTGCAGCTCATAAATTAGTAATCGGGATGCATATTTAGATCTTATTTCGCATAGGTCGGCTTGCGGCAGGAAATACATACAATATCCACACCATCTTGGGGTTCCTCGGTGCCTCGGCAGTCCCCGATGCTGCCTAGGGATAAGCGAGGAGATGTGTATAAAAGACACCTCCTGCCAAGTGACCCTCGAGAAAGAAAGAGCTATTGAGGAACTCACAGATCAGTCATCACCACAGAATAGCATCACCACGGATTAATATCACCGCAAAAATATGTCGGAAACTGCATTCTTCAAGGGTCCTAAAACCGGGGAGTTGCCAAGTAAGGATCTGATCTCTTGGATGTTTGATGATCAGCCATATGACAGTAATAAGAAAGTAGATAATGCCATAACTGCAGCGCGACGTTGCACAAAAGCTAATTGATGTGTGTAGATCTATATCGATGCGGCTGATACATCCAGGTTTATTACATCTGCGATGGCAAGAAGTCTTATCAGGAAGCTTAGCAAAGGTCTGCGGGATGCAGGGTTGAAGGCAGGTGAGAGTGTCTTGGTTCATTCATTCAATGACGTATGTATCTCACTAGACGAGACAAGACAATGAACAACGGCGCTGATCGTTCCTGAAGATCTTCTACTCAGTATTAGTCCTCGGTATCGTGGCGGCAGGGGGTGTATTCACCGCTACCAATCCCGCATACACGGCCCGGGAGATGTCTCATCACATCAAGGCATCAAACGCAAAGTTCATTATAACGGAACCGGAGATGATCTCAACTATCCTCGAGGTTGCGGGTGAAAGTGGTTCTACCATAAAGGATATTTGGATATTTCATCCACTCAAGGATCAGAAAGTGCCCTCTGGACAGAAGTCGTGGGAGGAGTTGTTGAAGAAGGGAGAGAGCGACTGGGTGCGGTTCGATGACGCGAAAAAATCGCGGGAAACGACTGCGTTTAGGCTTTTCAGCAGTGGTACTACTGGATTGCCAAAGGCGGTGGATATAACACATCAGAACCTCATTGCACAGCACATCGCAGTCAACGAATATATACCAAAGTCATATGAGGTACGTTCAATCGATAGGATCCAAAGCGATGCTCTACTAATGCTCTAATCTATGACAGCCGATAGCGGTTTTACCACTCCCCATGTTTCATGTAGCATGTGTCCCACATGCCCATGTTGTTCTCCTCAAAGCTGGTCGATCAGCGTATATCATGCGCCGTTTTGACCTCGAACTCTATCTCTCCACAGTCGAGCGGTTTGGAGTCAATGAGCTTGGCCTTGTCCCGCCGTTGGCCGTATTACTTGTCATGTCTCCTCTCACAAAAAAATATTCATTACGCAATGTTATAAAGGTTCTTATTGGGGCAGCGCCTTTGAGCAAAGATATCCAAGCAAGACTGAAGGACACGATAAACCCCGACCGAAAGCCAATCGTTAACCAAGTGTGGGGCATGACTGAGAGCACCTGTATTGCAACCATGTTTCAAGGAGAGGAGGACGATGATACCGGGAGTGTAGGGCGATTATTGCCGAATCTAGAGGCCAAGTAAGTGGTAATACCTTTTCTTGAAGGTTCACAACTAATTATTTTATAGATTGGTTGATGATGCAGGAAATGATATCAGCGCATATGATACCCCGGGTGAAGTTTGCCTAAGGTAAAGACCCCCGCAGAGGCACCGGAAAGACTACCGGCGGGAACACACGCGGCTGACTTCTAAAAATAGGGGTCCTACTATGATCAAAGGGTACTACAATAATGATAAAGCAAACAGTGAGTCGTACGACTCAGATGGTTACTACCATACTGGTGATATCGCATTGTGTGACGGCAAGACTAAAAAATGGTACATCGTCGATAGAAAAAAGGTTTTCCTCCACTAGACTCCTCCCAAGTCGAATTAGTATTAACAGTCCTTAGGAACTCATCAAAGTCCGAGGTTTCCAAGTCGCCCCGCCTGAGCTAGAAGGTCTCCTGTTAGAGCACCCGGATATTATCGATGCGGCCGTGATCGGAGTCGTCCCGGAGAAGAATGGATCAGAGCTACCTAGGGCATATATTGTCAAACGACCGGGAGCAAAACTCGACGAAGCAGGGGTAAAGGAATATGTTAAGGGGCATGTGGCTTCATACAAGCGGCTTGATGGAGGCGTTGTCTTTTTGGATGCTATTCCGAAAAACGCAAGCGGGAAGATACTGAAAAATGCTTTGAGAGAGATGGCGAAGGCGGAGATTGATGGAGCACCAAAAGCGAAACTATAGATTGGCATTAAGTAATACGCTGCTAGAATACCGTTATACTATTTGCCTCTAATAAATTCCTTATCTCTTTGTAAAACTCTGTCTTGGCTCCAAGGTTCTTTGAATAGGAAGGCTCACGATTTATTTTTATCTAATAATATATCCATGTACTTTAGTTACCAATGTATTATCACTTGATTACTGATCTACCCCGAATCAAGTAATGATATATTCGACGGGGTTGTGGGTTGGGGGCACATAGTGTGTTGTAATAACAACACAGAAAAAACATCAAGAGCAGCCTAGCTAGTAGTAGCCGAATTACAGTGATATAGAGATAAATGAATATCTAGAAGTGTCTTGTAGAGAGTAATTTAGGATCATAGACACCAGTAAGAAAGGGGGCTCGCCCGGGAGTACACCCCCTCTAGCACCGTACCATACCCCACACTCTACAACCTCCACCACTCTTTGACTCTTGGTTCTACACCACACCCCCGGCTTTACCGCCTCTCTCCAAACTCGTATATTACTCTCTGGGACTTAGTGACTTAGAAGACTTGCAATGGCTGCCCAATATTATTCCACTAGCTGCCCGTTACTTAGAGGCCTCGCTCCAAGCTACTCGAGAGCCTGTTTTATAGTATTGTGCGTATATAATTGTAGCTATAGGTAGATAGAATAAAGCACGATACCTATACCACCTAGTAATACTCTGATCTATACTCTTATTCCCTCTGTTTCTTCCTGATGGATCCTAAAAGCCAAACTACTTAATAATTTTCTGTGTTATGTTGGTTTTTAAATTCTCTATATATAATACTTGTGTGATTGCCGTCTGCATGTATGAGATGATGACTACCACTACTTGTGTGTGGTTAGGGGCTACTATGAGTATTTTTTAGTGATCATTTATAGGCCAAATCCATCTGCTACAAAAGGGGAGCACTCCAAAGTTTGGATTATACAAAATATCAAACAAAACCAAGCTATTTGAATAGTAGAGGTAGGTGTCGGGCAATAGATAAATGACCACTAAAGGACAAAGTTATCTCCCTCATCTTTTATCGGCCCCTAATCTATCGCTCACTCTCTTCCTGTTAGTAGTCCTAATCACCTAATAGGGGTCACATTAGGTAGTTATTTAGTTAAACGACTTCTTCTCCATAGAGGTTATATAATTGGTAATATATTTATTTTTCGGTGTTGTTATGTGGCGCACTATCCCAACTGACCCACACCCTTAGAAATCGATCTTTAATCACCGGTGGGTACCCTATTTCCACGTTATCTTTGGCTGTAGATCTGGTAAATATAATCCTTGCGTCTATCGCCCAGGCCCGTGTAACAAAGCAATACCACGACACGTCTCTATGTCCTAGAGAGGGGTTGCTTTTGTGGGCAGTCTTATGAAATTACTTTGCGCAATAAAAACGTGGTATGATTTTCACATACTGTGACTTACCCAATGTTGTTTTTAGTTTTTCCCCACCCGGGGCACCCGGAAATTTGCCACACAATAATCCTGAAACTACTTGGATAAGGCGAGACAATATTTCTTTGAGGCCCTTGAACTCCATCTGGTTCTTATTGTCGTTGTAGCTACTCTTCCCTTTGTTGCTGCATCACCTCACACACGGCAACAATTCCGAAGTCTTAAACACCCGAATAAAGCGATTTTTTTAAGATCAAAGATACGAATAGATGTAAGAACTTTCCCCAGAACTCCTGACAGGTTCTCAGACCACAGCTTTTTCTGTCAAGACATCTCCGATCCGACGGCTTGGATACGAAAGGCTTAACGGGCATATTCCGAGAAACTCATTAACAGGACGCTATGGCCCAAACGCACCGTCAGATTTGAGATGTCAAACTCCCACAAGCAGCAACTACAGACGCTATTTGCATCCACAAAACCAACATCTGACGCCCTGTGGCGTGTCTCAAGCGATTTTCTTCGTCCATTCAAACCAATGATCGACGAGAAAGGACATGGAAGCAGTTAATTGCGGGGTCGCGTCCTCTACCGTGGCTTAATGTTGAAAAGCCCCGTCACAAGCAATGAAACTCGGTTACTGGGTCGTAGTTAAAGCTTACGTTCGTCCCGAGGTAAAAAATAAATAAATATTACTAGAGCTGTTATAAGCCATGTTCTTTCGTGAAAGGTATTTGGAATCCTCGGCATCATCTGTAGTTGTGGCATTTTGAGAAGAGTTTTGATAGGTATGCCATGCAGCCCAGGTGATCCACCAGAACGCCGCTTTTCAAAAATCTAATGCCTCGTGTATAAGATGGTTTTCTAGAACATCGTAGGTTCTGTTCCCCGAGATATTTCCGAGGCCCAGACTTCCCCATGCAGTATAGCTGTCATTATTGGTGTAGGGCGATGTCTTGAATCCCCCCCCTGCAGAGATTTAACATGGAAAGCACGTTTTGAAGATCCTTGCGGGGCTGTGTCCCCCAGGTTTCTATCGTCCAATTCGGCTCCGAAAGGACATTATCCTTGGGGGCTACGTGTAGACAGGCGCTCGCTTTGCCAGACTTCCGGGCTCTGGCATATGCAAAACAATGTCTCGCTTGTGCTATTCGGGAGCCCTTTCCCGGTATTACAATTCTCTTCCATGATGTGCATCACTTCCCCACATATTATGCCTATTGCCGGGCTGCCTATAGTTCTTTGGTAAGCTAGTGCACTTGTCCTAATTCCCCTGCAAATACTCAAGCCTATCCCCCTTTCTCAGGTTCGACTAAAAAAATCACAGGACAACTCTTAGTTACCTTGTCGGCTTCTTTTGTACGGATACCTTTTTCCCCAAGGGTAGTGTTTCGGCGGCTGTTCACTTATTGCCTCTCATTAAGGTTCACTAGACGGTGGAGTAATGGACGTTCACACATTGTTAAGAAGGGCCCTCGAGAGCTCACATTCTTCCGCCACCGATTACGAAAACCGTGGACATATATATTTCATAATTGCAACCCCACTGGTGATCGTGGGGATTCTCACCATGTTTGGTAGAATATATTGCAGGGCTGTGATTCTAAAGAGGATGGGAGGTGATGACTGGTGTATGATATTTGCACTGGTACGACTGGATATTTCATATAGCTAGGCCGAATACTGATTTATCTCAAAGATTGCAGCTTTGGTTATTTTTATCACAAACTCCATCGGTGGGTTACTAGGAGCCACCTTCTATTCATTGGACTTAATTACTAACAGTCTATGTAGCGGTTAGTTATGGGCTTGGACGGCATACATGGACATCAACACCAGAAGAGCAGTCGAGATCACGAATGGTAATAAATACTCTAAGAATTCACATAAACGCATGAGCTTGGATCTAACCTTACTTGAAAGGTGGGGTATTATATCGCGATGATGCACTACTTCCTTGCCCTTGGCTTGACGAAATGCTCATTACTGCTATTTCTCATCCGCCTCACATACGCCTCACGTTTATCAAAGGTCTCTTGGATTTTGCTCTGGTTTGTAGTCGCATATACAGTTGTTGCATTCGTGTTATCAGCTATACAATGCATACCAGTGTCGTATATATGGGAATATTTATTACCTTCTACCCCTAAGGACCTTAAGGTCATGTGTCTGTCCCAGCGCCCACTGAACTATACGCTCTTTTCAATCAATATTTTTACGGATTTGGTCATTTGGCTACTTCCGCTTAGGACGATTCAGAAGATTCAAGTACCGCCTCGGCAAAAGTGTGCTCTGTTTGTGATATTCTCCCTTGGTAGTTTGTGAGTGTTCTTGACGATGAAGCATTGGTTTATGAGCTGTCAATCCCTGAAGGATACTAATAAAAAAAACCTAGGAGCGTTCTGGCTGGATTCATTCGGCTTTTGAGTGTCGAGAAGTCGATCAATACAACAGATCCGACGTGGGATAACCTCAACCTCGGGATCTGGTCTCTGTAAGCAGCTATTTATCCCCCTGAAACCAAGCCACAACACTAACCCATCTCACAGAGTTGAAGTCCTCATCGGTATTATCTGTGGCTCAGCACCGGTTACGAAACCGCTTTTTTCAAAGTTTCTTCCTAGAATGCTTGGTTCTGGATCTAAATCTACCGATAATAGTCGGAGACCTTCAAGGCAGTTCCCGGGCATCCGTTCTCATCAACAAACCGCATATGTGCTTGGGTCGGTGAACACGGCTGGAACAACGGAGAGAAGTAGTTCTATGGAGGAATTTGGGCCTACAACGAGAATTGAGGGGCGGGGATCTAGAGCTAGTAGTGAGATTGGGAATGAAGAGCTCGGTCAGGGGGAGGAGGATCTTGGGTCAGATGGTATTCTTAGATGTACAGAAGTGCAGGTTAAATATGAGGAAAGAGTATAATAAATCTATATACAAAAAGTTCATAGAACCCCCGTAGCCCGTTGGCATGAGCAAAAAAAAAATTCCTCCCTGCTCTCCCGGAGAGCGCGGCAAGCGTGGCGACATTCTGCATAATCTATATACATGTATACGCCTACTCTACTGCTGTACCCCTAACTGCTTGCTACTCTACTACTACTACCAACTACTGCTATCGCTCCGGGGGTCTTGCTAGGTGTCTATAGATGCGTCGGACATGTCAGGTCCGTCGTGGTTCGGGTAGGTTGTTCGTGTCATTGGCCCTAGGCTACTAAAGGTGCCTCCTAGGCCTGCTGCTGGGAGTACTATAAAGCGCTTTTATCAATATTTAGCATACCGTAACTTCCTATCAAACGCAAGTAGCTATCTGATCGTAAGGATCATTATCTAAATCTAGCTTTGATAGGCCTAGAGACAGCTTGAAGGAGTTTAGGGAACACATTTAAACATAGGTGGCGGTGACGCCCGCATACCCAATTTCTCGAGGTAATACGGTAGTTCATAGAGTAGTGGAGGGGCTTGGAGGTTTAGGGTGGTCAATAAGTACGTCATATCTCTCCCAGCTCTCCCCGCTCTCCCCGCTCGCCCCGCTCGCCCCGCTATCCCGGCGGAGAAAGGTGTAGCAAATCTCCGGAGGGCTAGGGCGACAATTCATCACCCAGGTGGTTCACTCTTTTGCTGATGGGGATATGTTGCAGATTTCTCAAGTCAGCGAAGTTAATTGGGAATTTATAGGCGTATTTACTACGGCTACATAGGGAATCACTCGCTCCTGCCAATATGTACATTGTTGGAATATGGCTACCTAATAAGGTATAGCGTTGATGGATTAGCCAGTATAATTGTCTCCGAGGAGACTCGGTCGACAAAGCCTATTAGGAGGCTCTTCTTGGGGTTCACTCGTTGTTTTCTCTAGGCTTCAGGGTATCGCGGGGTCTAAGTGATTAGTAGTATATATAGAGGAGCAGAAAGCCTTTCCTAGGTTTTCTCTCCTAGTCTGCTAAAATACTGATTTTTGCTACTTCTCATTCTTGCAATATCAGAACATACGTCTATGCTAGTTCAACTTCAAAATACATATATATACTTCCATCAGTCCACAAAAAATCCCCCCAACTATTTGCCAATATTTTTCCACCCTTCCCTTCCCTCCCAAATCCCTAGCTCTGCCCCACCCTTCACCATAACCACCTCCTCCTCAATTCAAGCCCTAGTCTTCTCAACACAAGTATCATCAGAATTTCCTTCTCCACCAACCCATACCTCCTTAATTGCCTTAAGATTTTTCCTCATCTCTGCCATCATCTGCTTCACCAATACCAACCCAATCAAATCCTTCTCTACTTTTACATTATCCATCAAAAAACTAGGATCATAGATCCCAAGAACCCCTTCTTTCCAGAAAGCTGCAAATGCATGCCACTTAATCTCCTCCCTATCATCTTTCCAAGCCTTTGCTCTCTCAACAGCATTGGTGGCAGATCCATTGAAGATAAAGAGTGTCCCTCCAGCCCTAAGTTGAGCTCTGGCATATGAAATAGTAATTGCTCTTTCCAAATTGTTAAAGTATTTTTCAAATTCTTCTGGAGTGAAAGCATTTTTTTCTTGAGGACAATATTTAGATAGAACTGCTTGGACTTCCCATCTTTAAAAGCAATGAGTCTATCAATGATTTGGATACCCATTGGATTATTCTCCGGCTTTGGAGGTGGTGGATGTAGGCTTCTCATTCCAAGGTCAGGGTCCCAGTGTGAAAGGGAATAGTAAATGTTTCATCTACAGGTTTAGAAGCCTGTAAGTCAGAGGAGGAAGAGAAGGATGCCATAATGGTAGTAAAAAGGTGAGATAGATGGTGAAGGAATGTGTGTGTGGAATGAAAGAAGAACCTTTGTGAAGAAGGGTTTAGTTATAGAAGAGATGGAGGGTAGCCTAGCTTATATATAAGCGGGGAAGTCTCTGCTAGGGTAGGCAGCTAGTGGGGTAGTGGGATAGTGACGTCGGAGGCCGGGTAGCAATTGCGAACCGCCTAAAGCCGCTAAGTCCCGGTACAGCGGCGGAGGGTACAGGAGAGTACGGTGCAATGCCGAGAGTTTGAGAGCAGCGGGGGTTGTAGGAAAGTAGGTATGGTATAGGAAGGTGGATAGGGCGGGCAAAAGAGAGCGAGTGTGGGAGTAAGGGGAGTAAAGAGTAAGGTGGGTGTGGAGAGTGTGGGAGTAAGGGGAGTAAAGAGTAAGGTGGGTGTGGAGAGTGTGGGGGGTGTGGGGTGTGTATGGACTGCGAGGTGAGGCGCGGTGAGGTAGTACGCTAGGGCGAGCCCCCTTTCTTGCTGATGGCAATGTCGGTATTTTTATAATTGTTATTAGTCTGTCTTGATGTTTTGCACGATATGATTAAGATTCCAAGATATTCTAGGAGAGCGAACATATTGAAAGATCTCATGTTAGGCTAGATATCTACCAGTTCAATATGTCAGTGTTTTTGAAATTGCTTTTTGTGTATTTTGATGCTTCACGGAGGATGATTGCTATATCGGAAAATTCTACAAGAGAGAATGGGGTCTAGAACACACTAACACAATGTTGTATTTTTAAAGCTGTGTTTAGTGAATTTTTATATTCTATAGTCACATCTACTTTGAGCAAAGGCTAAGTTTTTCGCTTAGCGAAGTTACACCTTACTCCTCCCCGCTCAACTTTATTTACCTCAGGGTAAAGCTTTTGCACGGCTACAGCGAGGTCTATACATGGGTCTACATGGGTCTGGATAGGTGTTGATTTGGTAGTCAGTTTAGCAGTTAATTCCGAGTGCGAGTACCATAGCCTCTGGCTCCATGTACGTCATGAATTTTACTGTTATTATTTAGTTAATTCGGAGGGTAGCAGCGGGGTCTATATTGAGGACTATATGGGCCGTCAACTAGGTATGGAGAGACTGGACAAGTCTGAGATTGACCCTTCGCCATTGCAAAGGTGTCAATATCGAATTTTGACGGCCCGGACAATTTCTGCAGGTCTGGAGCCCTCCTCACCATGCCTGGCTGTCAGAACTAATTATTCGGCGACCCCGGACGATCTTTACAAGTCTACTATCTGCCTCTCCACCATGCTTGGTCGGTCAATTCGCTGATTTTGAAGACCCCAGACGGTCTCTTGGCTACCATTTTAGAGGGTTTTACTGAATCGAAAAAATGAGGACCCCGCCAATTACGCTACCGTGATGGGTTTAGCATGTGTTGTGAAAGTTGACTCATTGTAGTAATCTTTCTTGTACTAGATAAACTTCTAAATAGAGCGTACATTATATCAAAATTTTAATGTGTAATATCTAAAATAGGATGGTAAAATATATATCGTGATAGTAGCATACGTATACAGTACTAAAATTTGAGCAGTACCATAACATTAAAGCTGCATGTAGATACTGAACGGATCGAAAAAAATTTAAAAAAGTACCAAAATAAAGTATATAATGGTACCGTATCCGTACAGCACCCTAAGTACCCCAGAAGGAATCAGTCACATTACCGAACGTACTAGTAAACACTACATGTATTCGTCCAGGGTTGTCTTTGCATCCTTTTACGGCCCGATTGTACGCATTGTAAGTGTCATCACGGGGGCAAGCGGAAGAAAGGCTAGGTACCTTTGTTAATGGTGGTTTAGTAGATAGCCTTTTCTCCTGAAGATACATTCACTACATGTAAGTATATATTCTACAGTGCTTACGTATGTTTCAATCAGGTGATCACGCAGGGATACCCATGTACTAGATGAGATATATACAGAAAAGATAGACCTCTTTATGGTATGTTCGAGCTGGTATTTCGGGGTAGACATAAATAAGCAGTCATGTTTTTTTTGAACCATAGTTTTGAGTGCAAGAATTTCGCATGTAGTTATGGCGTGATTCATAAGTTGCACGATATATAATACGTAGGTTATGTTAATAAGTCGTTGGCTGAAATTAAGGGTATAAATATATTTTCGGGGTAGGATCTAGGGTTATAGAATGCGGTTAATTAATTTATGTGTATATATGATTAACCTGGTATCACTGTATTAGTGTGCCTTACTAAGCTGACTTGAATATTGATTTTTTTTTTCTTTCCGTGTTTTTTTGCTTACAGAGTCACCGATAAATACATAAATTCAGGAGTTCATAGCTGTACCCAGGAAGTGGTGCATACATTGGTAAACATTAGTTGTGATTAGAGCCCGAGTGGTATATTAATTTTAAGACTACATGCGCACTGGTAAATCTCTTTATATCTAACCCATTATTTATATTTAACCAGTGTATTATAGGTTGTGCCCACCTCATATTACGTATAACATCCCCCATATAATTATATATAAAATTGGATCAAATTAGTGAACAACACATAGGACTCACACATAAATAAACAGGAGTTCTTGATATCTGTCCTTTTCATATTCTCTAATTTGCCTCTCTTCGTCTACACATAATTACGGAGGGGATAGTAATTACACAGATTGATGTGAGCCGTGAAAAGAAGAAAACTCATTCCCGGACTCAATCAAGAGAACTCTTGGGCTAATATACATGTAGTTGTGATGTGGTAATAGGCTTTATCTTAGCACCCGATTTTGGGATTGAGTCTACTTTCTCACCGATTAACTTGAAAGCTCAATCGTCAGAAATGGGTCACAATTAGGTTTCTCTTTAGTTAGATTCACCAGGGAAAGGTATTATGGGCTCTATTTTGACGGGATATAATTATAGAGTCTATTAAACGGGCGATGAGAGGTGACTATAAAGCCAGGGATAATAAGATACTAGATTGCGATAGATTCGAGCTTTAGGGTAGATCCATCTACCGTAATATAATTCGTGACGTATGAGGCTACGGTAAAGGTGACCTAAAAGTAGATTGTGATATGCATAAGCACCTGCGGCTCACTGCAGGTACTAGTTTCTCGTCTCTTTCATCTCACAGTGGAGGGCCTTAAGTTGTCCTTACTTGCAAATCTTAAATCCTTGATTTATTCCTCTAGTATATTCAGATTACATCAGGCCTGTTTCAACAGAACGCTAATCTATATTTTCTTGATGCTAAAGTAGAATTTTCTTGTATTTTTAGATAGCGTCCTAAAGGAGATTATATACATAGAAATGCTTGTTTCTCATGCATCTTATTGTTTGTCAAAAATTCTAATAGCGTTTGTTTCATGAGATGCGAAGAAACAAGCAATAAACTATGAGCAAGGGTCCCAGAGAACCCTACGGCCCAAGAGCTCATATGGCTTTAGCGGCCATCATACCCTTACAGCTTCGAGGATGTATTCCGGCGCATCAACTGGCGCGCAGGAGTTTACTACGCACGTACACTTTAACGGATATAAGTTTTTTCCCCGTTACTAGAGTAGTAGTAAGCTGAAACATCTGCTGTCTTGGAGCCCCACTACACCGTATTGCCTGGAACAATCCCGGAACTGGGATACGTCATGACGGTTGGGCCGTGATTAAGTACCGGCTGGTGCCGCGGACGCCTTCATGCCCGCCAATGGTGCAATCGACCCAACTATTTAGCTGCAGCCTTGAATAGTGGTACATACATGTCTAAGTTCTACAGTTCTATCCGGTTGGACCGGCTCGCCGCATAAGACGTTGGGATATGCTCTATCGGCAGGAAAAGAGACTCAGCGTATAAGGCTGGCGATAGATAGCATTGCATCTTATGTAGATATGTACATGAACTTTAGGTGTTGATCTTGTATGAGTGGTTACATGTATGTATTCGTGCATCCAAGATGGAAATAAAGTTTTCTGATCGTCAGGAGAATACTTGACGACCAGGAATACGAGTATGTACAATATAAGCAACCAGGAGGGCAGAAGTAGTTACCCTTGTGAATTTCCCTAAGATTAACGAGCATAAACCAAGGATTATTATATCCAATAAAATTCAAGAACGTAGTACTCCCCTCCGATCGTACTTGTTATTTTTGGTATTCCCTAAGCTAGACGCTTATGGGAGAGTTGAAGTCTCTAGCTGTCATATCAATTATATATACTATTTTTCAATTCATTTACAGCAAACAGTCCGTCAAGACAGTTTTCAGCTAGGTCCGTCCAAGGTTTTCACCCGAGATCCAAGATCTTCAATGCCATGTAGTTATATAGCTAGCTAAATATGTAGAGCCCCTCTTTTACTCACAGCGCAAACACTCTTTACTGAGACACAACTCCCAACAGTCACAGTTCAGCGCAGAAAACTCAAGAGTTTATGCCTACAGACCCCGAGACAGGAAAAGGCAATTTATTGGAAGAGGAAAATCTCCGGGCCGTTTATAGTGACGCAACAGGGGGAGGAGCGGTGGCGTCTGGGGTTACAACTTACGCTAATGCAGGCGTAGTGCAGGTACCGGGAGTAAGATCTGAAAACGGCAGTAGACCCAATAAAATTACTAAAAAACCTTCCAAAGGAACATTCCCTGGCAGAGGAGCCAAGAGACAGAGAGATCCGAAGCTCCCTACCCGCACCATGTCTCCGATCTCCTTACCAGAAGTTGGATGATGTCCGGTTCGTGAGTATCCCCCCCTCCCCCCTCACAGATAACCGAGCGTCCGACGGGGCGAATAAGCAAGTAGAGTATACTCGACCCGTACCGAAAAATAATAATAATTGATGATCTCAAACCAGGAAATACCACCGCCCAGAAAAAATCTGAATCCAGGCAGAAAGCCTATACGGCACGCGCACAGATATTATAGATCTCTCTCATTGCGAATAGCCGAGAGCCAGATTCTTAACTACTCATGCCGGAGAAAGGATATAAAAACTTACCGTCACTTAACCGTGTTCTCCGAGCAATTGTTTAGGTAAAGTTTAATTTTGGAAACGGAAGGGGGGAGCGGTGGGAGAGAGTGTGTTATATTATTATCTTTGAGGCTCTGCTAGTGTTGCTGATCGCAATATACCATTTGGACTACGAGCTTTGGAAAGCAGTCCGTATATTGTATGTACACACCCTTGAAAACATAAAACAATAGAAAAAAAAGTGGGGAGGCTCTGCCTTGAACGGGGAATTAGCCGATTGTCGATCATTGCAGGGTAGGGTACCGTACTAAGAACGAGAGAAAGAAATCGCCGTTCAGATCTTTGGGGGGTGAGGGGCCGTTTACTAGTGATTTCAATGGCGTATTGAACCCGCTTTCCCCTATTGCTCAATTATTTTTCTGATTTACTATACTGTTCTAGTATCAGACCTACCAGAGATCTCCGGAACTATGGAGTGGCGTGTACGTACAACGGGCCCGTTCTAGCCCCCTACGGACTACTACACCGGCCGGCGGACCTGCCCTGACGTCTTTGCGCGATGAAGCACCAAAGAAAAAAAAAACTCTTAGAAGGATATCGGGTTATCCTCCGGCACCTAGATATCCGGATTCTTCCAAGAGCGGTATGTAAATATGTTTCCCTAAAAATATTTCTCACTCAAGTGCGTATGTTTGCTGTATATAGGTCTTTTTATTTTTATTTTTATAATTTGTGGGTTTCAGGATTAAAGGAGTAAGAAAACAGGGCTCTCCCAGTAGGACATTTTTTTGTATGTCGTATATATTATATGTAAGAATTTCAATGCTTGCATTTATTATGTTGCCAGATTCGGTATTGACGCGACGCCCGCGCTATGAAGTCTTGGCTCCCGGAACTTCCCCTCCAGGGGTGGATACCTATGCGATCCCAGCGCCTTATCCAGTCTTCGCTTGTGGCCAAAAGCGTGTAGTGGTATCCCAAAGCAGTCTGTTGTACGTAGCCTGCAGGGTTAGGTACAGGCCATTCGTCCTTCAGAGGAAAGTATAATTGCTGAATTATAGAGCTACATTTGAGCATGACGAGTCTCACTAATAGGGGGGAAGGAGAAATGAAAGCTTACGAAAAGAAAAGGAAAGGCACTATAGCTGTTGAAGGCTTCAAATTTTTAACTGAGTTTACCAGTTTGTTTTTGTATTTTTTCAGTTGGCTGGGAATAGTTTTACTATGTAGTATTCAGGTCTCTTATATGAGGCGGTAGTTATCTCAGCCATTCAACAGACTTCTTTTGTACGAAAAGAACTCCGAATATGTCTTATAGCTAGCGGGATAGTTGCTGTAGTGGATTCGCAATTAGGGTAAAGGAACTAACTTCCGAACCTCTTCGTTGTTCATGATGCCACCCTCTGAGTCAGAAGCTTGGGAGGTTCATTAATCAATTCGAGGGCCACAGTAGAAAGCAATAGTTCTTTGGCTTCGTGTTTCATAAATGTGCTCTCAAAGTCAATGCCTATATATAAGTTACCTTGTTAACTGGTATTCCTTATAGGTTTCGAGTTTAATAACCTGAATACAATTCCCTCAGGCACTATGGCCAGGCGGGAAGCCCGGGTCAAGGGCATGAGATGGGGGGAAACCAGGTATACGGTTCATATGGATCGTCCGAGGGGTACATACATGCGCAAGAGGGCTTCTTTGTCCCTGTTCAGGCAGGATTTCGAGAAGGTCTTCCAAGCGTATAGCATAAACCGGCAGTGGGTGTTTCTTCCGCTACTGTGTGATTCCCGAGAGTAGAATGATCTGATACAGTAAGTAGAAGAAAGATGAGGGGATTTCCTTTTCTAGGCTCATTTGGGAGAGGTTCGGTAATGGTATCTGAGAGAAATGAGTAAAAACTATAACGCCGAGCTGAATAATGAATTTCTCGGGGCTGTACATGAAAATACTCTAGCAATTCCTAGTTGGTCCTGCACATCCAGACTTGCACAATAAACCGGCTTACAGAGAAGAAAGAATGGATGCATAAACAACCGAGCGTGAGAGCCTTGGTGGTGGTAGTGGTGGTGGTGGTTGCCGGCAAGGCATGGTGGGCCTCCGAGTCAGTGTGGGGACGAGGGAGGCAACCGAGATCCCGACTTGGTTCACTAGTTGATTTCTCTTATGTTATCATGTTGGCTGCTGGATATTCAAGAAATCCTTGCTCTACCTGCTGGGTCTTCTGTTTGTCTAAATCACTCCTCTGGCCAAAGCTCTATACTGCAACAAATATAACCCTGAAAATGTGCTTCGGGGTGGCTAATTCCAACAAGGATAGAGGAAGTTTGTTATTCAATCCGGTATACACTAATTGATATATATACCTCCTCGTCCATGGCCTCTACTCAAGTTTTCGGTCTGTATCGACACTTGAACTTTACAGGATCTCTAGTACTTTCCGCCGAAGAGGACATTGTTTAGGAACAATGGCATACGAAAAAAGAAGCTCGATATCAACAGAAACTTCGTTTTCTGTAGTGGAGTCATCTGTTCCTAGCCGGCAAAGGTCACCAGTCAATCATGACTTTGTGCTCGAATTACCACCAGCGCTTCTTGATGTATTTGGGCGGGATACGGAAGTAGAAGGTTCACCAATAACGAGGTCCAAAACGAATCCATCGGGGGGAGCAATCCGGATTAAGAAACCATATCTACCTTCAAACAATGGTAAGGAAGATCAACTAACTAATCCCATTTATTCACGAAACTAATATAGTGTTTTTTTTGAATATACAGATGGATCCAAAAAGAACAGGACTCCCTCTGGTCGCCGTTTAAGTCTTCCTACATTACCGTCGAAAGCATTCTTGCAAAAGAAATCATCAAATCCACATAACCAAACCCCGTCAGATGTCTATGGCCGTTTAAACCACTACTCGTTTAAAAGCTCGGGGTCTTCGGCTACTAGTAACTCTGATGATGCAATTACACCAATCACAGAACCAATTCGTCATCAAGGGGGCAGTGGAGAATTGATGCATAGACCTAGTGTAGTATCTCGATTCAGGAGATCTAGCGTCCACGGGATGTGGGAGAAGGCCAAATCTAAGCAGGCAAAACTTCAGCGAAGCAAATGGTCAATGATTGCGTTCGAGTACAGCTGTTACTTAGGACTATTAATGTGTATATATTTTATTCTAATTGGGCGACCATTATGGCAGGGCTTGACGTGGTACATGTGGTATGTTGATAATCTCACTATTTGAAACAATAGGTTTGCTAACTGGGGGTCTTAGGCTTGTTGTGTCAAAGAAGTTCGCACTGACAGCTGGTGTCGCGATATTTATTGGGATTGCGGTCTTCTACGCATTTACGCCCTTGCTTATTTTCTTTGAGGACAAAGTGGACGATGTAGAGTCGCGTGATGTTTCCGAAACAGCGCTCATAATACCATGCTACAAGGCCGAAACCATTATCGAGGCAACATTAGTGGCAGCGAAGAAGGTCTTTCCAGGTACACAGATCTTTGTTATTGCGAACGGGAATAGTCCCACACCCTTGGATAACACCGAGGATATTTGCAAACTGCACGGTGTGAATCATATCTGGGTTCCGGTCGGATCTAAGGTGCGTAATACAGCTCCTTTTGATTATTCTTGACTAAAGTCGCTGAGCTGACCGTTTTTAATCTTATAGATTGTCGCTCAATTTGCCGGTTGCTATGTTGCCAAGGCGTTCAAATATGTGCTGCTTATCGATGACGATTGCGCCCTACCCCCGGACTTTCCGATAGTAACCAACCGTATGACGGAGGCAATTAAATGTATCGGGTACACTATAAAGTCAGTTGGAGCAAACTCATCCCGCGGAACCATTGTTCAGCAAGCCCAGGATTTGGAGTATAAACTCAGTGGGATACAGAGGGAGTTTGCTGGGAAGATGGGAAGTGCGACTTTCCCGCATGGCGCAATCAGTATCTGGGACCGGGAATTCTTGGCAGAAGCATTCAGATATCACCCAGGATTCTCGGTCTCTGAAGATTGGTTCTTGGGTCATGTTGCCCGGTTACGGGGGTCAAGAATCATGATGTGCTCTCAAGTATTTATCGAGACCGAAACACCAACGAATATCTTTGTCGCAACTGGATCTCGGGGTGGTTTTGGCGAGATGACTGTTTGGATGCAGCGCTTTCACAGGTGGAATTTCTTCTTTGTCAGTGGGATCTGGTACGATATGAAATATATCCTCTTTAGCTGGAAACTGGGCTGGTGGGAAATTGGGGCCAAGATATTTGTGTGGCAAGAGGTATATGAGACACTCTTATATCTATTGACACCCTTCATCCTGCCGATCTCATTCATGGTTCGACCGTGGTTCGCCTTCTGGACATTCCTTGGTGTTATCCTTCTCTACGCAGTTCATGCTGCCATATTTAATGCAGTTCACCTCCGACGGAAGAAGGAGATGGTTCCTTGGGCAGCTGTCTTGTATTGTGTTCCTTACAAACTGATTCTGACATTCATTAACGTCGCTTCTTGCTACTGGTATGTCTCATCCTGAATTAACTCTCTTTCTGTTGGATCTCGAGTAATAACGTGTGTTGGATATTTAGGGCAATTTTCAAGTACGCGCAATACTTCGCAAAGCCTCATCCAAAGGTTATTGATGACGAGAAGTCAGTAGAAGTAGTACTACGAATCTCCGAATCGCAAGTATTCGGCTCAAGTCCAAACCTACACGGGGGGCATAGTTCATACTACCCAAGTCTAAGCGAAAAGGGGGGCCTCGAGGTCTATTCAACAGTAGTAGAGAACGAAAAATTGGTTTAGAGTGTTGGAAAGAACATTCTGAGCGCGCCGGTCACGCAATCAAAGTCAGAATAACTCTGCCAATCTCCTGTCGGCCCGGTACCTTGAACCTTTGTGGAAGGCCGAACACCAATGCTCCCCAACCGACCCACAATTGTTGTCTCGGATTTGTCACCACCATACGGAGCGCTCAAGGGGCCCGCTCTACCTTTCTTTCCGCCTTTCATAAAAATACCTCCGTCCCCCTATATCCCCTATGTCATACAATGCGTGTGGGGTTTTCCTTTTTGGGTCTGTTACTCGGCGTTTATATTGCTTTCCATTATACATCACCTCGGTTGGTGATAAAAAGTACCAGTTGTTTATATTATTCTATTCGGAGGGGGTTGTCTTTTATGTGCATGTGGCTTATTCTGATTTTATGGTTATGCGCGGTTCTATTTCTATCACTTAAAGCTAATGCTCTCAATAATTACTTAATGTTTTTTTTATAAATTCTTTTCTATATTTTTATTTATTTGAATCTTGTTCTAGGTAACAAGAATACAGCTATGGAGTGAATTATACAAATGTACAGATGAGTCTAAATTATATATTCCGAATACTTATGTTTGTCTTATGTACTTATGAAAGATATTTATCGCCAGTTGCTGAATTCGTTTCGTTTCGTGGAGAGCTACATGCATTGTAGTATGTACATAGGTGGTTCGGATGGGGCTGCCGCGGCGCTAAGAAAGCTAATTGATCGTCACGTCAATGGTAACGCCACCACCGCCAGCCGAGACCCACCAATGCTAGGTAGTTATATCACGTGGTCGAGATTATCTTAGATTAGATTCTCTCCTCCGTACAACCCTAACCCGGACTTAGCGCATCTACCACATCCTTTGTCCCTTTCTTCTTCTTATCCTACATCATGAAAGAGAATAGATCACCAACTATCCTCGCCATTACCTCTCACCTAAGATATCATCAGTTTTGCAGCTATTCCGAATACTCTCTGACTAGGCCGAGAAAACACCTAGCCGATACTATATAGGAGTTCTCTCTCTATGGGGGATGGCTCGTACACCCTAGTATTGGAAAGAATAGTGAGTTAGAAAATGGATGCTGACATTGGAAGGAGCGGGTTACAATAATTTTTTAACAGTGCCGTCAAGCTGTCGGGGTGCTACAGGGTGTACATCTCGAGGTACGTCGTTAAGATTGAAAGTACATGTATATGTACTTGTACTTTATTTTGTCGGAAATGCTAATATATCGCCTATATCTGAATAGAATATATAGCCACATTAATAGAGAACGGGTCCTTAACCTCCCGCTGAGGTAACTTCTTACACTTCTAACTGGAAAACTCCTTAGTCCTGCTTATGCGTAAGGCTAGAGACGGACTCGAAAGGATATATTGAGTTTCATTACCTTTATAGTACCAAAGATGGATTTCTCATGATTATTGTAGATATGAGTACTGTTCATCATGGGGAATCGATCCCGAGAGCCGGGGACCGTGCTAAGAAACTGACCGAGGCGGGCCGGCTCTTTAAGAGTCCTCGATTAAATTAATTGACTGCTAGTTATTCCATTTCCGGGGTTGATTTTGGGGGAATTATACCCTCGTGGAACCGCCCATATGCTAGTCATAGGATACGATTTTAGAGATGCTTTCGCAGACATAGGCTAGTTCTCGGAACTAAACACTCAACGAGTTTTTTTAACAGCAAAATTACCTGAATACATGGAAGGAATGCTCGAAATAGTGGCCACAATACCTGGGGCAAAGGTTATCAGAGAATACAAATTCAAGGCCCAACCTCAAATACAAAATTGAATGTGTTAAGAATCTCAAGACAGCTACAGTAAAGAAAGCAAACGAGTATTCTCTCGAAAACTCTGAGAGATTGATCATTTATTTTAGGTATAGGAGTGATTGTGACTGGCTTAACAAGGTGTTAAAATGCTCCAGGTATCATTCTACCTGGGCCGAAAAGAAGCAAGATTTAAAGCGGTGGGTATTAGGTAAAATATGATAATGGCTGCTACTACGTCTTTAGGCACTGGAATTGATCTACTGCCCTGTTCTACAAACACATTTTTACCGCTCAGAAAAAGCGCAAGTCAGCGGGGGGTTAGAGGTATTGGGAGTCATCGAAGGCATGGGCTATAGCTTTCAAATGATATAGACCGTTACGAGTTTGAGCTTATATCTTTCAGCTACTTAGTGGGGACTAACACCGTGTAATACCGTATAGGTAAAATATATAGGGTTTATAGCTTTTAGGGACACCTATGGTGCCTTATGTCTCTGCCCCCTTGGAAGTGGTCTTCCTCTGTAGTTCCGTAGTCAAGTAATCCTCTGGGCGCCAAAACTATACTATGGTACAGACTAATTTTCATTCCTACCATCTTGACTAAGGCTAATACTATAATAATATACAGTGTACAATAATAATAACAATAAATAATAATAAATTTCATAACGTGCATGGAGCCTTATAGGCTATGGTGCTTCGCAATTGCTAGACAACAATATATAGTGTACTCGTTTCATGAGGTTGTAGGAGAATCGCCTTTTATAAGGTTCCAGGATACGTAATCGTCTTATGACTACTCAAGAATTAGGGTCGAGGCATATTTCTTGTCTTTATAAGAATGACTTGTTGGGGGTGACGTACCCGCTAGTGGTTATTTAGTAGTCGCGCCATCTCTTTCGTCGATAGATAATATCTTGCTAAGGGCGGGGTAGGCCTTGGATAATCTGATTTGGGTTATAACCTAACTTGCTAGTTCTTACTATGGTTTATCAGATAAAAGCTACGTTCATAAAGGGGCATTCCGTCCGTCTTAATCTTGATACCAGGTACCCATGAGCTTCATATCCAGTCTGTTCTAGGGCTGCTACCGGAGCCCTAGATGTTTCCGCAAACTGCATGATAAGAGATAAATTTAAAGTAATGCCTCGTTTTATGGAGTAGTAAGGTAAGTCCAAATCACGACAAATTCATAGGGTTATTAGTATTTTGTACTTGCTGGCCTATTACTAGATAGAGTGATTGCAGGAATTTGACGATTTTTATGTGGTACTTATTAGGTACATACTCTCTACAAAAAGCAGAATTTAGTGATTCATCGAGCCCTGTAAAATCGAGGACTACTCGAGGCAAAAGAAATATGACTGGTAAGTTTAGGAAAGAATAGCCATGCGTTGGGACTGGTTACTACCTTGGTGGATTTAATAGTCACATTTTCGAGTGCCATGCAAAGGCAGCCTGTTTCGTAACGATATTTTCGTGTTCTACGACCCAACTAGACCTATATAAATATGTGTACTTTTGCACTCGTAAAATTCTGGCGTTTGGAACGGGATGTGATAGACTTGGCATACTTTTGTATTGTATATAATAATATAATAGGCGTTCTGTAAACTTCTTGGAGTTGTGGGTATACATATAGCTAATGACTACTTTATAATCTCGGGTACAACGAAATGGATTGGGCGAGGTAGTATTATAATACTCAAACAGAAATCATCGTACTAGGCAATTTAATGGTAGAATTGAGTGACTGTTTGAATTCTTCGAACACCGATTTGAAACTCCTAGTCTGGGTCATGAATCTCATTATACTTGAGTTTATACGGTATTCCTATATTCGTATTTTCACGAGGGAAAGATTGTAAGAAATACTAAAGAGGTTCAAAAGGTAGTGCTTATATGGTTGCGCATTTTGTTTAAGCTTTATCTTGGTATTTTATTTCGGGCACGCCGGTATAAATATTGAGAATCAAATATTATGGTCTTAGAGGTTGCCCCGCCTAGGCTCTTGCAGCTCATACTATACATATACGCGTACTTGCTACAGGCAAAGGGACCTGAGGACGAACTTTTTTGGTAACGCTTTTTGATTAAGTATTTACTGTATTTTAAGACACTACTGACTCTAGCAGCCTACGGGCGCTTCGGTAAGATTCACTTAAGAAAACCTCCCCTCACGAAGCTGCCTCCAGAGCCTTAAGGTATCCATCAGTCGAAGCACCAGGTAGTTTGCAAGCACCCATAAAATCTTTAAGCATGAATCTTAGGCCCACCACCTTCCTCTTATACCATGCCCGGTGCCCCTACTGGTACCAGCACGTGGGCCCTTGGGGGCGGTGAAAGATTTGGTCTGCGAATTTCAGTCATAACGTCATTTATCAATGAAGGAGCTCTGGAAAAGATGCTTGAGGGCCTAACAATTAACTAGAGGGAAACTCCCGGCCAAGAAGATACCATATTTGAAGCAGAGGGTGCTCAGAGTCTAGAGTTACATCAAGCGAAGCGCTGCCGTTTAAGCAATATCCTGAGACTTATTCTAGCCCCATCCCTAAATTTCTCTCGCTACAAAGTTGCGGTGGTTCATTTCGGTTCAATACCAGTAGAGCTCAAGTCTCTCAGAAAGCCCGGGGCACCAGATCTTCATATTCTTGTTATGTTTGGAAATGACGAGTTTCAAATAACTTTCGACTCACACTTCCATGGGTTAACCCCCCTCAACAACCTACCAAACCCTTCGATAGAGTAAGTTTAGACGGAATTATCCTTATCTCCATCTGTTAGTGGGTAGCTGATTTAATCTCTTGCAGTATTGTTGCAGTTACTGGCTTAGCTGGACATGCATTTGGCTCATGGAGGTTGCCTTCCACCGCAGATATGTGGTTACGAGGCTTCATACCAGATGACCTAAAGGGCCTAAACTATAATATAAGGGTTCTCACGTATGCTTATGACACGAAACTCGGAGAAACTAAATCTACTACTACGATAAGGGACATCTCAAGGAGCTTTATCCACGCACTTAAAGGTGCCCGGGGCCATAAAAAGGTATAGAGGGATAGCTTATATATGTGTCACGATCTATATGTAGATCAAAGTTCTAATCTTTCACTAGGAATTACATCGACCTATTATCTTTATTGGACATAGTTTTGGTGGATTGGTCATTAAACAGGTAAGCAGACCGGTGTGGAACCTATTCAATTAGCTTTTTGACTTACCGGCCATAAATTGAGTAGGCGCTCAATGAGGCTAGACCGGAAGATATCTAAAATCGTTGTATCGTAACATCATGCTGTGCAATCATGTTTTTTGGTGTTCCGAATAAAGGTCTTGAAATTATTCAACTGGCCTCGATGGTAAAAGGGCAGCCGAATGATCACCTCGTTCTCAGTTTAGCTAATAATTCTCAATACTTGGAAGTACTGGATCAAACGAGTTCTACTCTCTTTCGAGAAGAGAAGATCGAAATTATCTCGTTCTTCGAATCAAATCTAACTCGTACAGCTAGGGTAAGCCCATTTTCTACTGCGCTTTAGATGCTATTCAAAGAACTTATAGAATCTATTTTAGAGAAATAGCAAGACATAGAACTGGGAGAAGAATGGTGCCCCTGTCCTCATGGTCTCGCGGGAATCTGCAGTTCACTCGATCACCAATCGGAGGCTTGATGGTATTAATCTCATTGCCGATCATTCGACAATGGTTAAATTCAGCAGCTGTTCAGACCTGAAATGCACAAAAGTTCTACAGCAACTACGGGATTTGTTAGAAAATGGAGCCATTGAGAAACACAATATTAAGACAGCCACAAAAAACCAATATGATATAGATACCTTGGTTAAACTCAACAAAAATTTAGATCAGAAATACAAAGCTATTCTAAAAAAACTAAATCTTTTATTAAAAAATAGAGGTACCGGGAAACACCCTTCCAAGATAGGTACAGAAAATCGGGATCATATAGATACAGATGATGATGATGGTAGGAGTAGGAGTAGGAGTAGGAGTGGGAGTGGGAGTGGGAGTGGGAGTGGGAGTGGGAGTGGGAGTGGGAGTGGGAGTGGGAGTGGGAGTGGGAGTGGGAGTGGGAGTGGGAGTGGGAGTGGGAGTGGGAGTGGGAGTGGGAGTGGGAGCAGGAGCAGGAGTAGGAGTAGGAGCGGGGGGAGGGCGAGGGGTAACGATAAGAGTAGGAGTATTGATGATGATGATGAAAACGGTGTCGTTGATCAAGTTTTTGATATTGATGACGATGACGACGACAATCTTTTTGCTGATGATTATTTTTCTGATTATGGTGATGAATATTTCTCTGATGATTATGATGAATAGGATGGTGATGATAGTGTGCCGTATGTTCCCAGCCCCTACTAGATTTAAATTCAAAGATGTCTGGAATATTAAGAGTTTATTCTCTCCACAAAGAATTACCGAAAATTTGAGTATAGCTTTTCTACAAGAATAATTAGATGTTATTATAAAATCCTCTCTATATATAAATTCACAGCAATATCATGATTTTCAAAGGTAACATTATTCTCTAAGTACCATATACCGGGCTTGCCTTCTCTCTAGCATAAAACCTCTACTTGGATAGAGAAGCGTAATACGGCATGCTCATCTTTATAGCACCAAACACCGGTAACTTTTATACAAGAATTCTATTCCTCGCCCACACCCCACGGCGCAGTGCTGTCATTTCGTAGGTGCCTTATAACTTAAGGTTGTCCGGCATATGTGAAATAACTAGCAGAAAACTTGAGAGCTGTGTCTCGGCTATATGACGATGATTTCAATAGTATGAAAGAACCTGAGGAAGTTTGTGGAGAGTGAATGGGTTTTTGTTTCTGGGATTTCTTCCTTGGCCACTACCTCAGGAGTGTGGTACGGAGGGTTGAGGCAGTAAGGGTGTATTAAAAGAAATAAAAGCAATTGAAGAGCTTTTATAATTGTTTTTGAGTGCTGGACTTGGGGCTTTGGAAACTATATCTTTTCTGTCTCACGTACGTACCTGTGCGGCGTGCTGTGGATGGGTTGTATACTTGCGAGAGGGTAAATGGGGGAGGGTCTATAAGGATCTTTTTGAGAATTAAACATATCATATCCTCTTTGAAGTGGTGATAGTTTTAATACATAGAAGCTGGCGAAATTCGACCCGCTGTGGCCGGGGTTAATAGGCCCTGGGACAGTCGGGAGACATGGAAATTTCTGGCACTAGGACAAGAAATTTATATACCTGTATTGATATAGAGTAAAACTGGTTTAACTCCTTTCTTTGTGCTGACTGTTGCGTAAAACCCTTGTCACCCCCTAACCATAGCGGGTTGAGTTTCACTAGATTTTACGGTACTGGTTCCGGCCTTCTGGATTAATTCGACCTACTGTAAAATGGTTTAATACACTTGAATATTTAGAGTCATGGAAATTAGAGGCACTGCCGTAAGAAATGTGGGTTCTTACATTAACAATAATGGGTCCTGTTGCGTTCCCAATTTTTTACCATGAATTACGCACATAACCCCCAATCACAGTGGGTCCAACTTATTTAGATAATGCGGTATCGTCATTAGTTACCTGTGGTCTACAGCCTCAATGGAGCCTCATTCTTAGTTACTAATTAATGCACAAGTATATTGAAGGAAATTATTACTACTATAGGTTGCATGTAGCATATTCCACTGTAACGGAGAAGTCGGGGGGGTACAAAGGGTAACAAGACAGGGAAGGAAGCATTCCTTAGAAAGGCTACCACTTTGAAACCCGCAGTAAGTGTGGGATGCAGCGTCTGACACTCTACTCGTCCTCCTAGAAAAGAACCAGAGAACGGGGGAGTAGAATACCTGTGTACGATGCCACAACAAACAAGATTGACCCTCAGGTTTCTGGTTCTTAGGAGGACGAGTCAGGAGAGCGCCGCTTTCTTCAAAAGTAATTATCGACAGCCCCACCTAGAGTACTCTTGGGGAAGTATGTGCGTAATGTCTCACTTTGTGTACCATTTTGGCCCTTGCGCAAATGTGACATCTTTGACAGCTTGGGAATAGGGTTTCCACCCCGCACTTTCGTGTATCAAAAGCTGCACCGATAAAATCTGGGGCAATGTCCCGCCTTCTTTAGAGAGGTCTTAGTCTTATCCAATCTTAGTCTTGCTATATCTTGCAAAAGAAGATGTTTGATGTCTCATCTCCTGATATGAAGCCGAGGTTTTCAAGGGGATTGGAGTCGGCGATGGGGCGAGGTGTGTAGCACAAGCTCGCTTCTTCTGTTATCAGTTCATGTTCTTTTTTTTTCCTGCAGTCAGGATTATCCGACCCAGAGATCGCCTGCTATGCTTTTTGATTTAAATGATTTATTGCGAATGAGGTTGCTCCCCGTAGCAGTGTGCGGCAGAGCTGCAGGACTGCGCATGCCAAGATAGTATGCTAGCGCGGTCGGTTATCGGGGGGGATACGGCCAAGTATTCTG
The DNA here is from genome assembly GCA_033030345.1 of Verpa bohemica. NCBI lineage: Eukaryota > Fungi > Ascomycota > Pezizomycetes > Pezizales > Morchellaceae > Verpa > Verpa bohemica. The sequence goes on along the minus strand of JAUFSE010000024.1, from coordinate 28,789 downwards.
CCGGCCCCGCCTTGTAGTCCAGTACTGGGCGGCGAAGGTTTAGGTGATTTGCTTCCCACCACCTTTTAAGATTTAGGGGACCTCCCGAGGTTAATTTTGAAGCAGGCTTTGTAGCTTAACTCACGGTGTTAATGACTATGTTTTGTTTTTTTGGGCTTATGTTAGGTGCCCATATATTCAGGCATCCATCAAATGCAAACAGCCTTGGTTGAGGATGAAGCACCAAATTGCAGCCTCATATGATTCGCTATAAAGTAGCAATGGAATTATTGCATCTTACATATAACTTGGTGTCCACTGTCTTTGTGATTATTTTTGTTATCTCTAGTTCGCCATCTCTGCCGGTAGTTGTAGCATAGTTAGTGGATACCTAGGTATAATTGTGCCTTTAGGTCTTAGAGACTAATGAGAATCATCTAGGAGCGAGTCTCGATCTGTACCACCAACTGTAGGTCTCAGAGTCACGTCATATCGCAGCTGAAGCAATTGGGGTGAAAATATACGAGGTCCTATGTAGCACAGTAGCGATATGTTTGTAGTTTTCCTGCCTAATTATATAGCGAGTGGTAAAAACAAGGGTCATTGAACAAGGGCTTTGAGATAGTGATGGATATCAAAAACATTAACTAATCTATTCTTTGGGGCTTTTCAGAGGCTGTCAATCGTCAACTTTGCTCCCTTAATAACGGCTAGAACCTTCTATCTCTACTTGGGGGCCTCCTGTAGTCAATAAAACACTTGTAACTGCTCTTGCCACTGAGGCACTCGCTAACCCTGGTTTCTCGATCCTTTTGCCGGTCGCTGTATATAAGCTTCAAGTAATACGGGAGTTTGAAATGCCGCGCCACTGGTAGGCAGGCACTTTATCTGCATGGAAAAGCGTAATTCATAGGCTGAAGCACGATCCTCATCCCTCTCTATATGAGGGAACGTGCTCCTATGAGGCGTAATACGCAAGTCTCAGCCAAGATAGATGCCTGGGATATTCGGATTCTCTACAATAGAAGGTGACCCCGCCCGCTCATTCATGGTGTTTGTTACTTTTAAGTTCTTTTAAGCTTTAGCCCTCGACTATGGTGGCGAAAGAGTTTATTGATCAGTCTTGACAAGCTTTTATTACATGCCGGTAAATCATAATTGGTAAGTAATGAAGATATATCGGTATTGATTAGGTCTGCGAATTCTGGGACCGACTAAATACTGAAAAATTCATTTAAGGAACCTTACCACCCTATATCCCCTCCAAGAAGCGCTCTAAACCTCTTGTGCTCGAAGAAACTTAGCACCTCAAAAGATCTTCGCCTACCCAAAGGAACCTTCTCGCTTCCCTAGACTATTACCTCCGGAGACGAAGGCGCTAGTCACATCTAACAATGTCCGGAGACTCACTTAACCTCCCAGGCTCAGACCCTGGCGATGAGTTCTCAAACAATCTGTTGTCGGATCTTGCCCCACTGCTGGCTCTCTTTGGAGAGCAAGTAGCAAAGCAATTCATGGCGGAATCTATGGGCTGGGCCGACAATATCATCTTCTCAATGGCGCCCATCGGTGTCATAACGGCAGTCGTTAGCGCAATACGGATTGGAGGATCAACGTGGTTAAAAGCGCTTATAGGGAGGGCGAAGGAGAACCGTGCGTTTGCTGAGGCAGAGTTAATGTCGTCAACATCGCATGAGGTCTGTGAGATGTTTAATGGTCAGCATGTAGTGAGGATGATGGGGGTACCAGCTATCAAGGAGTTGATATACATTCGGCCGAAAACAGATACAGAACTAGCGAGGAAAACAGCTCGGGGAGATCCAAAACTCCAAGGCCTCAGAGCGCCGTCGGGTTCGATGTTGAGATCAAGACTGGAGAAAGCTAGAACTTGGAGTGCAAGGTCTAAGAATAGTAACGGTGAAGGTGTATTTGAGGGTTCTCACTACCGCACAAATTCCACAGGCAGCGGGAATACAGGCAGGATCCAGATAGATAATCATCATATGGTCTGGACCTTGGAAGATGCCAAAGAGGCAAAGATTTTGGTAAAGGAAGGTAGGTGGTGTATCTAATATCCCTATTTCCTACAGCTTGAGAGTTATATCTAACAATCTGTAGAAAGTAGATTTTTCCAAAATATAATGCAGAAGCTCAAGCCAAAGAGTGAGAGATTTCCTTGTAGTGGCAGTGTATCTTTACTAACGCTTCCATAGCGGTCTCCCCTTTGAAAAGCCGGAAGACTACCACACCAGTAGTAGCCGATTTGGAAAGCCAGGGGCCCTCAGATGTGTCAAAACAACCGACTGAAAGCTCGCATGACGAGGTTGTATCTGTAAAGTCCAACGATGATACGATGGTGGAGGCTCCCCCGAACATATCACTCAATATGCACGGCCGTGTTGGACGGGGGGAACTCCGGGTTGTGGCATTTATTGGAACGGTTTTACAGTTGTCTGTACTTGTGTTCGACTGGTTTATAACATACCACCCCGGGTTTAAACAAAAGAAAGGTGATAGGGATATGTCACCCTACGCGTTCCCTATGACTTGTCTTGGAACTCTTATTCTGGTGTCGGGGATGCTGGTCTGTTGCTACATTATCGAAAGCGGTACTACCGAAAACGTCTACAGAGCAGACGAGGCAGACCTTCATATGCTATGGCTTCAACAAGCTGGGGCTGTAAATGACCAAATGTTTGATTCCTATGTTCTTCTGGCGCGCGAAAAACGTAACGTTGTTATTACCTCTAGGCGTGCGAAAAGGTATTTTTGGCGAGATAATGAAGGTGATGGTAACTCGCTTTTTGCTGGAACTATCACAGTAGTTGGGGCGACAGTCAGCGTTACTGGTTTCATCTTGCAGTTCGTTGGGTTGCGCGCGATGAACTGGTCAGCTTCTATCGCACAGTTTGTTGCAACCATTATTATGCTTATTTTCAGAGCCTATGTACGCCGAGGGCTTTCTGGGGGTCCAAACTGGAAGCAAGTGCCAAATGGTCACGAAGTCGATTGGTTGGCAACACGCGTGGCCGAGGACACGAATCGACTTTGGGGCATATTCACTGGGGCAGAACCCCCGGTTCCAAGGTGGACGCTGAAATGGGTCTTGCGCAAGCTAAGATTATCCTTCGGCGAACCCTGCAGTGATACTATCGATGACGATTTCTGGACACAAGGTTGTTTCGATTGGGGTATGAGTACTGTAGAAAGTTTCAATGGTTACAAGCCTCTGAGTTGCGAGGACGACGGAGATATTATCGAAGAAACTAGGTCTATGAAAGTCGTCGAGGCACGAATAAAACTCGGGAAAAGTACGGGGTGGTATGGGCCGACTGTGGAGCGAGCTATATGTGTAGCATCTGCTATCGAGGCTGTGATGAGCGCATTTCCCCCCCAAGATCCCAAGATTTTATCACTCGTCTGGTCCATATATGACAACAAAAACAGCGAAATCAGGTTCCACATAAGGCGTCAACATAAAGATTCACCATGGAAAGCAGACATTGCAGAAATCGAGGCAGTACTTTCGTTATGGCTCTTCTCAGTGGCAAAAAAGGAGTCGGAAACGAGGAATAGCAAGCTTCAGGATGGTATCGAAGGTCGGATTAGTGGAATGGCATCTAAAAACCATAGCTTACGGCTGCTTACCCCGGTTGAATACTCAGCACCCAAATCTTTGCACTGGTGGCTTGGAAGCGGGATGGCGTTGGTAAAGAAAGCGATAATTCCACAGTCAGATAAACGTCAGAGTAGCAGAAGAGCGGGATTAGAGATCGGTAAAGCCGAGGGCATCTGCGACGCACTGGATATTGAACTTCAACTCCCCTACGAATCAACTAGTGAACCCTCCAGTAACTACCTCCCCCAAAAGGTTCAGTTCGAAAGGCACAGGATCGTTGGGTATAACACTAAGGGTAGTCAATCGGCATTGGCAGTCATATCCGATGCCCCTCTAGATGTTCTATACGCCCAAAGCCTGTTCTCTGCATTCATGTGGGCTTTCGTGCAATCCCCCTTCTTAGAAGGATTTCGTGGCTTGACAACAGCAAAGCAGCGTGGCGATAAAATCGACCCGTGTAGCGAAGATCTATTCAAGTCGATAACCCTTGACAATACCGAGTTATCACGGCTAGTTAAGACAATATCTGCAGCGGGTTTGGGGTCTGTAGAGGAGGTCATGTACAGCATTTTCCCCCCACTGGTCATTGAGGGCAAGCTTCCTGATATGTGTGCAGTTGTACATCTTGTGCGGGAAAAGGGACGGACGCAAGAATCTTATAAGCGTTGGAGGAGAGCTGGAGAGGTGTATGTGAATGTAGTTAAGGCATGCAATCGGTTCAATCATCGGCGTCAAGAAAGGTCTATCTACGAAGCAGCTTGTGTGTTGACCGAATTCATAAGGCGCTTGGGTATTGAGATTGAGGTAACCGAGGAATATCGCGGGTCAAGATATGGGCTATTCACAAGGTAATACAAGTTCAGCACCCAGGCTCTCATAGGCCATTGACGTAGGAACTAACGGCATTTTATTTAGGCAAGATAGGGTTGAAGAGTTGGGAGGACTCCAGAAGGACATGATAGAGGCTTTGGTCGATCATGTAAGTTCCGACATATTGGAAAAAATCGGCGGGATCTATAACAGGCAGCGCCGCCTGGAAGGTGTTAGTGGGTGGAAACCTAAGGGGAGTGTTTTTGCCCGCCTTCGCCGCCGCATGTTCAGAGACAAAATCCGGATAGCACCTGAATACTGGACTGCACTGCATAACGCTGTAGCATCCGGCGATCAACCTGCGGTGAAGGAAGAACTAAGAAAGAATGATTCATACCCGGATCCACAAGACTTTGCCGGACTTACCCCATTGCACTACGCTAGACAATATGAAATTGCAAAGATGCTTCTCTCGTTTGGGGCTACTGTGGGCAGTAAAGGGTACGATGGGTTCACACCACTTCACAGCGCGGCGAGGGCAGGTGACAAACCTGTAGTAGAGCTTTTGATAGAACACGGAGCTGATTTAAATGCCCGAGATACCAACCGGCGAACGCCATTGCACTGGGCTGCGCAAGAGGGGCAAAACGAAGTTGTTGAGCATCTGATCATGAAGGGAGCCGATCCCCAGCCCAGTGCGGAGCACGACAGGAGACCTTTGCATATGGCCGCTTGCGGCGGCCACGAGATAGCTGTACAAGTGCTCCGTAATATTGGACAGGTTGATATTAACATAGAAGACAGCGATGGACGAACAGCTCTTCACCTAGCCGCTGCTGGGAATCATGATGCGCTAGTCCATACCCTTGCGGATACACACCGAGGTTCCTGGGTGGTGGACCGGTCCGGATGGACTGCAATTCATTTGGCAGCGTTCATGGGCCATCATATGGTACTAAAGGCATTTCTTAATCCAAAACCAACCACGAACAACGATGATAGCTCTGAATCACTCAAAGCTGAGATTAAAAACCGGCTACATCTTAGGTGTTCCAATGACAGGAAAACTTTGCTACAAACAGCCGTCCAAGGGGGGGTAACGTCGGCGGTCAAAGTACTATTGAAAGCAGGTGTAGAGAGGGAGGCGAAGGATGTAAACGGAGATACGGCATTGATGAAGGCTGCCTACTTTCAACACTATCACCTAGTGAAGCGTCTGCTGAAAGAAGGATGTGATATTGAGTCCCGGAACCCCAAAGGCGAAACATCGCTACACTATGCCGCGTATGGTAACGAGAAAGGATCTCCAGATGCAACCCAAATCTTGTTATTCAATAAGGCACAGGTCGATCCAAAGGATACTGGCCAACGTACACCACTTATGAGGGCTTCAGCTCACGGCGAGTATGAAATAATCAAGATTCTGCTGGAGAACAAGGCGGACATATGTGCAAAAGACTGTGACGGACTTACAGCACTCCATCATGCTGCCTACGGTGATGGCAAGGGATCTTCAGAAGCAGTCGAAACTTTACTCTCATGGCATACAGAAGTTGATGCTAAAGACAGCGACGGACACACACTACTCTCATGGCGTACAGAGGTTGACCCTAAAGACAATGATGGCCATACACCACTCATGAGGGCCTCAGCTCATGGCGAATTAGCGGTAACCAAGGTTCTACTCGACAATAACGCAGATATACATGAAAAGGACTCTGAAGGATGTACGGCCTTACACTTGAGCGCACAATCCGGAAGTGAAGAAGGGTTCAAGTTATTGCTCGAACGGGGCGCGGATGTACGGGCAAAGGACAACGAAGGCTATACAGCTCTTCACAAGGCGGCTGAGCGAGGGCGCCTTCCCATACTCAATATTCTGGTAATGCACAGCAAAGTAGAAGTTAATACGGAAAGCAATGATGAAATGACGGCACTGGATATGGCTACTTCAGCGGGGCATTTGGATGCAGTAAGACTATTGATTGATAGTAGAGCGATTGTTCGTGTAGGGAGTATGACTAGAAAGGGGACGCTCGATATAGCAGGTGATGATGAGGATATAAAACAGATTCTACGAGCACGGCGCCCAAAGTAGGCAACTCTATATGATCTTTCACTGCCTGTAACGCACGCATATTTTTTATATCTTTAGTCTTGTTGTATTTCTTCATGGGTAAATGCGGTAGTCTTTGGTGTTTCTTTTGATTTTTTTTTCTCAGTCATGGTTCATATGAGGTATTCTTTGTTTCATGGATCTTTGAATTACATGAATTTTTTGGGTCGAGAAATCAGAATTAGGACTACACTCGTGTCTTGGCTGTGTGGGCGTAGAGCTTTAGTATCAATCTCCCCTCCTAAGTATTAAGAAACTTTGAATAGTCTCTCAAATACCAGTGATTTTCAGTGAGTGTCACCTATTTAGATCATCTCTAAATACCTCACTTTCACTCTCGGTCGAAATCAAAATTCAAGAGGAGTTTCCGTGTACGCTGCAGTACATTCTCGTCTATTTTTCCACTGCACCGTATCCCCCATTCCAATTCTCTCTCTACTGCTCTCTCGACTTTATCCGCCCCTCTCTGCTTTTCTCATTATCTCCCTTTGTCTTGCAAATTGGTGCCATATCATCACCCCCGCCAGCCACCTGTCTTCCCCTTCTTCCTTTACCGGGTAGAGTAAGCTTATCAGCGTATGAGGTGTACTTCTGCGCTTGTTCGTGGTTGTTCGATAGCCCCTGGTGGGTGGGCACTGCAGGAGGATGTGTGGTACGGCTCCGGCTAGTACAGAAGAAAAGAAAAGAGTTAACATTGGAGACAACCATCTCCCAACTACTTCCATCATCATGAGTTATACTCTAGAACTGTAGTTAGCTCATTCTCCTGGTTTAAAGCAGCGTATATTTCTTAGGTTTGTATAATTAAAAATCTTTAGGGTATGTGTCTAGAGAAGGAGATCGAGTAGACAACTATAGAAACACTTATTACTATCGAACAGTGGTGTAGATAATTTCACTAGAGATTTCCCTAGAAGGCAACTCTAGGTCACACTGAGAGTAGCGTACTTAAACTCTATAGATTTAGAGAATACAATTTTACTAACGTTTTTTATTCTCACAGTAAGTTTTCAGAAGGTGTACATGATTAATGAACCTTACGCTTCATTCCGTGTATAGATATGCTTGATATGCATCGGACCCAATGAGGATCTATAAAATGACGGTTGACTTTAGATAGACCGTTATCGTATCTCTACCCCATAATTCGATTCATAGGAACTGATCAAATATCTATAAACATAAGACTCACCTCCCTCCCCAGGTAATTTAAAAAGATAAAAGTCACTAAGCGTCCTCAATCAAAGAGTGGAAAAATCGGTACTCAATGTATACCCAACCTTCATCAACCACGAAATATTGATATCTATGCCACCAGGGATCTAGTTAGAAACTCTGTTCAAGTGCTGAAAAGGGAGTAGAAAAGAAGTTTTTATGGATAGGTATCAAAGTAGACATTGGGGACAAACCTTATTTTTAACTTCCCTCCTACAAATTGGGCATTGCACTTTCATAGCACGTACTTGATCAGACTTCAGTTTGTCATAACAACCCTAAAACAACCTAGTAGTTAGCATCAAAGTCCCAACCCTAATCTGCCGAGGGGAAAAATACATACCACACAAAGCACCAAATGCTTACATGGCATAAGCACCGTATCAGCGATGCGGCAATAGCAGATGATACACCCCGAATCCACTACAGTATCCTCAGCCTCTTCGGGACTCTTGTTATTGCTTTTCCGGGCTCGGAGCTTGGCGCGAACCTTTAGAACGCTTGAGAACACACTGTCGATGATCTGGTCATGATCGCTGTTCATCTCTTCCAGCTTCGTCTTGCTAATGAGCTCAAGAAGTATAGAGGCATCTTCCGCGAGCTGATTGATGCTCACAGTAGAACTTGATGGTTCTACCGGAGGCCTAGCTAGAGGGGATCCAGTCGCCGATGATGAGTCTTCAGAGTTTCCAGCACTTCTGTCCGGTAGAGGGGTGTGGGTGGTTGAAGATGTAGGTCGGGGGATAGATGATCTTCTGAGCATTGCGGGAGACCCGGATTGTTCTCCGCGGCGTGAGGTAGGCATACGTGCTATTCTCCTATAGGAATTACTGGGACTTGCATCGCTGGGACTTGACATGTTAAAAGTAGGGCCAAACTGGAAAGGGACGGTATATGATTGTCTATCGAGGCTGAAGAACAAAGGGGTTGTCTCATTCAGACTGTCGCCCGATGCATTATTGGGAGGACTTGAGTCGCCGCCGTTACTAGCTTGTGGTTGTCTAGGAGTTGCGGCGGAGGATGTTACTGAATGCCTTGGGTTCGTTCTGCCCCTACTTGGTCCGGTTGAAGATCTGTTGGTAGCCGTACTCATTGCTGGGCGTAGCTCAAGATCAGATCCAGTCCGATTTGCTGTAGAAGAAGTGGGCAGTAGTACCTGGTCCGTCATAGGGCGTTTCTATCTCACCTTTTAGGTGTGGTTGGTGTCCTAAACATGAGGTTCTGTGACGGTCGCAACAGTCATGATATACATAATTATCTGCTTAGATGTGGGTTGCCTAATCAGGCGCCTATTTCCAAGGCCTACCATTAGTACGATGACCTAGTATCGCATAATTACAACCCTGCCAGAGAATAGGGGGGGGTTGCTGCGCGGTCTAGGCGCAGTGTAGTTTCATTCTGCCCTGAGAAACGTGCTACATATATAGCTAAGACTAAGAGAGTTAATGAGCTAGAGACAGTACGTAAATATATATATTGTGGTATTAAATGCGCTGTATTGAGTAGTAGGTCTTAATTATTACTGTATACCTCCCTATTCCTTAAGTGTGCTAATTGTTACACCCACACGCTATACCCTACAAACCCCCATAACTATCGGTACACACTTCTGAGCCTCGCAACATTCGTCCAGCCAGTGGCATCCTAACCTGGTACAGCACGTATACCCCAACCGGCAACATCCAAAACCGCTACAGCACGTATACCCGGGAATCACCCCCTGGCCCTGGGAGCATAAGAAATAGCCGTGGTCGCATTCCTCGGGGCTTAACGGAGAGAATGTCCCGTCAATATTGCCGCTTACGTCAAGTGTTGCGAAAGGAACTGTACCGAAGTTGTCTATTTCGCCAGGCCTCCGGGCTGCGATGGAGAGATTTGGTCGAGGAGGAAGAATGTCAGAGGGGTATATAAATTCTCATGGGGAGAGTTTTTTTCACTTCCTGAGAGGCTTTCAGATGGTATGGGTGTAGTGAGAGTAGGAAGAGGGGGGGGAGGGAGGATATAGTCGTTCGTGGGGTGATGTAGCGGAGAGATTTGGCAGGAATATCGATGGGGTACCTGAGAGGGTATATAAAAAAAGGGCCTGCAAAGAAGTGGCCTGAAAAACGTATATTTAGGGTAGGATAAAAAAGTGTAGAAAATCACCAAAACATAGCTTGACTATAACTATAATTTTTCTTATATAATTTTCTCACATTTTTCTGATCAAAGTATTTATACTAATGCTCATTATGCTACGAGTGTCTATGATAACCTGCCAGATCTACAGCAGCCTAGGGTCCTGGAAATGTTCCAGTGCCCCTTTCCGCTACCAGACGGTGCCCGCCGTTACACGTACATACATACTTATTATAACTACTGCTCCTAGCAATATTGTCTATTGTAAGCTTTAGCTACAACAGTCTCTCTATCACACCACGTAATCTTATCATGAAATTATTTAAAGTATTAAACCCATGCGTAGAACTAAAAATGTTTTATAAGATTAAACGCGATGATTGGTCTACCAAGTCCCCCCACAAAACATCACTTTCTTCGGTACTGCCTACAACTTCTCGATTTGGCCCGCCGGCGACTTTAGCGTCATAACTTCATGAGAATCCTTCTTACACCTTGTGCGATCGGACTATTTCATAAGAAGAGTTAAAGAACATAAAGCACCACAGTCAACCACCCACTAAGACCCCTAATATATTCCTTAACTACATTATCCTCCCACTAGTCCAACGAAATTAGGAGCACCCTCTGTAAAAAAATTCCAATACACAAAACTACCCAAGAGCAAAAAACGACGCCCTTAGAGAATGGTTGGAACGGTCCGACAATCCATCAACATTCCAGGTCATCCCGGTAGTGGTGACATCAGAGGCCCGCAATGAAAAGCTTAGATCTTGCCGATGATCGATATCAATCTCGCTAATCGCCACAATGATCCGAGGAATAGTAGCAAACACATGATTGCCGAATTTCAAACATCCCTTGCTCTTGCATAGTGGGGGACCGTCGGCTGGGTTAGGGTTCAGTGTTGTAAAAGTCCCGCTGAAGACCTGTGCCTTGTTCGTTCTACAAGCAACCCACGAAGCCCCAGCGGTGTGTAGAGCAGCGTCTTGAGAGGATTCGATATGGATCTTAAAACCTGTGGCAGTTACATCGGTTGAGTAGCAGCGTAGACGGGAGCTCTTGGTCGTATCGACATTGAATCTATTCAACCAGACAACTACCTGCGGTGGTATCATGTACTGACGTGGAAACGTAACTTCGCGTACGACCTCGAGCATGTTCCATGACTGGTCCCGTGTGGTGAAATCTCCACACTGGAAGTCTGGATCATCTGGTGCTACTTCTAGCCAAGTACAGCCAGCATTGTTGGTGTTTTTGGATCCGTACATGTTGAGCTTAAAGCCGTTTTTTTGAGCACCCATAACAAAAGATTCTATACGCATGCTATGGCTTTTCGCTACGTGCAATGAGTTAAGTCCCAAAGGTATTTCTGGAGGTGCCGGGTATGCCTTAGGAAAGTAGATCGCCCTAAAAACCGTATTCATTAAATCTGACTGAACCCACGGTTGTAGCTCGTCGGTATGAAAAGCCCCAATACTGGGGGTTTTCTTTTTGGGGATCGTGGGAAATAAGCCTTCCAGCTCTGCTTTGAGCTGGTTATTCTGAAATTCGAGTTTTTCTTTCTCGTTGCGCTCGCGGGTGACTATTTCTAGCTGACTCGAAAGGGCCGCGCCTGTTTCTTCTAGCCTTGCCTTGAGTTCGTCGTTTAGCGATTGGAGGGCTTTGTTCTCATCTCTACAGCCTTCGAGTGCAGTAGCTTGTGCCGAAACAGTTGACATTAACTCCGTTAGTTCTGCTGTAAGCTCGTCTTTTGACGGTCGGGGGCTTTTGTTGTCGCCTATGTGCTTTTCGTGGTTGTCGGGGGTTTTCAGGCATCCATCCTCAGTCGTCTTAACCACCGACTCCAATTCTACTCGTTCTGTCTTGAGCTGATCACCTTGCCCATCTACCGAAACTCCTAGAAAACTCTGTGCCTCTTCGCGTTCTCGGTCAAGGGTAGTTTTGAAAGCGATACTGAGCTAATAGGAAATAATGTTTGTTAACCGTTTGACTATTTATGCTGGCAAAATAGACAAGCAACCACTTACATTTGCCACCAATCGCTCGAAAATAAGCTCAGGCGCATTTTGTACGTACTTGAGGCTAGTACAGAAGTCTAAGGGAAATTTATTAAGAGTGAGTGGTAGGAGCGTAATAGAGGGACAAAATTAAGTAAAAGGATATAAAAAAACCTTTATAGTAGTCAACGAGGTCTGCTGTGGTAATAAATGAAATATCGGCGAGATATCGGGGCGGGACATAGGGAGTATGGTCTGTAACATCAGTGGAGGGCGTAGGCTTCTTCTGTCTCGAAGTGGGCAGCTTAATTGTTCGTTTTGGTGCGTCCATGGCTATACCGATCAATTGTACTCGTTTGATAGTGTTAAGAGGGGTTCTAGTTTCTATGGTGCTCACCATCTACCTAATATCATTGCCCCATTTGAGGCTGAGCATGGGTGGCCTGTGGCGGAATATTATCTAAGCAGGGAATAGGATTGCCACACAAATAGTTAGAATGTAAGACGTTCCGCGATGGGCATAATAAGTAGGTTGTATTTTCGCAGGTGATCTTTGGGTAATAGTTGAACATCTCGTAAGGATTCCAGTTTCCTTTCTTGAAATTCGCTGGTGGAAAATTTGGTGGACAATATATCTGCATATTGTTGATTAGTAAAGTTAATAGGTAAAAATACGAGTGATAGTGTACTATGATTACAACAGTAATTCTCATATTGATTGTTATCCTAATAGTTTGCAGCAACGCGCGTACTGTATACCTTTCAATACCCTTAGATCACTAGAGCCAGATCGGATTCGTCATCCGGTATCATATCAGGAACCTACTCTCTGTGTCCTGATGACTAGAGCAGTTATCGAAAATCCCCAAGTCGTATATGTAGGATTTACCGCTTCTTTTATATTTAGTGTCTGTTCTTGTATAATTGTTAGTTTCAGACTGATTTAGTCTATGAGCTGGGCCATTGGCTACCCTAGGCAGAGCCAGAAACGGGCTTTCTATCTAAGATAATAAACCATGATCATTGTTAAACTAAAAAACTGATAGATTCTAAGTTGGTACATCCTGTAGAATTGATATCTTATCGTTTCACTTATCCACCGGAGATAGCTATAGCAGGCCTATTCTAGTAATTGGCCCCCACGCCGCTATAGCTATCATGTATCATCCTTCTCACCTTTCTCTAAATATTGAGAGTTGAGTTGCGTAATATCAAAAGGGATCACTAGGCTCGAGAAGTATTTTCAACGCTATATTTATTACGTGGCCTTTGTTTGATTGCATTTTTTTATTTATATTCTTCTTCTGGGGGTAGTAATTGCATTGGGTGATATAGGCCTCCGTATCTATCAGTGTAGAGTAAAATAGAAATATTCTGCTAGTATTCCCTATTACCTGTGGATCTCATCGCTTGTGGCGTAAATCTAATCTGATTGATAAGATCTCTAGGTGCTTGGCACTAGCCGTATCTCTACACTCCCGCTAGCCCCACTCCAAACAAGCACACACCGCCCCTACATCGCTACAATGAGTGCAGTAGATGTTGTCAGTTTCAAACTCCCCGCAAAGATCGGCCATAATATCGTCTTCCACAGTACCGAGCCACCAACCGAGTGGAAGCGCATCAAAACCCTGGGTATAGGCGGCCAAGGCTCTGTTGACCTTGAGGAAGAAACTACCAGTGGTAGTTTCCGCGCAATCAAAAAACTATTTCTTAAAGGGTCCGATGTACAAGCATTGAATATAAATAGGGAGCTACGGAGTCTGATAAGGGTGAAGAATGTGTGTCTTCCGTTGAGACGCCAGGGAAAGAGTACTAACGAAGTGGAAGTATACAAAGCTATTCGTCGAGTTCTCTGGCTGGTATCAGGATGATACCGAGGAATATTTATATATTGCGATGGAATTTGTCCCGCACGGCAATCTTGGAGAGTACCTTGCCAACCGAAACCCCCGTGGTGAAGAGGAGGCGAAAGATATTGCGAAACAGCTCCTGAATGGACTCGCGGTGCTTCACGAGGAACACATTTGTCATCGAGACCTCAAACCGCAGGTTCTTCATCCCTTTCAATCTCCTCAAGTTAAATGTCTCATGAATGGTCATGATAGAATGTCCTTGTTGCGTGTCTCTCCCCCATTCATATCAAACTTGCAGACTTCGGATTCGCCAAGTTTACGGATGATGGTACGCTTCTCACTCGGGTCGGTACCCAAGGGTTCCTTGCTCCTGAGTTGCTCGGACTGCACCGTGGCAGTCAATATACGAATTCCATCGATATCTGGGCGTTAGGCTGTCTCATATATCACATTCTAACTGGCTCAGTGCCGTTTAGTCATACCAGCGGCATGAGCACATCCACCACGACAGGTGTAATGTTTATCCAAGAAATTGTTGTCGGAGTGGATATAGCCTTGATGGCTGAATACTGCAGGGAAAATATCGAATTTCCCACTGCTACTCTTCGAAACTCAACAATCAGTGAAAACTGTATAAGATTCATCAAGAAACTCCTAAACCCCGATCCACGATTACGACCTCCTGCAACAGAGGCTTTAACTCATAGCTGGATCAATAGTTTATCATTTGAAGGACGTAATACCTCTATCCTAATCCATAATCAGCTTATCTCAATTGGTCTAGAGGTGAGCCTGAAGAGAGCTGATGAGTTACTTTGCTGTTGGTGTTCTTCACGTGATGTAGATATTGGAAAATATCTAGAGCTTCCTAAGACTGAGGCTGGAAATATGGAGTTGATGAGAGCAGCAGCGTTGAAAGGGTACTGGTGGACTCTCGAGTTATTAATCAATCAATTATACTCGAATATCCTGGGGCCCAAGTGCGTTAGCCACCGAGAGAAACTTGGGGTACGTTATGTGGAATTGCTTTTACGCGCCGCCATAGAAGGTAGCCGAGAGAATATTTTACGGGGGCTTATACATTATATCGATTATACGGACGTAATGCATTTTTGTCCATTAATACTTGCAGCAGTCAATGGCAAAGTGGGAGTTGTTGATACATTGCTGGATTTGGGGGTTAGTATTGATGCCGTGGACCCGGAAGATCATCAAACCGCACTTGGAGCGGCAGCAGCACACGGTCATGCTGATGTGGCCGAGCTACTCTTGACAAGGGGTGCACAGGTCAATTTGCCTGCGGTGGAATGGCGGGGTAGAACAGCACTTCAAGCCGCAGCGCAAGGCGGCCACCTCGATATTGTAATCCAGCTTCTAAGCCAAGGCGCGGACGTCAATGCGAAAGCTGCTACTGACACTTGGGGCCGAACAGCCCTCCAGGCCGCGGCGCAAGGTGGCTATATGGATATTGTCCAGCTGCTTTTGAGTAATGGTGCCGATGTTAATGCTGTCCCTTCTAAAGACTCTGGGATGACAGCTCTTCAGGCTGCAGCCCAAGGAGGTTACCTCGAGGTTGTACAACTGCTTCTACTCAAAAATGCAGATATCAATGCTGAACCCAGTGACCCCGGTCTGACAGCCTTTCAGGCAGCAGCAGAAAGTGGTCACCTCGATATGATACAACCTCTTAAAACCAAAGGCGCAGATATTAATGCCAAACCTTGTGGGCATGAAGGAAAAGCAGCACTTCAAGCCGCAGCCGGTCGTGGCCATTTTGGCGCCGTGGTATTGCTCCTGGAGTGGGGTATAGACATCAATTCTGAGTCTGTTTCCGATATTAGCCAAACTGCTCTTTCGGCGGCAGCAGAAGGTGGCCATCTAAGCGTGGTAGAGCTACTTTTGCGATACGGTGCAGGGATAGATGATGGGACATTTAACGGTAAAGATGGCACAGCCCTTCAGGCCGCAGCAGCGGGTGGTCATCTTGCTACCGTGCAACTTCTTTTAAGTCATGACGCAGATATCAACGCTGGACCTAGCTTTTACCGGGGGAGAACCGCGTTACAGGCCGCAGCGGAAGGTGGTCACCACCATATTGTACAACTTCTTTTGAACAAAGGTGCAGATGTCAATGCTGCACCTCACGGCAAACGGGGTATAACAGCTCTCCAGGCCGCAGCGGGGGGTGGCCACCTCGATACTGTAAATACCCTTCTGAGAAACGGGGCTAGCACCATCGATGAGTCAATTGCAGAGTCTGGCCAAACAGCGCTAGCGGCTGCAGCACAGGCTGGTCATCTCAGTGTCGTGAAAATTCTTCTTAGCAGCAATGCAGATGTCAATGCTGCATCTACTGCGATTGATAACAGAACAGCCCTTCAAGCAGCGGCGTGGGGTGGCCATTTTGATGTTGTGCGACTGCTACTAAGTCACGGGGCTCATGTTAATCCTACAACAAGTAAAAAGAAGTTAACCCATATCATGTATGGCCAAACGGCCCTGCAAGCCGCGGCAGCAGGTGGTTACATTGACATTGTTCAACTTCTCTTGAGTGAAAATGCAGATGTCAATGCCGTACCTTCTAAGAGAAACCCCCAAACAGCCCTTCAAGCCGCAGCATACGGCGGACATATTCACATCGTAAAGCTACTTCTAGAAAACCATGCAAATGTCGATGCCTCATATTTCAGTGATCAAACAGCGATCCAAGCTGCGGCCGATAGGGGCCACCTTGATATAGTTCAATTCTTGGTCCAGCGGGGCGCAAACCCCGATTTGAAACCCCCAAATAAGCCTCACTCACCTACGGCACTGGGATATGCAATGGATAGGGGTCATCGTGAGATACAGATATACCTACACTGCATAGGGGCTAGATTGTGAGTTCTTAAGGCGCATAGACTACTATTTGTATTCATGTAGGTGGATGCTCCCTTGTTATGATTTACGTTTACTAAATGCCTATAGAGAGGCTATACTTCCTTTTAGCTAAGAATATTTAGAAATCGCGTCTATGTTATTTTAAAGTTATTCTAAATTTCACAACGGGCTTAGCTTTCGATAGATAATCTTATGTCATCAAGCATACTAAAAAAAGGTACTAGAACTACAAAGGTTCTCCGGGCAAGGGTGAGGCTACAGTAAAATCTTTTTGGACCATTCACCAATTTTAGGATTCCACGAATTGACTGCTGCCCTCATGGCTCGACTGGCCCATTGACAAATAACCTGCAGAACGGTTGGATTATAATGGTTTGGAGAATTTGTAAGCTGAAGAGAGCCCCTCGAGGGCCTAGGAGGGCTAGGCGCACTTCTTTATAATCCTATGTTTCATTACAGGTACCTCTGAGGATAGGTTGCTTTTTTCCCCCCTGGTATGGTTCCGGAAGTCTGAAACCTGTACCTGGGGGACGGCGGGTGCAATACTTACGCAAAATATACGATTTATAGTTATTTATGAAGGCATATCTCCCCTAGTAAACTTTTCATCTAAAGATAATGATTGCAGGCGCTCCTAATGCACTAGGGTAGAATACCTACATACATTGTTTATTCTCTTTCTCAAAAATGACTGGAGACCTAAGCCTGATGCCAAGAGCGTTACATCCCTCATTTCTCTGGTACAGGTTTAAGACTTCCGGGACCATACTCTTCCAGTTTTCTTTCGCTTGAAATGGATCCCCATGGCGTTTTTATCATAGATAATAATATGATATTCATTTAGTCTCCTCCCGCGCAGGTCATGAATGCATGGGAGCCCATCGGTGAATAGATCAGACTCATCCACAAAATTCTAATATTGGCGAATCCCCAGAATAGAATTGCTTCCGCACGGGATCCAAAATACTATCTAAGTTTTTTTCCCCATATTCTACCATTGTGCCCAAGCAATATAGACTTCTCAGCGAGCAGAAGCTGCCTAAGAGTTCCATGAGGTACGATAGAATCTAAAAGTCATGATATTCCATATCGCAGGAGAGATGGATACGCAGCTAGATTCTTAAAGCCAACTATGATTGTAGGAGACATCAGATTGAATTATAGAGGGGACTTGATACCGTGGGCGAGAGTCAAAGGTTGAATTGGGCCGCCTATTTAATGGGCCAGGCCGGAACGCGATATTCTATTATGGGCCAGGCATTTTTGGGCCAGGTGTTTTTGGGCCAGGCAATGTTTGGGGTTGGGCCGGGCATTTTGGGCTCTTGGTCTGTTTGAGGCTGAGATTTGGACTGAGACCTTTCATGACCCCCTTCCCTGGGTTAGGGTTGGATACTGGTGGCTATCAATGGGCCTATTTAATTAATGGGCCGGGCCAGGCCATGGGCATTTTGGGTCAGGCCGGCCCATTTAAATCTCTGGGGAGAGTCTCGACTATTCGTATAGGCCCCTTCTGAGATTAATAACTCTATATAAATTGGAACTAGGGTAGGCTATGCTGGTATATAGGGCAATATTAGTGTAAGCCCTGTGTATTGATGTATACGGGGCCTTTACCTACAGTACTATTATATGAACTGAGTCATCAGCAAGCACTCAGTTCTTCGCCTATTTAGAACTTAGAGTGTTTACAGCTAATGCCTTATGTGCTTATTGAATGCATATGGATAAATAAATACTAATTGGCTGTATTTAATAGCAATAGTAAACTCTATATTGTATATCTATTTAATCTGTGTAGATAATTTTCGTTTATTCAATTTAGCCCGCGAACAATAGAATAGAGGTTACATAGTACCGTGGAAAGCTAGCAGGATAAGTGGTCGGTCACACGACGTCCAAATTCTCTTCCCCAGTCAAGCAGGAGCAGATTTGAAGGCAACAGTTGTGGCCAACCTTCCATCACAATTAATACGGGAACACCATCAGACAGTAGCCATAAAGACCTCTACTTAGACATTCGATTTGACGAATTTTACTTGAATAAGGTCCTACCCATGGATAGCTGAGTTTGTGCTCTCCATTGTTCTTTCTTTTGCGGTGCGGCATTAGGGAGATACTATCCAGTAGAATGGAGTGATCTTCTACCACCAGATGGAGTAATATATGCAATACTATGCAGTGTGATATAGTTCACTTTACCTTCATATAAATTGTATTTCAAGTGATTTTCCTATATATACTTACTGATTGGATGACCTTTAGGAGCGAAACACACCAGGATCATCCTCCGGTTTGATAAAACTTCTACCAGTAACCCATAGTCGCTATAATACTTTCGGAGACGATAAGATGCTCCTCAGCGTGCGCCACAAATCTTGTTTTATTGCACTTACAGTTTTCGCGCTCTCACCGCTCACCTGTATCTCCGCATTACCATCAACCAAAGAATATCATTTCCCCCCCGTTGATGAAACCAAAAAAATTTTAATCACATGCAACCCTAGTGCTATTAGCCCGTCACTCAGCGATGCTCTCGAAGCAGCCAATTTACTTAGCGCATCAAAGGATCTAGACTGCTACAAGGGTAATCCGTGGCCAGAGGCCGCGGTATGCGTTGAGCTCCAGTGTTTTAAAAGTGCATGTATTGGAAGGTGTACCTTAGGTAAATGGGATCACCTTGCTGGCGATTTTAGTTGTCCCGACGTTTCCGAATACGCCAGGATGATCCTCAATGATCTGAAATGTCTCTCGGGGGATAAGCAAAAGGTGACTGGGGTGGTTCATATCCCTACTCGTGCTGAAATAGGAGGCTGGTTTTACAACGAGATCAATGTGTATGCCTCTCAAGGGTGAAATAGGAAAAGGAAAACTTTCATAGAGACTCTAAGATGCTTAATTAGGGAAGCATCTATTGTAGTGATATAAATGTAACTTGGTGTAAAATTATTATTTGGATTAACCTCTTATGACCCTTATTTTCCCTTACAGCAATAACTAGCTCGGTAAATGGGTCTCCTGTATATATATACCTCGAATTTTAGATTTTATAATTAAGTGTTAATTAAATATAATGCGTACCCCTAGTCGCTACGTCTAGTAAAGTAATATATAGCTAACCATGACCACCAAGAAACCGAAAAAGTCTATATACAATTATCATACCGCTGGGGTGTCATATGGTGAGACACAGTGCATAGCTTAGAGTTTAGCAACGCTTATCGTGTTGGTGAGTGCACAGTTTAGTAAATTGCCTTATACAATAACTTGCGAAGATCCCCCTATTAGAAAATATAGCCCTCAACCTACGTTAGCCTATCATGTAATGAGGAGCGAGCGTGTTGAACAATATCGTATTGAATAGGCGAGACATGGGTATAAGCAGGCTTTAGGTCTATCATCATATAGAAGTCCTACCCCCTAGGAACCCATGGAGCTCTCTCTTACTAGACCTCAAATAGCAATTTACCTCTCCCATTACAGAGATAGAGGAGTGCCATAGTTTGAGGATATATATATAGTGAGATAAACAAATAAAACAAAAACAAATGTGGGATATTACGAACGAGTGATATCCCGTGATGCACCCCCGGATACTTTTAGCCTCCCCAAAAATCTCCAGAAGCTCAGGCTTTACTAGGTTATGTATATTCTATATTATTGCTACCTTCGGCGAGTGATATCAACTCTGTGCTGTACGTCTATAAAATGGGTTCTCAAACTGAGGGTTACCGCATATCGATTGCATTATGAATTACACATCTTTCTTATAGTTCCACGTGTAAGATAATTACAGAATTAATTACTAGAGAGATCACATGGGTTACTTCTAAGTAAATTAACGGAACAAGTACTTTGTGTATAATGTATTATGGATATATTGGGGGACGTATTCTAGTAACAGACCTTGGAGTCATTCCTGGAACGACTTTAGCTTAACTTGGGACATGAACTTGGGCAGAAGCATGGAGATAGTCCTAGTATTTGCTTATGAATCTTGTTGCAAATCTACTACCTAAGGCTCCACACACCTGACAAATAATTTGCCCCTTTTAGTTAACCGCCCCCTCTCTACCCCTCCCATCCCATCCACCCATGTACCTCTAAGCCTCTCCTACCTAACTTGTGTTGGAAATCTTCTAAACCGCGAAGACTTCGGATAGTAGCTGTACGTTCGCCAGTACAAATGAAATATATTTATGGTATGAACAAAAGAACTATTGTAGTTGATTTTAATGAGCAAGTAAGACTAATCACGTAATATATCGTTATAGCTATTATATGCATAAAAGACCATAAACCGAAACCATAGACTACAGTATCCTGAGGGCAACCTATCTCAGGTCGTCGCCACGTAATGCTCTATTATCCTCTAAAAGCTCAATAATAGATTTGTGCAAGGATGGCGATGTCGTCGATCCAGCAGAGAGATATGCTATGTCTAAAGGGGAGTTTCCGTCATGATCTTTGTCATTGAGGGACGCTCCACTTTCCACTAGGACCTTCACTAAACTAATACTTCCATCCATGACCGCAAGATGTAACGGTGTTGCCCCAAGCTCATCTTTCACATTCACGTGCGCCCCATGCTCCAAGAGGAACATTGCAATCTCCTTTTCACTACTCAACTTCCAGTTGAACAATTCATTCATTACCATCTACTTTCCACTACTTAACTCCCGCTTCAACGATTCATTCACTACTTCATCCTTATACTCAACGCCATAGCCGTCAGGATTCACGCACACAATGAATTCATCATCATCATTCTCAATATACCCAGTGAGCTGTATCTCTTTACTCAATCTTTCCCGTACCACCACTCCTACGCCGCTCGATTCCCAAACCGATTGCTGGTACAGATAGCTGACTTTAAAGGAGCGCTGGATTTCCTGACTTGGTTTACGCCCTTCGCCCACCACTATCATCAACGGTGTACGGCCCTTATCATCTTTCGCGTTCAAATCAGCCCCCTTCTCGTATAAAATAGCGCTGCGTCCCTATACTGCTTGGTTGCCGATACCATCATTGGTGTACGCCCAATAGCATCCCTCGCATTCACATCCACGCCATTCTCGACCAAATATATACATCGCCACCTCCACCCTTTATCTATTGCTAGCATTAATGGTGTATTCTCGTCTTCATCTGCTGCATTCATATTCGCCCCAACCTCCACTAGAAATCTTACCACACCGGTATCTGTTGTAGGTACAAAATCGATCATTTCCTTGAAACTGAGTCTAGGGAAGCTCTCAACCGCAAAATGTAATGGTGTCTTGCCCTTGATACTCCTGGAATTGATGTCTGCCCCCTTTTCTACCAGCATCCTAGCTACAGGCAGTCTCCAGTTAATGACTGCCACATCTAATAACCTTTGTCCGCTGGGTGTTGCCAGATTTACATCAGCGCCGTTATCGATTAGGAATCGCGCCGCCGCTTGATTTCCGCTCTTTGTTACCGAAGAAATTAGTACTGCCGTATCAACCGCCCCTACCTTCCCGATCAAATATCTCATAGTCTCCGCACTCACCCACCCTGCTGTATTCTCCAACTGCGACCTTCCTGACCGACCCACCTGACGAAGGTCCGCACCATTCTCTACTAAGGTCTTCACAATGAACTCATCCCGAGATATTGATCCGAGATCCAGTGGCGTCCGTTGGTTGCCGTCTAGTATATTGGGGTTTATGTTACATTCGACGAGGAGAAATGATACCAACGATCTAATGCCTAACATTGATCCAGCATGTATTGGAAAAAAACGACCCGGGCTCATGCCAGACCGAGTCTGATAAAATGAAGCCCATAACTCGAAGTTTCTCATATGAGAGCTCTGAAAATTCAAGAATGCCTCCTTTATTATTGCACTGAGGAATTCAAGTAACCGGAGGTGGTATGGCAAATATTACATGCTATACTTTAGTAATTCATAGGTTCCGAAAGCTTCCAAGACATTTCGTATAGATGTGTAGGGACCCATCAAGGAATCGTGTTGAAAATCATCCAAGGCATCTGGTGTGCATGTGCAGGGCCCCACCGAAGGAGTGTGTTGAAAATCTTCCAAGGTATCGTGTACAGATGTGTAGGGCTCCATCAAAGCAATTTGTTGAAAATCTTCCAAGAGAAGATAAAGAATGCAATGCTCCCCTAAGGCGTTGTGGGCAAAGGCTGGTGAGATATAGAATTTGTTATGAAGGTTTTCCTGGGCGCCGGATTGGCGTGACAACTCCATATCCACTGTCTGTGTGGTAAAGAAATCTTTGACTAACTGATGGATCAAGTGCACAGTATAGCTATCTTGAGTGTTGTGGAGATCAACAAGCAACCCGCATCGCGTTTCTATTTCAAGTTTCAGGTTGTTTGATTTATACCTTTTGACGTTATTTAAGCTTGGTGACACTTCCGAAATCGCTAAAGCGGTATTGAGCTCTTCTAATGTTAGAGGCCAGGCAGCATAAACGATCCACATGAGTATTTTCTGTGCTCTAGGTACAGTTTCGTCCAACAATTTCTCGCGGTTTTTCAATACAATGGGCGGGCGGCAACCTTAGGAAACTTATTACTCAACAACAAATGAGGTAATTGGTAAAAAAATACATATGTGATTAACCTGGGTGCTAAAAGAAATAATAGAAGGTTTACCATTTGGTGTGTCCCCCCTGCGCTTGGAGACATGCCTCCATTCTTAAAGGCAATGGGTCTACCAATTTATCTAGCTTCCATTGCGGCAGTGCCTCCCACTATTCCTTTGCAGCAATAAAAAGCTCGGCAGCATTATGAGGTCTCTTGTCTTTATTAGGCCATCGCATTTTTAATACTGCCTTTACCATTTTCCATGCATTTTCAATTGCATTAAAATCTGGTGATCCAGCTGGCCATGGATCCTTTTTAATCCCATATGCGTCTCGGCGTTGCCGAGCAGTTACACTTTTATGTACACTGTGATTATCCTCTATTAAATAAGAGCCTTCGGGGTCATCAAGAGATAGCCAATATGGAACTAGGTGAGGTTCTAAAATTTCATGAGTGTATTGTGCCAAGTTCATGCCGAGTTTGTCTTTTGGTTTGGTTTGTTCAGCTGGATCACGTTTGCGAATGTGAATTAAATCGCATTTAGACCCGTACTGAAAGGCACAGCACACTTGAATATTGGTGCGCCCACTTTTAAAGGTTGGTTTGAGATTTTTTTCGTTGAGTTCTTGTCCTGGTTTATATCGGACCTTTTGGCCTGCTGGATTGAGATCATATTCAATTTTACTCTCATCTGTCCACACTCGTTTTCTCCACTCCTCCTTTTCCCAATGCCTTCTCCAATTGCACCATTCCATACGCTGTTTAGGATGGCCTTTTTTCGTCCATGGTTTTGGTCTTTTGACGTGAAGAGTTAACTTTGCCTTCTTTAAAGCCTTACTTATCGTGGTATTGCTGTATGTAAGGTGTGCTAACTCGCCAATTGTGTTTAAGGAAGAGGCAGGCTCTTCCTCTACAGCTTTCTCGACTCGCTTTGTATCCCAAGTGTTGAGAGTAGGTGGGCAACCAGTATGGGGTAGGTCATTTGTGTTACCCCTCTCTTTGTAGTTTGCAACCGTATTGTGAATAGTGGTCTCTGGATATCCCGTGTCACGGTGAATCTCGGCGGTTTTTCTGCCCATGTTGTGCATCGTTACAATAGTTCTTCGCTTATCATATTTGGTTTCATTTGCAGGTGGCATGGTGGGCTCGGTGATGTTTTTGGGAGATGGGAGTCCGTTGTCACCTAGTCACAAAACTTCTAAAACCGCGAGAAATTGTTGGACGCAACTGTACATGCTCCGGTGGTATTCTTCCGAGGATTTTGCCATAGTATGCGTATAGGCCTTTTGGTAGAGGTTTTAACCTCCGCGTCCGAAAAGCAGTAAATTAAGTATGGCGCGCGCAGTCCTAAATGTGATGCAAAGTTTGAGCCGATATTCCGGCTCTTACAGCCAGCCAAAACACTAGTAAAAAGATATGCGGCCCTCTATAGTCCTAATGAAGCTCCATATCTTTTCACTAAGCTTTGGCATGTGTGGTTGTTGTGGAATAAAACCTCATTATTGGCTGTAAAAAGTACCAAATGGAACCATTCCTGGAAATACTTAAGCATGATGGATGCTACACACAACCTAACAAGTAAGAAGGGATATACCAGAGGTAAGAATCTATGAGGATCATATATTGATAGTATTATTCTTCTACTGAACATACACTTGAATTTATAGGAATTTTTTTAATTTTTTGCATGGCCCAGATTACTGAAGTTTGGCTAAGATTTGGTGTGGGTTGCTGTCTCACCTCGAATTTGGCTAGCACATTTAAAACTGCGCGCGCCATACTTGATAGCAAGTGTAACCCAAAGGAACATTCTCCTGGCTTTGTACTGGAAATGGTCTGCCACTCTTTCTGTGAGCTCAGAAGAGAAGTTCTGAAACTTACTGCAGAGCCCCTCGTTTATAAATAGACGTATATCACCCTCAGTTATTCTTTGGCCATGCTCTAAAGATATTTTATCATACTGTTTAAGTGACTGGAGGAGGTCAATGTAAGGTCAGCTTGTGATGATAAGTCGAATCTGACATGCCGTGTTTGAGACATAGAGCTCCTTAAGTCTATTTAGAAGATCTGTGCGCGAAGGTACGCTCTCGTCTGTCGTTTGGCATTCATTAAGGGCATCAATAACGCAATACACGGGCTCAAAGTCCGGGTCACAAGCAGTAGTTTTGAAGGCTTCCCAGAGAGTAACGAAAGACCATGGTGATTTTTTCCTATCTGGAAACAGTTCGAAGGACTCCTTCTTGTGTCTGAACATTATGTAACGGGGGCCTTCTTTGGAAGAACTGTAGTAGATGATACAGTAAAGCTGCCGTTGCAAAGATAAAAGTCAGGTTGCAATTAAGATTCTATCGCTAGAACTCAATAACTTTAAGGGCTCTGCTTCCTTTTTTCTCCTGATTCTTCAGAGCAGGAATCAAGTCTTCGGGCGATTATCACGGTCGGCGGTGTCGGTGTTCGGTAACAGTACGATGAAGTAACCAAGGTTCACAACCCAAGGTCAGTTCCTTAGTAGGATCCTACTATCCGCAGGAATACCAACTACTAAGTAAAAGACCAAAGAGAAGTCTCACGATGGAACGGTAGCGATAACAGTATGGGTAAAGAATCAATAAAAAGGTTGCGTGGAGAACTAACTACCACGGGCGGAACTATCTACTTATATACTAATTCTCCACGCAACAGCCAAGCCTTTGTCCAAGCACAATCTAACCCGATATCCTATCTTCCTATGAGTCAACCTGTTGACTCATGCATTACAACCGCGTTCCTCGCTATCTTATGGGTCAACCCTGTGACTCATATGTAACCCGATTTTCCCGATCCAATCCTTACTCATTCCTGACTCATCTAGCCACGCCGTGACAAGGTCCCTCTCTCAGGCCTAACTCCTGATAGGCCCAGGTTTTCGTGGATACCGTTGGTGAAATTCTGCGATAAGATCTGGTGAGTTCCTGAGGTCATCTTCTGGTTGCCAGCTTGCTTTGTCGTAGCCCGTGTATTCTGGTAAAGTACTGCAGTCGTCCATAGCGTGTAACGAGTCTAGGATTGTTTCGACTTCCCATTCTTCTTCGCCTTCAATTTCAATGGGTGGTGGTGGGGGGTTTGTCTGGCCTGGGACTGGGTTATCGTTGACTGGTGACAGTAATGATACGTGATATACAGGGTGGTCCTTCATTGTTTCCGGGAGGTTCAATTCGTAAGCGTGAGGGCTGATGATGCGCTTGATGGTGAATTTTCCGATGCGTTTCCAATCAAGTTTCTTTGATGGTCTCTTGGTTCGGAGGTTTCTAGTCGACAGCCATACTTGGTCACCAATCCTATATGCCGGTGCCGGGGAGCGTTTCCTGTTTGCCGCTTCCTCCTGGATTTTCTGTGCTCTGGCCATTTCGTTTCTTAAGAATTCAAAGATCTCCTTCATGTCTCTGGTATACCCGTTGGCTTGGTCCTCTGCTGTGGTCCTACCGTGTTGTTGTGGTCCAAAGGTCATTCGAGGGTGTCTTCCGTAATTACCGAAGAATGGTGATACTTTGGTGGTTTCCGAGCAGTGATTGTTGGTCGCGAATTCTGCCATGGGTAGCCATTCTGCCCAATCGTCCTGTTGGTAGGCCACGTAGCTTCTCAGGTACTGTTCCATGATTGCGTTGGTTCTTTCCGTTTGGCCGTCTGTTTCCGGGTGAAAGGCTGTGGACATTCGTGGTGAGATTTCTAGGCGTTGGCAAAGTGATTTCCAAAATTCAGCGGTGAACTGTGTGCCTCTGTCGGATACGATGTATTCCGGTAATCCATGAAGTTTCCATACGTTCTGGAGGTACATACTGGCTACATCTTTAGCGGTGGCTTCTTCGGTGGTTGGTATGAAGTGATGCATTTTTGACAGACGATCAACAATAACGAGGATGGCATTAAACCCATTGCTTTCTGGTAGTCCGGTAACAAAGTCCATTGATATTTCAGTCCAAGGTTCCTGTGGTACTGGCAGTGGTTTCAGTAGTCCGTGTGGTGCATTCCGTGGTGCTTTGGCCCTGGCGCAGGTGTCACAGTTTCTGACATATTGGTCGACGTATTTCCTCATGGTGGGCCAATAATATTCTCTGCTGAGTAGGTCCAAGGTTTTTGCGCGTCCAGGGTGTCCTGCTGATGGTTTGTCGTGGTATTCCTGCACTAGTCGTAGATGTAAGCGGGTGTCGTTAGGTACCCAAGTGCATCCTCTGTATTGTAGCAGTCCATTGGTGTCTTCTGCGCATTCTGCTAGTGCTATCTTTCGGGAGTGTCGAGTGCCATTGCGGAGCATTTCCAGTACCTCGTTGGGAAAACTATCTGTCTTGTAAGCCTGTGAGAACAACTCTTGAACGGTGGACGATCCTTCAGCGGGTTCGTTTGACAAAGTACCCGCTAACAAACCTATCTTTGTGTCCAAATTCTCCTTCTTTAGTATCGTTTGACTTTGTTGCAAAAGTCTTTCATCCCCCTCCTTAGGTAGATCCCCTGATCTCCTAGTCAACGCGTCCGGTTTTCCCCCTTGTTTCCCTGGTCTGAACAATATTTTAAAATTAAATCTAGAAAGAAACTCGCTCCACCTTGCTTGTCGTCTGTTGAGTAACTTTGTTGACATAAAGTATTCCAGGTTTCGATGGTCGCATAGTACTTGTACCACATCCTGGGCTGATTCCAATTCTGGTCTCCATTCTTCGAAACATCTGATAATTGCCAGTAATTCTTTGTCATATATTTCATAGTTACATTCGGCCGGTGAGTGTTTTTTGGAGAAGAAAGCCACAGGGTGTAGGATTCCTTTGTCGTCTCGTTGGGATAGTACCCCGGCAGAGACATAGTCCGAGGCGTCTGTTTCCACGACTATCTCTCTGTCCGGGTCAAAGTGCCGTAGTATGGGTGCTGATACGAATGCCCTTTTCAGTGTTTGGAAAGCTTTTTCTTGTAGATCTGACCATTTGAAAACGGTGTCCTTTTTTGTCAGTGCCGTGAGGGGTGCTGCCACTCTAGAGTAGCCCAATATGAATCGCCGGTAGTAATTTGCAAATCCTAGGAAAATCTGTACATCTTTGACTGATTTCGGTGTTTCCCATTCGGTGACTGCCGATACTTTCTCAGGATCCATTTTGATACCATTGGGGGTGAGGATAATTCCCAGGTACTTAGTTTCCTGTACGTGGAATTCGCATTTTTCTGGTTTCAGGTGTACTCCGTTAAGGTCCAGTGCTGCAAGTATTTGTCGTACGTGTTCCTTGTGTTCTTTTAGTGTTTCCGAATATATCAGTATGTCGTCCAGGTATGCTGTAGCGAAGTGATCTAGAAATGGTCGGAGAATGTCATTGACCCAATGTTGGAAGGTTGCCGGTGCGTTGGTGAGTCCGAAAGGCATAACTGTATACTCAAAGTGACCATACCGTGTTCTGAAGGCTGTTTTCCACTCATCCCCAGGTGCTATGCGGATCTGGTTGTATCCCCAACGAAGGTCCAGTTTAGTGTACCATTTAGCTTTAGCAAGACGGTTGAGGGTTTCCTGTATCAGTGGTAGCGGGTATCGGTTTTTGAGGGTAATCTCATTGAGTTTTCGGTAGTCATAACATAGCCATGGTAGTGATCAAACTGCTTTTGACAAATA